>CM045747.1:17310581-17423081 GCA_024760905.1 Plotosus lineatus | reverse complement strand
ACCATCTATCCAATCGCCTTGTGTATTGCTGTAACTAACTGTTGCTTTGACCCTGTCGTGTACTATTTCACCTCAGAAACTATCCAAAATTCCTTTCGAAGGAAGTCGCAGATGGGCACCGACACGAAGTACTCTGAAGCAACGCAATCAGAAAAAAGCTTCAGCTTAAATTTCAACCTGAGGAGCCTTACAAACAAGATGTTCTTCAATTCACTGCAAGAGTCCATTGCATAAGGAGACATTGTGACTTTCTAAGCTGTTGGATATTTGGTACAAATATCTATTCGGTTAATGGACGGTTAACATTGTTGCTACAGTGTTCGACTGAGTCTGTAATTCTATTTTAACAAATCAAATTAGTTAGTGGACTCTGGCTCCTGATTGGTGCTTATACAGCTAAGTGTATGACATCAGTGCTGGATTGTGTGTGTTAGAAATCTAACTATAATAAAGTGTTTGACTCCAGAAAACCATCTTTTTTCCCCCCAGACGCACAAAACTGTAATATGTTTACTGTGAGTACCAAAGAGCAGGATTACTTTCAGTAATGACTATAGTGCACTTATTTTTTAAGTTGGTTCATAATTTAGCATTTCCCCAGTACTTTGTTATAGTATATTGGTTATAGTACATTACCCCAATCAGAATCGCTGTCTGATAAACAACGAGCAGGACAATTCTGGTTATTGTTGTTACAATCATTCTTGTCTGGGGCTTTAAATTATTTTTAAAAATAGATATTAATGACAGAATTTTAACATCCTGATATGTCATAATGTCATTTTAGCACTTTATGTTACAGTGTTAGTGTGTGTTGGCATTAGCTCTTTGGTTTTTTTATGCATTGGGTTTTTTTTTCTGTTACATGTGTCTTTAAGTAAAACTTTTGCAATAATACAGTATTAATATTTCATAAGAATGTACATCATAACAAAATAAATAATATGAGCTCTGACATCTTTGTTGTGTTATTTTAACTTTTCTATTTTGCTAATTCTGGTCTTTTCTTTTATAACACATGAGAAGGTACCGCAAATGAAGCTGAATACGCATCTCAATTACCACAAAATGAATAAAAATTACAGTTAAGTAATAATAATGAAAGCAATTAAATTAGATCATCTAGATATTTTCAAATTATTTTGTCCAGCAAGTAGACACAAGGGAAAATGTTTTTGTCTGGTATATGGAGAATTTTAAGCTAGTCTTTTTAAAGACTAGTTTGCTGATGCTTGTACAATGGAAGGGAGTGTCTAATGGCAAAGTGCCTGCCTGCCTGCCTTCCTGGCGACTACTAAGCCAGTAGCAGCTGCTCTGATTCTTCAGAGACACGTCACCCTGAGCAGAAGAGGAAAAGAATTTGATCTCTTGACATGGAGGTGTAGAAATCATGGGATTTCTATACACTGCATTTTTAGCGATAATATAGCTATTATAATTATAACCTGCCATGTGGTTGTGGCTGTGTGCAAAATCAAATATAATTATATTAAAATACTATTTATAATAGTGTCTCTTTGCAGTAATTATAGGTTGGAGTAGTCTTGGCATGTTATTTTCTTAAAGCATACTTTTTTTTTTGTAAAAAGCAATCCCATAGCATAATGGTAAGACTGTTATCCTTGATGGAAGGAAAGGTGGTTGGGTGTTGTGTTGTGTTTGATACGTGCTAATCAGAATGCTTTTGCTTAATGTCAAAATGGCTCAATATCTTATTTAAAAAGCTCTCAGATTTTGTGATACGTCTTACTCGTAAATCCCAGACATATGTCTTTAAGACTGAAAATTCCTTCTGGCCACCCTCCCCTACAGGCCATATCTCTGAAGAGCTGATGATGATTATTGACACGTGCTCGTGTTCTCCTATTTCAGTCAGTGAGATTTCTAACTTCTTCAGTATCAGCTCACAGTGTCAATTTTTAAGGTCTTCCTCTGTGCATCACCGCTCTGGATTTGAAATGAAGTAAAAATGTTATTGAAAGTTTCGCTCTAATTTTTGCGGATTCAAATAATATTTGTCTTTAAAAAAAAAAAAAAAAAACAACCAAAACTGCAGTTATTTTCAAATCTCGTCATGCATCTTCACAGGCCCAAAAATAATAGGCCGACCAGTCGTTTCATGGATAGTTATGACCTCTTTCTCGATTATTTTATTACAAAGTAAGAAATAAAAGTGTCTGAAATTTTGCATTTTCAATCTCTTCATTGTAAATCTCAATATGTGTTCCTTAGACATGCCAATGCTGGTAAAGGAGGCCATCATTAAGCTAAAAACATGCCGATCTGAGGTATAGAAGGGACTTCAAGAGTGGTCAATTAATAATGTCTGTCTTCTGTAAAAGAAACAATACACCACTGAGCTCAGCAATGCCAAACAAACTTGGAATACAACTTTATTTGAATGTAGAATTGTTTACTTGTTGAAGAACAAACCATTGACAAAATCTTGGCAACTCAAGAACACTCTTGAGGAGGTTGGCTAAAGTTTATCAAAGTTTACAATCAAGAGACACCTTAAAAAATGTAAATAAAGAGGAACTACTTAAGATGCAAACCACAAGTCATACTCAAGAACAGAAAGACCTGATTGACTGTAGATGAGGATAACTTCAAACTCTTTGCAATTCTTTGCTGGGAAATACCTTTCTGATTGTGCTGCACTATATTTCTGCACAACGTTGGGGGAATTGGTGACCCCCTACCCATCTTTGTTTCTAAAAGACATTGCCACTCTGAGAAGCTCTTTTTATACTCCATCATATTGCCAATAGACCTCATTAGTAGTAACTGGTCTTGCAGCTGTTTGTTATAAGTGCAATTGACTTTTCCAGCCTCTTATTGCAACCTGTCCCAACTTTTTTGAGATTTGTTGACAAAACTACATATTTTCCCCTTAAAATGATACATTTTCTCAGTTTAAACTTTTGACCCTGTCATCTATGTTCTATTCAGAGTAAAATATTGAAATTTGGCTCTTCCATATCATTGCATTCAGTTATTATTCAAAATTTGTGTAGTGTCCCAAATCTTTTGGAATCCGGTTTGTATGTGGGAAATACATGTAAACAATTTAAGCTGTTCTGTCAAAACCTTTGTGAAAATCTTTAAATTAGAGTTGAATATATGTACATTTTAATGTATTGATATTTTAATTTTATTAATGCTGTGATGGGCAAAAGGTAATAACTGTGACCTCTGGTTCCTGACTACTCATGGATCAAGGGTAAAATCCTACCCAGGAAAATCCTCATTCTTGGATTAACTCTCTCAGTTCATATGAGCCTTTTTAAAATTAAATGAACTCTGAAAGAGTTAATTCTACACTCTCTGTGTTAAATCAACCCTGGCAATTTTAAAAATGTTATTTTATTTTTAAAAAATTGCGATACTGTATTAATTCTGCGAGGGAATTTATTGCCTTTGCATTTAACCCATCCAGAGTGAGCACAAACATAATCGGGGCAGTGGGCTGCCACACACATAGAGGGGTGCCGGGGAACAGTTGGATAGTAGGTGCCTTCCTCAAGGGCACTTCAGCCATGAAGGTGGAGGAAAGGAAGGTGCGCAGCTCCCTCCCCCTCCACCACACATTTCTCTTACTGGTTCGAGAATCGAACCAGCGACCTGTCGGACCAAAGTCACTTCTCTAACCATTTGACTATGGTTGCCACGAGCCATGTCCTTACTGTGTGTGTAAGGAAATGAAATAGTAAGTTAAGTAAAGCTCTATGTCCTTAGCCCTTCGACTGTTAAAAGGACTGAATACCTATCTTATTCTTTAATTAAATCAAACACATATAAATGATTTTATTTCTGTTGAGTGTCACTTCAAAAAGATTCTATTCTAAAATAAATGTAATTACTAGAACATTTCGGATGGAAATTATGGCTCACAGTTTTGGTTAATTTATAGCACAGTGCATGTAGGGACTTCACCGATCACAGCCAAACCTGATAAGAGTGTTCGCGTCTGGTGAAAAAACAAAAACAAAAAACTTTTTGATCAGATTTCATCAGTTTACTTCATTGCTCATGCACCAGCACGTAGGAGGCATGTAGGAGGCCTGAGCTGGTAGACGATCTGACTGCCTGATCTATAACATTTAGTTCGAAGTATGTGGAATAAATTTGGTTGAGTGATAACTCGTAGGTAAATATATAGGTATGTATATTGGAACACAAATACAATGGCAGAGAAGTCATTTGTATGCTCAGTATATATTTATATCGTAATTATATTATGATGTTAATTTCTGAATACTATTATATGCCTTTCTAATGATTACTTGTATGCCTCTTGTTCCAGTATTAATTTTTAATCCCCTCTTGCATTTTTGTGGCATGTCACATTTAAAGCACTGCACTGAATATAAAGACACCAGAAATAAACTGGAGAATTTATAACTCATAATGTCCCAGTGCATGGAGTAACCACTATGATTCATTTTAAAATAACTCCCCTTACACTTGGGGTAAAGCTATTCTGTCTTCCTTTCAGCTTTTTCCCTTTTACTCGGGAGTCACCACAGCGAATCATCTGATTCGCACGTTTGATTTGGCAGAGGTTTTTACGTCGGATGCCCTTCCTGTCACAACCCTTTTTTTAGCAAGGGACAGAAACACGCTGATGACTTTGCAGCTACTCTTTACGAAAGTCAGCAATGGTTCTTTTACATGCTTCTCACCATAGGCAATGAGAGACATGGCCCGCCTTTGATAACCCGGTTAGCTGCATTGGGGGGACAGTGAGTAATAAATAAAGTAGCCCTGATGTCCTGAATTAACAGCTTCTGGGAGTTATAATATGATAAGCAAGAATATTTCGCAAACATTTTTTGGGTTTTTTTTTTTCTGTGACCTTTGTAGCATTAAAGAAATATGATTAAAAAAACAATTTACAACTGTACACAAAGCTTTCATGACAAAACAATGATTAATTTATCTCATCAATAATACTGATATAGTAATGTAATGTTGTATTAGATGCTGTATTATGAAATATTTTGGTAGGTGACACTTTTTTTTTTTTTATGAGCAACACTGTTCAGAGTGTATGTTCTGTATTTTTTCCTGTCTTCTTTTCTATACAAGAAGGGGGCCGGACGCAGCTGCCGTGTTAATGTTGTATAAAGTTCAGAGGTAAATATTTTTATCAGTTATTTGGTGACGTTGAGTCGAATATGATTAGCCAGCCCTGCAAGGCAGAGCTATTCAAAGACAAGGCGTGGAATAACCTATTGTTATGTTTAAATTCTTAAATGGTTTTCACTCGAAAATATTTAAAAGGATAACTAGTTATGAGCATCACAGTGGCATAGAGTTTAGCGTGTAGGCCTCAGAGCAAGAAGACCTGGGTTTGATTCACATCCTGGGTGTTTGCATGTTCTCCCTGCGCTTGCATGGGTTTCCTCCAGGTTCTCCTGTTTCCTTTTACAGTTGAAAAACCTGCATAGTTGACTAATTGGCAGTTCTGTGAGTGTACCCTGCCCTCACCCAGAGTCGGCTAAGATGGGCGCCAGCCTCCCCGCGACCCTAATTAGGGTTAAATGGATTCGTCAACGAATGAATGAAATGACTAGCCCTTACCATGATACTAGCTAGTTTGCTGGAAACCTGGAGTTAAGTAGTCTACTAAAATCATGCTTGGTTAAAAAAGTATGTTCTAACTATAAAATCCTTTATTCCATATTTTGTTTCCTTTTGTAGTTAGCTTGAAACTAGCCGGTTAAGATGGACCTATTTGGTTAGCTGAAGGGTGGTTCCTTTAGCAGTCCATCAAAGTCTTGTTAGCTAAAATTGTAACAAAAAAGCCTGTCAAATTTTCATCATCATCATCATCTTCTTCATCTTCATCTTCCTCTGCTTAATCCGGGGTCGACTCGTGGGCGCAGCAGCCTAAGCAACGAGGACCAGACATCCCTCTCCCCAACTAGTTCTTTCAGCTCTTCCAGGGGGGGGAACACAGAGGCGTTCCCAGACCAGCCAAGAGACATAATCCCTCCAGCGTATTCTAGGTCAATCCCGGGGTCTCTTCTTGGTTAGACATGCCCAAAACAGCACACCATGAAGGCCTTCGGAAGGTCCAGCTGCTCGAACCACCTCAACTGGCTCCTCTCAATGCAGAACAGCAACAGTTCTACTCCGATACATCTGATACCCCCGGATGGCTGAGTTCTCGCCCTATCTCGAAGGGACAGAACCGCCACCTGTTGAGTGCACTTATGGACACCCTTTTGTTTGAACATGGTGTTTGTGATGGACAAACTGTCATGAACACAGAAGTCCAACAACGAAACATCATTCGGGTTCAGACTGGAGAGGCCGTACCCACTATCTTTGCCCACATGGGCTTTGAAGTCTCCCAGGACAAAGAGGGAGTCTTCCGGGGAGCGTTTGCCAACAACGCCCCCTAAAGACTCCAAGAAGGATGGGTACTCTGAGCTGTCATTTGGTGTGTAAGCATAAACAACAGTCAGGACCCATCTCCCCACCCGAAACAAGAGGGAAGCTACCCTTTCATCAACCAGGAGAACCCCAACTTATGGGCACCCATACAGGGGGCAACAAGGATGCCCCCACCAGCTCCCCACCTCTCCCCATTAACAACTCCAGAATGGAATAAAGTCCAGCCCCTCTCGAGAAAGATGGTTCCAGAGCCCAAGCCATGCGTTGAGGTGAGTCCGACTACATCTAGTCTGTATCTCTCCATCTCACGCATCAACTCAGTCTCCTTCCCCACCAGAGAGATGACATTCCATGTCCCAAGAGCCAGAGTCAATAGCCGAGGATCAGTCAGACAGAACCCATGCCTTTGGCTGCTACCTAACTTGCAGTGTACCTGACCCCTATAGCTCCTCCCACAGGTGGTGGGTCCATGGTAGGGTAGGACTCATGTCTCCTTTTCAGGCTGGGCCCGGCCGGGCTCCATGGGCAGAAGCCTGACCACCAGGCGCTTGCCTTCGAGCCCCACCCCAGGCCTGGCTCTAGGAGGGACCCTGGTGACTTGAGTCTGAGCAACGGAAACTGTGTCCTTGTTTTTAGCTTCTTCATAGGGGTCTTCTGAACCATGCTCCGTCTGGACCTTCACCGAGGACCTTGTTTGCCTTGGGTGACCCTACCAGGAGCATAATGCACCTGACAACATAGCTCCTCGGATCATTAGGGCACGCAAACCCCTCTGCCACGATAAGGGGGTGACTCGACCAGGGGCCTGTCAAATTTTTATCAATAAAAATATTTTTACCATAAAATGTTTCATTTCCATATTTTATTCCTTTTGATGGAAATTTAGTTAACACAGGGCGAGTTGGAGTTAAGCAGAAGTCTGTTGGTTATTAAAGTTATTACATATTCAGTGGGAAAAAAAGGTCTAATTCTTGAAAATAAAAAATGTTTTATCATGAAATATTTTAGTTTAGAATGTAGGAATCGGCCAATCAGAATGCAGGATTTGCTATTATCTAGTGTCCTATATGTAAAAAAGAATATACATACATTAAACTTGCAATTCAGGGCATTACAGTATAGATAGCACTGCTGCAATAAGTTTTATATGTACAGTACTGTTCTTTATACTGTTTTTACATTTTTTTAGTAACATTAATTAGCATCTGAAACTTACTTGCACCAATCATCCACAAGTCACTTGAAAACAACTTGAAAGGATCTGGGGATTGTGTATCCAAACAAAATGGCAGGTCTAAAACTGATGCTGATCTTTGAACTTAAAAGATATCAATTCCATCAGTGACTAACGTATGAACATTTTGGCTAAAAAAAATCTCTTGTCTGAGACGACTGGGCTGAACTTCTTTGCCATGTTTCTTTTTCTTTCTCTCTCTTTCATCGTTAAGAGGCGATTACAGGGGGCTTATTGATATGATCTTGCTGGGAGGAACTCCAGCTGAGTAAGCAGGCTGGGAACACAGTGTATACAGATGCTCCCCGACTTACGTTCATTCGTTTTACGTTTTTTTTTTTTTTTTTCAAAACAAAAAAGTAAAATTTTGAGTTTAGATGTACCTACGTAGTACAATGACGTAATGATGCTGCGTCCATTGTTTACAAACAACAGACTGAACGTGCCCCTCCTTCTTCCATAAGAGAGTGCTCAATACTTTTTCATAGAGCCAATAATTAAAAATAAAAGGACAGGACAAAGACTTTCCAGAAGTAATCACCTGAAGAGACAGGATGGTTTCACCACCCCTCGAAACAGATCTGTAGTGAAAAATGAAGTTTCAATAGAAAGTCTTTGTCCTGTCCTTTTATTTTTACTTATATATATATATAAAACTAAAGATATTATATATTATTTTATACAGACTGAACATGCCTGATATATACGTATATATAATCAGTTTTATAGCATGTTACCGTTGTGTTAAGACGTCGTCTCTGTGATCTTTATGTTTACACTGTTTTGTGGACTTCTGTAACCCTAAGCAAATATGGTTGGTCAGAAGCGTAAGCCGACTAGCATGGGTGCAAGTCTCATACACAGAAATTAATTAACTATCTGCTCGGATCGGCGCAATCTAAGATGCATACTCAGTTAAGCAAAGAGAGTTGTAAAATGAATAAAAACCCGAATCCAGAAAAGAAAGAAAACTTTCCACATCACATCAGTGCAGGCTGAGTACTAAACGAGTATTCAACGGCGCCCTTGCTCACTTCAAAGACCGGAAGTCCTTATAACCCGTGCTTTGTCTCAAGCACAGACAAATAAACTACTTTCGGTGTTGAGCGCCTCACATATTTTAAGCTTCATGTGAAGTGACTTGGCTCAGCTTCATGTAATGTGACTCAGCTCAGCTTCATGTAAAGTGACCATCCGTTGACTATCGGAACCATTTACAAGCAGAAATATCGCATCATAGAGAATATGAAAGGTTATATTTGATACTGTATTTGATATTTGATGAGTGAATTTGATTAAAATTTATCTATTTGAAATTATTTTGCTTGAATTGAATTTATTTGAAATTAATGTTGATATTATTTTATACATTTGAGATTATTTTACAATGTTATGTTTATAATAATTTATTTAGGGGTGTTTTATAAGATACGGTAATGGTATTTATGGATGTATAGTACAGTATGAATGTCATACGTCACTGGAATATACAGTAACAACTTACGTTCGTTTTCAACTTACGTTCGGCCATCCGGAACCAAACAAAAACGTAAGTCGGGGAGCATCTGTACTACAGATTTCAAAAGCTTCCTTGGGCAGTGTTTGAATGGTCATGTGACAGGATCTGCAGCTTCGAGATGAGCTGCTAGCTGCAAGGAGAGAAATTTAGATTACATAAGAGGCATTTCGTTCTTCACACCTTTAGTTTCTCACATACAAATTAAGTCACACCCATAATGTCACATGGGGTTTAATTCTCAAGACACTTGCATAGATGATCTATACTTTTGTTTCTCTTAAATCTTCTTAATTTCCTTTCGGCTGTTCCCTTCAGGGGTCACCACAGCGAATCTTCTGCCTACATCTCACCCTACACTCTGCATCTTCTTCTCTTACGCCATCTACCTTCATGTCCTCTTTCACCACAGCCAAAAATCTCCTTTTTGAACTTTCTTTTCTTTTAAATTACATTTTTAAAAAGACAAATTTCAATCTTTACCCCTCCTGTCTACCCATTGCTCATTAATGAATGTCCTGATCTTAAACGTGCTAAATAATTATGACACACCATGCTGTCACAGAAGAACACAATGTACCAATGAATCAACCAAAACTGAGCTGAACTCTTGACTACCATGCTTGTTGCACGAGACTGATTTTGGAATAACCTGAAAGCGATTTGATTTCTGAAGGAAGAGCCAGGATCTCTGTTATTCCATGTGGGATCCATTGTATACATCTCACTCCTACTCAGTGGTTCAGGCTTTAGGAACTTGACAGAAAGCCCACTGATTTTGAAGTGAAGTCAGAGGTCTTGCTGTTATCGTCCCATTGCACCAACCTGCCCTCTGACTATCAAGAAACTGTCCGACTTCAGCTAACACAGGGTCAGGGTATAGCAGACAAAGTTATCAACAAACATAATCTAATCAGAACTGGGGGAAAAACACTTTTGAACTATGATACAAAAAAGTTGAGATATTTTTCAAAATGCACTAAAAACCAAAATCTGTGATGTGTTAAGTCACACCTTTATTTAAACATAAGAACAAAGAAATAATTCTCAGTATTTTTACTGTATCTTTCATCATCATCAACATTTGCTGAGTTTTTTAATTCTGCTAGGGTGCCATCTCAGCTGACACTGGGTGAAGGTGGAGTTCACCCTGAACAGCTCACCAGACCTTTGCAAGGCCATCACACACAACCTTTCGTATTCACATATACCTAGTGTCAATCTGAAATACAGGAATCCCTCGCTACTTCGCGCTTCAATTCATGCGGTTTCAGTGCATCATTTTTTTTTAATATTCATCGACTTAAAATGTAAGGAAATTAAGGAAGAATACAGGAAAAGTAAAAAAAAAAAAAATGTCACAAGAACAAGGTCAATTATGAAAAAATAAAACCCTGAATCAACACAAAACAAAAAACAACCCAAAATCTCCCATCAAAGCTAGTCACATTTTTGTGAGGTGTGCATCTGAGTGTGTGCATGTGCACCTGCGTAAAGCATTTATAGCATTGAATATATACAGTGGTACCTCACCTTACGAAATTAATCCCTTCCGGAAGTGGTTTCGTAACCTGATTTTTTTCATAAGTTTACATGTAAAAGGCCTGATTCGTTCCAAGGTCCCCAATACTACCCTCTAAACCCTTTAAAAATGATAAAAGTTTACCTTTTAAGGCCTCCTTCTGCTTAAATATTGTACCGATGGTAAACGGGTTTGGCCATATTCCTTTGCGATATCACTCAACCGCATGCCACGAGCCTGCTTCTTCTTTTCACTCGCACCGGGAATCACTTTCACCAGGAATCACACACACGTATGTGTGTGTGTGCGCACGTGTGTTGGCCAAGTCTTCTTTGCAGAGTTATAATCTTACAAATGTTTATGCAAGGTTAAAAGCCTGAACCAAAAAATAAAGTTGCAATGAGCACACTTGAAAAACTCACGAAACAACAGTAATTCTGTCCTTTAGGCATGTTGGAACTCCGTGAAAAAACAATGGGTTGAAAAGCATCATGGGTATTATGGAGATGCAGCTCCATAATACCCAATGGAAGGGAGCTGCGTCATGGGTATTATGGAGATACAGCTCCCTCCTAGCCAATGGGAGGCCAGTGGGTCGGGATGTTGGGAGAGAACCAATGGGAGGCCAGCGGGGCGGGATGTAGGGACATAGCCAGGGAGAGCAACTCGCGCATTGTTTGAATTTTTGAGATGGTGCTTTCGTAACGTGAATTTGTTTCGTATCCAGAGATGGAAATTTTAGGTAAATGCGTTCCATAACCTGGATTTTCTGTTTGTTGGGTCTTTCTTAAGGTGAGGTACCACTGTATTTATTGATATTATATACATGTACATATATGGGGGGTTGTTCCTACTTTAGATGGTCGCGTGGGGATCTCGGTCCCAATTAACCAGGGAAAGTGAGGGATCCCTGTAGTCTATTCGTCTAATGTGCATGTCTGTGGGAGGAAACTAGAGTACCCGAAGGAAACCCATGAAAGCATGGAGAAAGCATGCAGACTCCACACAGAAACACCAAAGCCGAGGAATCGGACCCAGACCTTCTTGCTGTGAGGCAGAACACTAACCACTATGCAACTGTGCCATCCACTCTTTTTGACCAACTTTTTATTTTGACACAGTAGCAGAGTGGTTAGCATGTCCGCCTCACAGCAAGATGGTTCTGGGTTCAATTTTCAGCTTGGTCGTTTCTGTATGGAGTTTGCATGTTCTCCCTGTGCTTGCATGGGTTTCCTCCGGGTACTCTGGTTTCCTCCCACAGGTTTCCCACAGTCCAGAAACATGCACAGTAGGCTAATTGGCTGTTCCCAATTGTCTTTAGATGTGTGAATGTTGGCTTGGTGAGCTGTGCAGGGGGTATCCTGCCCTTGTCCAGAGTTGGCTGAGATGGGTAGTTCAGAGAATGAATGGATGAATTTTGCTTCATACATAGACAACAAAGCTTAGATTAAACACATACAACAAAAGCTGGGACAGTCCAGACATGCAGCCTGAAAATGTACAACACAAAGATGAAGCCATACTTTAATTCTGTGCAGTCTACTTTTCCTTTTGGGTTTTAATCCGGTGATCTCAAAAAGGCGCTCAAGGTAAAAAAAAAAAATCAACCAAACTGTGAACAGAAAAAGATGCAAAAGATGGTATCTGTGATGATATAGAGCTGCATCAGTGTCATGGGTGAGTTTTATGCGTTTGAAAGTACCATCGATGTGACTGGTATTTTTAGAGATCGAGAAAGTCCATACTTCAATGCAGCCATGAGGGGGGGGCACAAACCAGTGTCTCTCCCTCATGCCGGTCCCAAGCCCGGATAAATGCAGAGGGTTGCGTCAGGAAGGGCATCCGGCGTAAAACAAATGCCAAATAAAATATGCGAATCACAAGAAAGAATGACATACCGGATCGGTCGAGGCCTGGGTTAACAACGACCGCCATCAGTGCTGTCAACCAACAGGGTGCTGATGGAAATTGGACTACTGCTGGTCGAAGACGTCGAAGAAGGAGAGGCGGGAGGCGTGTCCATTGCCAGAGAGAGAAGAGGAAAGGCATGAGTCTAGGACTGAAAGTAGGGACTTTGAATGTTGGAACTATGGCAGGAAAAGGTAGAGAGCAGGCTGACATGATGCAGAGGAGGAAGGTGGACATACTGTGTGTTCAGGAGACCAGGTGGAAAGGTCGCAAGGCTAGAAGCATAGGAGCAGGGTTTAAGCTGTTTTATCATGGTGTGGATTGGAAGAGAAATGGAGTCGGAGTCATCTTGAAGGAGGAGTTTGTCAGGAATGTTCTAGAAGTGAAAAGAGTGCCAGACAGAGTGATGAGTCTCAAGTTAGAAATTGAAGGTGTGGTGTTCAATGTTGTTAGTGCTTATGCCCCACAGACAGGATGTGAGCGAGAAGAGAAGGAGAGATTCTGGAGTGAGTTAGATGAAGTGATGCAGAGTACCCCCAGAGGTGAAAGAGTGGTCATTGGGGCAGACTTCAATGGACATGTTGGTTCAGGCAACAGAGGGGACGAGGAAGTGATGGGTAGGTTTGGTATCCAGGACAGGAACGCAGAAGGACAGATGTTGGTAGATTTTGCAAAAAGGATGGAAATGGCTGTGGTGAATACTTTCTTCCAGAAGAGAGAGGAGCATAGGGTGACTTATAAAAGTGGAGGTAGGAGCACACAGGTAGACTACATCTTGTGCAGGCGATGTAATTTAAAGGAAGTCAGTGACTGCAAAGTAGTAGCGGGTGAGAGTGTTGCCAAACAGCATAGGATGATTGTGTGTAGGATGACGTTGATGGTGAGGAAGGTGAAGAAGGCAAAGGTAGAGCAGAAGACAAAGTGGTGGAAGGTGAAAAAGGAAGAGTGTCGGGTTGTCTTCAAGAAGGAGTTGAAACAGGCTTTGGGTGGTCAGTAAGTGCTTCCAGATGACTGGACAACAACAGCTAATGTGATCAGGGAGACAGGTAGGAGAATACTTGGTGTGTCCTCTGGAAGGAAAGTAGATAAGGAGACTTGGTGGTGGAATGAGGAAGTGCAGGAGTGTGTACAAAGGAAGAGGTTTGCTAAGAAGTGGGACATTGAGAAAACCGAAGAGAGTAAACAGGAGTACAGGGAGACACAGCGTAAGGCAAAGGTAGCAATGTCAAAGGCCAAACAGAGCGCGTATGATGACTTGTATGCTCGGTTGGAAAGTAAAGAGGGAGAAAATGATTTATACAGCTTGGCACAGCAGAGAAATAGAGATGGGAAGGACGTGCAGCAAGTTAGATTGATAAAGGACAGAGAGGGAAATGTATTGACTGATGACAGAAGTTGTGCTGGGAAGATGGAAAGAGTACTTTGAAGAGCTGATGAATGAGGAAAATGAGAGAGAAAAAAGCAGAAGAGGTGACTGTTGAGGACCAGGAAGTATCAAAGATTAGTTAGGGTGAAGTGAGGAGGGCATTGAAGAGGATGAAGAATGGAAAGGCAGTTGGTCCTGATGACATACCGGTGGAGGTATGGAAGTGTCTAGGAGAGGTAGCAGTAGATTTTCTGACAAGAATATTCAACAAGGTCTTAGAGAGTGAGAGGATGCCAGAGGAATGTAGGAGAAGTGTGCTAGTGCCCATTTTTAAGAACAAGGGAGACGTGCAGAGTTGTGGCAACTACAGAGGAATAAAGTTGATGAGCCATACAATGAAGTTATGGGAAAGAATAGTGGAAGCTAGACTAAGGGCAGAGGTCAGTTTCATTCAGAGTTTGGTTTCATGCCAAGAAAGAGCACCACAGATGCAGTGTTTGCCTTGACGATGTTAATGGAGAAGTACAGAGAAGGTCAGACGGAGCTGCATTGTGCCTTTGTGGATCTGGAGAAAGCATATGACAGGGTGTCGAGAGAAGAACTGTGGTATTGCATGAGGAAGTCTGGAGTGGCAGAGAAGTATGTTAGAGTGGTGCAGGACATGTATGAGAGATGTAAGACAGTGGTGTGGTGTGCTGTCGGTGTGACAGAAGAGTTCAAGGTGGAGGTGGGACTGCATCAAGGGTCAGCTCTCAGCCCCTACTTGTTTGCTATGGTGATGGACAGGCTGACAGACGAGGTTAGACAAGAATCTCCATGGACTATGATGTTTGCAGATGACATTGTGATCTGCAGTGAGAGCAGAGAACAAGTGCAGGAAAATCTAGAGAGGTGGAGGTATGCCCTGGAAAGGAGGGGAATGAAGATTCGCCTCAGTAAGACAGAATACATGTGCATGAATGACAAGGACCCAAGAGGAACGGTGAGGTTACAGGGAGCAGAGATAAGAAAGGTGGAGGATTTCAAGTACTTAGGCTCAACAATCCAGAGCAATGGAGAGTGTGGAAAAGAGGTGAAGAAGCGTGTGCAGGCAGGTTGGAATCGTTGGAGAAAAGTGTCCGGTGTGATGTGTGATAGGAGGGTATCAGCAAGAATGAAAGGAAAAGTGTACAAGACGGTGTTGAGGCCAACAATGTTGTATGGTTTAGAAACAGTGGCCCTGGGGAAAAGACAGGAGGCAGAGCTGGAGGTAGCAGAGATGAAAATGTTGAGGTTCTCTTTGGGAGTAACGAGGATGGATAGGATCAGGAATGAGCATATCAGAGGGACAGCACATGTAAGATGTTTTGGAGACAAAGTCAGAGAGGCTAGATTGAGATGGTTTGGACATGTACAGAGGAGGGATAGTGAGTATATTGGTAATAGGATGCTGAGGCTGGAACTACCTGGCAGAAGGCCTCGAGGAAGACCAAAGAGACGATTCATGGATGTGGTGAAGGAGGACATGAAGGTCGTTGGTGTAAGAGGAGAAGATGCAAAGGATAGGGTGAGATGGAGGCAGATGATTCACTGTGGCGACCCCTGAAGGGAAAAGCCGAAAGGAAAAGAAGAAGAAAGAAGAAGAGAAAGTCCATACTTCCTCATTCTGCATGAGCTACAGTGTGGCTTCATAATGTGACCGACTTTACTGCTGCCAATCCAGGCATGGATCCTTTGAAAATATATGGTTCATCATGCAGAAGAGAATCAGACAGTGGTGACCATGGACTGTTGGGTAATTTAAGCCCAAGTCTTGTATCAAGCAAAAATAGAAATTGATTCCAATTGTACAGCAACAATTTGTATTCTCAGTTTGCAAATGATACTTTCAAAATAGAAAACAGGGATCCCTCACTTTCCGCGGTTAATGTGGACTGAGACCCCCCCTGCGACCACCGATTTCCGCGAATTTGGATCGACCTCCCTGACTGACGTATACGTACATGCATATGTGAAAATAATATCAATAAATACGTATTCAGTGCTATAAACGCTTATAATAACAATTAAACATTCAAAAATAATACATAAGCTGTAAATAAAATATAAACACACACACATACAGATGCACGCACACACTCAGATGTGCACCTCACATAAAAATGTAATTAGTTTTGTTGGGGGTTTTGGGTTGTTTTTGTTTGTTTGGGGTTTTTTGTGTGTTTTTTTTTTTTTGCATAGTTGGCCTTGTTTTGTGGCATTTTCCTTAACCTTTCCCCCTATTTTTCCTTAATTTACTTATTTTTCGATGAATTTTATTGAAAAACACGTGATGCACTGAAGCTGCAGAAACTGAAGCACAAAGTAGCGAGGGATCGCTGTAATAGTATATTTTCTTCATACTTTTGTAAGTTAAATGAAGACTCATGTCAATTAACCAGGTGCATTGTGGAGGAAATAAAATCCCAACTTTTCTGGAAGTGACATTGCACTGCAGACTTGTGTTGAAATGTTCCTTTTGTATTGTGCATTGCAAGTGCACCTATAAACAT
This sequence comes from Plotosus lineatus, assembly GCA_024760905.1. Classification (NCBI taxonomy): domain Eukaryota; kingdom Metazoa; phylum Chordata; class Actinopteri; order Siluriformes; family Plotosidae; genus Plotosus; species Plotosus lineatus. The sequence continues at coordinate 17,406,599 of CM045747.1, read as the reverse complement.
TATTGAAGCCTTTGTTGCTAAGGATGCATTTGTTTATATTCATTCTTCCTTGATGATCAAATGTGATCTGCTTAGCATTACGGGACCCTCACTTGCACCAAGCATACTGCATACACAACTTTTATCACTTTAATAGCAGTCCCTACAGGACTATGAGAATAACCAGTACAAACACAAACACAGACACAGACACACCTAAAACGTCCCAATATGTAATTACCCGTTTTCACACAGAGATGTGATAACTTATCTTCCTGTTATTTTGGGTTTGTTCACATGTAAGAAATTAAATTATGTTCTTGAATCCACTATAAAGATACAGTACAGATATGTCTCTTAAAAACAGTAATTAATTCATTTTTTGCTGAACCACTTAATCCTACAAGAGCCACAGGGAGGCTGAAGCCTACCTTAGCATACTCATTGTAAAGGCAGAAAGGCAGGATTCACCCTAAACAGCTCATTAGCTGATTGGCCAACACACAGGAAACCATTCACACCTACATTTACACCTTGGGTCAATTCAGAGCAGCTAGTTAACCCAATCTGTATGTTTTTGGATTAGGGAAGTAAACTAGAGTACCCAGTGGAAATCCAGACAGGCATGAGGAGAACATGCAAACTCAATATATGTCTATCTATCTATCTGTCTATCTATATACTAGTATGTATATGTATGTATGTGTATATATATATATGTGTGTGTATGTGTGTGTGTGTAAATATGTCTGTCTGTCTTCCTTTCGGCTTTTTCCCTTTCACTTGGGAGTCGCCACAGCGAATCATCTGATTCGCACGCTTGATTTGGCAGAGGTTTTTTTTACGTCGGATGCCCTTCCTGTCACAACCCTTTTTTAGCAAGGGACAGAAACACGCTGACGACTTTGCAGCCTACTCTTTACGAAAGTCAGCAATGGTTCTTTTACATGCCTCTCACCATAGACAGTGAGAGACATGGCCCGCCTTTGATAACCCAGTTAGCCGCACTGGGGGGGACAGTGACAACCTTGTGGAGAGTGGGACTTGAACCCCCAACCTTTGGATCAGCGATCCAGCGCCCTATACCACTAGACCACCACTGCCCCTTGTGTGTTTAAATATAAATATGTATATTATAAAATCATTATTTGTGATGTTTCTTTGAAACTCCATAAAAGATGTAACATGACTCGGCAAAAATTATTTTCAGTTATAGATTCTGAAACGTTTATACATAAAACAAACGCAAGATTTTTTATGACCAAAACCAGGTGATCTGCTCAAGCCACGTACATGTACCATGGTGGATGAATACTGAGACAACTTCTTCTTCTTCTTCTTCTTTTACTTTCGGCTGCTCCCTTCAGGGGTCGCCACAGCAAATCATCCGCCTCCACCTCACCCTGTCCTCCGCATCTTCTTTTCTGACTCCAACGACCTTCATGTCTTCCTTCACCACATCCATAAATCTCTTCTTCGGTCTTCCTCGAGCCCTTCTGCCTGGTAGTTCCAACCTCAGCATCCTACTGCCAATATACTCACTATCCCTCCTCTGTACATGTCCAAACCATCTCAATCTAGCCTCTCTGACTTTGTCTCCAAAACATCTTACGTGGGCTGTCCCTCTGATATACTCATTTCTGATCCTATCCATCTTCGTTACTCCCAGGAGAACCTCAACATTTTCATCTCCGCTACCTCCAGCTCGGCCTCCTGCCTTTTCCTCAAGCGCCACTGTTTCTAAGCCATACAACATCGCTGGCCTCACCACCATCTTGTACACTTTTCCCTTCATTCTTGCTGACACTCTCTATCGCACATCACACGGATACTTTTCTCCAACCATTCCAGCCTGCCTGCACGCTTCTTCACCTCTTTTCCACACTCTCCATTGCTCTGGATTGTTGAGCCTAAGTACTTAAAATCCTCCACCTTCGTTATCTCTGCTCCCTGTAACATCACCGTTCCTCCTGGGTCCTTCTCATTCACACACATGTATTCTGATTTTCTGAGGCTAACCTTCATTCCTCTCCTTTCCAGGGCATACCTCCACCTCTCTAAATTTTTCTGCTCTTTTTCTCTGCCCTCACTACAGATCACGATGTCATCTGCAAACATCATAGTCCATGGAGATTCTTGTCTCACCTCGTCTGTCAGCCTGTCCATCACCATAGCAAACAAGAAGGGGCTCAGAGCTGACCCTTGATGCAGTCCCACCTCCACCTTGGAATCGGCGGGCACACCGGCACCACACCTCACCACTGTCTTACCTCTCTCATACATGTCCTGCACCACTCTAACATACTTCTCTGCCACTCCAGACTTCCTCATGCAATACCACAGTTCTTCTCTTGGCACCCTGTCATATGCTTTTTCCAGATCCACAAAGGCACAATGTAGCTCCCTCTGACCTTCTCTGTACTTCTCTATTAACATCCTCCAAGCAAACATTGCATCTGTGGTGCTCTTTCTTGGCATGAAACCAAACTGTTGTTCACAAATGCTGACCTCTGCCCTTAGTCTAGCTTCCACTATTCTTTCCCATAACTTCATCGTATGGCTCATCAACTTTATCCCTCTGTAGTTGCTGCAACTCTGCACGTCTCCCTTGTTCTTAAAAATGGGCACCAGCACACTTCTCCTCCACTCCTCCGGCATCTGCTCACTCTCTAGTACCTTGTTGAATGTTCTTGTCAAAAAATCTACTGCTACCTCTCCTAGACACTTCCATACCTCCACAGGTATATCATCAGGACCAACTGCCTTTCCATTCTTCATCCTCTTCAATGCCCTTCTCACTTCACCCTTACTGATCTTTGCTACATCCTGCTCCTCAATGGTTACCTCTTCTACTCTTTTTTCTCTCTCATTTTCCTCATTCATCAGCTCTTCAAAGTACTCTTTCCATCTTCCCAGCACACTTCTGTCATTAGTCAATACAGTTCCCTCTCTGTCCTTTATCAATCTAACTTGCTGCACGTCCTTCCCATCTCTATTTCTCTGCTGTGCCAACCTGTATAGATCATTTTCTCCCTCTTTACTATCCAACCTCTCATACAAGTCATCATACACCCTCTGTTTGGCCTTAGCCACTGCTACTTACGCCTTCGCTGTGTCTCCCTGTACTCCTGTTTACTCTCTTGGTCCTCTCAATGTCCCACTTCTTCTTAGCTAGCCTTTTCCTTTGTACACCTCCTGCACTTCCTCATTCCACCACCAAGTCTCCTTATCTACTTTCCTTCCAGAGGACACACCAAGTACTCTCCTACCTGTGTCCCTGATCACATTTGCTGTGGTTGTCCAGTCATTTGGAAGCACTTCCTGGCCACCCAAAGCCTGTTTCAACTCCTCCTTGAAGACAAGATGACACTCTTCCTTTTTCAGCTTCCACCACTTTGTCTTCTGCTCTGCCTTTGCCTTTTTCACCTTTCTCACCATCAGAGTCATCACTGCCCACCACCATCCTATGCTGTTTGGCAACACTCTCATCACGATGACTTTGCAGTCACTGACTTCCTTCAAATTACATCGCCTACACAAGATGTAGTCTACCTGTGTGCGCCTACCTCCGCTTTCATAAGTCACCCTATGCTCCTGTTTCTTCTCAAAGAAAGTATTCACCACAGCCATTTCCATCCTTTTTGCAAAATCTATCAACATCTGTCCTTCTGCGTTCCTGTCCTGGATACCAAACCTGCCCATCACTTCCTCGTCCCCTCTGTTGCCTGCCCCAACATGTCCATTGAAGTCTGCACCTATGACCACTCTTTCACCTCTGGCGGTACTCTGCATCACTTCATCTAAGTCACTCCAGAATCTCTCCCTTCTCTTCTAGCTCATCCTGCCTGTGGGGCATAAGCACACTAACAACATTGAGCATTACACCTTCAATTTCTAACTTGAGATTCATCACTCTGTCTGACACTCTTTTCACTTTTAGAACATTCCTGACAAACTCCTCCTTCAAGATGACTCCGACTCCATTTCTCTTCCCATCCACACCGTGATAAAATAGCTTAAACCCTGCTCCTAAGCTTTTAAGCTTGCTACCTTTCCACCTGGTCTCCTGAACACACAGTATGTCCACCTTCCTCCCTCTGCATCATGTCAACCAGCTCTCTACCTTTTCTGTGCATAGTTCCAACATTCAAAGTCCCCACTCTCAGTCCTAGACTCATGCCTTTCCTCTCTCTCTCTGCCCTCACGGACACGCCTCCCACCTCTCCTTCTTGGCGTCTTACGACCAACAGTAGTCCAATTTCCATCAGCACCCTGTTGATTGACAGCACTGATGGCGGTCGATTGTTAACCCGGACCTCGACCGATCCGGTATGGAGGTAAGACTTTTGATTTGCATTTTAAGTAGTGGCATTGGTTTCGTGGATGCCCTTCCTGACACAACCCTCTGCATTTCTCCGGGCTTGGGACCGGCATGAGGGGGAGAGACACTGGTTAGTGCCCCCCCACCTCATGGCTGCATTTGAATACTGAGACAACGGGGTGTGAATAAAAAGGGTTTTTTGTGTTTCTCTCAAAAGGTCAGCCATGAAGGACTAATGTGTTTTAAACCTGTTTTTAATTGTGTTTTAAACTCTGAAATGCATGAAGGGGTGGAAATTGATGTTAAATAATTAATAATAGGATAATTTCATCTTTTCCAAAGCAAATCAGTAAAATATTTCAGAAAAAAAGTATTTTCATCTGTACATCACGTTAATGAATCAGATGTAGTGTATGACTCATAGAATTTTTCACAACCATGAAACCAGTGCTGTTAAATGCTCCACTTCTTGTTCCGTACTGCAGTCTGTATATGACGATGCCTCCTTCCTCAATCTACTTTGAGCTCAAAATTGTGTACCGTTGATAGTTTTCAGAAAATCTTTCAATTAAATTTTCAGTGCATGTTTTTGTGGTGTCCATCACATGTAATTTCTGTTTTCCGAGAAAAACCCCCCATAAATAAATAAATAAAAATAAATAAATAAAAAACCCAAAAAACAAAAAAAAAAAACAAGTGCCATTGGATGACTTTTCTTCCCTGCCTAAAAACCTCAAGATCTCAAGAGCTTAATTAATTATGCCCATAAACAAGATTAGGGATTTATGGCTTCAAGTTTTAATGAGAGACTGCCTGAAATTCCTCAGACACTTAACAAATGTCCATCATGGTGGACTTGGCCTTCTGTATTGTTAATTTAAATTGCTATTTAAATTTCACTGTTAAATTGAACTTAAAAAATGCTCCATTCTTGTGGACCTGCTCCATCCTTCCATCACTTGTGAACAAAACCCTGAGATACTTGAACTCTTCCACTAGGGGCAGGACCTCATTCCTGACCCAGAGGGTGCATTCCACCATTTTTCGGCGGAGAACCATGGCTTCCAACTTGAAGGAGCTGAATCTCATCCTGGCCACTTTGCACTTGATTGCAAATCACTCCAACAAGAGCTGGAGGTCCCGAATTGATGAAGCCAAAAGGACAACATCATCCGCAAAAAAGAAAAGACAAGATCCAACGGCCACCAAACCAGAACCAATCGACGCCTCGGCTGCACCTAAAATTATGAACAGAATCGGTGACAAAGGACAGCCTTGGTGGACTACAACTCTCAACAGAAATGAATTCGACCTGTTGTTGCCAATGCGGACCAAACTCTGTCTCCGGTGATACAGTGACTGAATGGCCTGTAGCAATGGGTCCGGAACGTTGTATCCCCAGGGCATGCCCCACAAGATAATCCTTAACCATGTGGGCAATAAAACTCTCAGTTAAATTTATGTGGGGAGGATGAGCCCCTGCCGGTGTCACAGACTCCCCTTCCTGCTTTGCTCTTAATAAAGAAGATGCTGAGTTCACACATTTGTGTCCTGCTTTATCAGCTCTTGCTGGGTGGTTATATTGTCATATTTGTTTAGTAGCATATCATGTATGATACTGAAAGTAATTAGTGCATGGACATTGACTCACAGAAAACTAAATATCACATGAAATTTTGGCATTATGTATATCTGTAATGGACATTATTAATAGTTTATTCCGTCAACCTTCTGGATGTTTGCTTTTTTATTGTGGGTGAACTTACATTTTTTATATTATTGCTTTTAGTTTTAAAATTTTGGAAGCACAGCTCTCTGGTTTATGTGAATAAGTGTCTTGAGTGCCTAAAGAGACACACTTGGATGCACACGTATTCAGAGGTGTTCCAAGTATTTACTGTATAGTACCTCTTAATCAGGAGACTACGCTGTGCCATAACATTAACACCAATTCCTCATACACAGCAAACGACAATTCACTGTGTTTGGAGTTTTTATTATAACCATAGGCATCAGAAACTGGGGACAGGGGGGCAAATCGCCCCCTCAGTTACAGAACTGGGGGGGCAAACATATCATTTTGCCCCCCCAACACATCACCGTGAACATGCATCCAATCCATCTCAATACATGTCTTTTTAATGCTTTAAAATAATTTGAAGACTGACACGTTTCCAAACAGTTTCAATATCACTGTATCCAGTAACAATATGACCAGTCATGCAAAAGTGACAGGAGGTATCACGAAAACACACCCTTGTTCGGTAATTCCCGACAGTCCCAAGTAACTGCAGTGTATCCGCAAACAGCCGAGGGAAGCCGAATATTTGTGGCCTTGGCTCCAAAACACAGTAATTATGGACACCAGAAATTACCTCAAATGTTTAAATCAAAATGTTTCCAAAATGGATTCCTTCAATCCTAGTAGAAAAAAGGCATTCCTTAAGGAGCATGCCCCCGGATCCCCCTAGTGTGCGAGCGCCAATGGCGCTCGTCGCTCCACTGCCCATTAACAAGTGACAAGCTCACATTTTTGCCCCACCCCCACCTGCTTCTGACACCTATGATTATAACCTGCATTAACAAATTTAACATTTTTTGTTACAGTAATTGTTCTGAGAGATCAAAGCAGATATTTCAACCTTCTCTCCACACATGCATCAATTAGTCTTCGTCATGCATGAGACACTCACCAGTTTTCTGATTGTTCTTCTTTGAACCACCTTTGGAAGGTACTTACTGCTTCATATCAAGAACACTTTAAGACCTGCCAGTTTGGGAATGAATAGATCCAGATATTTTGCTATCAGAATGTGGCAGTGATAATTAAGTTGTTAATGATCTGGGTTTCCGATCAGATGGTTGGTGGTTCAAGCCTCGGTTCTGCCAAGTTGTCACTTTTGCGTCCTTGAGCAAGGCTATTCCCACTCTTAGTTGTATGAATGAGATATAAATGTAAGTTGCTCTGAATAAAGGTATCTGCCAAATTCTGTAAATATAAATATGACCTTTAAAAGATGCACGGATCTTTGAACTTGCTAATTTTTTCCAATGCGTCAACTTTTCGAGAATTGACTGTTTACTTTCTGCAGAATACATCCCACTCCTTGGCAGATGATGCTCTACCAGGATAATCAATGTTACTTCACTTGTTATTGACCATAATATTTTTATATTGTGGATGATTGGTGTATATTCTAAGACAGAAGACTATTTGCAATAACTGTTGCTGATGAGGGATTTGGTTCGAGAGATCTTTTTTTATATAGTGTACAGAAAAGTCTAAAGGTAAAATAAGAGGGTGCAGGAATGATACCATTAGCATGTCAACATGAAAGGGTCTGTCTTTTGCTGCATCAGTTCACAGTAACTGTGAATCAGTACATGCATAAGTACATGCATAAGTATTAATAAACACTGAGTATGCGGATTGGGAATTTCAAGTCTTAATTTGCACTTGAGTTAATAAGTGAATTATTATCTGCAGATAAATTGTTGAGTAGCATTAGAGAGTCAAGGGTTTATGGAATAATGGTCCCTTCTTGGTCAGCTGAGCATCCATTGTCTTCCCACGGGAAGCTGAGTGAAAACAGGAAATTTATATAACTAGCTGATACAAGAAAACTGCAGCTATTCTGAGAACTCAGATCAAATGTGCGAATCAGATGATTCACTGTGGCGACCCCTGAAAAAGGGAAAAGCCAAAAGGAAAACAAGAACTCAGGGCACAACGCCTAGACAGACAGTGGCAAAGGCAATATAATTTGACTTGGAGGGTACTGTGGTATTTTGGCAGTTGAACTGTCAGGATATACGATAATAGCTCTGTGGTGTAACTCTCCCCCTGCTGCTTCAACAATAAATACCAAATCAGCACAAAGTAAATATAGTTATGCGAGACTTCTGCCCACCACATATAAATCGAACATCTCAGTGCAACGAGTGACAGTTGTGAAGGAGGAAGTGCTACAGAAAGTGAAGTACTGTTATAAATATTGGCAAACCATCAGTTTTTCAAATATATGTGTGCTATCAGGACACTTACATTAAATACCACTGTAAAAACAGTAGGGCACATGGACACTATTAGATATATTGGTGTTATGAGGGTGGAATTTTCAGCCGGACCCAGGAAGTGCAGGAGATGAACAGTACAACGGGTAAGGTTTAACTTTCTGGAGGCACCGCTTGGAAAAAAAAAAAAAACCCGGCAATGCTGAAAACAAAACACCAAAACACTGGAGACTGTGGCTGGGAAGGCCGGTTGACCTCAGAGCAAAGACCAGGAGCCAGGTGAGAACACAAGGTAGTGACCGAGTGAGACGAAACAATCTTCGGGCAGTAAGGTGAAGCTGGTCTTTACAGCGAGTTGAATGCTGAGTGGGATCGGGTGTACGCTACTGCACTCAGCCAGAAGTAAGTCAGCCATGCCCCTCAACCTGCACTGCTGCGGAATAAACAGGATTAGAATAAAAACAAGGAACCATAGAACAACCAAAATAAAAGTCCCCCAAAACACAAACCATTGCAATCGTTTTTTTAATTTGTGTGTGAGGATGCAACTGAATAAATTAGCATAATTCTAAATCAACAGATAACCTGTTCTAAATGGATAAGACAAATGTGAGCTGCACTTTAATTTGTGCTGATCATGTTTAGGATTTTTCCCCTCATTTACAGTGTTTTTGCATGTTTCGTGGGCATAGTAGTAGTATTATCTGTGGCGCTTTTTCATCAGGATCGTGAGGAATCTAGACTCTGTCCCAGTCGACTTTGCATGAGTGATGAGGTACTGTACCTCCTCAACATTTCACAAGTCTATTGCAGGGCAAACACAGACAAGTAGCCACTGATATTCAGACGCATGAGCAATTTAGAGTAGCCGGTTGACCTAAACTGCATGTCTCTGGACTGTAGGAGGAAACCTGAGCACCCACACGACAGGTGTATGTGGACTCTACTGATTGCCCAACTTGCCCACACCAGTTGGAAATGAGACTGCTGAAAATGTTAATGCTGGCTATGAGAGAAAGTAGTCAGGACACAGTGGCAGCAGCTTGCTATGTATGGGACTGTCTAGACAGACTAAATAAGTGGTGGTAATGTTATGGCTAATCTAGTAAATGCTGTTTCATATAAACGTTCCTCCAGTTGTAAGAATAAGTTTGTGAAGACTTTGGAAGTACCTGAATGTATACATTAAATACAGGGATCTTTCACTTTCTGCAATTAATTGTGACCGAGATCCTCCCGCAACTACTGAATTCTGCCAAGTAGGATCACCCCCAACTGATATATAATAATACTTAATTATGCATAAGATGTAAATAAAATATAAACACAAGTTTGTGAAGTGTGTCTGTAAGTACAGGTCCTTCTCAAAAAATTAGCATATTGTGAAAGTTCATTATTTTCTGTAATGTACTGATATGAAAGTCTAATGTTTTAGATTTATTACACACACAAAACTGTAGTTCAGGCCTTTTGTTTTAATATTGATAATTTTGGCAACAAAAAAAAAATCCCTTTCTCAAGAAATTAGCATATTTCATCCAACCAATAAAAAAAAAAAATTCAAATAATCATGTTCAGTTATGCAAGCAATACTTGGTTGGGAATCCTTTTTGCAGAAATGACTGCTTCAATGCGGCGTGGCATGGAGGCAATCAGCCTGTGGCACTGCCGGAGGTGTTACAGAAGACCAGGAGGCTTCGATAGCGGCCTGAAGCTCATCCACATTGTTGGGTCTGGTGTCTCAGCTTTCTATTCACAATATCCCACAGATTCTCTATGGGGTTCAGGTCAAGAGAGTTGGCAGGCCAATTGAGCACAGTAATACCATGGTCAGTAAACCATTTACCAGTGGGTTTGGCACTGTGAGCAGGTGCCAGGTCGTGCTGAAAAATGAAAATCTCATCTCCATAAAACTTTTCAGCAGATGGAAACATGAAGTTCTCCAAAATCTCCTGATGCTAGCTGCATTGACCCTGCCCTTGATACAACACAGGACCAACACCAGCAGCTGACATGGCACCCCAGACCATCACTGACTGTACTTCAGGCATTTCCTTCTCCCCGGTCTTCCTCCTGACTCTGGCACCTTGATTTCCGAATGACATGCAAAATTTGCTTTCATCCGAAAAAAAGTACTTTGGACCACTGAGCAACAGTCCAGTGCTGCTTCTCTGTAGCCCAGGTTGGGCGCTTCTTCTGCCGTTTCTGGTTCAAAAGTGGCTTGACCTGGGGAATGCAGCACCTGTAGCTCAGTCCACAGGTTCCACAGGTCCCCCAAGGTCTGGAATCGGCCCTTCTCCACAATCTTCCTCAGGGTCCGGTCACCTCTTCTGCCACACTTTCCTTCCCACTGAGGTGGCTTGATACAGCACTCTGGGAACAGCCTATTCGCTCAGAGATTTCTTTCTGTGTCTTGCTTGAGGGTGTCAATGATGGCCTTCTGGACAGCAGTCAGGTCGGCAGTCTTACGCATGATTGCAGTTTTGTGGAATGAACCAGGCTGGGAGTTTTTAAAAGCCTCAGGAATCTTTTGCAGGTGTTTAGAGTTAATTGGTTGATTCAGATGATTAGGTTTATTTTAATTAGGATTAATAGCTCGTGTAGAGTATCTTCATGATATGCTAATTTTTTGAGATAGAAATTGGGTTTTCATGAGTTGTATGCCAAACTCAATATTAAAACTAAAAGACCCAAAATATTTCAGTTGGTGTGCAATGAATCTAAAATATATGAAAGTTTAATTTTTATCAGTACATTACAGAAAATAATGAACTTTAGCACAATATGCTAACTGAGAAGGACCTGTAGTTTTGGATTGTTTTTGCATGACTGCCCTTGTTTTTGCAGCATTTTCCTGAACTCTCTCCCCCCACCCACCCCCAATTCTTCCTTTTTTTTTTTTTTTAATTCCATGAATATTTTAAAAGGCGATGCACTGAAGCCACATGAATTGAAGCGCAAAGTAGCGAGGGGTCCCTGTACTCATCTGAGCTTCATCCATGTAAAATTAGGCTAACCTTAATCCACTCACTGTTGTATTTTTTCCTATTTTTAGTGGATACTTTAATCATTTACAGTTTGAACAGAGAAAATGTACACCAACCCCTGTACTGAATGGCAAATAGGCCATCCTTTATCAGCAATAACTACCACCTGGAGCTGTAGATTATATTTACACAACGATAAGAAAGGTTCTGTTTGGAAATACTGAAGGGCTTTCTTATATGAACTGACTGATGCATGTGATGTGTTGTCCACAACTGTCACGGCTGGATTCTGATCTTTCACTGAAACATTTATAAAAAGCTCACTATATACACATTATCAATCCAAAAGCACGTTAACATCTTGCCATCGTACTCAGAAGTGGGACTTTCCTGAACCTTTGCCAAAAGGTTGTACGCACAGCTAATGAGCAGGTTTTGGTCCTAGTTATCAAGTCATAAAGGTTAGAGATATAAAATCAATTTATACATCTCCATGTTATCAATTCAACAGAAACTCCACACCACCTACATCAACTTTCTCATTCAGAAATAAACTCACAGAATAGTTCTGTGACCTTAGAGATGGTGTGATTTTATAGATTGGTGCAGGATAACGAGGTACACAAGTGAACGTAATCAAGTGCAAGCCTTCTCTTGGTTTGTAATATTCAGTGGTTCAGATGTTCAGTATCAAATCCAGCAATGATTCATTTTCATGGAGAAAATTCTTGTGCTTGAGAGTTCTTCCCAACACAGATAAGTCATCTCAATGCTGAAGAAGAATAGTTATTTTAGTTATTACCTTTGACATAAGAGTTCAGGTGGGACTGCATCAAGGATCAGCTCTGAGCCCCTTGTTTGCTATGGTGATCGACAGGCTGACAGACGAGGTTAGACAAGAATCTCCATGGACTAAGATGTTTGCAGATGACATTGTGATCTGCAGTGAGAGCAGAGAACAAGTGCAGGAAAATCTAGAGAGGTGGAGGTATACCCTGGAAAGAAATGACGGTTATCCTCAGTGAAATACAGGTGTGAATGACAAGGACCCAAAAGGAACAGTGAGGTTACAGGGAGCAGAGATAAGGAAGGTGGAGGATTAAGTACTTGGGCTCAACAATCCAGAGCAATGGAGAGTGTGGAAAAGAGGTGAAGAAGCGTGTGCAGGCAGGTTGGAGAAAAGTGTCCGGTGTGATGTGCGATAGGAAGGTATTGGCAAGAATGAAAGGAAAAGTATACAAGACCGTGATGAGGCCAGCAATGTTGTATGGTTTAGAGACAGTGGCCCTGGGGAAAAGACAGGAGTCAGAGTTGGAGGTAGCAGAGATGAAAATGTTGAGGTTCTCTTTGGGAGTAACGAGGATGGATAGGATCAGGAATGAGCACATCAGAGGGACAGCACATGTAAGACGTTTTGGAGACAAAGTCACAGAGGCTAGATTGAGATAGTCTGGACATGTACAGAGGAGAGATAGTGAGTATATTGGTAATAGGATGCTGAGGCTGGAACTACCAGGCAAAAGGCCTAGAGGAAGACCAAAGAGACAATTCATGGATGTGGTGAAGGAGGACATGAAGGTCGTTGGTGTAAGAGAAGAAGATGCAAAGGATAGGGTGAGATGGAGGCAGATGATTCGCTGTGGCGACCCCTGAAGGGAAAAGCCGAAAGGAAAAGAAGTATTTCATTCAGTTGAGGTGTGTTGGGGGCATTTGCAAGGAATATAGGTACGTTGGTTCTGAAGTTGTGAAACAATTCGACATCGTGCATGTAAAGGCTTGCCGAGTTAGGCAGGCTTATTGAAGCAAACACACACTTATAGTTACTTCCTCACTTATAGTTGCTTTTTTGGATTCAACAGGTTTCTGAGGTCCATTTATTAATTTGTTAATCACGATGAGTAACTTTATGGGTTTTATAAACAAAGTCCAAAGGAGTAAAAACATGTTAGTTGAGTCATAGACTGATACTGATTTTTAATCCCCGGATTCTATTAACGCAAATCAAAAGTGCACCAACTATAATTCCTCTCTTAAGACAATGAGTGATTATAACTCGGTCAGTATGACATCGCCATTGCTGTAGTCATGCCTTCTTTACATGGTTGTTATTTTGATCTAAATTAACTTTTTTAAGTAAGGGGTGTGGGGTGTACTGCTGGGAAGTATTTCAGAAGTTTGCAACAGGAAACGGTGAGAAATAATCCATTAAACGCTCATGATATAGTGACTGGTGGAGCAACTGAACTTCTGCGTATTACTGGTACTTGGACACACACACACACACACACACACACACACACACGCACACACAAGTTCTGTCTAGATCAATGATGAAGTTGAACTTCTTGTTATCTAATTACATCCCGGCATTAGACCTATTGGAAAGTTCCTGTCTATGCAAATGTAAATACCTGTACAGGACATTGTACAATGATATGCAGTATTGCTTGGTGCAAGCCTGTATAATCCAGTAAATATTGAAATGTAATAGACAACAGTAAGTAATAAACTGTGTAGAGAACTAATAAATTAATATAAACTTTTGCCTTACAGCCAGCACTAGTGTTAAAACTTCTGACCAATCAGGAAAGAGGATTTAATATTGCTGCCTTACAAAGTGTTCTAAATGCAGACAGGTAATTAAAATTTATTTAGTCTTTGTCACAAATGATCTCAATGTTATTGAGGGGTCTTTCGTAAGCCTAGGGAAGGAACGCTTCGGGACGGAACCATCCTTTTTTATATAATTCTTTTAGCAGAGATGATGGGAGGTGTCCCCAAGTCATCAACGAGATGACAACCACAACAATGACCAAGCAGTCCAGGCAATCCCTTAAGCCCTGAGCACCACTTAATCAGAAAGTACTTTCCAGTATTGTACTTCAATTTTTAACCAAACCTGACCTTTAAACACTGAATATGGAATGTACTACATGAACATACATGCCAGAATTGCTGTTATACTCCATTGTCCTGGTAGATCCAAATAAAGTGTGCAGATACAATACCCAAACATTGTAAAATAATAACAATGCCAAAGTGATATAAATAGAAGTGCTGCTATAAAAAACATCCCGTAAAGAGTATACTAATAATGTATTTAGTGGGTCTCACAATTTCATGGTGTTTATGAATATAGTAGAATTTAACTCTAATTATTGGCAACAGGTTAGAATTTGGCAGTCAGACACAAAATGCATAGCATATCTAATGCTTAGCCGAAGCGGTGAAGCAATCGAGGATGTTTTATCTTCCATTTGTGTTTGTTCCTGTGTGTGTTCATGTGTGTGTTAACAGGATTACTCAAAATGTTATGTAAAGATTTTCATGAAATTTTTGCCAGAGGTGGGGCTTTGGACTCAATTCCGGTTTTGTTATGGTCCTCCTCAAATTCTGAACCCAGGAATGTTTTAAATACATTCTTTTGACATGTTGGTTCATATTGTGGATTTCTGGGCTTGGCGAATTACATGTTATGCCATTACATGATCTCAGCATTGTCTCCCTTGAGCTTTTTCCATCTTGACAAACCTTATACAGTGATCCCTCGCAACTTCGCGCTTCAAATCATGCGGCTTTAGTGCATTGTGTTTTTTTTGTTTGTTTGTTTTTTTTTTTTTTTTTTAATATTCATCAAACTAAAAAATAAGGAAATTAAGGAAGAATATGGATGAAAGTTAAGGAAAATGCCACAAAAACAAGGCCAATTATGCAAAAAACAACCCAAACCCCCCATCAAAACTGCATTTTTATGTGCGCATGCGTCTGTGTGTGTGTGTGTGTGTGTGTGTGTGTGTGTGTGTGTGTGTGTGTGTGTGTGTGTGTTTATATTTTATTTATATTCTATGCATTCTTATAAGCATTTATAGAATTGAATATGTATTTATTGATATTATATAAACACACACACACACACACACACACACACACACACACACACACACACACATACAGTAGTACAGTCGGGGGTGGGGGTGTTAAGCCTACTTTGCGGAATTCGGCGGTCGCGGTGGAATCTCAATCCCAGTTAACTGCGAAAAGTGAGGGATCCCTGTATTTCTAGGACAGCACTTTTTTGTTATTGTTGTTGTGGTGATTACTCTTAAACTCCACATTATATATGTATGTATAGTGTATATGTATGTATAGTATGTATACTATATATGTATGTATAGTACAGTATAATGCAAATACTATGCTATCACAGAATATCCATCTGTTTGTGGTTTCATGAATCAACCATTTGATTAAAAAATCCCCCACTGCTGTGAAATACCCAAATCAATTCTGATATAACTAGTTGCCAAAACAAAAAGTCTGTCTGTTGGAGACCATCAAGCAAAACACTGTCTAGCTGTCCGTGATAAGATCAGTAGAGGTCTGTGGTAACTTTTAACCTGATGCTACCACCATCATTTTTTACTGCAAGGAATGTGTTTGAGGATGATAAGTAGTGCTGATGAGCTGCCAAAGGTAGTGCATTTTGCTGGACCCAAAGAATTCTTTTTATGGTCTCAACAGACAGGAAAACTCTCTTCCCACAGAATTACTTGGTCTTGTATATTTATTTTGGCTCACTATTCTTCCATAAACACCCCCAGTGCAGCTAACTGGGTTATCAAAGGCGGGCCATGTCTCTCACTGTCTATAGTGAGAGGTTCATGTAAAAGAACCATTGCTGACTTTCGTAAAGAGTAGCTGCAAAGCCGTCAACGTGTTTCTGCCCCTTGCTAAAGGGTTGTGTCAGGAAGGGCATCCAACGTAAAAACCTCTGCCAAATCAAACATGAGAATCAGATGCTTCGCTGTGGCGACCCATGAAAAAAAAGGAGAAAAGCCAAAAGGAAATGAAAGGATTCTTCCATAAACACTTAGCATGATGACATATCCAGGCTTTTGCTGAACTATAAACAACAACTTTCATTGCTGACTTTCGTAAAGAGTAGCTGCAAAGTCGTCAGCGTGTTTCTGTCCCTTGCTAAAAGGGTTGTGACAGGAAGGGCATCCGACGTAAAAACCCATGCCAAATCAAAAATGTGCGAATCAGATGATTCGCTGTGGTGACTCTCGAGAACGGGAAAAAGCCGAAAGAAAAGGAGAAGAAACAACAACTTTCATCTGAACTATAAATCTATCAACCACCTTTAGAGTAATAATCACTCAATTAACTGTAATGATTTACAAATGTACTCCTTTTGTAGAGTAAATATTGACTGGATTTTCCTATTGCTGCTCACTATTAAATATAGTACGGTTCAGTTCATCAGTTCATTTTCTGTAACCGCTTAATCCTAATTTGGGTTGCGGGGAGGCTGGTGCGCATCCCAGCCAACTCTGCCCAGGCGAGGGCAGAATACACCCTGGACAGCTTGCCAGGCCATCGCAGGGCAGAAACACGCCGACGGCTTTGCAGCCTACTCTTTACGAAAGTCAGCAATGGTTCTTTTACATGCCTCACACCATAGACAGTGGGAGACATGGCCGGCCTTTGATAACCCAGTTAGCTGCACTGGGGGGGCAGTGACAACCTTGTGGAGAGTGGGACTTGAAACCCCAACCTTTTGGATCAGTGATCCAGCGCCCTATACCACTAGGCCACCACTGCCCTATATAGTACAGTACAAAAAAAAAAAAAATATATATATATATATATATAGGATTTTCTGAGTAGATCCTTCCGTAGGAGAGTGCTCAATACTTTTTGGTAGAGCAAATAACAAAAATAAAAGGACAGGACAAAGACTTTCTATTGAAACTCCATTTATCACTACAGATCTGTTTCGAGGGGTGGTGAAACCATCCTCTCTCTTCAGGTGATTATAGAAGATAATTGAAGATTTTTGTTTGTATATATATAAAGGTTCAGTTCATTTTCTGTAACCACTTAATTAGGATCGCAGGGAGATTGGCACCTGTTCCAGCCAACTCCAAGCAAGGGCAGAATTACACCCTGGACAGCTCGCCAGGCGATAGGAGGGTGGAAACACGCCGACAGCTTTTGCAGCCTACTCTTGTCAAAAGTCAGCAATGGTTCTTTTACGTGAACCTCTCACCATAGACAGTGAGAGACATGGCCAGCCTTTGATAACCCAGTTAGCTGCACTGAAGGGGTGGGGGTTTAGTGATAACCTTGTGGAGAGTGGGACTTGAACCCCGAACCTTTGGATCAGCGATCCAGCACCCTATACCGCTAGACCACCACTGCCTCTCTCTCTTGCTCTCTCTCTCTCTATATATATATATATATATATATATGCGAATCAGACGATTCGCTGTGGCGACTCCTGAGAAAGGGAAACAGCCGAAAGGAGAAGATATATATATATATATATATATATATATATATATATATATATATATATATATATATATATATATATATATATATATATATATATATATATATATAAATACATATATATATATATATATATATATATAAATAACAAATTAATATAAATGTCAAATGAATTAAGTGGGCAAAGGAACATTTCTGCTAATTATCCAAATTTATGCATAATACCACAGCACCCACCTGTAATCATTTGCATTATGGTGACTATCAAGATTTACCAGAGGTTTTTTACTAACGTTCTAAAACTCTACCACTTACAGATGAACACCAGGTCAGACAACATCTGCAGAGCACTTCCTCTTCCTGTATTTTATTTTAAAAATTCACAAAAAAAAAAACCAGGACAGTACACATAAAGGTAGTCTGGTGAGGCCATACTGAGGTCCTGTGTCTGTATATATGGTGGATATGAAAAATAAAAAGACACTGGCTGTAGTCATGAGAATGCTAAATATCATGAGCTCATCACAATCTCTGCCTATCACCCCAAGAAAAACCTTCCTAAATAATTTGTCAACATAGCCATATATTCACAAGCCCACACATAGACACTCTTCTCTGAAATACCAAGACATGGCAATGGTGACAAGCACTGTTTTTATACACTGTATACAGTTTAACACTTATACTGCTTTGTGCAACTCTAAAATAGGTGCACAACCCTAATAAATAACACCGGCATGATATTTTGAGTAAGGAACACAGGAAAGAGTGCAGTCGGACATCAGAAAACTACGGGTCCAGTCATTAAACGTATTGTTATTGCACAATGTGTGGCCATTGTGCATCCAAACAATTATTACAATGGGACATTTCGAACCCAATTTATTTTTCTTGAGACACAGACATTACTTCATGTCCCTTTCCTGAAGGAGGAAACACTGTGGACCCACCCTAAACTGACTGCTGGAAGAAACAGCACTTCTGTAAACCATGGTATACTCCAAAACATTGTGACCTTGTCTCTTGAGTATGTGGCAGTAGCAAATGTGAATTTATTTACACAGACTTTTATCATAGCAGGCATTTTGCTTCAGTGTAGTTTAGAAATGATCACAGTGTTTTTCTGGGGTGGGGTGGGACGACGACGACAGAAACGAGTGTGTTACAGATTGTATGTAGTTATTTCACGCATTCAAATAGCAAAAGCGTCTTTATTGTCATTATGTTCTCACACAACAAAATTTTGTATAAGACTTTCAACTTTCAAACAAACAAGACAACAAACTAAACACAAGCAATTATACACACAACATTTGAAGTAAAAATCTAAAATAGAAATATAAACTGGGATATACAGTATGTACAGCGAAGGCACTATACAGTGGAAAACAGGTTGTGAAGTTCATCTTCATTTTCTGTAACCACTTAATCCTAATTAGGGTCACAGAGAGGTTGGTGCCCAGAGAGTGGGGCAGTGGTGGTCTAGTGGTATAGGGCGCTGGATCGCTGATCCAAAGGTTGGGGGTTCGAGTCCCACTCTCCACAAGGTTGTCACTGTCCCCCCCAGTGCAGCTAACTGGGTTATCAAAGGCGGGCCATGTCTGTCACTGTCTATGGTGAGAGGCATGTAAAAGAACCATTGCTGACTTTCATAAAGAGTAGGCTGTAAAGTCGTCAGCGTGTTTCTGTCCCTTGCTAAAAAGGGTTGTGACAGGAAGGGCATCCGACGTAAAAACCTCTGCCAAATCAAACGTGCGAATCAGATGATTCGCTGTGGCGACTCCCGAGTAAAAGGGAAAAAGCCGAAAGGAAGACAGACAGACAGAGGTTGGCGCCCATCTCAGCTGACTCTGGGTGACTCTGGGCAAGGGCAGAGTACACCCTGGACAGCTCACCAGGCCATCGCAGGGCAGAAACAAGATGGTGGTTTTGCAGCTACTCTTGTCGAAAGTCAGCAATGGTTCTTTTACAATCTCTCACAATAGACAGTGAGAGACACGGCCCGGCCTTTGATAACCCAGTTAGCTGCACTGCTGGGGGGTGACAACCTGTTGAGTGGGGTTTGAACCCCCAGCCTTAGGATTGGTGATCCAGCACCTTTACCACCAGGCCACCACTGCCCTAGGTTATGAAGTTGATTTTGTGAATTCAATGTCCTTCTATAGAGAACTGATGCCTTTGGGAGAAGCAGGCATGGGGAGGGGGTTTGGATGTGTCTATGGAGGAAGGTTGCATGTATTGTGACTGTGAGGGAGTGTGGGGGGGAGGAGGGGTGAAGGCTTTCACAGCTCAAGGGAAAAGGCTGTTTTTGAAGCTGGTTTTCCCTTAGGTGTGAGTGTGTGTGTGTGTCTGTGTGCTGGCTCTGTGATGGACTGCTCAGTTGTTCAGGATGTACCATACCTTCGCCCAGAGTCGGCTGAGATAGGCACCGGCTTCCCCTCAACTATGGTAGGAGTAACTGGCTTGGCAAATGAATGATGAAGGAAATTATGTTTGTATAAGTCTTTCCCTCTTTTCCTTATTGAGGAAAAAATACTTAAACCGCTTCTGACATTTTGACTCAGTAATACGTAAATAGTAAAGAACTGGAATTATTTCAGTGTTAACTCATTACCAGGACAACACAACACAACACTACAGTTTAAATTAGACTCGACATGACTGATTCCCCTTGAGGATATGGCTAACAATGTGTGCTGTCTTCAAAACAGCCAGGCATTTAATTCTTCCTTCCTGTCTATAATGCCAGCTCCCCCATCAGGCACGCATAGCCCAGCCTAAGACCCCATTACCCAAAATAGGCCCACTTGGGCATATGGGTTACTATGATCATAGTTGTTGCAGTCTTGTCTTCCATTTCTTTTTATCGCAGCTCCTCATAAAACAATAGGCTTTGGCTGAGGTAAACAAGGGGGGGACGGGGATGCCAGGGGTCAAGTGTGAGCCTCGGGACTGCTCAGTGTGTCCTTCAGATAAGGCTTAGATGCCAGTAATGTGTTTCCTTAATTACAGAGCCAAGGGTTTATCTCCAGAACAATGCACCCCAACAGTCACTGTGCGGACCACTTATGCATGATATGAAGCGGGCTGGGTGTAAAAATGCCACAGCTGCTTTGAGTCCAAAGTGATGAGGACAAACCTATCAACACAGAAAAACATGACACTAAGGAAAAACACAAATATGTATAGATCAGTTTGTGGCTCAAAGTCTGAAATTTACTGAATACTGTATTTTAGTCCAGTGTTCTGAATTCCCTCAGCTCTGAGAAGCTGTAACCTTGCCCTCCTCCCAACACACCTGATCCAACTCATGATGGTTTTAATAATGAGATGATGACTTGATCCAGGTGTGTTTACAGGACGGAAAATATTAAACTTTGCAGGGGCGCATGTCCTCCAGACTGAAGTTCAGAACCCCTGCTTTATATAATCAAAACCAGAGATGGATGACAGCGTGTCAAGCTCTTACATCAGCTCTTACAAAGTATGTAATAGGAGTCAGCTTTTCCAATCCGTTCAATTGGCAGTTTATACAATTCGACCAAATCCAAAGAAATTTTAGAGTTTTTGGAGACCGGAAAAAGTTTTGCTTCACCATCAATCCATGTTCACCATCAAGATCAAGTGAAGAAGCAGCTGATATATTTTATACTGTGATAAGATGTACAATGTACACTGGCGCTGGTATGAGTCTAACATCGAGGAAAGATGTGTTCTTTACAAGTTTCCTGTCTCAAGCTTGCATGAAACCACTACAGTGTTCCAGAGCATGACTGGACCAATGTTCTATATATAGATGATAACATGGTACAACATATACAGAAACCAAACCCAGGACTTATGCAAACTTAGCAGTCCCCACGTTAAATGTTATTTACTGAACTTTGGGCACTGGAGCTTTTGTGTTTACACAAAGGTCTTGTGGGCATTGCTGGCCTGGTGGTAAAGGTGTTGGATCACTGATCCCAAGGCTGGGTTATCAAAGGCTGGCCATGTCTCTCACTGTTTGTGGTGTGAGGTTCATGTAAAAGAACCATTGCTGACTTTCGACAAGAGTAGCTGCATAGCCGTCAGCGCGTTTCTGCCCTGTGATGGCCTGGCGAGCTGTCCAGGGTGTACTCTGCCCTCGCCCGGAAGGATGAGTGCCAGCCTCCCCGTGACCCTAATTAGGATTAAGCGGTTACAGAAAATGAATGATGAACAAAGGTCTTGTAGGATTGACCATGTCTGTAAGGAATTAATTGTTATGTTTAATGACCTTCTAGTCCTATTTCAATTAAACTGTTTCTTCCTGTTACATAAAAGATGTCTGAAATAGAAGACAGAAGTTGAGCTTGTTTAACTAATGTGATTTCCTGAAATTATAACCAGGAGATCATGGAGAAAATATGAATAAAGGTGTGCAGTATTTCATACCCCCATTTCACTGGACTATGGCATGCAAGGATCTTAGCGGAAAGGCACGGAACACAGTCTATGGAAGCGCTTCGGCATTTTTAAACGGAAAATGGGTGAAAATCCTACAGAAAAGTGGAAATTCTTACACTCTCGGAACGTTCACAGCATGTGCTATGGCAAAGTACGCCAAAACGACCCCACGGAATACTCGCGGAATATTTTGGCCTGCCGGAAGCATACGGAAGTGGAGGAAGACTTGAGGAATAACTACGGAATCACGCGGAAGATGAGGGAATAATTGCAGAACGTTTGTGGATGACAACATTTTTGCTTCTGTAAGTGTGCCGCGCTCCAGTGAAATGGGGATATTACACACTGTATAACACAGCTCTCTTTTCAAGTAAACAAAGACTTTATCCTCTAATGCCGAGTTTGTTGTTGTTCTTGGAGTACCTTCAGTTGAATCTGACTCTTGGTGACTTTATTCTTAGTTTTCTTGGTGGGACGCCCCGCGCGCACACACACACACACACACACACACACACACACACACACACACACACACACACACACACACATTGTAGGCTTTCAGCTGCTTTCCATAGCCCAGCACAGCACCTGGTATTTCCATGCAGTCTCCCATTCAAGTTTAAATTAGCCAGGCCAAACCCTGATTAGCTTTCAAGACAATATTGGGCATTCACAGGGCATAGGAAGGGAAAAAATGGGGATAGAACCGAAGATTACAAAATAAAATTGTGCAACCCAGTAAAAAGGCAGTCCAATATACAGTATTTACATTGGGAAACAATCTAATTTTCTTTCTTTTTTTTTTTTTTTTGGAAATAGGTTCAAGACATCCTCATCTATTCTAAGGAATTAGATGGAACTAGTTATTGAGACTCCACTGTATTTGAGGCTAAAAATCTAAATGATTGTGGTTTCTGTTTCATGTTATTGACTGTAAGTAGGAACTGAACAGCGAAGCAAACTAGGTGGGAAGTGTAATATTGTAATATATGTTATAACAGTGGTTCTTAACCTTGTTGGAGGTACCGAACCCCACCAGTTTCATATGCACATCACCGAATCCTTCATTAGTGAAAAATAATTTCTTCGAATCTGGCTCTCTTCACCTTGAATTCAGCAAGTATAGTGTGCTTGTATTCCCATCTCCATGCAGTTTCAAGAGGTGTTCCTTTAGTTTTGCCAGTACGAGACTAGAGTTGCTCAACTTGGCATTGCAAATCATGCAGATAGGATGCTGAGTCCCATCACGTTCCATGATGCATGTGAATCCATGTTGTACATATTCATCCGACCACTTTCTTTTTTGCTCGACATAGTTAGTATGGATAAAAATATTCCCCCCCCAAAAAAATCACACGACGTACTACCACGACAGTCACACGTTGACTACTGAGCGCACTAAATTCCCCACAGCACTGATTGGCCAAGCAATGTAATGTGATCATCTGCAGCCAGTGATGGCCAAGTGGGGAGTGGCATCACTAATTGACATGATGACTCGGCTGTGTCTTGACCTCCAAGGCAGAGGCTCCGCCGAACCCCTAGGGTTCGATCGAACCCAGGTTAAGAACCACTGTGTTATAACAATACATTCGAAAATACAAGGAACAGAAACCCGTGGTTCAGGTTCTCACAGGTGCCCCTTGTGGTCTGAAACGTGAGAAGTATGATTGAGGTGAGTGGTGGGGCTACAGAGAGAATGCCGCTTTGGGCCCCCAAAGGAACAGAACAGCCTTGAAGATAAGACTAATCAAATCCAGATTGCACCAGGAAATTAAAGCTCAAAATATATGACTGTGATCTTTAAATAACAAGTGGCTGGGTCGTACACCTTTTCAATAATCCATAACACAGGAATAAAACAAGCGTGACTGATGGGGGAGGTTCACTGAAATGTTTGCATGATATGAAATAGGCTATTAAAGAAACATTTAAAAAGTGTAATAAGCTTTTGTGCCAGGGAATGGTGTTGGGCTGGTGCTTTGATGTGTGGGGTTCTTCTTCTTATAGTCTCCATGCTTGCAGTGGTTTCCTCTGGCTACTTTAGTGTCCTCTCACTGTCCACTGATATGCAGATTAGGTTTATGGGCTACTCTAGAGCATCCATTAGTGTGAATGCAAAATGCATTATCCCTAATAGATCGGTAGCTTGTTCAGGGTGTAATCCCCCTAATGCCTGAATTCAGATAGGATCTCATCCAACCTCCACCTCAGTGCTGGCAAGCATTGTTGTTAATGGATGATATGGTATTGGGTTGCAGTAAATATTATAAACTCTTAGCTTTCACTCTTCCACTTATATGTACAGTAAATCTGTTGCATTGTCGTATTCTTTCTGCACACACTCGTCTATAACAGGGTTTTAACCTGAGGGTATGACTGCATTAGATCTTGAGCACTTGAACTAGCACCAGAATGTGTATTAGCGGAGAGGTTTTGACTATCTCCATTCATTCATTTTCTGAACTGCTCCTTCATAATTAGGGTCGCAGGGAGGCTGGTGCCCATCTCAGTCGACTCCGGACGAGGGCAGGGTGCACCCTTGACAGCTTGTCAGGCCATAGCCGGGCTGACTATCTCCAGTTGCTTCATTTTCTCCATGAATCACAGTGGAACTCTGGGTAGTTTTCTGCTACATTTCAGTGAACATGTAACGCTCAACCTTGAAGATCAGTAAAAAGCGTAAGATGAAATTAAATGAGAAATGTGAAATGTAGGGGGGGGGGTAGTGGTGGCGTAGTACAGTAGTACTGTATAGGGCGCTGGATCGCTGATCCTAAGGTTGGGGGTTTGAGTCCCACTCTCCACAAGGTTGTCACTGTGTCGTCAACCCCCACCCCCCACCCCTCCCGTGTAGCTAACTGGGTAATCAAAGGCGGGCCATATCTCTCGCTGTCTATGGTGTGAGGGTCATGGAAAAGAACCATTGCTGACTTTTGTAAAGAGATGGCCTGGCGAGCTGTCCAGGGTGTACTTTGCCCTCGCCCGGAGTCAGCTGGGATGGGTGCCAGCCTCCCCGCGACCCTAATTAGGATTAACCGGTTACAGAAAATGAACTGAACTGATAAAATGTCCTATCTGGTAAATAAAATTTCTTATTAGTTACACATTTTAAACCCTTTGAATGCACAAGTACTGATAATCCCAATATATTTCAAATGTATGATTGCTATTATATTGCTTAAGTAGGATATCTGTCAATCATTATGAGCAGCTGTAGAAAATACCCTTCAGCGCAGTTCTCTTAAGTTACTTTTAGAAGTTTGGGCTATGAAATTAGGGCATCTCTCATTCTTTTATCAGTAAATCAGATTTCTTTCTTTTTTTTCTTGCTTCTGCAGTTGACTGATGCATGTTTTTATTTTCCATCAGTAAAAAAAAAGCACAGTACGTCACCCAGCACTGAAAAGATAGGGTCATGCTGAATACCTGCTTGTGTGGTATTGGAAACAAAGATTAGTTTCATGGAATTTAGGGTGATTTCAGATGATAGATACTTCACCACTTATACAATGTAGTCCAACCTCTGCCCACTGACAAAACAGATTATGGACACAAGGTAGAAATGACTGACTCCACTCAAGGTTCTAAACCAAGTACAGTATTAAATAACTATAAGAAAAAGAAAATTAATATAAGAAGAGAATAGGAAAAATGCTATTTGAAAACATACAGTGCACATTCCTTACATCATCACATTTATTCATTCTGCTACATTCTAGGTTAAACACACACACACACACACACACACACACACACACACACACACACAGATGCATTTAGTGTTCTATTAAAATTTAATCCAGCTCCTCTTGCCAGTCAAAATGATAATCCTCCTCAAAATCCCTGAATACAAAAGAAAAGAGAAGTTGTTACAAAAAGAAGGCAAAATAGGGACATAAAAAAGGGAAGACATTGGCTATTTTTTTCCTTTTTAAATTGACTCACGTGTCCTCATCATCTGAACGGGGTTCCATCCTGCTTTGGTCAGTTAATACTTCCTCTGGACCGTCTGGTACATCATCATTATGCACTACAGTCAAAGGAAAGAGTGGAGCTTTAATACCACCACCACACACACACACACACACACACACACATTCTGTATTTAAAAAACCACTCAATAGCACATAAGTATGTACTTGACTCTGTGCATGAGTCGGGGTCTCAGGTTGTGGTTTCAGAGCATGTTGAAGTGGAATAGAAATATGACATCACTGACATTTGAAAGGCCACACCTAAAGCTCTGCCTTCTTCCTTTGTTTCTTCCTATAAAGTCCCATTGATTTTTATCTTTCTCACTAGTGAATCAAACTAGTTAAAACTAGTGAAAGTTGTTTCATGACGCATGGTACTAAACTGTTAAATCGTTGTTGATGTTGGAGTTTGTATATTTAGTGTGCTTACAGTGGAAGGAGAGTGAGGGCAGTGGTGGTCTAGTGGTATAGGGTGCTGGATCGCTGATCCAAAGGTTGGGGGTTCGAGTCCCACTCTCTACAAGGTTGTCACTGTCCCCCCCAGTGCAGCTAACTGGGTTATCAAAGGCGAGCCATGTCTCTCACAGTCTATGGTGAGAGGCATGTAAAAGAACCATTCCTGACTTTTGTAAAGAGTAGCTGCAATGTCGTCAGCGTGTTTCTGTCACTTGCTAAAAGGGTTGTGACAGGAAGGGCATCCGACGTAAAAACCTCTGCCAAATTAAACATGCGAATTAGATGATTCGCTGTGGCGACTCCCGAGTAAAAGGGAAAAAAGCTGAAAGGAAGACAGACAGACAGACGAGTGAATAATTTTCCACACCTACTACCCACCTTCCCATCTCCTCTCGGAGAGTCTTTACAGGTTGGGTAATATAAAGCAGAATCTGCCCCAAACCTCAGCAGTCTCATCCATTTTAGAATTTCACAATCACATGTTCCTGAGTTGTGTGTGTGGCTTATACTCACAAATTAACCTACAAAACTAGTCACAGCTGTACCACACATTCATATTCTCCACAATTAGTGCGTACTGTACATACTGCGTTTGTGAATGATGTAGGTTTTGAAGGCTGTGCTGAGAGGAACTTTCTCCAAGAGACTCAAAAGTCTTTCGGGTGGATCCTTGTCCCACCGCCTTCTCTCCCGTTTCTGCATTTCCTTAAATCCTTCCACTAGACATCAAACATAGAAAATAAACAATGTTATGTTTATAATAATTGGTTTAGGGGTGTTTCATGAGATACGGTAATGGTAGTTATGGATGTATAGTACAGTATGAACGTCATATGTCACTGGAACATACAGTAACAACTTACGTTTTTTTTTCACGTTAAGTTTGGCCGTCCAGAACCGAACTAAAACGTAAGTCGGGGAGCGTCTCTATACTTAACCTCTTAAAACAGGGGTTCCCAACTAGGGGCGCTTGCACCCCCTGGGGGTGCGAGACATCATTCCACGGGGTGCGAAAAAGCAGGGCTGTAACGTTTTGAAACAAATATCTTCTTTTGATAAAAATGTAGGGGTGTGAGGTCAGAGCAAAATCTTTTTCGGGGGTGCAGGAGTAAAAAAAACGTTGGGAACCACTGTCTTAATATATGTAAAGAGACACCATTACACAGCTTTATATATATGTTAGGAACCCAGTTTATGGTTAGACAACTCCGTCATTCAAGAGACAGCACGTTTAAAAGAAAAAAAATTCTGTGGAAATTGGCTCAGCACAGGATTATAAAAATTATAGAGATGGATAACAGCAAAAACATTATCACGTGCAGGAGTAAAATGAACTGTGGAATATAAAATAGTGCAAAACACTGTGAAAAAGTGGCCTGTGGAATTCCAGTACTATGAATTACAAGAATAATATAAAGAGTAGTGTTCATATATCATAAGAACTACATTTAAAACTTATGAGGCATGAATAAAACACATGGTGATCAGTATCATATTTTTTATTCATTCATTCATTTTCTTAACCATTTAATGCTAATTAAGGTTGCATGGAGTTTGGCACAAATCTCAGCTGACTGTGCGAGGGCGGAGTACACCCTGGACAGCTCGCCAGGCCACTGCAGGGCAGAGAAACACACTGACTGGCTATGCAGCTACTCTTTTATATGCCTCTCACCATGGACAGTGAGAGACATGGCTGGCCTTTGATAACCCTGTAAGCTGCACTGAGGGATAGCAGTGACAACCTGGTGATAGTGGGGCTTGAACTCCCGACCTTCGGATCAGTTATCCGGCACGCTACCGCCAGGCCACCACTGCCCCACCAGTATCACATATCAACCAAAAAATTATTTGATTTAGTTATCTTTTTAATTCTCATGTAGTATTTATTATAACAGTGCTTTGTTTCAGGGAGTATTTAACGGCATCCACATCACCTTCAATACATAGTGGTTAATAATTCTCTTTTCATCTTCCATCCAAATGATCCACATAAATTATCTGAGTATAATGACATGCATATTAATTTGAGCTTAGGATCGAAAGTCACAAACATAGTGGAGAACACGTAGATATCCGTCAATGTGAAACTAGCACCGTATGTGGCATGTTTCAAAAATCTGAACTAAAAGGTGGAAGGTATGGTGGACAGGGACAAATAGTGCATAGTAATAGTATAAATAATAGATAGAGGTTTGATGTGTAAAAATAGAGTGGCGTTCTACACCTTTTGTGGACCCAGACCCCTGTGTTGTTGCCGTGTCACCAGAGGAAATAATGTCAGCATTCCCAAGGACCTGAAGCATGGTGTTGGACGGTTCTTTGGACCACCTTTTCCTGGTTGCCATGTTACACCTCTGATTGTCTGATGAATTTCTGAAACTCGTGTCTGAGCAAAAGAGACAGAAAATCACTCGAGTTGTTAAATGACCATCTTCAGGACTGTGTAATTATAATCACTATTCGAGTTACGACCTATATCGGTTCCGACCAACCAGTCGTAAGTCGGATATTTAACACGAACCCGAAACCACCCAGCACTCACTATGGATTTATGTGAAGCGTATTCTTCACCGGCACGTTCTTTCAACATGTGAAATAAACGTGTAGCCTTACTTTGCGCTGCTCGCAACATCACTTTCACATTTCTTTGCCTATTATCTTCCAACCACGTGTATGTCAACTTTTCCACCTCTGCAATCGGTCCTTCACGCTGTTTTATGATGACAGTCGACTTAATTGGTGGTGCTGCTTTCACTGCTTCCTTAATGCGGTCCTTGACCTTCAAAATTGGAGACACCGTGGAGTGGGAGAGATGGAGAGTTCAATTTCACTTTCATTTTCATCTTCACCTCCAACGACAGCGCCTTCCTTGCGTTCTTTGTAGAATTGCCATCTGATGAATCGGACTTCCTCTTGGGGGCCATGGTAACGGTGTACAGTAAATGAATGTAAAATTGTACTGTAAAATACCAGGGAGTTAGCTCACTTGGTAGAGTGTCCGCTTTATCCTCCGGAAGGTCGGAGTTCGAATCCGGCCGCATCATACCATAAGACGTTAAAATTTGGTAGTTGTTGCTTCCTGCTTGGTGCTTAGCATCAAAGGATAGAACAATGCAACAACTGGCACTGCACAGTGGCGACAGGTGCCTGGAGCACAAAACACACCAAATAGTGCTTTGAGCATAATATTCATTATGGATAAATCTACTACAATCCTATAAATAAAATAAAAGAGATGTTACTGCGACGTTATCTACTCACCGAGTGTAATGGTTGAATGCTGTGAGTGTGAGATGCCGCAACTATTTTACGCGCTGCGCTGCCAGACAGATACAGTAAACTCATAATAGGCATCTGCTAGACGTGGTCGTAACTCGCATACGTCGTAACTCGGATAGGGAGTGTACGTACTTCATTCGTAAACATACCATACATACACATAGTATTACACTCAATCACAAGCAAATGACTCAAGTTAATAAAAGTCACCACATTACATCAGTTCTACTGGTGCAGTTAGTACCTTTCATTGAAGACGTGTTTATCAAACTCTTCTGACCAAGAAATAGAGCCACTTTCTCTCCTTCTACCTTTTTCCACTGGTTTATTTTTTTCTCTGCCAGGTCCTGTGTTGCATTCTTGGGTAGTTCCTTGCAAAAATTAGTAAGTAAGTAAATAAATAAAATGTACTGTGTATGTTGTTGTACATTTCTACGGAGTATTAACTATTAGGGGGAAGACTGGAGCCCATCTCAGCTTAAACTGGAAGAAGGCAGGGCTCACCAGACCATTGCACGGCCCCCAAACACACCACCGTTTTCACCCACATTGGAACAGCCAGTTAATCTAATGTGCATTTCACCAGACTTTGTGTGGAAACCCAGTCGAGCACAGGGAGAACTTGAAAATGCCATGTTCCAAACTTTTGTCGTGAGGGGGATGTGCCAATCACTACGCTGCTGTGCCACCCATAAATAAAACTGTTCATTCTATTTTATTTGGGCCCCATGTGCTGCTACCAAGTGCTGGGTTATCAAAGGCCGGCCATGTCGCTCTCTGTCTGTGGTGAGAGACTGTAAATGAACCATTGCTAACTTTCGTCAAGAGGAGGCTGCATAGCCATCAGCAAGTTTCTTCCCTGAGATGGCCTGGCGAGATTTCAATGTATACTCTGCCCTCACCCAGAGTCAGCTGAGATGGGTCAGCCTCCCCACAACCACGAATAGGATAAATCACTTTGGAAATTGAATGAATTTTATTCGGGGAGGCTCATTAAAAGTACACCAGGCTATGATGTGGCTGTAAATCAGTTAATAATTGCCATATTGACTATTCTAGTCTTTTTTGTAAGGGCATGACCAGAGGTACATAGGCGTACCCATATGGGTGTGTCACCAATATTTTTGTCTACAAACAGCCCATTGAAATGACACAAAACCTCACATTTTCAGGTTTTTTAATGTACACAAACATTTTACATGTTTTTGAGCATTTAGACCAGGGATGTCAAACTCATTTTCATCAAAATTCCCATATTTTAATTTATTGGTCGTCAAGCGCCAACTAATCACTGAACATCTATTCAAAAAAGGCAGCCATGAAATCTGCACTAAAATATGATTAATTTAGGTATTTGCCCTCCTTACCTTCATTTATTTTCCTTTGCTGACTATGACTGACTTTCTTGAGTTGTGAATAAATAGCTGTTTACTTGAAATAAGTTGCCACCACCTAGTGGATGGATGTTGAATTGCATTCAAGGCAGTGGGCTAGAAAAATAAAATGTCATCATATTCTTTCAAAGATGTCATGGGTCACATAAAATAAATCAGTGGGCTCGATTTTGCCCGCAGGCTTTGACTCCTGTGATTCAAACCAATCATTACTTAATTTGTTCACAAATCATGAGTCATCACAGACTGAACCAACCAGGGGTCAGTGGGCAAAGTTCACAAAGTTTCAGTGCTGAGTGTGTCCACCATCTGTATCATGTAAAGTGGTACACCTCTGACTATGATGTGGAATGTTGTCCCATTGTTCCTGTAGCACAATTCAGAGCTGGCCCATGCATCCTGTGTGTTCTCGATCACATGTTGTCGTCGGACATGTGGCGATTCAGTGCTGCCAGTCTCACTGCATCGCCTACTCAACCGGCTGATGGTGGAATGATGAATATTTAAGTGTGTTGACACTGCTGTCACAGACATCCCTGCATTCCTGTAGTGTGCTCTACCATGACTAGTGAGATCTGTGGCATTGGGACTAGTGACAAAAGTGCACATTTCTGGGTGGCCTTTTATTGGCCCTGGTGCAAGGCTTGCCTATGTATTGGTCACGCTGACTGATCAACTCAATGTTTTTCATCATGCCACTCATAGGTGGAATAACTTAGTGATTGCATAATCTCACAGGGATGGGGAATGAAAGGTCAGTAACCAGAATTCAGCAGAAGAAATCATTCAGTTCACCAATAAACATTATTTATGAGCATATTTCATTATAGACTGCTTCATGAATTTCTATTTACACTGGAAATACCTGCTCGAGCAGGTGCTTGTGGAGCAGTCTGGACACGCGGTGCGAGTGAAGGATGGTGTGTATGGAAGGCCTGTCTCTTGGGTTGGATTTAAACATGTGTTTAATCAAGTAATGAAGCTCATAGGGAAGGTGACTGGGCAAAGGTGTGTATGTCCCCCGACACACTTTTAAAATCAGACTCTTCCAGCTACGAGCCTCAAACTGAAACCAGAATACACAGCAAAGAGGTCAGAGGTTATACCATAATCATTCATTGCATCTGAAAAACCGCAAGGGTAAGCATACACACCGGATGGCGTAAGGTGCAGAGTTCATAGAGTACACAGCCTAAAGACCAGATATCACTGTAAAGCAGATATACAGAGTATGATATAAAGTACTCACCGAGCTCATTTCACAGACATACAGGGTATGATGGACTCGACATCAGTTTTGTACCTCTTGTTATTGTATGGTAGGTTGTCCCAGATCTCTGGAGATACATAGAACGGAGTTCCTACATAGGTCTGGGCATAACCTTTCGCACTGGAGAATATCACAACATTCATAGCATGATGTCATTATTCGGATGTCAGATGTCATTTTACACATTTTTACTTATTAAATAAAACACAAAATAAGCTTTTCAGCACATTACCTGTTAAGAACACAAGCTGACCCAAAATCTCCAAGTTTGACTGTTCCACAGTCCGTCAGGAATATGTTCTAGGCAAAAAAAGATTTAATGTTGCAAGGGATCTTGAACAATTAGCAATTATAATAATAATAATAATACTGTATAAGCAAACATCAGAGCTTAGTCTGTACCATAACATGTCTAGTGTCCATTCATTAAAAACCATAATTTTATGTTTATTACACAACTTGTATTAATCACGGCGGCATGGTGGCGTAGTGGTTGGCACATCCGCCTGGGTTCGATTCCTGGCCTGGGCGTTTCTGTGTGGAGTTTGCATGTTCTCCCCGTGAGTTGTAAGAAAACAATAAATGTAAGTCACTCTGGGTAAGGGGATCTGCTAAATGTCATAAATATAAATATTCTAGGGATAGCGGAAGCCTATCGGCTTAAGTAACAGGTTTGGGACTGAAAGGTCGCTGGTTCGATTTCAGAACCAGCACGAAAAATGTGTGGCAGGAGAAGACCGAGCAGCAGCTTCCCTTACCTCTACCCTCACAGCTTAAGTACCCCTGAGCATCGCACACCACTGCTCCGAGCGTATGCTCACTTTGGATGGATTAAACGCACAGCCTAATTTTTCTCAAGGAAAATATACAAAATTCTGTTGACTGATATCTTCCCCATTAACTTTCACAGGAACTGGTATACAAGTCTTCTTATCCTTTCGGCTTTTTCCCTTTTTCAGTGGTCACCATAGTGAACCAGCTGATTCGCACGTTTTGATTTGGCAGAGGTTTTTACGTCGGATGCCCTTCCTGACACAACCCTTTAGCAAGGGACAGAAACACGCTGACGGCTTTGCAGCTACTGTTTACGAAAGTCAGCAATGGTTCTTTTACATGCCTCTCACCATAGACGGTGAGAGACATGGCTGGCCTTTGATAATCCAGTTAGCTGTATTGGGGGGGGGGGGGCAGTAACAACCTTGTGTAGCCTGGGACCAGCGATCCAGTGGCCTTTACCACCAGGCCACCACTGCCCCGGGAATCGTTATACACATATAGTGAAGGAAATGGTTACTTAATTAGGGATGAATTTATGCGACACACTTTGCACGTCTTTTCAGTTCACACCTGATTTTCTAAACATTAACAAAATGCATTTTTACCTTTGATTTTAAATCGCGGTGAAGCACTCGTTTATCATGAATGTGCTCTATGCCCAGACACATCTGTAAAAACCACCGTAGTATCTATAGAGACAGAGCATAAATACACCAAACGTGGTCCGACAATATTACAAATACCTACAGAATGTTATCTTTACTGAAATACGTAAGGATTCTACCACATCCTCAGAGAATAAGCAGCCTTTCTGTTGTTTCATTCTTTGTTGAAGATCACCTCCGCTACAGAACTCCATAACAATGTACAGATGGCCATCATCTGGAAAGAGTGTGAGAGACAGAATGGAACGGAGTTTACATCTCATGGTGTCAGTCTGAAGAAGTAACAGCCTCAATAGGGAACAGAATTCACTTTAAAAAGCTGGTTTTAATTTCAACCTGAGTGGATAATGCTTGAATTGAAATGGTGGACGGTCACAATTACGGTCACTTGGAGCAGTTGGTGTCATTATCACACTTTTTCTTTTCCTTTCAGCTTTTTCCCTTTATCAGGGTTCGCCACAACGAATCATCTGATCCGCATGTTT
Source organism: Plotosus lineatus (assembly GCA_024760905.1). NCBI lineage: Eukaryota > Metazoa > Chordata > Actinopteri > Siluriformes > Plotosidae > Plotosus > Plotosus lineatus. The sequence continues at coordinate 17,372,267 of CM045747.1, read as the reverse complement.
GATTTGGCATAGGTTTTTACGTCGGATGCCATTCCTGACACAACCCTTTAGCAAGGGGCAGAAACATGCTGACGGCTATACAGCTACTCATGACAAAAGTCAACAATGGTTCTTTTACAGGCTACTCACCACAGACGGTGAAATACATGGCCGGCCTTTGATAACCCAGTTAGCTGTCCCCCCCTGACAGTGACAACCCTGTGGAAATTGGGACTTGAACCGCCAACCTTAGGATCAGCAATCCAGCACCCTGTACCACCAGGCCACCTTCTCACAGTTTAAAATGAAAATAAGAAAAATTATAAAATTCTTTATTTAATTTACTTTTTATATATTTTTGTAATATATATTAAAACGGGGGCAGTTATGGCCTGGTGGAAGGGTGCTGGATTACCGATCCCAAAGTTGGGGGGTCAAGCCCCACCGTCAACAGTTGTCACTGCTGTCCCCCCAGTGCAGCAAACTGGGTTATCAAAGGCCAGCCATGTATTTCACCGTCTGTGGTGAGTAGCATGTAAAAGAACCATTGTTGATTTTTTTTCCAAGAGTAGCTGTTTAGCCGTCAACGTGTTTCTGCCCTACGATGGCCTGGTGAGCTGTCCAGGGTGTACTCTGCCCTCGTCCATTGTCAGCTGAGATGCGTGCCAGCCTCTCCGAGACCATAATTAGGATTAAGCAGTCCAGATGATAGCTGAATGAATGGATGGATGTGAAAATACACAAGACCCTCACTTTCAAATGACTCTTTGAAGGCCACGATATTTGAATGCTTCATTCTGGACAGAAGCACCGCCTCCCTGCGCGCGCTCTCCATCCTGCCCTCTACCTGCAGCCAGGGAGAATTACACACATAGTCAGCACACCTGTATATTTTATTACAGATCATTACTATATTGTTTTAGAATGTGATGAGTGGATGGATGTTACCTTTATCAGTGGTATTTCTTTCATAACCCATTTTACTTGGTCAAGTTTGGATTGAACCAAGAGAGCCCGACCAAATGATCCTTCACCGATGACTTCAAGAACAATGTATTTATCCATTATAAAAAAAGAAGGAAAAAAAGAACGAAAACTACAAAGGAGAAAACTACAATAGTACAATTAAAAAAAACTGGTTTAAGGGAATCGACCCATTTATGTTAGATGTACAACACTAACTCAGTGATTACGTCATTCTTTGTTTTATTATCACCAAGCAACGAGAATTAAAAGACTGAATCCGATTAATGTAATATCTGTGAGATTCACACATGAGACATAACACACACACACACACACACACAAATAAAACCCTTAACCTGTAACTTATGCCTCAGCAACAGACGCTGAAAAACTATTTCCGTGTTGTTGTGACGCGCAACGCAAGGGGCGTGGCTTCTGCTCTCTTCAGATGAGCTGATAACTATAACAAGCATGGATACGTTTTATGTCTTCTAGTCCTAATCTAATTAACAGCGAAGCTGGTAATGGAAGAGGATAGTCACTGTTTGATGTATTGAAGAAGAATAAACAAACGTTTCGGTTTACCTGTTTCTCCATCAGTGCGCATGTGCGAAAGCATGACGTCACACCATGCTATAACACTAAGTAGTTTGGGTTCAGTCCACGTGGGTTTAAAACGTCCCTACTGTTTTTTCTTCTTCAGGGTAAACTCGATCACTAATCCACCAAACGTAATCCTATTAGGGGATGCAGGAAGGCTGCACTGGAGGAAAGTGGGGTACACCCTGAACAGCTCACCAGAATGCTACAGGACAACACACACACACAGGGGCAATTTGGAACTGATCATTTGCCTGATGTGCATGTCTTTGGACTGTGGGAGGACACTGGAGTGCCTGGAAGACACCCATACAAGCATACTTGGGCCTTTGTGCTTTGAGCCCAACTTTCGAAATACTGCGCCATCGTACTGCCCCAGGTTGAAATGCCAAACAGATTAATCCTATTGGGGGTTGCTGGGAGGCTGAGCCTATCACAGAAGACAGCAGAAAAAATCAGGGAACACCATGAACAGCTCACCAGCCAACATGCATGAACAACCATTCACACATCCACACCCGGGGGCAATCTGGAACAGCCAACTAGCCTAATATGCATGTCGTTGGACTTTGGGAGGAAACTAAAGCACCTGGAGAAAACACACCCAAGCATGAGGAGAACATGCAAACTCCATACAGAATGCCTCTCTCTGAACCCCCGGACTCAATCACAGGACTTTCCTGCTGTGAAACCGAAGTGCTCACTACACCATTGTGCCAGCTCCAAGGTAAACTGTGGAATAAGTAGGTAGGCTAAGTAGGTAAGTGTAATCTGCAGTGCAATAAGCATATTTTTGCCCTGCAATAGCCTGGCGAGATGTCCAGGATGTACTCAGCCCTTGCTAAGAGTCGGCTGAGATGAGCGCAAGCCTCCCTGTGACCCTAATTAGGATTAAACAGTTCAGAAAAAGAATGAATGAATGAAACCAACATTCTGGGGCCTGTGGTGTAGTGGTTTAAGTGCTGGGCTCATTGTTGGGTCATGGGTTCAAATTCCCATTGAACCTCCACTGTACTAGTACCCGTAGGCAAGGTCTTAATCACAAGAGTGCATCTGTACACCCAGCAGTAGCAGTACTAGGAAAGTAGTCTGTGATGGACGAGCACCCCTGTTAGGAGGGGTTGGATTTCTTGTGTCTCCATACTGCAGAAATCTAGCTCTGAAGTTTTATTTTAATGAGGAAGACGTACACGCTCAAGATTTAACATCCAACCGCCTTGAGTATCCTAAATCCTTATCCGCTGTACAATCACCTGCCCAATTCTCATCAGACCCCAGTAAGAAAATTAATGAACCCTGAAACAACTCTTTCTCTCTCTCTCTCTCTCTCCTTTTTAATGAGTGAATGTTCCTTCATAGATGATTCCTATTGTTCTGCAGTCACTAGATGGCGCAAGAGACGTAGAAATTAAAAGAAAGCATTACAGTACAGTATTTATATTGTGCTGTACAATCCATAAATACATACAGGTACAGTATCTGCTCAGGGGAAAAATGTAGGAATGGAGAATATAAATATGAATTCTTTTCTAAAATGTGCACGCCTTTGCAAGTTATCAGTATTTACTATATAATCCACAGTCTACTATGACCTCAGCCTCATTTGCCTGTGGATACATCCAGATAATTTCTCCATAGTTCATTACAACTATGTTTGACGATTCTTAGGTTTCCCCTGTGAGCCTCATGAATTTAATGATATGTGTTAACTGTACACAAACAGAGGTAAACTCCTACAGAGTAAACATCCTGCTTCCTCTCGAAATGGCAGTGTTGGCCAGCTGTGTTTGTACAGTTATTTGCTTTATTTATCTGTCTCTTGCAGCTGCATAATCTGCATCTGATAATGAGAATCTCTGGGATATTCTATTTTTCTGTCAGAAAAAATGCAGATCTATTGTTGAGGTTTTGTTTTGTTTCCTTTTTTTCTGCCTAATGTGATTCTACCACCTATTAGGATGACAATTTGAATTATTCAAAATTATAAATTGTAATGGACTTGTTGGAAATTGGTGGGTTTTTGTTTATACAAAATGTTGATTATCAGCTTTGTGTTTCACACCAGAGCACAAACATAATGAACAAAAGAGTGCAAGGCTGATCCCCTTCTTTTAAGCATCACTTTTTTTAGGCTTCAGTATTGGAAGAGATATTCACATCATCTGAATGTGAATAGACAGCAAGGGATGTGACACATTGAGTAATGTTGCTGTAGGATTATCATGAAATTCATCCTGTGTCTTTCAGTCCCGCCATCATTTAATACATTCTATCAAGAAAAATTGTGTTTTGTGAAAATATTTCAATCTGATATAAAGGGGGTTGTGGATTCAAATGAGTGCCAATGTGTGCATGCCTCACTCATTTTATATAGATAACGTATTACAGAGTTGTTGGCGAAATGGTGGTTAGTTTTGCTATTATTATATTTGTCATATGCTGAGAGAGAGAATGACTCATTCCTAAGATCCTATCCATTATCTCTCTGTATTCATGAGTGTGTATGTCTTACACTTTCTAGGAAATTATCTTTTCATCTGTGTTGGTTGGTTGGTTTGTCATTTTGTTTGGGTGCAACATAACTTAAAAAGTTATGCACAGATTTTGAGTTTTTTGTGTAGAACAAACAAACAAACAAACAAAAAAAATACATGACATTTTGTAGTTGATCCATACGTGTAATCATATTAAAAATTATTATTATCAATAAGTGCAAATGACGTGTGAACTAATCTTCATCAGACACCCACTAGGGCGAGACATTTCATTATAACTATGCTGTTATGATGACACCTGCATTCTTGGGCAGATTATTCAGGTTAATCAATACACTTGTCATCATAATTCACTTGTCCATGGCGGAGGTACCATGCACTCTGAGTGTCCATCTAATGATAAATGTACTGTCTTTTTCCATCATATAGCTTTATTATTGAAGGGATCAATGACCTTTTCCTAATATCCAGTAATCGAATACCTGACTGCATGTAACCTATAGAAAGCTTCATTCAAGTACATACTTTGTTGTAAACTCTGATGCGTGATCCCATTGTCCCCTTTCTCACCATCAGTAGTACTCTGTGAACCCCTTTCAACTTCCAGTACAAATTCCATGATACCTATTGCTTATTTCTTTAAAGCATTATGTGTGCATCTGATGTGTGATGAGATGCTGGTTGCTGTAAATCTGTTATTCATATTTTTTCAGAGGGTATCATCATACCTGAAAATGGGAAAGACTTAAACTTACTGAGAGCTTTGTTATGATCAGTATCCAGCAATATCACACATTTAGGGAGCTTGGGGATTATAAATAATACAGTACTCAATATATTCTGAATGTGTAGTTACTGTCTGTTGGCTTGTGACAAACCAATATTCAATATAAAAGCATAATTGGGGAATGAAATTGCATTAGGTTTCTAAATAAAAATGTAATATTGAGCAGCTGACATTTCAAACAAAATATGGCCAAATAATAATTTTATATTTGCTCTGTGAACTGAAATACAGTATATCCCTGGTTTATAGATTCCTGTTAAAAGTGATGATGTCACTAGCTCTACTGCGGTGACAGTTTCACCGTTGCTCGTGCTAGTATTGGAATTTTACACTGTGAATGTCCAAAAGAAGAATTTAAAAATGTATGAAATAACCCAGGGTAGTTATAGAAAATATAACCCACCTGGAATCTCTCTCATCCAATCAAGTTAGTGAACCATAACTACCTGTTCAATAGTGACCTGTTTAATAGTCCAGGAATGTTATGTGCGGCATACTCATGCTTTGTGCAGTCTGTATCATTTTAATATACATTCATCAGCCATAGCGTGACCACCACCTGAATGGTCTGTGGCTAGGCAGCTCTTTCCATAGTAAGCAGAAAAGCACTGAGTGTTCTGATACGGTTTTATCATGGCTGAGCATTAACAGTTCCAGCAGTTTGTGCCTCAGAAGCTCTTCTGTTGTCAAAGTAACTCCGAGGCTTTCACTTTTCTTGCTTTGAGCACATCAACTTTGAGAATAGATTGTTTACTTTCTGTCTTATACATCCCATTCCTTGGTAAGTGGCCCTGTAATTAAATAATCATTGCTATTCACTTCATTTAATCAGTGAACACAATGTTTATAATATGGTGGTTGATTGCTGCTATACTAATGATCTGTATATAACTATAGCATATTAATGTATAGTTCCAATCGCTCGTGTGTCAATCAGAGGCAGATGGGTTTACTTTTAAGTCTGCTGGTTGAGTGTTTATTATTTGTTGTCATCTTAAAAAGAGAATTTTCTCCGCTGTCTCATTAGCACACTAGATTGCTGTCTGTTATAAAGGTGAATTAAACTGAGAGTGATTTAATTCTTTGTGTATTGCTTTAGTGTTGGAAGGGTCACTTCACTACATATGGCATGGTACATTTAATGATTGCTTGGTACTTAAGAGACTATAAAACCCCGGAAGAAGGTGAGGCAGGACTGCTGCATGTATTAGAGCTTGTTCCTGCATCAGTATCATTAGGATATAAATTCCTGCTGTGTGGGAATCATTTGTTAATTTTTTTGTATGATGTCGTTGTATGGTCTGATATGGATATTTGGTGGCTATTTATTGGTTTGTTCTTATATATTATATTATATTTATTTATTCATACATTCTCGATCTGATACTGGATATACGTATTTATGTATTTGAAGGTCTTGCGCAAAAATAAAACAGTACAGTAATGATAACAAACCACGGAATACTTTAGTGGTCTTTAAAGTCCTCTCTGACTGTCTCCAAAACCTCTTACATGTGCTGTCCCTCTGATGTACTCATTCCTTCCTGATCCTATCCATCCTCGTTACTCCCAAAGAGAACCTCAACATTTTCATCTCAAAGGTCCTCACTTTCCAGTCAGTTCTCGAATTCCTTGACTGCTGAGCAAGGGGTATTGTAAAAAATATTTTATGATTATTATTATTATTATTATTACTACTAATAATAATAATTAAACAGGGTGTGTTACAATGTCCCCTTTTTATACCAAGCAGAAGTAGTTTTGTATGTTGTTGCAAATGTATAATGTAAATATAAATATATATATATATATATATATATATATATATATATATATATATGTATGTATATATATATATATGTATGTATATACTCACACACAGTCGGCCCTCTACTTACGAAATTAATCCGTTCCAACACCTTTTATTTGAAAATTATTAAAAATTATAAAAGTACACCAATTTTGTAAGAAATATGTGTTAAAAGTAAAAGAAAATTTATTATTCGCTCAACCGCATCCCACTTTCGTATTTTTTTATTATCTCCTGCTTCACTTCGATTGATAACGGCGCCCGCTTCTTCTTTGCGGTGTCACCAGGAATCACTTTCTTGGGGCCTATGATGGATAACAAAATATAACGTTGAAATGATCACTCTCAAAAAAACTCACGAGCTAACAGTCCTGTTCAACTCTCCACGCCTGTGACAAACAGGAAATATGGGTACAGGAATGGGTACAGTTCAGCTCCCTCCTGGCCAATGGGAGGCCAGCGGGGTGGGATGTTGGGAGACAGCCAATGAGAGAGCAACTTGCTTTTTTTTTTGTTTGAATGGCGTGTTGAATGTTTGAATGGCGCGTTTGAATTTTTGAATGGCGTGTTTCGTAAGATGTTTCGTATACTGAGGACGAAAATTTAGGAAAATGTTTTTCGTAACCTTGATTTTTCGGATTCAGAGGTTTTCGTAAGTAGAGGGCCGACTGTGTGTGCCTGTGTGCGTGTATGTGTGTATGTATGTATGTATGAATGAATGAACATTTTTTTGTGTGTGCAACTTGAGTTCCCAATCCAGTTCTGACTGGGTTAATGTCTGTGTGACATTTTACCTGTTCTCCTCATTCCTGAGTGGATTTCTTCCAGGCTCTCCTGCTTCCTCCACCTCCTAAAAACAAGCCAAGAGATAGACTGCCAAAAAAAAAAAAGAAATGTTTCCTTGTTTTCATGGTTCCCTAACTCTGTCAGTTTGGCTATAAAAACTCAAACTGAGATGGAGGATTAAGCAACCGACATTACAAACCATAATACGTCAGGCTACACTTCAGTTCAGATGTGTATCCGATGCCTGGTAACAATCATGAGCACAACAAACCCTTTGACAAACCAGATGTTATACAACAGAAAGAGGACAAAAAACCTCAGATTCCTCAGGCGTGAGGGAGGAGTCAGATGGTAGAGAAGGCTTCAATTTATTATAAGGGGAAGCAGTGGAAAGTTTGTACTTCTAGTATATGTGATACATATGTGTATTAAAGGGGTCTGCTGTCTTACCTATTGGATACTGTGAGCTATATAGAAATGTCTTGGAAAGCTAATACATAGATTTAGGCATAATTAGTATACTGGTTTATTAAGAGCGGCGTGGTGGTGTAGTGGTTAACATGTCCATATTGCAGCAAGTAGGTCTTGGATTTGAGTTCTGGACTGAGGCGTTTCTGTATGGCGTTTGCACATTAAGCTAACTAACTGTTCCAATTTGCTCCTAGATGAGGATGTGAGCTTGAGTGGCTGTGTGTTACCCTGCAATGGTCTCGCAAGCTGTTTACCTGCCCAATGTAAGCAGAGACCTTCTTGAACCTCTCACCCGCCTTAGTAAGTGGTTAGGCTAATGAGTGAGTGAATGAGTCAACAAATGTATTAAAAGTTTAAGAACCTGAAAAAATTCAGTAGAGACTTATTTTGTGCTACCAGTATTAGGATTGTATGATTAACAATTTATCTCTGCAGGGGCAGGTAGATTTGTATTTCTTTTCTGTTGGAAATAAAATCTCAGTTATCGATTGGAAAAGAAATAAGGATTTGAATAAAAAAAAAAATTAGATGACTATAGACATGTTTTCTGGTTTTGGGGGCCCAAGATGACACATGGATACAAAAACACAAGAGCGTGCAATGCTCTACATCTACATTGTGTACATATGGGCATACTGCAATGGTAGGTAAGGTAAGTTTGTTGGGCTTTTTACACCCAAGCCTAATGGCTCATTAACTGGTGCTTATCCCCGGTTTCCATAGCGTGAAGCGACCAAGAGTTCAACTCCTCCAGGATGGGACGCTAGTCCATCGCAGGTTACCTTCCCAGTATATTTTTTACCGGTCCCCATTTATACTACTGGATGAATAGAGGCACACTTGTGGTTAAGACCTTGCCCAGGGGTCTTAGCACAGTGGGGGTCTAACTGGGTTTTGAACACACAACCTCCCGATCATGAACACAGCACTCTAACCACTACACCATTGGCCCCAATACTGCAGTGGAGTACCCGATAAAACTAAAAGTATGGAGCTTCGCACTGCAATAAAACCCAGTTGGGAATTTAAAAAGTAAAAAAAAAAAAAAAAAAAAAAGGGAGCGGGAGGGTATTTTTAAAATGGGGTTGAAATTCTGTGGTTATTAGAATTTTGTCATAAATTTGTCGTAATTTCCTGATAAAAAAACTCCGTGATCTGAAACAGTAATCCAAGCGAAGTATTGCTTCTTCTTGACCTCGCCATCTGAATTCTGAGGCATAAAGTATGCGGAAACAGTTTGTTCTCAGTTGAAAGCAAAAATGTATTTGCTGCAGCATCTACGCCATACATCATCCACCATCCACCCCATAGCTGCCTCTCTCTCTCTCTATCACACACTACCAGTCAGGGAGTGCAATTACACAAGGATACTTAGCATAATGTTGCTGATCCTTCTAGGGAAACCAAGGCATTAATTCAACAGTCTAATTGTTAACCTAATGCTAGCAGCAACAAAGGGAAAAAAAAGAAGAGACCAAAAAAAAAATTGAACTGTGTGTGTGTGTGTGTGTGTGTGTGCACGCAATACCCCAATACCAGCTCGCTTGTTAGTGCAGTGGTACCTCACCTTACGAAATTAATCCGTTCCAGAAGTTTTTGTAACCTGGATTTTTCGTATATTGAACCGCATTTTACATGTAAAACAACTGATTCATTCCAAGGCCCCCAATACTACTCCCTAAACTCTTTAAAAATGATAAAACTACCTTTTAGGACCTCCTTCTGCTTCAATTTCGTACCGATGGTAGACAGGTTTTGCCATATTCCTTTGCGATATCACTCAACTGCATGCCACGAGCCCGCTTCTTCTTTTCATTCACACCGGGAATCACGTGTGTGTGTGTGTGTGTGTGTGTGTGTATGCGCACGCATGTGTTGACCATGTCTTCTGAGCAGAGTTATAATCTTACAAATGTTTATGCAAGGTTAAAAGCCTGAGCCAAAAAATAAAGTTGCAATGAGCACACTCGAAAAACTCATGAAATATCAGTAACTCTGTCCTTTACACTGCAGCTCCATAATAGCCAATGGGAGGGAGCTGCGTTATTCCTCCTAGCCCATAGGAGGCCAGCAGGGCGAGATGTTGGGGGATATCCAATGGGAGGCCCAGCAGGGCGGAATATTGGGCGATAGCCAATGGAAGGCCAGCGGGGTGGGATGTTGGGAGATAGCCAATAGGAGAGCAACTCACTCATTGTTTGAATTTTGGAGATGGCACTTTCGTAACGTGAATTTGTTTCGTATCCCGAGACAGAAATTTTAGCTAAATGCATTTCGTAATCTCGATTTTTCGTTTGTTGGGACTTTCATAAGATGAGGTACCACTGTACTAGGTTTTCATTAGCTATGCTTCTCTCTACGTCTACATCCAATCACGAAGAATGGACGTCGATCCCTGAAGCTTGAAATGATGCTCATACAGGGATTGTCATGGCTGTGATCATAATGATCTACCGCATGGTTCACCAGGCCACATATGGACTTACTCACACCTACAGGCAAATTGGAACAGCCAATTAACCTACTGTGCATGTTTTTGGACTGTGGGAGAAAACCGGCGTACCCAGAGGAAAACCCACGCAAGCACGCGGAGAACATGCAAACTCCACACAGAAACGCCCATGTTGGGAATCGAACGCAGGCCTTCTTGCTGTGAGGTGGACGTGCTAACCACTACGCCACCATGCCACCCTAATTATGCTTACTTAGACAGCTAAGTAAAAGTCTGCAGTGACATAAGTTAATTTCGCTGAGCATAGTACAGTACTCAGATTTTTTAAAAACTGACTTCATTGCACATGTCCCACAGCACATGCAAGTTGCCCATGATATGAAAGTTCCTTTACATTTAACATCTAATTCCGCAAGAATGAAGTAAGATATTGGCCTCGACGTTAGTCTATTTTTACTGTTTAAAGTCTATCTTTGTGCTTGAGAGGGAAGGCAGTCGATGAGTTTTTGCAGAAAGGCTGCATCTCCAGCTTTGGTTTCTTTTACAGGCTATTGATTGAGAATTTCAGCCACAAACTTGGTACCTTGCAAATGCTCCACAGTTCCCTCTGGGTAAATATTCTCAGAGATGGAAGATCCGGCAGCTATAACACCTGACTTTAGTATGGCAATAATTAATAGGAAATCCATACTAACCCTTAACTGTGAAATTAGTCTTTTGTTTTTCACTTCACAGGCTGAATCACGGGCGACATTGTGGCATAGCGGTTAGAAAGTTCACATCATAGCAAGAAGGAGCTGGGTTTTAGTCACGGTCCTGGTGAGGGTGTTCCTGTGTGAAGTCTACATGTTCTCCCTGTGCCTGCAATGGCTTCCTCCAGGTCGTCCGGTTTTCTCCCACAGTCCAAAGACATCCTCATTAGGCCAATTGTCTGTTCTAACTTATCCCTACATGTGAGTGTGATGTGTTGATGGGTTTAGCCCTGCAGTGGACTATTGAGCTGTTTAGGATGTACCCTGCATTTGGCCAGAATTGGCTGACATAGGCTCCCGCAGTTTGGTAAATGAATGAATTGTCAACCAGAATGTATATGTGAAACGAAAAACTATGTAGCAAGGCTGGATCAGTGCAGAAAAAATGCAGACGTGAATATATATGAGAATTTGAATTTTGGGTGGTAGAGTGTAAATATTCCGTGATGTTTCTGAAAAATGTTACTATGGTAGGTCAGTGTATCCACATCAAGAACTAGGAAAGTTGGTCACCCCATCATTCTGGGAGAAATCTGAACGCTCGTTCGTTCATTTTCTGTAACCGCTTAATCCTGATTAGGGTCGCGGGGAGGCTACTGAGTACATCAGAGGGACAGCACATGTAAGAGGTTTTGGAGACAAACTCAGAGAGGCTCGATTGAGATGGTTTGGACATGTATAGAGGAGGGATAGTGAGTATATCGGTAGTAGGATGCTGAGGTTGGAACTACCAGGCAGAAGGCCTAGAGGAAGACCAAAGAGGAGATTTATGGATGTGGTGAGGGAGGACATGACGGTAGTTGGAGTAAGAGTAGAAGATGCAGAGGATAGGGTGAGATGGAGGCAGATGATTCGCTGTGGAGACACCTGAAGGGAACAGCTTAAAGGAAAAGAAGAAGAAGAAGAAGAGGGTGGCACCCATCCCAGCCAACTCCGGGTGAGGGCAGAGTACACCCTAGACAGCTTGCCAGGCCATCGCAGGCCATCAACACGCCGCCGACTATGCAGCTACTCTTGTCGAAAGTGAGCAATGGTTCTTTTACACGAACCTCACACCATAGACAGTGAGAGACATGGCTGGCCTTTGATAACCCAGTTTGCTGCACTGGGGGGGGGACAATGACAACCCATGGAGAATGGGACTTGAACCCCCAACCTTAGGATCAGTGATCCAACACCTTACCCCCACGTCACCACTGCCGGAAAACTGAATGATGGAACACAATTTTTTACTTCTTTTGAATATGTTCGATGTCATATACGTATCAGTTGTGCATGGGACAGCAACATTGCAGATGTGTAAACTTTTATTTTTATCATTGATGTAAAACCGCTGCCTATGGCGCCGATTAATAAAAACATAGCTGAATGTTTTCGAAAACATGGTATGACTTTGCTCTTGCAGTTTGCTGGCTTGCGTATAAGCATTAGATCTTCCGCATAACATATAATTAAATCACAACCTCGACAAAACTGAAGAAACTTTGATTTGTCTATTTGTGTAGCTCAGACAGACTGTATGCATTCAGTCGAAATACTGAGCTAGTGTAGAGTGTGCAGGGATGTGAGTGGATGTAATGCATCAGGGATTGTAACCCAGTCTTTGGTTACCATGACATACAGATGTGTGTTGGCTATGATGTTAATTTGTGTAAATACTGCTGCTGTCAGTTTCTCCTGTTAGATTCCCTAATTCTCTGGCTCCTCTCTTACCTATTACATAAAATTGGAGCAGCCATAGCCTGCAGGTTAGAGAAGTGCCTTTGGGACCGAATGATTCGATTCCAGAACCAGCAGGGAAAATGTGAGGCGGTACTTAAATGCAGAGGAAATAATTGTGTATAGTGTGATACAGAATGATAAAACGTCATGTTCTATTGAATAATAAAAAAAAGTGATAGGGTGTAGAATCAGTTCAGAGTGGATTTGAAGGGTTTAATTAAGTATTATGTATAAAGAAAATTAAACTGTACTGAAGCGCAACTGATTCAAGAAGGTCTTGTCGGTAAAATAATTTTTTTTTATTAAAGTAGACCGCAACTACAGTCGGCTCTCTACTTACGAAATTAATCCGTTCCAGTGCCTTTTTTGTAACCTGGGGTTTTCGTAAGTAGAGGTGCATTTTACATGTAAAACGCGTGATTCATTATAAGGCTCCCAATACTACTATATAAATGGGAGTGGCACACTCCCCTCCGCTGTCAGAAGATTGTTTGCCCCGTGATTCTGCTCCTCGGCTTGCTCTTTGACTCCTGGTTCTTGCTTCGTGCTCGACCAGTTCCATTGACTTAGTATTCCCGTGATTTACAGTTCCTCCTTCTTCTTTTCCTTTCGGCTGTTCCCTTCAGGGGTCGCCACAGCGAATCATCTGCCTCCATCTCACCCTATCCTTTGCATCTTCTTCACTTACACCAACGACCTTCATGTCCTCCTTCACCACATCCATGAATCGTCTCTTTGGTCTTCCTCTAGGCCTTCTGCCTGGTAGTTCCAGCCTCAGCATCCTATTACCAATATACTCACTATCCCTCCTCTGTACATGTCCAAACCATCTCAATCTAGCCTCTCTGACTTTGTCTCCAAAACATCTTACATATGCTGTCCCTCTGATGTGCTCATTCCTAATCCTATCCATCCTCGTTACTCCCAAAGAGAACCTCAACATTTTCATCTCTGCTACCTCCAGCTCTGCCTCCTGTCTTTTCCCCAGGGCCACTGTCTCTAAACCATACAACATCGCTGGCCTCAACACCGTATTGTACACTTTTCCTTCCATTCCCGTGATTTACAGTTCCTAGTGTTTAATAAATCGTTTGAACCTTCTTTTGGTCTCCTGCATCTCTCGGTCTAACTCATACACCCCAGGTATAACAGGCCTAGTGGCATAGAGCCCTGGATCACTGATCCTAAGGTTTGGGGTTCGAGTCTCACTCTCCACAAGGTTGTCACTGTCCCCCCCCAGTATAGCTAACTGGGTTATCAAAAGCCGGCCATGTGTCTCACTGTCTATGGTGAGAGGTTAATGTAAAAGAACCATTGCTGACTTTCGTAAAGAATAGCTGCATAGACGTCAGCGTGTTTCTGTGCCTTGCTAAAGGGTTGTGTCAGGAAGGGCATCCGACGTAAAAACCTATACCAAATCAAATATCCGAATCATGAATATGACTTCCATGAAGATCGAGGCAGATGATTCACTGTGGCGACCCCTGAAAGGGAACAGCCGAAAGGAAAAGAATAAGACTCTTTCATCCCAAAATCATTAATTCATTCATTTTCTGTAACCACTTAATCCTAATTAGGGTCGCAGGGAGGCTGGCGCCCATCCCAGCCGACTATGGGAAAGGGAGGAGTACACCCTGGACAGCTCAACAGGCCATCGCAGGGCAGAACCATTGCTGACTTTTCAACAAGAGTAATTGCAAAGCTGTCAGTGTGTTTCCGCCCTGTGATGGCCTGGCGAGCTGTCCAGGGTGTACTCTGCCCTTGCCCGGAGTCGGTTGGGATGGGCGCCAGCCTCCCCGCGACCCTAATTAGGATTAAGCGGTTACAGAAAATGAACTGAATCAAGGTCATAGAGCGTAATCACATCTTTCAAAGTAATGATGTAATATCAATAATAATAATCAAATGAATAAATAACACGTATAAGTAAAACCGCATCTCACAAATTACTGTATTTTGTTGATGGAAAGGTTTTATTTACAACATATGGCCAATACAATACACGTTTTTTTTATTTTTTACATTAATCACAAAATGTGTTGATATGAAGAATATACCGTATACCACAATGTACATACAAGGTGTATACCGTCTCTATCGTATACATAATCATAAAATGATAGGCGTGAACCTTTTGATAATGCTTTTTTTTAACACTGGGTGGTGAATGTGACAATTATTGCATTTTGGACTTTAATGTGAATGGATATGTAATTATAAACAATTCATAATAATGATGTCTGTTTATAACAGACATTACTAGCACTAGTACGCTGAACAAAGATAACGAAGAAGAAGAAGAAGAGCACTCTCAGGATTAAAAGAAGACATTAAGGGTAGTTGGTCCAGATTTTCTGACCTTTGTCCTCTAGACATGTTTGATACAACAGAGCATCATCCGCTGTGTGTGATCAGTCTATTTTAATATCAACAGATACTCCATATAAGCATTCGTATATATTTGAGGATCCCAGCATCTGGAAACGAAGGAATGGAGAAAGTGCTCATGCCTACGGTGAAAGAGCGTCTCTGCTCTCTATAGTCCACGCTGAGGCATTCGTCCTTGGCTGCTCTGTGCTGTTGGCTCTGTGCTTAAATGTGAAGCTGAAGCTGTCTGAATCTCTCCTAATATGGGTACTGCTTTTGTTTCTTGCCAGCGAAGCAGGCCAGCCAGGTGCAGATCAGCATGGCTGCAGCTGCACCAGCTCCGGTGCAATAATACGCCCAGCCGATCTCACATGAGCCTGCACACAGACACAGAGGCATAAGCAAAGAGTTAGGGGTAAAACTCACCCTTGGGTCCACTTCCTTCAACAAACAAAACCTTAATGTCACTTCAGGCCCACACAGGCTTCATGAAAGTTTTATTCAGCATCAACATCCATTTTTGGAAGGAACTTCTTAAGCCTTTTTTCTCAGTCTCAGCTTACACCATGTTATTTCTGAAGTTTTGGATCAGGATAGGTTTCCTACAATATTCATTCATCATCCATTCATTCGTTTTCTGAACCGTTTAATCATAATCAGGGTCACGGGAAGGCTGGCGCCCATCTCCACTGACTCTGGGCGAGGGCGGGATACACCCTGGACAGCTCGCCAGGACATTTCTTGGGCATTTCGTACAATATTTTAAACACAATCATTTGCACTACAACACTACACCGCCTGGCCAAAAATAAATAAATAAATAGTAATAATAATAATAATAATAATAATAATAAAAGCACACACACACTAATATTTTGTTGGACCATCTTTAGTTTTAATTACAGTTCCCCAGAACATACCAAAGACTTTCACAAGGGTTTTTGACAGCTGCCTCATGCTCCCTGAACCACTCTTTCACTATTTGAGGCCCAATTTTATTTCTGTGCCATCAGGGATGGAAAAAGTCCATTGATGTGATAACCTAGTCATTCACTGCATTCAGAGCATGAGCTGACTTCATTTTATTACCTTTTATAAACATGTTTCCGAAGCCTCGACCCAACCAACTGAACCAAAAATACCGTGATGATAATGTGCTGTGATCAAGCTGCAAGGCAATCCAACAAAATATTAAAACGCACAACTTTTATTTTGGTGAGTCAGTGTATATCTGATTCGACAAAAAGGCAGACCTGCTTTGACCACCACCTTGTTGGGTGTGTGCGTTTTTTTCAGTTTTGACCTTAATTAATTACATTTGGACGTTTCAAACTGTAATTGTGCATTGTTTTTTTTTTGTTTTGTTTTGTTTTGTTTTTTGGAATCACCCTAAAGATACCAACCAGTCTCCCATTGAACGTATTATGACAGAATACATTTGTGAGTTATGGTTTGAAAACAGATTTAGCCTATACAATGCAACTTAAATGCACTTCAGTTGGATAATGCAGGTAAAATTGATACTGGTTTGCTTGTTATTTGTGCTGGTATAATGTGGATGAAATTATATTTCAGACCTATTAAAATGGTTGGATCAATGATCATATTTTAAACCTGATATATTTTACCTGGTTGCTCTAAACGTGATGAAATAAATACAGTACTGACTAAAGATAAATTTG
Source organism: Plotosus lineatus (assembly GCA_024760905.1). NCBI lineage: Eukaryota > Metazoa > Chordata > Actinopteri > Siluriformes > Plotosidae > Plotosus > Plotosus lineatus. The sequence continues at coordinate 17,355,398 of CM045747.1, read as the reverse complement.
ATTATAAATGACTAAAAGTACAATAACTGTCAGATCTAATTTCAATATTATTTTTAGTAGCAACTTATAGTTGTATTGACTTAGTTTCCGTTATCTTTACTGCAAATTAGCCACACACCCTGTACTGAACTAAAGCTCTACAATTATTAATAAGGGAAAATACGGCCACATTGCACATTCTGAATGAGTAAAGTTAATGTAAATATAATTCCTAAAAAGACACTTGAAAAAACAGGGTGGTAAAAAATTTCTCTCATGAAAACATGTTACTCATAATTTTATTCGTTATATATATATATATATATATATATATATAAAACATATACACACACACATATATATACATACAGACGCTCCCCAACTTACGAATAAGTTAGGTTCTGGACGGCCGTTTGCTAGATTAATTTGTTTGTAAGTCGTTACGGGCATTCTTTAGAGGGGAACATATTTTTACGCCCCTCTGCTGGAGCCTAGTATGTGTACTAGGCGTGTTCACTTTCGACCTCAGACAGCCCTATTCGTATCTCTGGATGTTCATAAAACAAATGTTTGTAAGTCGGTGTGTGTGTGTGTGTGTGTGTGTATATATATATATATATATATATATATATATATATATATATATATATATATATATATATATATATATATATATATATATATATATATATATATAAGGGCAGTGGTGGTCTAGTGATATAAGGCGCCGGATCACTGATCCAAAGGTTGGTGGTTCGAGTCCCACTCTCCACAGGGTTGTCATTGTCCTCCCAGGGCAGCTAACTGGGTTATCAAAGGCCGGCCATGTCTCTCACTGTCTATGGTGTGAGGCATGTAAAAGAACCATTGCTGACTTTCGACAAGAGTAGGCTGCAAAGCCGTCAGCATGTTTCCGCCCTGCGATGGCCTGGCGAGCTGTCTAGGGTGTACTCTGCCCTCGCCCTGAGTTGGCTGGGATGGGCACCAGCCTCCCTGCGACCCTAATTAGGATGAAGCGGTTACAGAAAATGAACTTATGATGAACTATATATATATATATATATATATATATATATATATATGTAAATGTTTCTAGGTCAGGTGATTTCCTTGCATGGTGAGCTTGAATGGCCGGCCTGTTCTCACCACTTAGGATTTTTTAAATGTGTATGTAAAGTCATGAGTGTATACTCATTAATCCCGAACTCTTGAGGCCCTTAAGATTGCACCCAACATGACCCATTGAGCCTTCAGAAATGGCCTCCAGATAGACAATGACAGCCACAGTTTGGAGGATGATTATCTCTAAAATACGATGTACAAAAAAATTACTGAATTGATATTTCACATGTTCTAATAATTTGAAAATCTGTGATATTTTTCCCCATTTACCTTTAAAATGTGGAAGGTTTTATTTGGTTACGCTGTATATAATGCAGACGCTCACTGCTATAATGACCATATGACATTACTTATAACTCAAGACACACTGTCCTCCATAATTATTGGCACCCTTGGTTAAAAGCCTTAAAATAAATTAGATTTTTATTGCAGAGGCTCCTCTTACACTGAAAATTGTACAAAAGTGTAGCCTTCAGCTCAAGTGAATGTTACAGGTGAACAAAAATTCCTGACTAGGAAATAATTATTTTTCATAAAATCGCCTGTTCTACAATTATTATCACCCTAACAATTCTAAAGAAATAAATGTAATTGAAGTATTTCTGTCATTTTACAATTGTTCATAAAGCTGATAAGAGTATCTACAAACATTTTAATGAGTAATTCATCAGTTCTTATTTCTTTGGGGTATAAATATGACATGACACAGAGGCCATTTCTCTTATCCACTCTTCAACGTGGGAAAGACAAATGAACACACCATTCAAGTAAGGCAGATTTGTGTCGACCATCACAAGTCAGGCAATGCCCACAAGAAAATTGCCCCTCGTCTGCACCTGCCGATATCTACTGTCAGTGGAATAGGAAGAAGTTTAAAACAATTGGTAAACAAGTCTGGATGAGGACACAAGGTTATTTAGGATGGCAAGAGAAGTAAAAAGTTCTTCAAAGCACCCTGTTAAAGAATTGCAACAAATGATACCATCTTGGGGGAAAAAGTGTCCAAACAACCATCAGGTGCTATCTACATACCAACAAGCTGTTTGGGAGACATGCACAGAAAAAAACCTTAAACTTTTCTCACTCACGATCATAAATACAAACGTCTGAAGTTTTCTAAGCGGTACTGGGACTTTAACTGGGACCATGTGCTTTGGTCAGATGAGACCAAGATAGAGCTTGATGGCAACAAACACCTTAAGTGGGTCTGGCGGAACACAAAAGATGAGTATGCAGAAAAGCATCTCATGCCCACTGTGAAGTATGGGGGAGGATCGATGATGCTGTGGGACTGTTTCTCTCCCAGAGGCCTTGGGAACCTTGTTAGGGTGCAGGGCATCATGAACATTTTGAAATAACAGGACTTTTTAAATCAAAATCTATTGGCCTCCGCCTGAAAGGTGAAGATGGGTTGTTACTGGGTCTTTCAGCAAGATAATGACCCTAAGCCATGTGGCCAAACCTACACAGAAATGGTTCACCAGACAATCATTCACCAGTCAAGTTCCTCCCATGGCCATGTCAGTCCTCAGACCTCAACACCATTGAAAACCTGTAGAATAAGCGGAAGAGGAGAATGCAGAGGAGAGAACCCAGGCCGCTGGATGATTTAGAGAGATTGTGTAGAGAGGAATGGTCCAAGATCCTTCTTTCTGTGTTCTCCCATTTTGTGAAACATTATACCAGAAGATTACGTGTTGTTTTGGTGGTAAAAGGGGTTGTACAAGTATTAACATCAGGGGTGCTCATAATTGTGGCACACATGATTTGATCTAAAATAATTATTTCCTAATGTGGGATTTTTCCCATGGAATAAATGCACTTGAATTCATGGTTGGACTTTCCTCTTTTTTTCTTTATGGTCCGATATTATTTCGAAAACCCCTCTGAATTTATTAGAAGCTAAAGAACACATCTTAACTAGGGGTGACAATAATTATGGAGAGTGGTGTATATATTTGGATTTTCCCCCATTTTATCCTTAATTTAATCGTATCCAATTCTCAACAATCAGGTACTGCCTTCCCTACCACAAGACTACCCGACCAGGCAGGGGCGAAAGCATATATGTGAAATGCACTGCCTCTCGTCTCTTTTTGAACTGTGGCGCCATGCGTATTTGGGGGAGGTTTAACACACTCAGAGGGAAATTTGTATCCATAATCGCTATGAGTGACAGGGAGGTGAGCGTTTGCCGTTCCTCCCTCCCATGGAAGCTCGGCCAATTAGCTCCCATGGACTCCCGGCCATGGATGGCTGTGACATTAAACCTGTGATCTCCGGGTTAATAGTCACGCACCTTCTCGAGGTACCACTCGGGAGCCCATATGCAAACAACTGCTCTCCCTTATATTATATTTTAACACGTATCTCAGGAAAGAGTCCAGCTGTTCTTGTGACTGGAGTTAAAGATTATGCTGAGCGATTAAAAAAATTGACAGCGTGCATATTTCTCCAGTACATTTTCAAACACTCCCTTGATACCACATTATTTCATATGTCTGTTGAATTCCACCTACACGCGTTTTGCTGAAAGCGGTGTTGTTTTAAATATTGTAATATATTCCATACTGACAAACAGCATAATAAACCAGGCACTGGCCTTTAACAACCCCTATTTCCACAGATATTATTTTTCAGGGTGATCTTTTACGGAGGAGTTAAAGCTGAATACAAAATAGACAAGGAGCAAACAACATGAAAAACCGACTCTGTAAGACAGGAGCCGAGCTTTTTAACCAACTCTGCATAAATTTGATAAATGATAAATTTAATGGGAAATGCAATAATGTTTTCCTCTCCTCTTGTGATATATAATAATAACAATCCTTAGCATTCCGTATCTCAGAAACGTAGCGGACAGTCGATTTATTTTCATCACACGGCGCAAAATCAATTAGTACACCATCTCTGTAAGTTCTGTTTCATTGTTTTAAGGGAAACCTTGTGAGCTCAGTTCATTGACTAATTCTGGTGTGTAAGTTGGACTGAATGTTTGGTGTTGCTTTAAGTAACTATGACTGAGAGAAACTTTAAAAACTAAGTACAGTAAAACCTCCGCTGACGAACGCTTAAGCTCACGAACTTTTCGCCTCAAGAACATTAAATTTGCGAGCATATAGTCTCTGCTGACGAACTAGTTTTCGGCGGACGAATCAAACCACGCGGTCGAACAGCGCCACGGTGGCGGCCACGAGAAGCTGACGCATGCTCACGGCGTCCCAGTTCGTCACCCCCTTTCTTTGAGTGCGGATGTGGTTTGTGTTTGATAGACATTTTGGACCATATTGAGTGTACTTTTGCTATTATGGGACCGAAAAAGACCCCACCACAGGCGGAGATCATTGAAAAACATGAACGAGGTGTGCGTTTGTGTGACTCAGCGTCCCAGTACCAGTACGCTAAGTCTACCATTGCTACCATCCTTAAGAACAAGGAAGCTATTAAGGGTGCGTGTGTGGCTAAGGGCGTTTCCAAACACTCCGTCCAAACAGTAAGTCCCTCCCTCCCTCCCTCCTCCTCCCACTCCATTCCATCAAGCCGTCAACTACCATCACAAAGGTAAATAAAACAACTTTATTATACAGTACAGTTTATTTCTTTAATTACAATACAATAGTATTATACATAAAATAAGGTATATTTTTGTGTAGTTTTAAGGCTTATTTAGTAGAAAATTATGTTTTATGGGGACCTGGGAACGGATTATTCTCATTTTAATGGTTTCTTATGGGAAATAAATGTTCGGAAGACGAACTTTTCGCCTTACACACACTTTCTGGGAACCAATTATGTTCGTGAGCAGAGGTATCACTGTACAGGGATCCCTCGCCACTTTGCGCTTCAATTCACGCAGCTTCAGTGCATCGCGTTTAAAAAAAAAATTTGAATTAAAAAATAATGAAATTAAGGAAGAATAGGGGAAAAATAGGGGAAAAGTTAAGGAAAATGCCGAAAAACAAGGCCAATTATTCAAAAAACCCCAAAAAACAAACACAAAAAAAAACCCAACCCAAAACCCCCCATCAAAACTACTTACATTTTTATGTGAGGTGCACATCTATGTGTGCGCGCGCATGTCTGTATGTGTGTGTATTTATATTTTATTTACATATTATACATTATTTTTGAATGTTTAATTATTATAAGCATTTATAGCATTGAATATGTATTTATTGATATTATATACACATATATATGTATGTACGTATACGTCAGTCAGGGGAAGGAGGGGGTTGATCCTACGTAATTCGACGGTCGCAGGGGGATCTCGGTCCCAATTAACTGTGGAAAGTGAGGGATCCCTGAATTTTATTAAAAGTTCAGACTTGTTAATTTTATCTATGCAGCATATTTGTCACTACGTGTTGTAATATGAAGAATGGCGCCTGTGCTTTCATCACGCGTGACATTCTCCTTTGAGAAAAATGTATATATGAGCGTATTAACCAGGAAATAAACAAATACAAGACTGCAGAGTGCCGTCTATTTTCTCCTTTATCTTTAAGTTTCACTTTCAATCACGCAGCAAATATGCACAAAACAATGCAACATTGTTAGATCAATAATATAATAGTGCTCTTGTGTTTGTGAAAAGTGGCACATATTGTACTGAATACTTTAACACTATAATTCTGGTTCAAGACTAGCTGACAGAGTGCTTATTGCACAATTCTGTACTGGATTACGTGTCCCTGCAGTGCTGTTTTTTTGCTTAAAGCCTGCACAAAAGTAATTCCCAACTGGGGCATGAAGTTACACTGCCAGTGGCATTCATGCACACTGAGTAAACTACCCTGTAATGGGCATTTCTGCATTTCAAATTAAGTTATAAAGCGTCTGAAAGAATAATTCAGAAGCCCACAGAGGGACGATTTTTGTATTTTTGCGGTTTATTGTGGAAGATAAATAAGCATAATAAGTAGGACATTGACGGCTCAGTGGTAAAATGATCAGAGGTTTTTAATCACTCAAAAACGAAAAAAAAAAAACTGAGAAATTAAGGCTCTGACTTACTGTTATAAACAGTCAGGGGTTCAAACCCCACTATTACCAAACTACCACTGTTGGGCCTCGAACCCCTGATTTTTTTTTTTTTATAGCAGTAAGTCTGAGCCTTAATTACTCAGTTTTCTTTTTTTTTTTTGAATGATAAAAAAGTAAGTCACTCTGGGTAAAAATGTCTGCCAAATGCCATATATCTATGTAGGAGTTTGTGTTAAAAGAAATTATTTTCATTTGGCAACATACACCATAAACCCTGGTATAAATAGACAAGCATTGCTAAACCATGCATGCAATATAATTCATGTAGAGACGCTCCCCGACTTAGGTTTTTGTTTGGTTCCGGATTGCCGAACGTAAGTTGAAAATGATTGTAAGTTGTTACTGTATGTTCCAGTGACGTATGACATTCATACTGGATAATACATCCATAAATACCATTACCGTATCTCATAAAGCACCCCACAACTCTCTTTGCTTAACTGAGTATGCATGGTAGATTGTGCCGATCTGAGCAGATCGTTAATTAATCTCTGTGTATGAGACTTGCACCCATGCTAGTAGGCTTACGCTTCTGACCAACCATATTTGCTTAGGGTTACAAAAGTCCGCAAAACAGTGTAAACGCAAAGATCACAGAGACGACGTCTTAACACAAGGGTAACACGCTATATAACTGATATATATATATCAGGCATGTTCAGTCTGTCATTTGTAAACAATGGACGCAGTGTCATTACGTCAGCGGACTACGTAGGTACATCTAAACTCAAAATTTGACTTTTTTTTTTTTTCCAAAAAAGAAAAATGTAAAATCAAAAAAAACCATAAAACGGATGAACATAAGTTGGGGAGCGTCTGTATTTCAATCATTTCCATTGTGGGATTAAATAAAATAAATCCAAAAATGCATTTCAAAGCTATAAAGAGAACAATACAGTTTAAAATTTTAGCCCCCATATCAGGTGGATTATTTTGGATTTTTGTGGAACCAGAAACACACACGACGCCCTGAACAAAATGAGGCCGTGGTTGAAGTATAGCTTCATGCATTCTATTAAAAACAGTCATGACGGGTGAATACAAAGTGAGCCACAGCACAGATTCACTCTGCATGTGTTTCAGCCCACAGGGGCATGGTGACATAGTGTTTAAAACTCTGGCCTCACAGCAAGAAGGTCCTGGATTCGAGCCTTGTGGTTGGAAAGAACATTTCTCTGTAAAGTTCTCTCCATGCTGGTGTAGGGTTTCATCCAGGTATTCTGATTTCCTCCCACTGTCAAAGACCTGCATGTTAGACTAACCGGCTATTCTTGATTGCCCCTGGATGTGACTGTGAGTGTAAATGGTTGTATGACTGTAGTGGACATGTGATGGATTCAGGAGCTGTTCAGTGTGAAAGTGAAAGTCACACATTTTTTTAATGCCCTTTATAAGACCTTCCGAAAAAATCTTTGACTCTTATAGTTTTGTTGCTGAGCTTCTGATAGGTGTCACTGCTCTGTGCACTGTCGACATTTCATTTGTAGAAGCTCTTTTGGTCTGCAGTGACAGTGACATGAGCAGTCAAAATGAATACATACCACATCAGACAGTTTAATATTGCACAACTTGAATTCAATGACTTGGAGAAATTATTCACGACATGTCAGATTTCTTCTTATGCATTTATATGAGCTCAACTCAGCATAGCTAATAATGTTTCACTTAGTACTGCGAGATCAAAAACCTGAAACACAATTAAGAACTGGCCTCAATGGAGATTTAAAGATTGATGTTTATTGCAATATACACCAGGCTCAAATTATAGCATGGTTATAGTAATAACCAGATAACGTTCATTAAGGTTCACTGAACAATTTGTAAACATTACGGTTTTAGAAACACTGGACACTGAATCCGTCACATATTTGGGTGCTTTTGAGAAGGTTTTAAATAATGATTATAAGAAAGTCACAGCAATACAACATCCGTTTTATTTGTAGATCATTTAATGTCATGGCATATGCACAATTCCTTTCAAGGACTCTCACTACAATTCCCACAATCCTCTGCACAGCTCAAGGTCATCTGACGTTTGACTCATGTTCACCATACTGAAACATTACATATGAACTCTGCCCATCCCCCTCACTTTGAAAGTACTGCTCTGGGTCACTTATTGCCAGTCTACACCAAACCATTTGTTTATTTATCGCCTTCATCATGAATGAACAGTCTTGTCCCTCCATTCGCAATTATCTACCTAACATCATGTAGTGTTTACCGGTATTTTCTCTGCCTGCCTTTCCTACCTTGTCATTGGATTATCTTTATTGTGTTGTTTACCTGATAAATTGACCGCAGTATGCGCATTCCTGATGCATGTCATTTGTCAAATAATATTAACATTCTCATAGTGTCATTCAAATGGAGCTGTGAATGCTCATCATCATTATAGAAACGCCAACCGCACTTTAGCAGTGTGGGCCACTTCTGAAGTTTTGAAATCTTTAAGAAAGATTTGATTTGGACTTGACTAGATGGTTTCTCGTACCATTTTCATTCACAACAATGGTTTGCATCTAGTCAGGTCTTCATTATCTTCACCTATTATCCATTTTGGGTTGTAAGTTGATCTAGTGCCAATCCCAACTGGCACTGGTCAGGAGGTAGTGAATTTAGAGTAACCAGTTTATCTAATCCGTATGTATTTAGACCAGTGCTTCTCAAATAATGGGGCACACCCCCCTTGGTGTGATGCCAGGGGAGCGCGTATGACCCTGGGGAACATGCTTTCTGGAATTCTGTACGAGAATTAAGTGTAATTGCACCTCCGCTCCACTAGTTGGCAGTGGTGCTCTCATTGTTGCGCGATGGTGTAGCGGTTTTCGCACAAGCAAACGATATGTAGTGCAGTAAACAACCCCTCAAGAAACAACATGGAAAAATTTCTAACAGAAACGAAGAGAAAGGTGGAGAGAGACGGATATATTAAGACACAAATAAGTCAAGTGAGTTTAAATAAGTTGAATGAGTTGAAATAAGCGTGTAATTTTTTAATTTCAGGTACATTGGTGTACTTTAAATCTTTTCAATTACAGATTAAAAAAATAATGTTAATGAAGTTTTTCTTTTTTGTAAGTTGAACTATATTTCTTTCTTTTTTGTTTGTTTGTTTGTTTTTAATGTTAATAAAGAAACAATGTTATGCAGAGGTGTACTAATAATAATTTTATAGACAAATAACACTATTTATAGTCGCTCATGGGGCGGTGGGGTGGGGGTGGGGGGTTGAAATGTTTTTCTTCCTGGGGGTGTATAGCACAGAAAATAATTGAGAAGCACTGATTTGGACCGAAACCCTCAAATGAAATCCATGCAGGAACAGGGAGAACATGGTGTCCCAGAGCATTGTAAGAGCATTATATGGGCAACACTACAGCCAAAATTCTGTCCAATACATGACTGATTCTCCTAATAACATTATTAGACATTAGCTGGAATCTGACAAGTGTTGTTAGCTCTAGGAATGTAAAAGGATTATTCATGCTCTACCCTGAAGACAATGTTAATGAGTAAGAATTATGAATTTCCTTTCATGTATTATGTAGTTTGACTTACCCAGTTCAAACTGATCTGAGCGGTTATCACATGTCTGTTTGACCTCTTCACTGTCCCAGCCAAGAGGGTACAGGGCACATCCTGAACCAATAAGAAGACCTGCAGAAATGACAAGTAAATACAATTAAGTTGGTGTCATTCATTAGTGAGATGCCATGTTTTAATTTTTACTACTTTTAAAACAAAGTAATAATGAAACCCATCTGAACATGTCATCTCTAGCACGAAGTACTGGTTATTCGAAAACACACATACTGTATTTTAAAGATGAACCTTTTCCATGCTGGGCTATAATGATTTTTTTCCATGATACGAGCTTCGAACTCACCAAAAATATGATCCTTTCCAAGCAAAAATTCACTTTACGAGCTCCCGCATGCGACTATAAATAGTGCAAACTGCACTTCATATCATTTGGTCAGTGCTTTTTCCCTACACCATAGCATGACAATAAAAGCACCACTACCAACTACTGGAGTGGATGCGCAATTGCACTTAATTCTAGTACAGTATGGCAAAAAATCATTGTTTCCCAGGGTCACATGCACCCTCTCCGGCACTGCGCCCTCCAAGGGAGGGACACCCCAATATTTGAGAAGCACCTGGCCTTGTGGGAGCTTACCACAAGCCTTTCCTCGCTGGCATTCGTAGCGTGCACATGCACAAAATTCTCCTCCTCCTCCTCCTTTGTTATGCACCACCTCTTTCTTGCACACGTGACATCTTCGCCGTAGACGATGAAGGGTGGGTTGACTTATTGTTTATTCTTGTTGTATTATTATTTATTATTAATTATTATTAATGTTAATGTACATGTATTATTATTATTAAATATTTATTGTTTTTACAAGCTTATCTTTAATATATTAGGTCAAATATACGTGTTTGTGGCAGTTTCTATGAGTTTGGGAGGGGTTGGAACAGATTAATTGGTTTTCTATTATTTCTTATGGGAATAATTGTTTCATCTAACGAACTTTTCAGCTTATGAGCTTGCCCTCGAAATGGATTAAATTTGTTAGTTGAGGTATCACAATGTATGTGTGTGTATATATATATATATATATATATATATATATATATATGTATACATATGTATACATATATATGTGTATATGTATATGTATATATGTATATATATATATATGTATATGTGTATATATATATATATATATATATATATATATATATATATATATATATATATATATATATATATATATATATATATAATGTATGTGTATACAACTGCAGAGGAACTTGTAGAGTGCAAGATACCTCTACAAGGTCCATACGGACTATTATAACTAGCCGTAGTTTTAATGAGATATGTCACCATAGTGGGCATGTGATGTACATTTTGGTGCCTATGTTTTTTTTTTTTGTTTTTTTTTTAAATAAGCATTTTTTTAAGAATTTCTGGAATTATCAAACATGATTCCATGAGCAGATCACCTCCAAATCGTAATGGATTCTTTTCTGTACCTCATTCACTCGAATTCAGGGGCAGTGGTGGCCTAGTGGTATAGGGCGCTGGATCGCTGATCCTAGGGTTGGGGGTTGGAGTCCCACTCTCCACATGGTGGTCACTGTCCCCCCCAGTGCAGATAACTTTGATTATCAAAACTTGGGTTTGCTAAAAAAAAAAGCTAACTTGGGTTATCAAAGGCGGGCCATGTCTCTCAATGTCTATAGTGAGAGGTTCATGTAAAAGAACCATTGCTGACTTTCGTAAAGAGCAGCTGCAAAGCCGTCAGTGTGTTTCTGTCCCTTGCTAAAGGGTTGTGTCAGGAATGGCATCCGATGTAAAAACCTATGCCAAATCAAATGTGCGAATCAGATGATTCACTGTGGCGACTCCCGAGAAAAGGAAAAGAAAAAAAACGCGAGGAAAATCAAGAAGACTCGCTAGAAAAAAATAATAGTAATTTGTGCATACATTTTGAGTCATCTTGCACACAAACAAACCATATTAAGAGAATTAGAGTAAGAGAGACAACATACAACATTTAGCAATGCTTTTCAGAACTCTGAGCATGGAGATAAAGTTACCATGCATTTTAAATGTGCAACATGGCAGCTGTTAATCTGCTTTGTTGCAGTAAGTGATATTAAAAGTAGTCTAAAAGACCTCATTTGAACCCCAGTCCCTCTTGCAGCTTCATCTCCTGTGCCACAAGAGGATTCTTGCTGCTCATTGCATTTTGCTATTCACTGGGTCTCAACACAAAGCTGCAAGGTCGGCTCTGGATAGATCTGAGCTCTCAGTGCTCCAGCTGAGGGGGCTTTGCTGTCACATGAGGTTAATCCATTCCAATTTGCCTCTTGCTCGGCTATCAGTTTTGGGCCAGTCATGGAGAGAGCAAGACACACACACACACACACACACACACACACACACACACACACACAGGCCCAACCCTGAATAACCCTTCTGCATGAAGGAGCAGAAAGAGATAAGAGGAATAAATCAATCCCACACAAGTCTATCCTACTCCTCAGAAATGAGAAAAAGCAGAAACACTCATTATAGCCACACTCCAATAAAGAGCGTTTCTACACACAACAGCTTCCATACTTAAATACGTTCTGGCTCTTAACAGGGAATATACAGAATGCATAAAGTAGAAGTTGTTATAAGACTGCACAGAAGGTTTCACAGCATGATATAGATTGAAAGAAATGGATCCTCACATTCCCTAGTGTGCAAGGAGGCATGATGAACATGCTGCTCAATGGTGTTAGCATTTATTTGCACCTAATAAAGCACTCGCAGCATTTCTCAGCCTCCACGGGTAATGCATTGTGTGGAGAATTTCTTAATTAGACTTTTATGAATAATTTTAGGAAACCTCATTTAAGCTACTGTATAGTTACTGCAGATGATCACATCACTAAAAGAATATACACAATAAAGAGAATCTACATCACAAAAAGAATGGGCAGTGGTGAAGGCTCTGGGTCACCAAGCAGAAGGTCAGGAGTTCAAGTGAGCTAACACTGCTGTGCCCTTGTGCAAGACACTTAGTCCTCAACCGCTCAGGTTTATAATCATATATAAATGTGGGTCACTCTGGGTATAAGGGTGTCTGCCAAATGTCAGAAATGTAAATGTAGGATTCTTCTGTGAGCAAAAATAAATAAATAAAAATGCTAAAAATCAATGATAAATTATTTGTAAAAAATGTTGTGATCCTGTTCCCAACATGACTTTTTCTTTTCCTGGGGTGGCCACAGCGAATCATCCGCCTCCATCTTCATGGAAGTCATATTAATGATTCGCATGTTTGATATTTTTTACGTCAGATGCCCTTCCTGACACAACCCTTCGCAAGGGGCGGAAACATGCTGACGGCTTTGCAGTTACTCTTGTCAAAAGTCAACAACAGTTCTTTTACATGAACCTCTCACCGTAGACAATGAGAGACATGGCCGGCCTTTGATAACCAAGTTAGCTGCAGTGGGGGGAACGGTGACAACCTTGTGGAGAGTGGGACTCGAACCCCCAACTCTAGGATCAGTGATCCAGCTTCTTTTGGCACCAGGCCACCATTGCCTTTCATTCCCAGCATGACTTTCACTTATTTTTCAGACATGTGCTTTTGTTTACATTTATTTTACTCAGTGCTGCCCCCATCTCTGCTCCTGTTTCATTACCACTTTGCTATTCACCCTGTTGTATTCACCTAGTATAAATATTGCTTGATGCTTTTTGACTGGTCCTATGATTATCTAATCTGTCCCTATGGAATCTGACGATGCCCCATGGACTGACGTACAATAACGTACATGTGGAATCCCCACACTTTGGTCCTGTCATTTAAATATCAGCACAGCTTCACATATTGAATTTAAAGTAGGATTCATAATAATAAAATAATAATAATAATTTGCAGCACATTCGGCCTCTCCAGTCTCTTTCTCTTGACTCACTGTCCTACTTTTAAAATGTGGGTGGGTTTCTACCATGCAGTCAAACACTCATAGGATGAGACCTCAATTATGATTCATCAAAAGCTTCTGGGATTTTCTGTCGGTCACTCCTAAAAATGTCACTGTTGAAAATTTTCCTCCACAAATTAGAGCTTATATAATCTTCTTGTGCCTGCCATAACAACCAAGACAATGCACAAGCTCGCAGCCATACTGAGAACGCAGCATATTTATTTTGATTTTTAAACAAACTTGTGAATTCTCTTTTCATGTTGTAAGTAACGTCAGTAGATAAAGCGGTGTGTAATCGGCTTAAAATGTCCAGCGATGTCAAAAAAACTCAAAGAAAAAGAGGATTGCCTTTCTTCTCTTCATAGTTTTTCCAGTCATTTTAATTAAGCATGCTGCATCGCATGTCTGTCTCAGGTTCAACAACCATTTAGCTGAAATTAAATATAAATACTCTGATAGCTAAAAACCGCATACATGTCCTCAAGCCCAAATATCTAATGTAAGACATGATCTGCATCTATGCATTGCACACACAGGACAACCAAATCGAAGTACACAATAACACATCTAGTGTATATGTTATGACACGCACACCTTTTCTATTTATTTCTCTCATTATAAATAGCTGGATGACAGAGAATAAGAGAAGCAGGTGGCTCCGGTCTCCAGCGATCATTCAACCAAAGTAAAGCTTCAGCCTTTCATCTTCCTCCTGTCTGTTCCTCCTTCTCTCTCTCTCTCTTTCTCTCTCTCTCTCTCTCTTTCTTTTCATCTGCATGCTCTATTCATCAAACCTTTAGTAAAGCACATTATCAGCTCCAACAAGCACAGAACTGGAGGCAGATGTTTGAGGTTGATGCTCCTGCACTTACCTTACATACATGCCTACCTGAAAACATAACGAGCAAATCTGCATCGGGGCTGAAACAGAACAACTTTCTCACAAAGAATATAGAATAGCATAACCAGAACACACCTACTTATGTTTTGCTGTTGAAGTTTAAAACTGTTGGATCTTCAGAAGATGGTCGTTATGCCAAGAAAAAAAAATAAAAAATAGCACTTAACTGACTGAACTTGCACAACATTGTGGTCAGTCGTTTCCAAACATAAGTGGTTGGCTTTTTAAATTTATTATGCATTTAAAATTGACACGGGTGACATAGTGGTTAGCACTTTTGCCTCACAGCAAGAGAGATCAGGATTCATGTCCATGTGACTTTGTGGGTTTCATCGAGTTGTTCTGGTTTCTTTTCAAAGCCCAAAGATAGGACATTTAGGCTAATTGGCTATTCTGGACTGTCCCTATGTGCAAATGGTTGTTTTTCTGCTTTGGCCCTATTATGGACTGCTAAACTGGCCTTGTTATATACCCTGCCATTTGGACAGGGTAAGCCAGGTCTGGAGGTCAATCACAGGTCGAACACACCATAACCATTCACACTTTCAGTCACACATAGGGGCAGTTTGGAACAGCCAGTTAGCCTAATATGCATATCTATGGACTGTGGAAGGAAATTAAGTGATGAGATTTCCTTTTGCCTTTTTCCCCTTCATCAGGGGTCACCACAGCGAATAATTTGCACATTTGATTTGGCTTTTACGTCGGATGCCCTTCCTGACACAACCCTTTAGCAAGGGACAGAAACACGCTGACGGCTTTGCAGCTACATTTTACAAAAGTCAGCAATGGTTCTTTTACATGAATCTCTCACCATAGACAGTGAGAGACATGGCCCGTCTTTGATAACCCAGTTAGCTGCACTGGGGGTGACAACCCTGTGGGGAGTGGGACTCGAACCCCCAACCTTAGGATCAGTGATCCAGCGCCCTATACCACCAGACCACCACTGCTCCTGGAAGGAAAGTTAAGTACCTGGAGAAAAACCTACATACAGGAAAAACATGCAAAGTCCACATAGAAATGCCTAAGCCAGAGACTCGAACCCAGGACCTTCTTTCTGTGAGACAGACATGCAAAAGCTGTGCCACCATACCAACCAACAAAGCAAACGCTTTCTCAATGAAGAACAGTAATGCAATCTCCTTCACTGTCATAATATTTATGCCTCATCTACTCTGAACTGCCCTCTAGTGGATATACTGCTTAGTATTGATGACACCTCGGGTCACAGTCCCTGGCTTGAGTGTTTTTCTGTGGAGTTTTCATGTTGTCTCCTTGGTTCTGTGGATTTCCTCCTGGTACTCCTGTTTCCTCCCACAGTCCAAAAACATGTACATAAGGCTTATTGTTTTTTTTTTTAATTGCCCCTAGATGTGATCGAGAATGTTTGGGTGTATGTGTGTTGAGTCTGTGACCTGTTCACGGTGTACCTCGCCTTCACCTAGTGTTGGCTGGGATAAGCTCGTGAGTTCACTATGTAAATGGTGGTGGTGATGAAATGGTGGTGGTGACGGAGAATGTTTTATGTTTTTGCTCTGCTTTCTCAAGGACTTGTAAGCAACGCAAAATGTTTCTCTCTATATACCTTTGTGGGGTTTCACTGTAGAAATAATTATTGATTCATTCAGTCTCTAAGCTGCTTAATCCTAATTAGGGATGTGAGTCGGCTGGCACCCATTTTATCCGACTCCGGGCGAAGACAGGGTACACAATGAACATCTCGCCAGGCCATTGCAGGGCTAACACATACACACAACCATTCACACTCACACCTAGGGGCAATTTGGAACTGCCAATCAGCCCACTGTGTATGTTTTTGGACTGTAGGAGTAAACAGGAATACCCTGGGAAACCCACGCAAGCACAGGGAGAACATGCAAACATCACACAGAAATGCCCCGAGCCCAGGAATCAAACCCAGTTCTTCTTGCGGTGAGGTGAACATGTTAATCCCTGCACCACCATTCCACTGTATATATGATTACACCTTTTTGAGAACTTTCAGAAACTCTCTTCAAAACCTTTTGCTTGTGATACAATTTCTTCTTTCTGATTCTTTTCAATGATCGACTATTGCACCTCCATGATTGCAGGTGGTACTACCACTCAAGCCCTCTCTCAGAGGAATTCATTTTCATTTCATTCATTTTCTAAGTCACGTAATCCTAATTAGGGCAACGGGGAGGCTGGCACCCATCTCAGAAGGGATACACCCTGAACAACTCACCAGAGCGCCACAGGGAAAACACTCACGCCACCATTCACACCAATGGGGTGGTTTGGAACAGCCAATTAGCTTACTGTGCATGTTTTTTGGACTGTGGGAGGAAACCCAGCATAGGAAGAACATGCAAACTCCACACAGACTCACTCAAACAGGGACTCGAACCCAGACCTTCTTGCTGTGAAACCAACGTGCTAACCACTACGCCACCATGCCGCCCTAGAAGAGTCCAGAATAGAAAGTTTTTATTACTGCACAAAGCTAAACACAAAACCTAGCTTCAATTTGCTGTGATTCTTTTCTATAAAGTTGACAGACTGTTAGAGCAGGACACGGCTAATTACGGATTACGCCATCTAACATTGTTCGTAGCGATTTCCTTTCGGCTTATCGCCTTTATCAGGGGTTGCCACAGCGAATGATTCGCACGTTTGATTTGACATAGGTTTTTACAGTGGATGCCCTTCCTGACACAACCATTTAGCGAGGGACAGAAACACGCTGACGGCTATGCAGCTACTCTTTACGAAAGTCAGCAGTGGTTCTTTGCATGAACCGCTCACCATAGACAGTGAGAGACATGGCCCACTTTTGATAACCCAGTTAGCTGCACTGGGGGAGACAGTGACAACCATGTGGAGAGTCGGACTCAAACCCCCAACCTTAGGATCAACAATCCAGCACCCTTACTACCATAATATGCTAAAAATAACATGGAGCTATAGCATGATTAGCAGACTTGCTTTTAGCATGTGGCCTGCTATTGCTCATTCCTTTGCTTTTCATTTGGCATTTTGCATGTTTAATCCCATCCTTCACACTCCTCATGTGGGATATTATGAGCTTCAGCTCGTGCAGCGGAGAAGGTGGGTAAGAATTACCAAGAATGGAAATGGCAAATGCAGATATGTGCTTCATGCCAAAGATACCATGGGGGCAGACTTGTGAACGACAGCTTGAGCTTGAAGGCATCCCTATTAATGTGTTTCTACAGTGTAAAAGCTATTTTGGGAGTTCTCTACTGTGATAAATATATTCAGTGGTCTTTGGGGACAAGTGCATCAGAAAGGATGAGCACCAAGGGAACGGATGTAAATTTACTTCTTTTATTACTCTTATTCTTATTTCTCCCATTACAACTGAATATTCCCTCACAGCTCTAGAAAATGTAAAAATTAAAAAAAATAATAATTTCAAACTAAGTTTGTAGAATTTATGTTAATATCAGTGTCCCAGGCAAACAGCACTGCATAAAGAAGTGCAAAGTATTTAATGACTAGATCAGAGCGCATTGAGTCACTCTGGAGGGGAGGCATCAAATCCAGCTGGAGAGCTTTAATACAACAAAGCAGTCAGATGTACAGATCACAGGACAGATCATGAAATATTAATTATTTCTTTCTTCAACGTGGAACTTGGTGTAATTGATTGTTAACACCAAGATGCTTGTGACACTCCTGACTGGTAAAAAAAAAAAACACTCAAGATTTGGATGCAGTTGTTCAAAGGGAAGAGGACTTATGAGACTTAAAATTCAAATGAAGTCACGTTTTTATAGAAGTTATTCCAACATTTAAGATACAAAATTCATGTTATTCCTCAAGTGGTAGTAAATTTGGCTACTCATGATGCGAAGGTTTTTTGAAGGACTTCCAGATTGCCTTGTGTCTGATGATGGATGGACCTTCAACATACTGAAAAAGCCCGATGAATACCCCCGTTTCACTGGACTACTGCATGCAAGGATCGTGTAGCGGAAAGTCGCTGAACGCAGTCTACGGAAGAGCTCCGGCATTTTTACATGGAAAATGGGTGAAAATCCTACAGAAAAGTGGAAATTCTTACACTCTCGGAACATTCACAGCATGTGCAGAACAGGTACGGCAAAATACGCCAAAGCGATCCCACAGAACACTCACGGAATTTTTTGACCTGCTGTAAGCATACGAAAGTGGAGGAAGACTTGAGGAATAATTACGGAATGGCACGGAAGACACAACATACATATATACATAAACAACATACACAACATTAGGGTCGGTCTTGGCCCTAGTCTATCTCAATCCATTCTGGGTGAAGGGGGGGGGGGGGTACACCTTGAACAGTTTTTCAGATCATCGTGGGGCCAAAACACACAAGTATTCCTACATACAGTACACTTACATCTAAAAGGCAAATTGAAGCCGCATTATATACAACATATATACACACACACACACACACACACACACACACACTCAGTCTGTAGTTTGTAAACAATGAATGCAGCGTCATGACGTCAGCGTACTACGGAGGCACATTTAAACTCAAAATTTGACCTTTAAAAATGTAAAATCGAAAAAACATAAAACGGATTAACGTAAGTCGGGGAGTGTCTGTAAAATGTGGTTCAACTTACAAAAAATGCAGGTTACGAAAAAAAGCTCTGGAACGGATTAATTTCGTAAGGTGAGATACCACTGTACCTTTTTCACTTCATCACTGCTTATAAACTATTGTGGTCAGTGCTAGAATTTACAATAAAAAAAGGTCACTGCTCTTATCTCATCCCATCCTCAGTTTTAAAGTCTGGAGTCATAGATCCGTACACCAGAGTCCTTCAGTGCTTCCTCCCTCTGCAGCTGTGTATCTGTAACTCTCTTCAGGATTGATTTATACCACTGGGCTCTCTTCTGACCTGCACATTCACACTTAATGACAATCTGGACTTGCCAATTAGCCTAATGTGCATGTATTTTGACTGTGGGAGGAAACCCAAGCAACCATATAGATTTATATCCCTTCTTACTAATGTAAGTGGGGCCGGTGATGTAGTGGTTAGGGTGCTTCGCTCATGATCGGGAGGTTGTGTGTTCGAATCTCAGTTAGACCTCTACTGTGCTAAGACCCTAGGGCAAGGTCTCAATCACAAGTGTGCCTCTGTTCACCCAGCAGTATAAATGGATACCAGTAAAAATATACTGGGAAGGTAACCTGCAATGTACTAGCGTCCCATCCAGGAGGAGTTGTCGCTTCACGGTATGGAAACCGGGGATAAGCACCGGTCCGATGAGCCACTATGGCTCCGGTATAAAAAGCCCAAAGGACTTTATCTTTTTTCTTTACTTGGACACGGAGCTCAAACCAAGACCCTTCCTTCTGTGAGGCGGAACTGCTCACCACAATGCCATCATTTCGCCTGCATAACAAGCAATGATATCAATATTTAAAAAGATTGTGAAATTATTTATTATTTTATGACAAAACCAACAACAACGGTTAATTAATTACTAATCAATTTAAGGAACAAAGAAAAAAGTTTTTTTATTTTTGTTTCTGGGAATTTTGTAAAAGAATTCTAAAATATTTTTTTCATATTTTTCCTGACCCGACAGCAGATGGTTTTAATTTCGGTAAGTATTGGGATTGTGAATTATTTATATCAGGGTATCATATTTACAAATTTAGGAATAATACAGACACAACATTTGAGATTGTGATCGATCTATTATTAAAAAAAGAAAAGAATTCTAGAACCATAAAGATTCCTTTGGTTATCTCAGTGTAGAAGCATTAAACCCTCCGATTGGAGCCCTATATCCACATGTTTATCAGAAAAGGATCTGAATAGCGCTGTCATGTACTGTCGAAGCCTGACTATGAACTTTAAACATTTTATCCATCCATTCATCCATTTACCAAACTACTTACTCCTCTTTTTTCATTTCTCCCTCTTTCCTCCCTAATTTATCATTCATTCATTCATTTTCGGCTTAATCCTAATTAGGGTTGCAGGGAGGCTAGCGCCCATCCCAGCCGACTCCAGGTGAGGGCAGCGTACACCCTGAACAGCTCGCCAGGCCATCACAGGGAGGAAACGCGCTGATGGTTATGCAACTACTCTTGTCAAAAGTCAGCAATGATTCTTTTACAGCCTCTCACCATAGACTGTGAGAGACATGGCCGGCCTTTGATAAACCAGTTAGCTGCACTGGGGGGGACAGTGACAACCTGTTGAGAGTGGGGCTTGAACCCCCAACCTTAGGATCAGTGATCCAGCACGTTGACCACCAGGCCACCACTGCCCTCCCTAATTTAGTCGTATCCAATTCCCACTGATCAGGTATTGCCTTCTCTATCACATGACCATCAACCGAACGGGGAGGAGCAGAAGCATGTACACGCCACCTCCATGACGTGCAATGCGAGCCACCCACCTTTTTTCAAACTGCGGATCCATACATACTGTATGGGGTGAAGGGAAAGTGCTATTCCCCCACCCCCGTAGGAATGTAGTCACATACGCCCATGATTGGCTGGCAATCACTGTGAGTGACAGGGAAGTAAGTGTATGCCATCTCACCCTCCCATGAGAGCTCGGCCAATTAGCTCCCAAGGACTCCCAGCCATGGATGGCTGTGGCATTAAACTAGATTCAAACTTGTGATTAATAAACCGCTAAATGTGGCTAGCAAACCGCTAAGTCCTATTAGGGTCGTTCTTGGCCCTAGTCTATCTCAATCCATTCTGGGTGAAAAGGGGGGGGGGGGTACACCTTGAACAGTTTTTCAGATCATCGTGGGGCCAAAACACACACAAGCATTCCTACATACAGTACACTTACATCTAAAAGGGAAATTGAAGCCGCATGTCTTTGAACTTTGCCAGGAAACCAGAGTACCCAGAGGAAGCCCATGCAAAGTCCACACAGATACGTCTTAGCGGAGTCCAGGACTTAAACCCAGGACCTTTTGAATAAAGAGTTTATGAAAAAAAATACAATTTAACATTATCATGGAGATGTACAATTACATAACTAAAACTGATAAAGAGAAACACACACACACACACACACACACACACACACACACACACACACACACAAACCCGTAAGCAGCACTATGAATGGGTGATAATGAGAGAGATTTGAGAGCTTTAACAACTGTGTAGAGGTACATCTGTTTTCATGGGAATTGAAACTGGTTAAAGCCACTACAAACCCACGGGCCACAACTTGAGGAAATGATGTACAGCTCCAAGTACTTATAAAACAACCCAACATTTTTACTGCAAAACCGTAACAGCCAACACAATGGCTTCAAAACTATCTGATGCAAGGAAAAGTACCTCAACAACTTTAACAGATTAAATTAGAAACAGCAAATGAGATGAGAAGCCACAGGCTGTATATAAAATATGCAGAGATAACATTTTATTCATATCATATGCACTAATACCATTATTCCTTAATTACTTTTAATGAATATTGCCTACAGAGCTTCTGCCAGCCTTGTATAAATTGTAATTATAAGGAATACTAACTATATTTGTTTCCAGGCAGAATAATACACTTCTTCTTTTCCTTTCGGCTGTTCCCTTCAGGTGTCGCCACAGCGAATCATCTGCCTCCATCTCACCCTATCCTCTGCATCTTCGTCTGTTACTTCAACTACCTTCATGTCCTCCTTCACCACATCCATAAATCTCCTCCTTAGTCTTCCTCTAGGCCTCTGCCTGGTAGTTCCAACCTCAGCATCCTACTCCCAATATACTCACTATCCCTCCTCTGTACATGTCCAAACCATCTCAATCTCACCTCCCTGACTTTGTCTCCAAAACGTCTTACATGTGCTGTCCCTCCGATGTACTCATTCCTGATTCTATCCATCCTTACTCCCAAAGAGAACCTCAACATTTTCATCTCTGAAACCTCAACATTTTCATATCTTTTAATGCAGCCGTGAGGGGGGCACAAGTCAGTGTTCACCCTCACGCCGGTCCCAAGCCCAGATAAATGCAGAAGGTTGCGACGGGAAGTGCATCCGGCATAAAACTTCTGCCAAAATTGTTATGCGAGTGACCAAAACGAGTTTCATACCGGATCGGTCGAGGCCCGGGTTAACGACTGCCATCAGTGCTGTTAAATAAAATACGTAATACACATGACCATGTTATATGTTGTATATGACACGTTATTTCTTAGTGCAGTATGCAGCTTCAAATACATTGTTCATTTTACAAGAAAGCGTTTGGCTTTGTAACCATTCAATGAACCTGTCTGGCTAACCATACATATCCACCACACTATTAATATCCCCAATATTGATTGCCTTGCTACACCACTACACCACCTTTTACAGAGAGGATGACCCATCTATCACCAAATCATACTTTCTCTTCCATTGGTGTTCAATATGTAGCTATGACTGGGCACTTATGGGCACTCGTCAGTGTTTAATGCTTCGTCTGAGTCTCGCTGATTATCCTACAGTTACTCGTTCAGGCTGGTCTGAAACCATTGTGTGTACTTAAAAGTAATTGAAATTTTAAGATACGCAGTTCATACTGAGTACAAAGAACAAAGTGAAGTTTATCGGAGATTCCACTGAGACAGGAACCCATTTATAACCTTCAAAACTTGAACACTTCAGGGAGACGTCGTACGAGGTGGAATTAAACGGAACATTATTTGGTGGCATTTATGAATATGCATTTGTTGCTTTTATTGTGTTAATTAGGTCCAAAGGAAACAATGGACTGTTTACAGAATGTAGCAATAATAAATAATAAATAATGGAGTAAGGAATGGGTTAATGGTTAGAGAAGCAAGTTTAACATCAAAAGGTCACTGATGTGAATTCCAAAATAGCAGGTAAAATGTGTGTGTGTGTGTGTGTGTGACCGCTGGCTGAAGTGCCCTTGAGCAAGGCATTTAACCACCAACTGCTCTCTGGGCACCAGTGTGGCAGCCCACTGCTCCAAATGTGTGTGTGTGTGTGTGTGTGTGTGTGTGTGTGTGCGTGTGTGTGTGTGTGTGTGTGTGCACGTGCACGCTCAGTTTGGATGGATTAAATGCAGAGATTATTGCAGAATATTTGCTGGATTAATACAGTATATCAATATTACAATAAAATAAAGAAATCAATATTGACTGCTCATGCTCATCAGTGATGTGGTGGTTTGATGATGATTTTTTTTTAATGACAGTATATCTTTATATATTTATAATTGCTATTAATGTTGTGGAACATCTGTAAAATGAGAGGGGTGCCGTTATCAGTTACAGCAGTGCTTGAGGGTTTGTGAACCTTTAGTTTTCAGATCCCCTTCTGCAGTAATGACTGTGACTGTTGGTCAGTCCTGCACATCAGCTTGGAAGGACATTCGTCCATTCCTCCGTACAGAATCAACAGCTTCAACTTTGGGATGTTGGTGGGTTTCATCACATGCTCATAACTGCTCATTCAAATTTCTATAAAATTAAGGACGAGGATTTGTCCTCTTTCACATTTATTCTATTGCAACCATTCTTTTGTGGAATTACTTCTGACTTCAGGCTCCCTGTCTTGCTTTAAAAAAATTCTAAAGGGATCACAAACATTCAAGCACCACTGTACATAATAGCAGCGATAAACAGTAGTTCCCTTAGCTTGTTATAGTTTCAATCCTCTGTCTTCCAAAGATTCCTCCCAAAAATGCCAAATAAACTTAAAATAAATAAATAAATCACCATATCAACTGTGACTCATATAGGGGGCAGTGGTGGTCTTGTGGTATAGGGCGCTGGATCGCTGATCCTAAGGTATACAGATGCTCCCCGATTTACGTTTTAATTAGGTTCCAAACGGCCAAATGTAAGTTGAAAAAAACGTCAGCGTACTACGTAGGTAGGTCTCGTACTACAGAGAACACGCTAAACTCAAAATTTGACATAATTTTTTTTTTTTTAAAAACGTAAAATCGAAAAATACGTAAAATGAATGAACGTAAAGCAGGGAGTGTCTGTATATAAAGTTCAGTTCATTTTCTGTAACTGCTTAATCCTAATTAGAGTTGCGGGGAGGCAGGCGCCCATCCCAGCCAACTCTGGGCGAGGACAGAGTTCACCCTGGACAGCTCACCAGGCCATCACAGGGCGGAAACATGCTGACAGCTTTGCAGCTACCCTTGTCAAAAGTCAGCAATGATTCTTTTACATGAACACCACCATAGACAGTGAGAGACATGGCCGGCCTTTGATAACCCAGTTAGCTGCACTGGGGGGACAGTGACAACCTGTTGAGAGTGGGGCTTGAACCCCCAACCTTAGGATCAGTGATCCAGCACCAATACCATGAGGCCACCACTGCCCCGGTTCATATAAAAGTAATAATAAATAATAAAAATTAAGTAAATAATAATAAAAAAGTATAATTTGTAAATGTCTATATGGATCACATAGTATAATCACTGTGTAAGATGTTATTGAAGACATTATCATAATTTTCAATTATTCAGCACCTTTAACCAATCAGATTTGATCAATAAATCAAGATAGAGTATAACTGCTTTTAGTTGCTCAGCCAAATACAGTAGACATTACATCTGGCTATGAGTGATTGCATCAGGGGCAGTGGTGGTCTAGTGGTATAGGGCGCTGGATCGCTGATCTAAAGGTTGGGGGTTCGAGTCCCACTCTCCACAAGGTTGTCACTGTCCCCCCCCCAGTGCGGCTAACTGGGTTATCAAAGGCGGGCCATGTCTCTCACTGTCTATGGTGAGACGCATGTAAAAGAACCATTTCTGACTTTCGTAAAGAGTAGCTGCAAAGTCGTCAGCGTGTTTCTGTCCCTTGCTAAAAAGGGTTGTGACAGGAAGGGCATCCGACGTAAAAACCTCTGCCAAATCAAACGTGCGAATCAGATGATTCGCTGTGGCGACTCCCGAGTAAAAAAAAAAAGGGGGAAAAGCCGAAAGGAAGACAGACATGAGTGATTGCATCAAAGTAAAATTAGAATGCCATGACATGCCACAAGTAATAAAACATTCTCTATGTTTATCCTTGCTCAAATTTTTATTTTAAATATTTTGGTAAGTGAGGCCCAGTCCAGTAATTGAAGGTTCACACAAACAAATGTGAAATTCTTTCTTGTTATGAAAGCAAGACTATGTCACTATTCTGAGGCCACTCATTTTTTTTCCTCCTGTCATCTCGTCCTGGGTTTCATCTGTGGGGTTTCTGGAATTCCATGTCTTGGCTTTCAATGCTATTCTCAATTAGCATTCAAATGGGCGGAGAAAGTGAGGAGGGAGAAAGAAGGAAAAATAATGACTGGCTGGGTTATTCAGAGAGTGGAGAATGGGTGACATGAATAGGTCTGGACCCAGTTTTTAAAGAGTATCCCATCATTCTTGGAGTTGTAGGACAGAGTTGGAGGACAGAGAGGTGAGAAAAAAGACAAAGGGTTGCAAAAACAGTGCACCAAAGTGCAGGAGGTGAAAGAACTTTTTGGACAAGATTATCTCATGTAAGCACAGAAAGCAAAGGATGGAGCTTGAAACATGGAAAGTGAGAGATAACAATTAAAATGGATCTGGCTGTATAAATGATTCTCTTTGTAATATGTTAATCATATATGCAGGCAGCACATCCACCTCACAGCAAGAAGGTCCTCGGTTCAATAAATAAGTTTGGGCATTTCACTGAGGAGGTTGCATGTTTTCCCTGTGTGTGTGTGTGTGTGTGTGTGTGTGTGTGTGTGTGTGTGTGTTTCCTCTGGGTACTCTGGTTTCCTCCCACAGTCCAAAGACATGCACATTTAGTTGACTGGCTGTTTCAAATTGCCCCAAGATGCGGATGTGAGTGTAACTGGTTGTGTGTCTTAGCCCTATGATGGTCTGGTAAACTGTTAAGTGTGTACCCCTCGTTTGCCAAGAGTTGGCTGAGATGGACTCAAGCCTTTATGCAACCACATAAGATAAGTACAGGGATCCCTCGCTACTTTGCGCTTCAATTCATGCGGCTTCAGTGCATCGCGTTTTTTTTTTTAATTTTAAAAAAATATTCATCGAATTAAAAAAACTAAAGAAATTAAGGACGAATAGGGGAAAAAGTTTATGAAAATGCTGCAAAACAAGGCCAATTATGCAAAAAAAAAAAAACCCAAACAAACAAAAACAAAAAACAACCCAAAACCTCCAATCAAAACTACTTACATTTTTATGTGAGGTGTGCATCTGAGTGTGCGCGCGCATCTGCGTGCGTGTGTCTGTATGTGTGTGTGTGTGTGTGTGTGTGTGTGTGTGTGTGTGTGTGCTTATATTTTATTTACATCTTATGCATTATTTTTGAATATTTAATTGTTATTATAAAGATTTATAGTGTTGAATATGTATTTATTGATATTATATACACATATACATCAGTCGGAGGGTTGATCCTACATAGCAGACTTCAGCGGTCGCGGGGGATCTTGGGCCCAATTAACCGCGGAAAGTGAGGGATCCCTGTATAAGATATTAATTGTATTAGTTTATATTAGTTTGCTAACAGTTTGTTAAGTAGTACTAGACAATTGTCAAATCATGGGAAAACTGGACGTTAGAATGCTGATGAAAATGGATTGAGTTCTAAAGAAATCTGTTCTTTTTGAAATAAAAATACAGAACAGGCATCATTTTGTGCCCTTCAGAGTTGATCAACACTGCTGATTGGATACCGAGTTGCTCCCTGAATACATGTTCTATAAGATGTGCATTGCAATGTATGAGCATCTCCTGTATCTGCCTAACATCCAGTGCTCCTCTGATTGGCTCTTGGTTCAATTCTTCGCTGACCAAGATGAAGCAATAGCTGAAGATGAATGACTGGTTATTCTAGCGGTACCAATAAAAAGGGTAACAACTAGCTTTTGACATCTTGGGTTGCAAACCCCTAACAAAACTTGAAACAGGTCACAGAACACTAGGTGTATCCCCTGCATGGTCAACATCACACTTAATAGCATATAAATGTACTCACTTTGACCTCGGTGACCTTGAAAACTAGGCCAAGGTTACCTAGTTTTAACAGGATTAACAGGGATGTTTAAAGAAATATTTGGTATAATATAGCTCATAATCATGTGCTTTTTTTTTTTTTTTTTTTTTTTAAACATAACCATGTGCATATTATATATGGCCCCCAGGACCTTGAAATTAATTTAAGGTCAACCCGTTTCAATAGGTTTGAACACCTCGTCACTAAGTATAGCTGCTATCAATGCACCCGGTATTAACAACATGCTAACAAGCATTTTTGATTAATTGACCTCTGTGACCTTTAAAAATTGGTCAAGGTGACCTAGTTTTGATAGGCTGGTACTCCGTTCTGGATAGAGGTTGTAGAGAATCCAGAGCATATCCAAGGAATACTGGGAAGAGTAATAGACGTCTCACATTATTAAGTGAGCCACTAAAAATCTTTTTTTTTTTTTTGCCTCTTTTAATTTTTGTACGGGAATTGGGACGCATGATTTACTCTTCTCTTTCTGAAATGACTTAAGGATAACTATTTACTGGTTCATTCCGTTAGCTTCAGTAAGTGCTTCATCCTAATCTGATCCCATGATAGATCTGGAACATATCCTGGGAGCACTGCTTTTGATGTGGGGATACAGCCTGAATGAACCTCCATGAAAATGGAAATAACGTACATGCAAAAGCAGAGGGAGCCTGGAGCTGGGCTGCCACACCTATCTCAGCAATAAACTATCAGATCGGTTTCAGTTCACCTTTCTGAAGATTACAAACCAAAATAATTTTTCTACTACTTGTGGTTTTAAGTAAAAAAAAAAAAAAAAAAAATGAAGGATGACCTTAGTAGAAACGGAAGAATTCTTGTGAAATAGTCATTTTCATAATCCTACCTTTAAAACACGTACCCGTCTAGTGTCTTCGCGTCACAGCTCTGAAGACCCTCGGGCACGCCACGGCTTAGACAACTTAGTGAGAATTTCTGTGTGCGACTTTGCTATTAAGTCAGTAAAGCATTTATTGACGTGTGAGGATTTTCACAATGAATATGTCAGATTGTGAGTGAGACTCTCACAACAGTGTGCAGTGGAGCAGCACACATTCATCATTTGATTCTATGAATAATTAAATGCACCGCCTCCACAACTAAATAATATTCACATTGTTAGTGGGAAAGTTATCTCCAGTTCAAAACACTTTTGTTTACAGGACACTGCTGTATTACTGATGCAGAGGGCATACAGCAAACATTGCAGTTTCTATATGCATAAATAGTGAGAGAAAAATGCTTATACTCCAAAAGTAATTATTCACATCTTCCACTTACTTTGGCTGGGCTTCGGATTCAGATCCACCCTCACCGAGGGGGGTGGACCAGATACTAAATGTTTGCTCACTCGCTCATTTCCTTAACCGTTTAACCCATCTATCGTCTCAAGGAGCCCTTTGCCCTTCTCAGCTGACATTGGCCAATAGGGGCAATTTGAAACAGCGAAATTAGCTTACTGAGCTTGTCTTAGATCCGTGGGAGGAAACTGGAGTACCCGGAGAAAACCCACACAAGCACGGGGAGAACATGCAAGTTCCACGTAGAAACACAAAGACCGGAAGTTGAACCCAGGACTTCCTTGCTGTGAGGTATAACCGCTAACTTTTATGCCACCCTGCTGGCCTAAATGTTTGTTAGTTTGGCTTATCGGATCAACACGACATAATCATAAACAAATCTATATATTTTTCGTGATTTTGTGCCAAAATGCACTGCTATAGGTCTGTATGTTATGGAGGTAATTTGTGCTTCTGAAACTTGTTCCTGTACAATTATTCATCCTCTCCAACATTAAATAAGTCTTTCTTCGGAGCTGTTTAAGGTTGACATCAGAACACAGCAGAGTAGGAAACTCAGCAAACACTCTTATTATACACCGGCAGCAATATTTCTTTCTGTCTTTTGGTGTTTATCTACACTCAACAAAAATATAAACTCAACACTTTTGTTTTTGCTCCTATTTTTCATGGGCTGAACTGAAAGGTTTAAAACTTTTTCTATGGATACAAAAGGCCTATTTCTGTCAAATATTGTTAACAGATCTGTCTAAATCTGTGTTAGTGAGCACGTCTTCTTCGCCGAGATAATCATCCACCTCACAGGTGTGTCAAGTGTGCGTAAAGATGCTGATTAGACAGCATAAATACAGGGATCCCTCACTTTACACAGTTAATTGGGACCGAGATCCCCACGCGACCATCGAAATCTGCAAAGTAGGATCACCCCCCAACCCTCCCCCCACTGACGTATACATACATGTATATATATGTATATAATATCAATAAATACATATTCAATGCTATAAATGCTTACAATAACAATGAAACATTTTTCAAAACATAAGATGTAAATAAAATATAAATTCATGCAAAAATCAGATGGTATTGCATGAGAAGACGACGATACACATACATACGTGCCCGCACACACACTCGCAGATGCATGTGCACACACACACACACAGATGCAACAATGTAACTAGTTTTGATGGGAGATTTTGGGTTGTTTTTTGTTTTGTTCGTTTCGAGGGTTTTTTTGGATAATTGGCCTTGTTTTTGTGTCATTTTCCTTAACTTTTCCCCCCTATTCTTCCTTAATTTCCTTATTTTTAAATTTGATGAATATTTATTTAAAAAAAAAAACTGCGATGCACTGAAGCCGCATGAATTGAGGCACGAAGTAGCGAGGGATCCCTGTGTTGCACAGGCTGGCCACATTAAAAGGATGTACTAGAATGTGCAGTTTTACTGTATTGGGGTGAACGAGGGTTCCTGGGGGGGCAGAAAACCAGTCAGTGTCTGTTGTAACCACCATTTGCATCATGCAGTGCAACTCGTATGCTTTGCATAGAATGCATTAGGTGGTTGATTGTGGCCTTTGGAATGATGGTCCACTCATCTTCAATGGCTGGAAAAACTGGAACACGCTACAGTATATGCCAATCCAGAGAATCCCAAACATGCAGGGCAAGAACTGTGATGTTTTCAGCTTCCAGGAATTGTGTACAGATCCCTGCAACATGAGGCCGTGCATTATTATACTACAATGAGGTGATGGTCGTGGATCAATGGCACAACAATGGGCTTCAGGATCTCAACACAGTATCTCTGTGCATTCAAAATGTCAGTAATAAAAGGCACCTCTGTTTGTTGTCCATAACATACGCCTACCCTTACCACAACCCCACCACCTCCATGGGTCACTCAAGCCACAGCGTTGACGCAGCAAAATGGTTCCGCAAATGACGTTATACGCAATCTCAACTGTCCTGTACAGTGAAAAGTGGGATTCATCAATGAAGAGAATGCCTCTCTCATGCAAGATGCCATCAACTGTGAATATTTGCCCACTCAAGTAGTTTACGACGATAAAGGACGAGGAGTGTGCAGATGAGCTTCCCTGAGACAGTTTCTGACAGTTTTTGCAGAAATTTTTTGGTTATGTAAAGTGACTGTTGCAGCGGCTGTCCGGATATCTGGTCTCAGACGATCATGGAGGTGAAGATGCTGGATGTGGAGGTTGTGGACTGGTGTGATTACACATGGTCTGTGGTGAGGCTGGTTGGATGTACTGCCAAATTCTATGAAATGCCTTTGGAGACAGCTTCTTCTTCTTTCTTTTTTTACTTTCGGCTGCTCCCTTCAGGGGTCGCCACAGCAAATCATCCGCCTCCACCTCACCCTGTCCTCCGCATCTTCTTTTCTGACTCCAACGACCTTCATGTCTTCCTTCACCACATCCATAAACCTCTTCTTTGGTCTTCCTCGAGGCCTTCTGCCTGGTAGTTCCAACCTCAGCATCCTACTGCCAATATACTCACTATCCCTCCTCTGTACATGTCCAAACCATCTCAATCTAGCCTCTCTGACTTTGTCTCCAAAACATCTTACGTGGGCTGTCCCTCTGATATACTCATTTCTGATCCTATCCATCCTCGTTACTCCCAGAGATAACCTCAACATTTTCATCTCCGCTACCTCCAGCTCTGCCTCCTGCCTTTTTTCCTCAGCGCCACTATTTCTAAGCCATACAACATCGCTGGCCTCACCACCGTCTTGTACACTTTTCCCTTCATTCTTGCTGACACTCTCCTATCGCACATCACACCGGACACTTTTCTCCAACCATTCCAGCCTGCCTGCACACGCTTCTTCACCTCTTTTCCACACTCTCCATTGCTCTGGATTGTTGAGCCTAAGTACTTAAGCTTATGGTACAGAAATAAACATTCGATTTATGAGCAACCGCTCTGGTACACATTCCGGTAGTCATCATGCTAACTGTATGTTCCCTCTAAACTTGTGACATCTGTGCCATTGTGCTCTGTAATAAAATTGCACATTTTAAAAAGGCCTTTTATTGTAGCCAGCCTAAAGCACACCGTGCAATATATTTATGTTGTCTACTCAGCACCTGATATGCCACACCTGTGAGGTGGATGGATTATCCCGACAAAGGAGAAGTGTTCATGAACACAGATTTAGACAGATTTGTGAACAATAATTGAGAGAAATAGGTCATTCATGTATATAAAGTTTTAAATCTTTTAGTTCAGATCAGAAAAAAATGGGAACAGAGACAGAAGTGTTGTGTTTATATTTCTGTTTAGTACATATGCGCGAAGTCGGTTCTGAAGAAAATTAAAACTGCACAGTCAAAATAATCTGCAAGTTATCTACATGAATCAAATTGGGATGTCTTCACATTATTTTTAGTTCGTTGCAATCTAATAAATATAACCATCAAGGATCAAGTGCCATGTCTAATTGCATCCATTTATAAGAGCATCTGGAACGTTTTGAAATTACACATCCACATGCAGACTTTCTCTAATGCACCTTGATTGCACTCGGTAACAACATTCATGGACTCGACCTATGTTGTATCTCTTCCCTGTTTATTTTAGGATCGGATTTTTCTCATGTAGACTCGCCTCTGGGTGCATGACTGACAGCAGGATTTTTCCTCTCTTATTTTGGCTGCTTCAAAATGCAGTAGCAGAACTTCACTGGGAATACAAGTGAAACGTTCTCCAGCAGAGATGTCCCTGAGCCAGAATAAAAAAAAAAAAAAAAAAAAAGTACTAACTTGAAGTCTCAAAATGCTTGAGGTTGAGAATGAGGTGTGACAGTAGTAAAACTGCACTGCTGGCAGAAGTAGGTAGATGAAGATACAATTTTTCTATTCGCTCACAGCAACAACTGCAGAAAATCTCCAGCAATTCTTACAACTACATTAATTAAACATGTGATTTCTGTTTATTGTTATTCATTCATTCAATTCTGCTATGGTCACAGGGAGCCTGGAGCCGACTCTGGGCAAAGGTGGCGATACACCATGAACATAGCATATCCAACACATTCACATTTACATTTACACCTACAGGCAAATTTGTAACAGCCAGTAAACCTAATCTGCAGGAATTTGGATTGTGGGAGGAAACCAGAGTTCCTGGAGGACATGCAAACGCCAAGGAATGAGTGCATCA
Source organism: Plotosus lineatus (assembly GCA_024760905.1). NCBI lineage: Eukaryota > Metazoa > Chordata > Actinopteri > Siluriformes > Plotosidae > Plotosus > Plotosus lineatus. The sequence goes on along the minus strand of CM045747.1, from coordinate 17,322,328 downwards.
GAGGGACAGCACATGTAAGAGGTTTTGAAGACAAAATCGGAGAGGCTAGATTGAGATGGTTTGGCCATGTACAGAGGAGGGATAGTAAATATATTGGTAGTAGGATGCCGAGGTTGGAACTACCGGGCAGAAGGCCTAGAGGAAGACCAAAGAGGAGATGTATAGATGTGGTGAAGGAAGACATGAAGATAGTTGGTGTAAGAGAAGAACATGCAGAGGATAGGGTGAAATGGAGACAGATGATTCGCTGTGGTGACCCCAGAAGGGAGCAGCCGAAAGGAAAAGAAGAAGACATGCATACGCCATACAGAAATGCCCTCAATGAGCCCATGACTCAAAGCCAGGACCTTCTTGCTGGAGAAACCATTATGCCAATATGCCACCCTGTCAGCGGTCAAAGATTGAATATTTAACTAATTACTAGCTCAAGTTGCGAAAATTCCCATTCTCAGATCTCCATCCTTTAATTATCTATTATCTATTACCACTTTTCCGTCAAAGTCATGGGGAAGCTGGATGCAATTCCAGTTGACCCTTGGTGAGACATAGGATACACTCAGAACAGGTCACTACTCCAACACAGAGCTAACACAGAAACGAACAACCATGTACAGTCCCACCCAAAGCCGGTTTCAGCCAGTTTCAGTAAAGCAGGTGAGCATGATTAGGGTTGGAGCCAATGTTTCCTGGAAGGTAGCTCTCAAGAAAACTGGGATGGAGACCACTGCTTTAGTCTCTAAAAGGAAACTGGATTACCTGCAGGCATTTGTAAAAGCTATGCTATGAGGCAACAATGCTAACCACTCAGCCATACCCTCCATTTCAAGCCATTTCCAAACTGTCTTCAGGAGTAATTGAAATGTTATTCAGTACTGGTTTGCTCTTGAACTTTGACATCATTATAAAATACCCAATACCAGATTGGATGCCTGAGCCCGACCGAGACTTAAACTCAGGAGCTTATTGCTGTCAGGGAGACATGCTAACCACTACACCACCGTGCTTCCCATAAAGTATCTGAACAGCATGATACCAATTTCAGTTGAGTAACAGATTATAATAATCTAACATCTGGGCAATATTGGATGCAATAACAGAATGAAAATAATTGGGATCTAATTAATACACGGAGGGACTATATTAAATATTTCCTGCAGTCTAGGAGTTTCTTTTAATAATCTTTGTGGTTTATATATCTGTGAGTAAACATGCAGCTTAGTTCTGCTCTGTGTCATACAGCCTCAAGCACCTGCTTGTGCTGTTCTTGCTTCTCAGAAAGTCAGTTTCCTTCCGCTGATTTCTTGACATCTCTGAGCCCACCAGTCGAAACAGTTAATTAATCCCACTGCAGATGGAGCCTTGCAGAATGCTGGAAAGTAGATCCCTCCCACTTCTTCACTGCCACATCGAACTCAGTTGCTGACAACCCTTCCGATGAGGCATTCAGCCATGATCAACATGCCATCGCACTTCATCCTCCCATAGTTTTCCGTTCAGCTTGACAGCCACAAGTATGCATGTGAATTAAGACATCCTTATAGGTCACTATCATTAGAGTACATGCAGCTGACTGCATTAGTTCTCAAAAGATGGAGCAATTTCTTTGTGTGCTACATACTGTGCGCTTAAAAGTATAATCAGTCATTTTGGAGTTCAAAAGAAAAAGTAAAGTTGGGTTGCACAACAGAAGTGCAGTCTGCCAACTGGAACCACACATCAGACATGGGAATTTTCAGCAGTTTTACAGGATGTTCTGGAATCATGTCTGTTAGAAATCCAAACCCAGATATTTCTAAAACTGTTATCCAGTTCGTTTCAAAAAGAGAAAGGAATAATAAATTGGGTCAATCGGGCCTATGAAAAAAGGTCTATGCACATAGCTTTGACGTTCCAAAATCAAATAATCTCTGAGACTCAGGTAGGGTAGTGTCTCCTCCAAGTATGCTTAAAATCCTTGCAAGTGTGTGGTCAGACTTTTGCTCACAAACATACTAACAGACAGACACCTACTAGAGATTACCATACCTCCTACCAAAACTGTGTTGTGGCAGTGGCAGTAGTAGTAGTAGTAGTAGTAGTAATCATAGTCATCATCATCTTCTGTTTAATCCCGGGTTGAATCGCAGGTGCAGCAGCCTAAGCAGTGAGGTCCAGACGTCCCCAGGGAGGTTCACATGACCCCTATAGCCCCCCCTCCCACAGGCAGTGGGTTTATGGTAGGGTGGACCCATGTCTTCTTTTAGGGCTGGGCCTGGCCTGGCTCCAAGGGCAGAAGCCTGACCACCAAGCATTCCCCTTCAAGCCCTTCCCCCAGGCCTGGTTCCAGTGGGGCGGATCCTGGTGACCCGCTTTCGGTTAAGGGAAACCGTGTCCTTTTTTTTGTTATTCATATAGAGGTCTTTTGAACTACATTCAGGATGAACTTTCATCTAGGACCTGTTTGCCCTGGCAACATAGCTCCTTGGATTATTAGGACATGCAAACACCTCCACCACAGTAAGGGGGCAATTCAAGGAGGGGAATAATTATCATAATAACAATAATGATAAAACTTAGAAAATCGCACAATTGATCTTTTTACATTTACAATAATCACACTAAGTTCACACTTGTACTTCAGTGTGGTGTATGGAATTGCAGAATCCATATCTTCTTTTTTTCCTTTCGGCTGTTCCCTACAGGGGTCGCCACAGTGAATGGATAGCAAAATCCATATGTGCAATGCTAATAGAGATATATTCCGGAAGTCTGTGCATGTATATATGAAACAGTGGTTCCACATGTACAGTATATAAGACCAAGGGGTGTTGTACATATGGTTCTGATCACAAAACCGGCACATTTATCAACTACCCAAATTCAAACTTGAATAAATATTTCCATTACCAAGTTGATTTGTGAATCACTGCATTAAAATCTTTAGTCTGAGAGATTAATATCACATCAATATATATGAACAGTTTTTGAAATAATTCATATACTTCCTAGTTTACGCCTTATCGTGCTCCATTTTCTAACAAGAGGAAGAGCTCATTATTTTCATGTTCTGCTGAGCATCTGCTGAGGTCTCCACAGGTCCAATAAACACATGAATCGGAGCACAGGTCCATGCACCATGAACCACGGGATTTGAATGTGTGTGGCAAAATTGGTAAATAAGCACCAGACTTAAAACGGGATCGATGATACAGTATATGTAAGCTTTCCTTTCCATGTTACATGATGTATCTTGTCTTCCCATCAATCACTGATGGATTGGCATTTATTGACTTTAGATAATAAATAAATTTGAACATTTCCAGCACTATCAGTTATCAGAGTGTAACTAATTACACAATTATTAGCTAAAGCTATTATTAGTGAATAGAAGGCTATTCATTCTGTCCATGTGACATACTGAATTTGAGTCCCCCTACTGATAATTTGATTATGCTGTTTCTCCAAGGAATATTATCCTGCAACTATCAGGCTTTAATGCATATTGGCCAAATACATTAAAAATGGGAAATCTAGTCTGAGTCTGCAGAAAATCTAAAAGGTTAGTGTCATACATTTCAGTACCAGTTTTGTGATCAGACCCATATGCCAAGGCGAGTAAATAATTATGCAACCAATAAATATCTGATTTGTTTTGTTTAGTTAATTTTTGTGTCACAAGAAAAAAATACTTGCATATACTGTGAAAATCAAAGGATAAAAACCTTAAAAAAAGTGCTGAGTGCAAGTCGCCACCAAGCTGGAAAAAATAACAATGAATACACAGCACTCCCTGCTGGGCTTGCTGTAATAACACACTTCCAAAAATTCATCCTATCTCATACATTTGAAATAATAATAATAATAATAATACCCCTCCTTGAATTGCCACCTTATCGTAGTGAAGGAGTTTGTGTGTCCTATTGATCCTGGGAGCTATGTTATCGAGGGCATTAAGCCCCTAGTAGGGTTACTTACCCAAGGCAAACAGGTCCTAGGTGAAAGTCCAGACAAAGTGCAGTTCAAAGACCCCTATGGAAAAACCTAAAAGGACACAGTCTCCCTTGCCCAGATAAAGGTCACTGAGGCCCCCCCCTTGGACCCAGGCCTGGGGAAGAGGCTTGAAGGCAATCGCCTTGTGGTCAGGCTTCTGCACATGGAGCCCGGCTGGGCCCCACCCAAAAAGGAGACATGGGTCCACCCTTCTATGGACCCACCACCTGTGGGAGGGGCTATAGGGATCGGGTACAACCAAAGGCATCGGTTCTGTTGGACCGCTCCTCAGCTAGTGACACTGACTTTTGGAACATGGAATGTCACCTCTCCGGTGAGGAAGGAGTTTGAGCTGGTGCATGAGGTAGAGAGATCCCAACTAGATATAGTCGGGCTCACCTCAACGCATGGCTTGTGTTCTGGAACCATCCATTTCGACAGGGTCTGGACCTTATTCCATTCTGGAGTTGCTCATGGGGAGAGGCAGTCAGCCGGTGTGGGCATCCTTATCTTGGTGCCCACACATTGGGGTTCTCCCCAGTTGATGAAAGGGTAGCTTCCCTCTGCCTTTTTGGGGGTGACAGGTCCTGACTGTTGTTTGTGCTTATGCACCAAATGACAGTTCAGAGTACCCACCCTTTTTGGAATCTTTATGGGGTGTATTGAGAATGCTCCCCTTGGAGACTCCATCATTGTCCTGGGAGACTTCAACGTCCATGTGGGCAATGATAGTGTGACCTGGAAGGGTGTGATTGATAGGTACAGCCTCTCTAGTCTGAACCCAAATACTGTTTTTTAGTTGTTGGACTTAAGTGCTCGTCATGGTTTGTCCATTACAAACATCATGTTCAAGCATAAGAATGTCTAAAAGTGCACTTGGCACCAGGAAACCATAGGCCGCAGTTCAAGGATCGACTTTGTAGGTGACTTTCTATGCAGGGGTGCTGGAGAGAAGGATCCAACTGATAATTGAACCTCAGATTCCGGAGGAACAATATGGATTTCATCCTGGCCACGGCACTCTCGACCAACTCTGCATGCTCTACAGGATCCTGGAGGGGACATGGGAGTTTGCCCAATCTGTCCACATGTGCTTTGTGGATTTAGAGAAGGCATTTGACAGTGTCCCGTGGGACATCTTGTGGGGCGTGCTCTGGGGGTACGGTGTACCGAACCCGTTGCCATGGGCCATTTGGTTTCTGTATCACCGAAGCCAGATCTTGGTCTGCATTGGTAACAACAAGTCAAATTTGTTTCCGGTGAGGGTTGGAGTAATTGGAGTATGCCAAGGCTGTCCTTTATCACCGATTTTGTTCATAATTTTTATGGACAGAATTTCTAGGCGCAGCTGAGGTGCTAAGGTGTTCTGGTTTGGTGGCTACCGAATCTCTGCTTTTTGCGAATCATGTTGTTCTTTTGGCGTCATCAATCCAGGACCTCCAGCTCTCGTTAGAATGATTCGTAGCCGAATGTGAAGCGGCTGGGATGAGAATCACCACCCTCAAGTCCGAGGCCATGGTTCTCAGCTGGAAAAGGGTGGAATGCACCCTCCGGGCCTGGAATGAGGTCCTGCCCCAAGTAGAGGAGTTCAAGTATCTTGGAGGCTTGTTCACAAGTGAAGGAAGGATGGAGCAGGAGATGGACAGGTGGATCACTGCAGCCTCTCCTGTAAAGCAGAGCTTGTACCGGTCCATGATGGTGGAAAGGGAGCTCAGCCACAAAGTAAAGCTCTCAATTTACCAGTTGATTTATGTTCCAACCCTCACTTATAGTCATGAGCTTTGGGTAGTGACCAAAAGAACAAGATCCTGGATACAAATGGCTGAAATGAGCTTCCTTCGCTGGGTGGCGGGGCTCTCCCTTAGAGATAGGGTGAGCACCTCAGCCATCCGGACAAAGCTTGGAGTAGAAACACTGATCCTGCACATTAAGAGGAGCCAGTTGAGGTTGCTCGGGCAACTGGATAGAATGCCTCCCGAATGCCTCCCTGGTGTGGTGTTTTGGGCATGTTCGACCAGGAATAGACACCGGGGCCAATCTAGAACACGCTACAGAGATTATGTGTCTCGGCTGGTCTGGGAACGCTTCAGCGTCCCCGAAGAGCTGGAGGAAGTGGCTTGGGAGAGGGACGTCGTTACCTCATTGCTGAGGCTGCTTCCCCTGCGACTGGAATACCGAGGAAACCCCGGAATAAGCAGAGAAAGATGATGATGATTATGATGACGATGATGACAATAAAAATCCTTGATCAACAATTTGAACGGGATCATCTTCAAAATTTAATTGAGTTTTTCTTGTATAAAGCCCTGCCTGTGGAGAAATTGAAAATCCACAAGTTATTTTTTTTTTTTTTGTTTAATCTTGCCAAGAAACACTCAGACAGACATAAAATTATAACCTTCTCGGTGAAGGTAATTAAATCCCATTTGAATTGTAGTAATACAACAAAATGTGAAAATTACAAGTGGGGTGAACACTTATAAAAGTAACTCTAGCTGTAAGCCTCTATGACATCACGGTGCAGAATTGTAAACTTTCCATTTAAGTGTGTCATAGCTGTCTATAGTCATTGCCTTGCAGAGGCTTGAGACAGTTTAAAACACAACTGAGGCTTACCTAATGTATCTCTTTCCCACATCTGGGACAATACTTTAATTCTCTATATTGTGCAGGAAAATTGTGTACGGAACATCTGGATACAATTTAGCTCTCCAGAAATCATGGGAAAAGAAGGGGGAAATTATTTCAGATAGAAGAGTTCCAGAGCCAATGCAAGTATAAAGACTCCCTAGGTAACAGTAACTGCCTGCAGTTTCAGTACAATTATGTTAAACTGACTTATTCTAACTAAAAGCCAGATGCTACAAACAAGTGTTCTCAGACATCACTTGGTAGAAATGATAAATTAATCCTATTTTGCTTTAGGCACAGTGCTCAGCATTTGTAATTGATAGAGCTACATGACAAGGTGTTTTTGTTTCAGATAGTGAATGCACTCCAGACGTACTGAAGTGGTTTTGCATGGATTGTATCTGTAAGTAACAATCCAGAATTGGGGTTGTAATCAGTCCAGCCACAGACCACAATGATGGTTTAAACTTCAATGTGCTGAAATGAATTATGTGAGAAGACTTGCCAACAGGATTAATGTCAGCTTCTAATGACAAAGTAAATACTGGTTTGTGATTGATGAGAGATTGGTGTGTGTACATGACACAGGCTGAGTCAGTTATCAAGTTGATGAGATATGAGATTTAATGTTATAATGGGCGGCACGGTGGTATAGTGGTAGCACGTCCACCTCAAAGCAAGAAGGTCCTGCGTTCGATTCTTAGCTCGGCCGTTTCTGTGTGCAGTTTGCGTGTTCTCCCCGGGCTTCCGTTTGTTTCCTCCAGGTACTCCGGTTTCCTCACACAATTCAAAAACATGCACAGTTGGTTAACTGGCTGTTCCAAATTGCCCCTAGGTGTGAATGTCGCCGGTGCGATGGCCTGGCGGCGCTGTTCAGGGTGTGCCCCGCCCTCGCTCAGAGTCGGCTGAGATGGGCGCCAGCCTCCCCATGACCCCAATTAAGATTAAGCGGTGCAGAAAATGAATGAATGTTATAATGGCGATACTGGACTAACTACTATAGAGAAATGGGCAAAAATATAAACTCTTAATAGGGAAAATGGATTTATAGCAACATGGGATCAATGTAGCTGGAAGCAGTGGTGCTTTCATCACTTTTGACCTTGTGTGTTTGGCAGGCATTCCTTTATTTTCTGAGCTGATTAGTGCAGTGGTCTGTTTCATGCAGAACAGAAAAGCACTTGTGCACATAGCACGTGATTTAACATATAATGGATGTTTCCTATAATTGCAGAATTCCTTTACATATGCACATATTGAGTGAGTGCATGTGTGTTTGCTTCGACCCCCCCAACTTTCTTTAGACCACTCATCAATATTCCATGCATTCATTTGCACAAATCTGGGAGGCATACAACCCCCATCCCAGGAGCAAGCACACACACACACATACACACACACACACACACACACACACACACACACGGAACATCTAAGATCACCCCCTTTCACATAAAAGAGAACAATAAGAGCTGAAGCTATACACACACACACACACACCACACTCCCATATCCCCCCTAGCCATTCTTGATATTCAATGTCAGTGTGTCCTACACAGGTCCATCAGTGTTCTCACAATCAATGTGAATTCATAAAAAGGTGAATGTACCAAGTGCTTTTCCCTTTACTTTTATATAACAATGCCGACATCTTGCCGACATCTTTACAGACGTCTTGATACAATTAAAGAAAATATTCAGAGTCAACATGATGTAATGAAATCAAAGATCTTGTATAGATGAAGCACATTATTTGTTTGAAATGTATTTACCAACAAGAAGCAAAGGTAAAGCTCTTTGTACACCGGAACCATAGTGGCTCATCGGACCGGTGTTTATCCCTGGTTTCTGTAGCGTGAAGCGACTAGGAGTAGAACTCCTCCTGGATGGGACGCTAGTCCATCACAGGTTACCTTCCCAGTATATTTTTACTGGTACCTATTTATACTGCTGGGTGAACAGAGGCACACTTGTGGTTGAGACCTTGCCCAGGGGTCTTCGCACAGTAAGGGTCTCACTGGGATTTGAACACACAACCTCCCAATCATGAGCGCAGCACCCTAACCTCTACGGCACCGGCCACGCAAATCAAAAAGATCTTGTATAGATGAAGCACACGATTTGTTTGAAATGTATTTACCAACAAGAAGGCAACGTTAAAAGCAATTAATTTCATATGACGCCTGTGAAACGAACTCATGTATAAAATCTCAGCCTTCCTACACTCTGTTTCCTAAGAGACCCAACCAGTGATCCATCAACTCCCGACAAGCTATCTGCACCCAAATAAATTGCTGTAGATGCAGGTGATAAAAATACTACGTGAAATTCATATATGCCATTTGCTTTATCTATCCCGCCACCTCTTCTTCTCCCGACCCCCCACTTAAAATCGATATGGAGACGAATGAGCAGCTGAAGATGAAGCGACACCTTGTTGAAAATTCCTTCTGAGAGCTATAATGGTTCATAAGTAATGCCATGAGCCCGAGTGGCAATGCATCACTCCCTTATAAGATGCACTTACACACTTGAGCCTGGTTAATGATATTGTCCATGAAAAAAAACCTCCTGTTCCATGTGCGTACCTTCACCAATAAATCACAAAAGAGCAAAAGCAAGTAGCATGCTTTGGGAAGATTTTTCAGGGATCCTAATGTATAGGAAATGTATTTGAGAAGGAGAAATGATCCGAAAAAAACTCACTTGGAAGGAGGCGCTGCAGACAATGAGATCTATTTCACATCAGACGTGTTTGAGTCCAGTTCACTTTCATATAGCCCTGTCTTCTAAGCCAAAATTGATTTTAACAGGAGTTATTCAAAGAGTTCGGATTACTGTAGTGAACGAGATGAAAGGACGTCTCACGAGAGAAAAGCTACCGATCGGCGAGTTATGTGAGCATCACAACATGTAACCCTGAGATATAACAGTTAATTTCGAAAACTTTCCTTTTTGTTCTTTTCCAGAAGAGGCTCTTTGATCATTTTCTGCAACCCGTCATGAACAAACAAAACAAAACAAAAAAGCTCAGAAAAGATCCCTTAAGACATAGCGGAAATCGTTCACTCATGCACTCACTCATTTGCCGAGCTACTTAATCTTACTCGTGTGATGAGGAGGTTGGAGACTATCTCAGCCAACACTGGGTGGTGGGGTACACCCTGAACTGCTCACCAGACCGTCACATGACAACAAGCATACACAATTACATTCACACTCACAGCTATGGGAAATTTTGTGTAGTCAATTAGCCTAATATGCGTGTCTTTGAACTGTGGGAGGAAATCGGACTACCCGAAGGACACTCTCGCAAGCACAGGGAGAACAAGGATACTCTACACAGAAACACCCGAGCCCAGAACCTCAAACTCAGGACCTTCTTGCTGTGAGGTGCACACGCTAGCCGCTACAACATCGTGCCACCCAACGGAAAGCAGAAAAATCTGAAAACAAGGTGCGAAACATGAGGGATTGAATATGTTGCAGATTATACACACACACACACACACACACACACACACACACCTGCCAAGGATAAATGTAAATATAAAACAATCCGAAGCTTTTAAATCTCGACAGGTCTGACAGAAAACGCTCAAAAACTAACGCTATTAAAAAAATGGATGAAAATATCTTCATTACTCGTGGACCACGACCATCCTCCAACGGGAAACAGGCTGCGTACATGAGAACTCTACCATCACCATTTTGTGGTCTCTCTTCCTCTGAATTCCTGAATCTTTGCCAAGGCACCATTCTGCTTTCTGCTGTTTAGCTAACTCTAAAATAGGATTCCTCTCAGCAGGGAATGAACTTCTCGCTTTGAAAAGTAGACACTATGTCTATTAAGATGCCACAACAACAAAAAATGTCTGAGAAATAAGTAAACAAACAAATCCGGGCCACTCTCTGTGAGTTTGCAATACAGGCTCATCAGAATCAAAGCAGTGGCTCATTTAACCGTTTCTAAGAACGTGGCTAATGAGGAGTCGGTCTTATATCTTTTCAAATTAGGCAGCATGGGTCTACCCTGGCCTATTTACGTTTGTTCAGCCTTTATGTTAGTCATGTTATACACACACTCTTTACTTATTATTCACTCCTATCTACTCCTCACACATGAACATTTGGCTAAATCCGGTGCTAAATAGCAAGAATAACTAGATATTCTGGGAAGAGTATAAATGTGGTCTACTGTACCAAGATTGAGAATTCTGTTGACCAGGAAAGATGTGAGCGAGCTACGTTTCTTCAGCTGATGAAAATAATAATATAAACGGCACCGTTTTAAACAAATTACTGCAATAATAACTCAGTTATTTTGTGTGTTACTGCTTCACTCTTTTTAACACTCCTTTTCATATCGATCTCAGGTTAGTTATGTAATTGGAGCAGTTTACCGGTCTTTCAGCCAATCACATCAATGATTGATGCATTTGATGTCAATTGTGGAGTCCACCATCCGCTTTACAAATAGGCACTATGGATCTGGGCTTTTTACACCCGAGCCACAGTGACTCATCGGAACGGTGCTTATCCTCGGTTTCCATAGCGTGAAGCGACTAGGAGTTCAACTCCTCCTGGATGGGACTCTAGTCCATCGCAGGTGACCTTCCCAGTATATTTTTACTGGTACCTATTTATACTGCTGGGTGAACAGAGGCACACTTGTGGTGGTTAAGACCTTGCCCTGGGGCCTTAGCACAGTGGGGGTCTAACTGGGGTTTGAACACACAACCTCCTGACCATGAGCCCAGCACCCTAACCACTATGCCACTGGCCCCACAAATGGATCTGGGGTGAAGAGAAAATAAAGACGTTGGTGATGCTCTGATGCTACAGGTTATGGTGCGGAGTTTTCCTTCTCCGAGCTAGCTGGCCATTGGCTCACAGGGAGCTCATCTGTCCTTTGACAGGTATTGCTTTTCATATAACAGGATGACTAGCCACCCTCCCCAAGCCCAGAGTTTATGGATTGGAGGAAACTGGTTTAGTCACCAGTCACCTGACCATTCAGTAGGTAGTACTAGATTACGTACATAGTACCAGTATCGCACAGAGCCTGACCTGAACCTGACCTGTTCAAAAAGAATGCGACTAATTTAGAGAATAGCTGCGATATTTGTTTGTGAGTTAGTTCTAAA
>CM045747.1:17265581-17305581 GCA_024760905.1 Plotosus lineatus | reverse complement strand
GCAGAGTTATAATCTTACAAATGTTTATGCAAGGTTAAAAGCCTGAGCCAAAAATAAAGTTGCAATGAGCATACTCGAAAAACTCATGAAACAACAGTAACTCTGTCAATTACACGTGTTAGAACTCCGCGATGAACAATGGGTCGAAGGCACACAAAAAGCATCATGGGTATTATGGAGATGCAGCTCCGTAATAGCCAATGGGAGGGAGCTGCATCTCCATGACAAACAATGGGTCGAAAGCACATGAAAAGCATCATGGGTATTATGGAGATGAAGCTCCGTAATAGCCAATGGGAGGGAGCTGCATCTCCGTGACGAACAATGGATCGAAGGCACACGAAAAGCATCATGGGCATTATGGAGATGCAGCGTCGTAATAGCCAATGGGAGGTCAGTGGGGCGGGGTGTTGGGAGATAGCTAATGGGAGAGCAACTCGCACATTGTTTGAATTTTTGAGATGGCGCGTTTCCTAACGTGAATTTTTTCCATATCCAGAGACAGAAATTTTAGGTAAATGCTTTTCATAACTTGGATTTTTTGTTTGGTAGGACTTTTGTAAGGTGAGGTACCACTGTACTTTTAAATAATATCTGTATAGTCAGATTATGCTCATAAAACTGTCCTGAAAAGCTCACCTTAAATAATAACTTAAAAGTATCTTTGGAAAAATATATATAATATATAATATAATATATACTATAAGAAATGCTGTGCTAAATTAAGATATAATGTGACTATAAGTACATAGATTAGACTTTATTAAGCGAATTCAACTCAAGATGGCTAATACTGCAGTAACAAAGAAATAAAAAAAATACAAGAAACATCAGAACCTTAAATTACTTCATCGTTTAACTTTAAAAGCCATTATAAACCCCAGACATTGTTATTCAAAGTGCTACTTTGAAATCTGCACACATTCCATCAGTCTTTTCCCATAATTATTACAAGGTAAACAATAAAGGAAAATAGCTATGTGTCCTCTTACCAGAGAAGTAAAATTCAGAACAAATACGCTGGGTTACAGTTGTCTGTGTACTTGTTACTATACACATAGTCATTTAATCTGCTTCCAGTTTCAGGCCAAATACCAAAAAAAAAGGCTTGCTAATTGCAACAGATTAATAGGATCTTTAATATGAATATGGTAGCGTGATTAAATCTTTCAAACTTGGCTGATCGAAGCACAGTTAGCCGTTGTGTCCATGGCTTCAAGTAAAAGATTTTCCATATGGTCAGCAATGTTGGTCACAATGCTCTGCGTGCTCCCGGCATCCCCTTGTGTCTCAATGATAAATGGGGAAATTGAGAACAGCCTGAAGCCACTATACACTACAGGGAAGAGAGCCCTGGGTCTGGATGACTTCTGAAACCACTATGATGACATGAACATGAACATTTGGAGGGTGAGGTGTGTGAAATACACACACACACACACACACACACACACACACACACACACACACACACACACAGACACATATATATACATATATATATATATATATATATATATATATATATATATATATATATATATATATATATATATATATATATATATATATATATACATAGAGTGGTACCTTGACTTATGAGTGTCTTTAATAATTAATTTTTCCATGATATGAGCTCTTGATCCCACCAAAAATCTGCCCTAACCAATGAGCTAATTTTTGATTTCCAAGCTCTGCCCGAGAAATGTCTTTTCCGGGCTGATTAGCCTCGTATTCTTCCACATTCACATTCTCCAATAACACCTTGTGCAGTGCATCTCAATTATCCCCCCCCCCCCCCCCCGACAATTATTCCCATAGGAATACTCCCAAACCCATATAACCTGCCACAAACACGTATATTTAACCAAATGTATTAAAGAAAAATATTTAAAAACAATAAATATTTCACAATAATACATGTACATTGACAACGGGGCAGTGGTGGTCTCGTGGATAGGGCGCAGGATCGCTGATCCTAAGGTTGGGGGTTCAAGTCCCTACAAAGGTTGTCACTGTCCCCCCAGTGCAGCTGACTGGGTTATCAAAGACGGGCCATGTCTCTCACTGTCTATGCTGAGAGGCATGTAAAAGAACCATTGCTGACTTTCGTAAAGAGTAGCTGCAAAGCCGTCAGCGTATTTCTGTCCCTTGCTTAAAGGGTTGTGAAAGGAAGGGCATCCGACGTAAAAACCTCTGCCAAATCAAATGTGTGAATCAGATGATTCGCTGTGGCGACTCCTGAGAAAAGGGAAAAAGCCGAAAGGAAGGAAGAAAGAAAAGATGTATATTAATAATAAATAATAATAAAATAGAATTAAACCCATAAGTCAACTAACCCTTCCAATCATCGACTGGGTGAAGATGTCATGTGGGCAGGCATTAGAAGGTGCATAACCGAGGGAGGAGGAGGAGAATTTTGCTACTGTGCACGCTACAAATGTCAGCGAGAAAAGTGAAATTGCGCATTCTCTACAGTAGGTGGCAGTGACTGTACAGTAGGATGCGGAATTAAACTTGATTCTTGTACAGTATGGCAAAAAACATGTTCCCCAGGCCCCCCCCCCCCCCCGGCATCTCACTGCACCCCACACTATTTGAGAAGCACTGGCCTTGTGGGAGCTGACCATGAGCCTTTCCTCACTGGCGTTCGTAGCGTGCACATACAGAAAATTCTCCTTCTCCTCCTCCTCCTCCTCCCTCTGTTATGCACCACCTCATGTCTGCCAATGGAACATCTTCACAGCCATGGGACATTTTTGCGCAGTCGATGATTGGAAGGCTTCGTTGACTTAGTGTTTATTCTTGTTTTATTATATTTCTTATTAATGTTATGTTACATGTATTATTATGAAATATTTATTGTTTTTACATGTTAATCTTTAATATATGAGTGCAAGTATAAGTGTTTGTGGCAGGTTATATGGGTTTGGGAGGGGGCTGTGTGTGTGTGTGTGTGTGTGTGTGTGTGTGTGTGTGTGTGTGTGTGTGTGTGTGTGTGTGTGTGTGTGTGTGTGTATGTATATATATATATATATATATATATATATATATATATATATATATATATATATATATATATATATAATATACAAATAATAATAAATAAGGGCTGCACAGTGGTGCAATGGTTAGCATGTCTGCCTCACAGCAAAACGGTACAGAGTTCGAATCACTGGGGTGTTTCTATGTGGAGTTTGCATGGTCTCCCTGTGCTTGTGTGGGTTTCCTCGAGGTACTCCGGTTTCCTCTCTCACTCAAAAAAACTAATTGGCTAGTAGGCTAATTGGCTCTTTGGAGTGAAATGGTTGTGACTGTTGGCTCTGCAATGGCCTGGCTAGTTGTCCAGGGTCTAATCTAACCCCCCTGCAACCCTAAATAGAATTAAGTGTCTTAGAAAAAAATGATGATGACGATGATAATAATAATAGTAAAAATAATAATCATAATAATAATAATAATATAAACTTAAAATTAAATATCAATAAAAATCTATCCTGAGATTGGATTGATACTTTTCTCCCAGGTGTGAAAAATATTACAGTTGTTTTGTGGACTGTAAACTATCACAAATAAGTGTGTGTAAGGTGTATGTATGGATGTGAGACGACATCATGATGTATACCTGTCCCATATTGGCCTAGTGTTTCTAACATGACCTTCAGTTCCATTGTAACCCAGACTAGAATAAAATCATGACTGAGGACAAATGAATGATTTTCCAAAAGACAAAAAATATCAGCGGGCAGTGGTGTCCTGGTGGTAAGATGCTGGATTACTGATTCAGAAGCTGGGAGTTCAAGCCCCACTATCAGCAAGTTGTCACTGCTGTCCCCCATTGCAGCTAACTGGGTTATCAAAGGTCGGGCCATGTATCTCACTGTCGATGGTGAGAGGCATGTAAAAGAACCATTTCTGACTTTAGTTAAGAGTAGCTGCATAGACGTCAGAGTGTTTGTGCCCTGTGATGGCCTGGCGAGCTGTCCAGGATGTACATAGAGTCAGATGAAATGGGCACCAACCTCTCCGCGACCCTAATTAGAAATAAATGATAAAGGAATAAATGAATCATGGGGTTCAGAAAATGAATGAGTGAATATGAATAGGTTTGTATCAATTTGGACCATGATACGGACGCTTGATCACCACTGATACTGATAAAATAAAAAAAATAAAAAGTCTTTGACTGGATTGTAAGATTGAGACCTGACTCAAAGTCCAAGAGAGCAAAATTGGCCCTTTTACCTGTGGCCTCATCAGTTATAGTGACAGTAGCCAATTTTGGGTATCTGTGAAATCATATATGAACAAGAGTTCCAAACACTATGACCTCCAAGTGTGTCCTGCTGTGCTCTCCTGTGAGGAACAGTAGTCTAAAATAATGTGGTTTACACGTCTTGGCGAACGCACGTGTCTTTTAGGTGAGGTGTCACTAGATAGCGGTTGTTCAAGAACTGGCAGGTGAGCAAATATTTTCTTCTTGCTTTCTGAAGAAACAGAGATTGTGCTTTTGTTACTCTTGTCTTGCTCAGTTAAATGGCATTTTGTATAGTGATATTTACATTGAACTGAATCTGCCTCTGTAAAGGTCATTTTGATGCTTAATCAGTTTTTTTTTTTTTTTTATCAATTCTTTAATGCTCTTTCTTTTCCCATACACAGACAACTAGCAATCAGTGTTCTTGTAAGTCACTGCACTACGCTGTGTCTGTTCTTGGACTTAAAAATGAGAATTCCATCTCAGACTGATGGAGGGCTAATTGAGGTACACTTTGTCAAAGGAAAAGTAATATGGACCACCATGGCTGCTTGACCTAGACAGAAATTGCCTCATTTAATGGAACCCCTATATAACCCTAACCATCCAATTAGGAAGCTAGCAAAGTTCCATGGTAAAAGCAGAAAGGTGATTGGATAGAGGTTAACTGCAATGTCACAGTAAGAATAAATAAATGTGAAACCCAATAACCTCATCCAATTCAAGAAATAAGTGAACCCACTGTCCTGGTCCAGCAATGCTTGGGGGGAGGGGGGAGGGGGTGGAGCTGCGGCACCCAAGATAAATTGAGGACATCTAGAGCCTGAGAAACTACGTATATGTGGGTGAAAATCTCTTCTCACAGATCAGCAGCTTCTGAAAGTGACTCCAGCACAAGAGGAGAGTGGGATAAAAGAAGAGTCTTTTTCTTTCTTCAGAGAGAGAGAAAAAGGGATTGAAGGTCAGACTGATGAGAGATCATAGAGAGTGGGAAATGAAAGCTATTCTCAGTGGGGATCCTTGCTCAGGGAAGATGAAGGCTTTGCTGGTGATTGTATAGCCTCTGGCCCAACAGAGGTCTCTCACTTCCTCTCCGTGAATTAACTTTCACATGCGTTGGTGAGGTAAGAGCCCCATAACACTGCAGTATTTAGTAGGATGCCTTCATCTACATCTTCATCTTCTTCCGCTTGTTCCAGGGTCTGGTTGCGGGGCAGCACTCTAAGTAGTGAGATCCAGACGGTCCATCTCCCTAGTCACGTCCTCCAGCTCTTCTGGGATGATACCAAGGTGTTCCCAGAGCAGCCGAGACATAATCTCTTCCCCGTGTTCTGGGTCGACCCAGTATGATGGTGGAATCGTTTAAACACTTTGCTAGGAATTTAGCAACTGTCAGGGCAGTTGTTAGTAGTCTTTTAAATCAGTAATCTTTCAAACAGGTACCGCATCAGTGAAGTCTAGTCAGCTGTTAGTCCTGAAGGAACACAGCACTGCATCTTGAAGCATTCTACTTCATTGAACACATTTGGTTCAGCTCATCAGTTAATTTCCAAAGCCATCAGGAAAGTTAAGCGTGGTGTAGTAGAATAGAGAAAACAGCTGTGGCCTTCAGGACCTGAATCTGACACCCCTGCTGCCTTTAAAGCTTCAACCATGAACTACTGAAATAACAAGGATTAGACCTGCCAGTGCTCCAGAGCACTATGATGACATACTCTGACATCATGGGGTTCTGAAAACTTTGATCAGGAAACACAGTACTGTGTTAGCAGGGGTTCTCAAACTTATTTTAAGTGTAAAATTAATTCTGCAGAGGTTTACTTTCAGATTTATTTCAGGAACAGGGACATCAGAACAAACACATACATTCAGCTATGCTTCAGGGACCCCTGGGGATGTGGAACTTTGAAAAGCTTAGAAACACTGGTTTGAAAGACTTGTGCTGTTAGTCTGTGAATGTTATAATTCGGTATCCAAATTTCTGAATTGTGGACATTGTCCGAACTTATTTATTTATTTATTTTAACATGACCTTTTATTAACTCACACGTAATACATGCACTTCTTAAAAACCTCTACCACGATTGAAAAACAGTGCACTCATATGTGACGCGTGGTCTTCTTTTCCTTTCGGCTCCTCCCTTTCTCTCAGGGGTCACCACAGCGAATCATCTACCTCCATCTTCATGGAAGTGATATCAATCATTCACATGTTTGATTTGGCATAGGTTTTTACATCGGATGCCCTTCCTGACACAACCCTTAGCAGGAGGCAGAAACACGCTGATGGCTATGCAGCTGGTCTTGTCGAAAGTCAGCAATGGTTCTTTTACATGAACCTCTCACCACAGACAGTGCGGGACATGGCCGGCCTTAGATAACCCAATTAGCTGCACTGGGGGACAGTGACAACCCTGTGCAGAGTGCAACTCGAACCCCCAACCTTAGGATCAGCGATCCAGCACCTTTTACCATGAGGCCGCCATTGCCTGCCATATGTCACACGCAGTATCACTGCAATTACACAATCTCACTACGAGGTGTCACCAAGACATGATTGGCTCCCCTTTGATGTTGACCTTTTCCTGGTTCAACTTAAGGTTTCTACCTGATAGCCTCTCAGGCTTGTTTAGTGAATATAGTGGTAGTAGGATGCTGAGGTTGGAACTGCCAGGCAGAAGGCCTAGAGGAAGACCAATGAGGAGATTTATGGATGTGGTGAAGGAAGACATGAAGGTAGTTGGTGTAAGAGAAGAACATGCAGAGGATAGGGTGAAATGGAGACAGATGATTCGCTGTGGTGACCCCTGAAGGGAGCAGCCGAAAGGAAAAGAAGAAGAAGATCCTCTCAGGCTTGTTGTTGTTTGCCACTGTTACCCCTGCTGTGCTTATTCAACTGCGACATCTATATTTTTTGTTAAAGTTTCTGGAGTTATGAAGATACCCAAAGTTAATTACATTCAGGTTCAGTCGTGGCAAAATGCCCAATGTGGATTTAGATTTATCAGCCAATGTCAAACTCTTGCCTTGCAGCCAAAATACGAGCTTTTAAATATACATTTTAAAGAAAAATTAAAAACTCCAAGGCTTACTTCCATAAAAGACCCAATGGAAACATGCTTGTACCACACCTGCATCTCCTTCTGCCACAGTGCATCTGCATTACTCATCAGGAAATAGTTTTTCTTACTCAAAGCAGTGGTTCATTCTGGAAATCTCGTCATTGTATCATTATTGCATCAATCTGGTCTTGTATACCCTATGAAGCAAATTCTTTAAAATAGAATTTCTACACTTTTCTTTACACTTTTCTTTATCCATAATCTCCTATTCTACAGTAGGTATTTTAGTGGTAGGGAACAATAGGCTGGAGCTTTTAATCCTGCCAAGCACCATGCATGAACTCGCATAGAGTTAGTATCGAGCTCGCCTTTCAGACGCACCTGAATCTTATAAAATGTCTGGCTTAGTCTTTACTCATTAAACAAACACTTTCTCAAGCCCCAAGAATGATGAGAATTCGAAATCTAAATACGGCCATGTGTCGAGATCAGGTTGGGTCAATAGCCTGAAAGAATGAGCCGCCAAACATCTGGCATAAAACTTTTTTATTTGAGTTTTACTGCATTTTGCTTCTATTATTGAAACCATTTCTCTGGGAGATCACGTTAACACCTAGCTATTGTTTATTACGTAATTTAATTACTTCATAAATCAATATCACACAGTTCAGTATAGGTTGTATCATCCCTTTCAAAGTCTTTACGAAACTCTCTGCAGTTTCACTAAACCATGTCAATAAAATAAGAAAAGGAGGAACTTTGTTTACTGCGTGTTCAATAGGATACTGTTTTGAATTGGTTAGCACATCCATATCAGAGCAAAAATGTCCCGAGTTCAAGTCCCAGGCTTGGCGAAGGTGTTTCTATATAGAGTTAGCATGTTCTCCTCGTGCTTGCATGGGTTTCCTCTGGGTACTCTGGTTCCCTCCCACAGTCCAAAGACGTGCACATTAGGCTCTTCCAAATTAACCCTAGTTGTGACTGCAAGTATGAATGATTTTGTGTGTGTTGACCCAACCATTGGCTGGCAAACTGGTCAGGGTGTAGCCTGTCTTCGTCCCAAGCCAGCTGAGATAGGTTTCAGCCTCCCCACGACCATAATATGATGAAGTTGCTCGGAAGCTAAATAAATGAATGAGGGAATTATCTCATAATCGACACGTTTGGTTGCATATTTCAATATAAAACCATGCAGTGTTTCTGGTAATAGTGATAATTGTTCCCAGTTAACTTTATTATCATCATAATAGTCAACCGAACTGCTTCTAAGCTAAAGCATAATGTCACTTAATAAATATATGTACATTTCCATTGCTAATGTAATGATTAAACATTTTTCTTTTCAGCGATTTTATTAGTTTTTAACATGCTCTTGATCTTACAACTCTCTTATATCCTGAAACATCATTTTTCTCAGCCGTCAGAAAAGGCAAATCACCGTACTTTCTGCTTCATAACTTTTAATGCCGGCCGTTTCTAATACCTTAAGAACATGAAATTATATTTTATCCATAAAACCTTTTTTTATTTCCAAGATATGCAGTTGTCACACCTCTAAGTTCTTATAAATACAATACAAATACAAAAAAATATATATGTACATAATAAATAGCAACACCACAAGCTTTTCAGGGTGTACCCCACCTTGGCTGAGATAGACACCAGCCTCTCCTAATACGATTCGGCAAATGAGTGAGAGAATGAGTGAGTAAATTACACCAGGATATAATTGTAAACTCCTGCTTTATCTGCTATACGCTCTGCTGTGTTAGGCATTATGGTGATGAAGAAAAAACAAGCAGATATATACTACGGCATTGTTATGTGCTAGTTTCCTAAAAAGAAATACAACCAGGCTTTGGCAACAGCAGAAGAAGAAATGGAGAAAACGGCATTACACAATGGAGTCGAACCCCATTCAGCATTCAATAACTGTTTGTAATCTCTTCAAGGAAGATTGCTGCACTAATAAAAACCACATTCACTGCTGAACACTGCAAATAACGATGTAATTAAATGAGGTTTAATTATTGTGCACTCCACTCAACAAACTGCCCGGGCTTTTATTGCAGAATCTCTATTACATTTACAAAGTTTTACTCACAATGCATATGCAAGGCGGTGGTTAGCACGTTTGTTTCATAACAAGGAGGTACTGGGTTTGATTCCCTGGCCTGGGCATTTCTATATGAAGTTTGCGTGTTCTCCCTGTGCTTCCTCCAGGTACTCTGGTTTCCTCCCACAGTCCAAAGACACACACATTAGACTAACTTGCTGTTCCAAATCGACCTTACAGGTGAGTGTGAAAGGCTCTGTGTGTTGACCCTGTAATGGTTTGGCAAGCTGTTCACCCAATGTTTGCTGAAATAGGCTCCAGCCTTGCTATGACCCTAGAAGGATTAAGCAGTTCAGAAATGAGTGCGTGCGTGCGTGCGCATGCACGCACACACACACACACACACACACACACAGTGTATACTGTATGTACAGTATGATTAAATGTTCAAATGTTCAGGCTGAAGTATCACACACACACACACACACACACACACACGCGCGCGCACACACACACACACACACACACACACACACACACACACACACACACACACACACACTGTATACCGTATGCACAGTATGAGTAAATGCTCAAATGTTCAGGCTGAAGTATCTCACACACACACACACACACACACACACACACACACACACACACACACACACACACACACACACAGTGTATACTGTATGCACAGTATGATTAAATGCTCAAATGTTCAGGCTGAAGTATCACACACACACACACACACACACACACACACACACTGTATACTGTATGCACAGTATGAGTAAATGCTCAAATGTTCAGGCTGAAGTATCTCACACACACACACACACACGCACATACACACACACATACACACTGTATACTGTATGGACAGTATGATCAAATGCTCAAATGTTCAAGCTAAAGTATCACACACACACACACACACACACACACACACACACACACACACGCACACACTGGGTATATGATGTGTCGTGTTTTAAGGGTTTAAAAGGGAACTACAGTTCTTTACTACAAAATATGTGAAAACATAAACTCAGGATGAAACACAATACAGCAACAAATGCTGCAGCAAACTCTAATAGTGAAAAAAACATCTGCAGGCCACACCAAGTGAATGAAAATAACAACCTTTATCCAGTATGTTGCTCTTAACCAGCAGCCATTTTCAGCAGTGAGGGTTCGACACAATAAAGTAAACTTTACTTACAGCTGTACAAAATCTTTTCAGTCGTTGTTCTCCACTTTGAAAAACTCAAACAACGGTAACTAATGCAACTAGATATTACAGTCCTTTTCTCTAATCCTAGCATTCTAAAGATCAAACCGAATCGCTTTAACACATGAACACGTGCAATTTCCAAGAGCTAAATAAAATGTGTTGTGTCACCCACAACTAATTAATTCTAAATGGGCTGAACACATGCATTTGGTCTGAGGAATTCTAATGATAGCATCCCTGGCTTCAAGCAGGAAAGGAAACACGCATGACACTATTTGAAAAAAATTTGAACCAACATAAAGCAGATTTTAAAGCAATAAAGTTAAATCTAGTTTAATAGGAAATAAAATGACGACCAAGATTTTATTGCTCTAATTTTTGATATAGATGGATTTTATATAATATACTGAATAAAAAGGGTAGGTAAAGTCCTTGGGGCTTTTTACACCTGAGCCGAGCAGCTCATCAGGCCGGTGCTTATCTCTGGTTTCCGTAGCGTAAAGCGCCTAGGAGTTCAACTCCTCCTGGATGGGACGCTAGTCCATCACAGGTGACCTTCCCAGTATATTTTTACTGGTACCTATTTATACTGCTGGGTGAACAGATGCACACTTGTGGTTAAGACCTTGCCCAGCGGTCTTAGCACAGTGAAGATCTAGCTGGGATTTGAACACACAACCTCCTGATCAAGAGCGCAGCACCTTAACCACTACACCACCGGCCCTACTATACTGAATGAAGCAACAAAGTAAAACTAACAAAGTCTGTTCTCGCTCGTGGTTGTCATTACTTAAACCCTTTGTAGGATAACTGGTAGAACTAAGCACTGTTTGTTGCCAACTGGTCATACTGTGCGTACTCAAACCTCAGTAAAAGGAGAAAATGTAGCAGTCATTGAACACAAGAAGAGCACTTCATTCTCTCTCTCTCTCTCTCTTTCTCTCTCTTTCTCTCCCACGCTCTTTGTAAAACTGAATAATAAATGAGCTCGCACTGTTTAAGAAGTGCTTTAAAAGAATGAAGGGCTTAGGGGCCACAACAGGAGCTTTTATGAATCATGCACACACACACACACACACACACACACACACACACACACATATACATAAATATATATATATGGGGGGGGGGGGATATGGGGGGTTGCACCAGTCAGGGTCATCCTCTGAGATTGTGACATACGAGGTTTTCTTTTATGTCTTTAGGACTGCTTGCTTATTCATTCAGGTTTGCAGATTAGATTTAAAGACCACCCTTGAGTAAGAAGTCAGGTTTACATCGAAGGCCACTCTGCAAAGTAATTATCAGTGGCTCCAGTAGCCTTAGTGTACTTTTGGCCTTTACTGTCAATCCCTTAGCACACAAGCTCTCATTAAGACAGACTGATTGAAGGCCCCCAGCTGGCTTTTGCCCTGAAGTTATCAGATTGTGTCAGGAGCAAAAGAAGTGACTATAATTGTCTCAGAATTCAGTATTACAACAGTAGAATGTGGTACTATGCCGTGATAAATAGCACAACTTAAAGGTATTAAGACAAAGTCTATCCAATAACAGATGGAAAGAAACAAATGAAGAACCTTTTCAGGAATGCATTCCTTGACTGATGTTATAGGGGCAGTGGTGGTCTAGTGGTATAGGGTGCTGGATCGCTGGATCAAAGGTTGGGGGTTCGAGTCCCACTCTCTACAAGGTTGTCACTGTCCCCCCCCAGTGTGGCTAACTGGGTTATCAAAGGCGGGCCATGTCTCTCACTGAGAGGTGAGAGGCATGTAAAAGAACCATTGCTGACCTTCGTAAAGAGTAGCTGCAAAGTCGTCAGCGTGTTTCTGTCCCTTGCTAAAAGGGTTGTGTCAGGAAGGGCATCCGACGTAAAAACCTTTGCCAAATCAAACGTGCGAATCAGATGATTTACTCCTGAGTAAAAGGGAAAAAGAGGAAAGGAAGACAGACAGACATTCCTTGACTGATGTTATAAAAAAAAACTCGTTATGTTCCATTAAAACATTCAAATTTATGGATCATTATTTATAGTGGGGTCACAGAGAACTTTTTCTCTCTCTCTCTATATATATATGGTACCTTTATACAGAGCACCACCAAACAGTCATGCACGCGACCATGACCCCTGATTACAGTGTGTAATCATCATGCCAATTTTTGCCTAAATCTAAGCAACATTACATTTATTTCTATCCAGAGTTGGGTTTATTTTTCACCAACAGTTTTTGATGATGGGAGAATTGAGCCGCTCTATAAAGTCTTCTCCAACCCATCCCAAAGCCCTGTGGTGGTGCATTGATTGTATAACTTGGTCATTCATTACATTCAGGTAGTCAGCTGACTTTATGTTATTGCTACATAGGATTACTGACCCTCGACCTGACCGATTGAATCAACAATGTCATGGCGATTCAGCACTATAATGAAGGCAAAATGCAGTCCAATTTAAAAAGACTTGAGTCAGTGAAAGTTATACTTTTACAAACTTGAAAAATTGGGGTAAAAATTCCTTGCTCAGAAATTCTCTGAACAATTGCTTTACGTGTACTCTCTCTCTCTCTCTCTCTCTCTCTCTCGCTCTCTCTCTCTCTGTCTCTCTCTCTCTCTCTCTCTCTCTCTGTGCTCCGACAACGCCTTGCGCAGTGCTTCTAAATTATTTTGTGTGACACCCCCCTATTGTAAGAAAAAAAAATTCACATACCTCCAGCACCCCGCGCGCGACTATAAATAGTATTTACTGCACTTCATATCATTTGTTTGGTGCTTTTTCCCTGCACCATAGCGCAACAATGAGAGTGCCACTGCCAACTACTGTACTGGATGTGCAGTACAGTACTGTTTCCCAGGGTCATACGCGCCCCACCAGCATCACACCAAGGGGGCGCCTGCCACTATTTGAGAAACACTGGCCTTCTGGGAGCTCACCACAGCCTTTCCTCGCTGGCATTCGTAGCGTGCACATGCACAAAATTCTCCTCCTCCTCCTCCTTCTCTATTACACACCACCTCATGCCTGTCCACGTGACATCTTGACATGTGACAGCTGCAATCAATGATCAGAAGTTGACTTATTGTTTATTCTTGTTTTATTATTATTTATTAATTATTATTAATGTTAATGTACATGTATTATTATTATTATTATTATTATTATTATTATTATTATTATTATTATTGTTATTATTAAATATTTATTGTTTTTACATGTTTATCTTTAATATATTAGATCAAATATTCGTGTGGCAGGTTATATGAGTTTGGGAGGGGGTTCGAATGGATTAATTGGTTTTCTATTATTTCCTATGGGAATTTTTGTTTTATCTAACAAACTTTTTGACTTACGAGCTTGCCCACAGAACGGATTAAATTCGTAGGTCAAGGTACCACTGTGTTTGTGTGTGTGTGTGTGTGTGTGTGTGTGTGTGTGTGTATATATATGTGTATATATATATATATATATATATATATATATATATATGTATATATATATATATATATATATATATATATATATATATATATATATATATATATATATATATATACAAAAGGACAGGACAAAGGCTTTCTATTGAAACTCCATTTATCACTACAGATCTGTTTCGAGGGGTGGTGAAACCATCCCCTCTCTTCAGGTGATTACAGAAGAATTACAGAAGATTCTTCTGTAATCACCTGAAGAGAGGGGATGGTTCCACCACCCCTCGAAACAGATCTGTAGTGATAAATGGAGTTTCAATAGAAAGCCTTTGTCCTGTCCTTTTGTTTATTTGCTCTACCAAAAAGTATTGAGCACTCTCCTACGGAAGGATCTACTCAGAAAATCCTCTATATATATATATATATATATATATATATATATATATATATATATATATATATATATATATATATGTGTGGAACTCAGTAAGCAACTATTATCACCCAACTTCACATCTCCATATTTATTTTTCAAATCAATCAGTCACACATCAGCTAAGCATTTCAATTTTCAACCCAATAGCAGAATGTCACATCTATGGATAGATGAAAAATGCAAGATCCTAAAATGCAAAGCAAGCAGAAACACTATTAATAGAACTGACATCACATTGCTGAAATGCTTTAGATATCTGAGGGGACAGAGTGCTGTCTCGCCATAACTAATGACATCTTAATAATACATCACGTTCAGTCCTTGTAAGTCCTTGTACATTTATGCCATGCGTCAGGATACGGTCATTGTAAGCCATCATATACACCAAAGGTAATCTGCAGAATTCCATCAGAATTATTGATTTTTTAATTCAATTTTCAAATCACGTCTTAAGAGCCATTAGCCATTCCATATTTAAGTTCACGCCGACTGTATACTCTACCTCCGATAAACCCCGAAATTGTCCTTTATAAGAAACTACAAGCTTAAAAAGGAATAAATGGGATGTGTGGCCAGCTACAATGCCATTTACACCACCGTTCAAGTCTCTCAGAACTGGATCTAACTTAACTGAAATAAATAAATAATATTAGTTTTAACTGGAAAAGACTTTTGGTGATCACTTTGAATAGACATCACATATTTGTCCTGTAGTTACCGCTGCCACTAATGTCTAATACAGCAACTTTCAGTCGTACATTAATGGTCTCATACCATATCAGTACACTTTATAATTTATTACAGTGCTTATTTAGTCTCAATAAAATCAGAACATGAAATGGTTAAAAATAAAATTAAAAATAAATAAGATAAAAAATATCCGATAGAACAAGTTTTTCATGTTTTTTTAAACATAATGCATTGCCAGTAATGACTAAACTGAAGTATTTGAAAATGCACATTGGTGCTATTGTACACCCCATATTAGTCCTTATTAAAACCTTGAAACATATTTCAAGAGGCACAGTACAGTACACCAAAAAGAAAGTTTCTGATAATATTATTATATTACAGATGTCATCGCAGATTATATTTCAAATAGTATTCAATAACGTAATCATCCCTTTTTATTTTGTGGTTACTCTAGTATTCATTTACCTGGTGTGTTTCCATCTGGATATAGGAAAAGGCTCTATATTGGCAGGATTCATTAAAGCTGCATATAATGAAAGCTGGGAATGAAAGAACAGGAGATTGTTTTTCATCAGTTACGATGTTCTGCGCTGGTACACTAGGGATTTTCTTTGTGTGTGCCACCAGGCGCCAAAGCACTAAATTAAAGCAAAGGAGAACTATTCAGCTGGGGTGAAAAGGAGCAGCCAGTAGACTGCAAAGCAGCTCTCATTCAGACTTTCTGATCACTGATAAGATGCATTTAACCTGAAAAACTGTTTCGTTGAAAACAAATAGCCCTGTGAAGTTAAAACAAGACAGCAAAATGCTTAATTTTTCATTTGTACAACAAAAGGTAATTGTGCAATTAGGAGTCAGTCAGGCCAAGGACATGACTGTATTTTTTACTGTCACAAAAATTAATGAAAATATATTGGCAACATTATTGTGCAGTTACCAAGGGAATTGATCAAAATGAAATTAGTATCACCTAGAAGCGATTACCTCAACAAGAACTGATCAGGACTGGATAGTCGAATTTAAACAGAAATTGCTTTATGTTTATACTGTGAAACTGTGGTCAGAATTTGATCTAAAATTCATCTTTACCTAAGCGATGGTCTAACCAGTTGTTCAGGGTGTACTCTGCCCTTGCCCAGAGTCAGCTTAGATGAGCACCAGCCTCTCCGCGACCCAAATTAGGATTACCGTATCGACAAGATAAGCGCCCAGGGCGCATAAAAAAATTAGAGTGGGCAGGTGCTTATTAAAATGTTTATCAGCAGAGTGGAACGGTAAGTGCTTATTACCATAGAGGTGGAAAACATGAGTAATAACAGAACAATTAAAGAGTTTTACTGGTATTTGTATTATTCGCTTTGTAGTATCAACCAAATTACTTACATGAAAGCTGAAAATAAACAGAAAACAGCATAATTTAAAAAAAAGACCCTTTAATTTTTCCTCCCAGTGCCCCCCCCCATGTAAAATCCAGCCAATCGACATGAATGCCATCTTTAGCACATCCAATAAACACAAAGGTCACAAAGGTTAACTTTAGCACATGGCAAGTTGAAAAGCATACATATATATTGTATTCTTCCTTTATTCTTCTCTTTATTCATATATATATATATATATATATATATATATATATATATATATATATATATGCCTGATGCATATAATATAAGTATATCATCACCCCAAATGGATGAAGTGATGCGGAGTTTGAAAATGTGGTTAGTAGAATGTAGACATTTCTCTTTTGAATTGCTGTAAGGAAAATTCCAAAGCATGGGGTAATAGAAAACCCTCAAGGACACTTACTCACCTACTCATTTGCTAAACCACTTAATCCTATTAGGGTAGTTGGGGTGACTGGAGCCTATCTTTGCCAACAAGGGATGTGAGTAGCTCATCAGATGATTGCAGGACCAATACACATAACCATTCACACTCACAATTACGAGCAGCCAATATACCTTATGTGCTTGTCTTTGGACTGTGGGGGGAAATCCCTGCAAGCACCAGGAGAACATGGAAACTCCATACAGAAACACCGAGCCCAGGACTCAAATCCAGGACCTTGTATTTAAAAAATAAAAGAAGTACAGTATCAAGGTAATTGCACATTCTTTTCATCTGCTGAATTAGACCCTTCTTTTCCACTTCAGCAGTGTTTGATTTGGCTTTGGGGGCACAACATAGACGTGAATACAAGCAGTGAGGAGAGAAAAAACTGATATGAATCTGATATTTGTGGTTTAAGGAAGAAAGATTTAGGGACAATGAACTGACAGCGGGTTATGGGAAGGGAAGCATTCACAGCATCACAGCAGGATTGTTAAAATAGAAAGAGTGATGTTCAAGTTCTTGACAGGTGAAAGAGGGGGTAAGAATGAGCGCTGAGAGGGTCCCAGTTTCAGCTTTCACTCAAGCTAAAAATACAGGTTGTTCACTAGCGCTGCAATCCAATTGCATTTCAGAGTTTTTAAGTTCAACACTGATAGACTTTGGAGATTATGTCAGAGTAGGACACTGGACAGAATGTGTTTACTTTAGTAAGTCTACTGCTATTACTAAGTACACTTCAACATTTGGTGGAGAAAGGGTTAAACATTCTCTCGGGTGACATATCAACAGAGACATCATTAAGGCTTAATGTGTTTGATCATAACTGTTAATCATCTATGCCATAAAGTAGCTATGTAATGATCTCATAACATAATCAGAGAATTTTCATTTTCATTGGCTTTTAAAACGCAAAAGTCTGATGCCTACACTTGTTTTTCTCAGGTTTTATACACCCTTACTGTTTGGGGCACCTATGACCTAATTTATACGTATTAGTGAGTTTGGGGCCAAAAGCCTTTATGGCTGAAGGGCGCTTGAGCAAGGTACCAAACCTCCAACTGCTAATCGTGTGTGTGTACACTCACTGTTCACATGTTTGTGCTCACTATGACTGCGTCATTTATATATATATAATATATACAGTAATCCCTCGCTACTTCGTGCTTCAGTTTCTGCATTCTTCAATGCATCGTAGATTTTTCAAAAATATTCATTGAAAAATAAAAAAATAAGGAAATTAAGGAAGATAGGGAAAAGTTATTGAAAATGCTGCAAAATAAGACCAATTTTGCAAAAAAACAAAAAACAAACAAACAAAAACAAAAAAACAACCCAACAAAACTACTTACATTTTTATGTGAGGTGCGCATCTGTATGTGTGCGCGTCTGTATGTGTGTGTATTTATATTTTATGTACATCTTATGCATTATTTTTGAATGTTTAATTGTTATTATAACATTTATAGTGTTGAATATGTATTTATTGATATTATATACACATATACATGTAAGTATACGTCAGTCAGGGGGGTCGATCCTACTTCGCGGAAAACGGCTGTCATGGGGGGGTGGGGTCTCGGTCCCCATTCACCACGGAATGTAAGGGATCCCTGTATATATATATATATATATATAGTTATTTATTTAGAGAAAAAAATCTAAAAGATAAATGCAATGTAGCCTGATTTTATTCGTCCTACTCCTAGCTCCAACATTACCCTTTTGCACAAATTTAAATTGTGCTCCTATTACACACAGGCAAGTTTAAGACCATTTTGGTCTTTGGTATCACCATTAGAGCATACAATATATGTATATAAAAGTCATTTTCATGCTTTTTTAAATCCCATAGAAGCAGTAAGGATTATTATGGACTTCAGTTCAGATTGGGGTCAGTCATGTCAAATCAAGTGGGTTTTTAATCACATCAGATTTCCATAAATTTATATACACTGAAATGGTATGCTGTTTCTTCATGGTGTCATAGTGGTTAGCACACCCGCCTCACAGCAAGAAGGTCATGGGTTCGAGTCTTGGGCTCGGTGAGGGTATTACCGTGTGGAATTTTCATGTTCCCCCTGCACTTGAGTGGGTTTTCTCTAGGTACTATGGTTTCCTCCCACGGTCCTAAAACATGCATATTATGCTAACTGGCTGATCCCTATTTGCTCTAGATGGGAGAGAGAGAGAGAGAGAGAGAGAGAGAGAGTGTTGGCCCTGCAATGGTTTGACATGCTGTGTCGGCTGATATAGGCTTTAGCCTCCTCACAATCTTAGTAGGATTGATTAGTTGAGCAAATGAGTAAGAGATGAGAGAGAGTGTTGTTTCTTCAGGAAGTACAATACACACACTGGAGTATAGCTTCACACAATTGTCTTCCAATTTATTGCAGCAAAGCTGTCCCAGGAGCTGTGAGATTCAGAGAACTGGCCCAGTAGCAACAAAATGGGCAAAACCATATAAAAGATCCTAATAAAAGTAAAATGTTTCCCATAGCAGCATAATGGCAATTTTAAACGAGAGTCAATATTTACACTAGGCACTGTATATAATACAGTAATACAGGTACATCCTTTACCATAAAATTAGCACCACTTGACTGGTCTGTGGGTTGGCAGCACTAGATACCACAAGCTGCAATGCAGTGTGTCTTCTGATACCGTGTTTTCATTACCTATTTCAGATCTGTCAGGTAGTGTTCATATTATGGTTGAATGAATACTGCATGTGTGGTGAATTACTTTCAGTATTTAGAAAATGATTCTAGATATGGAATGATGTATTCTGGAGAGCAAGGAGTTGTGTACTAGCTGTAAGAAATTGCCAGGCTGGTCACATGACCTTGCACAATCAAGCTGCATTGAGAGAAATTGGATCGAAAGGTTTGAAAAAGGTCAATTTTCAGCTCTAATGATCTCTGAGAAGTTTTCTAAGAACATCTCAGGAGAAACCCTTATAAAAAAAAATCACTGCAACAACAAAGTGTCTGCATCAGTTGTTGTTATACGTGTAATAATCTAATAGTTTCTTTTAATGTACAATGTAAGCTCTGAGCTGTAGACTCACAGATGGGTTCGTCCAGGGTACAAGACCAAATTTACAATAGAATAGTAATTGGGATTGTATTAATATTCCTAGCTCTAAAGTCAAAATTGTAAAACCTTTGTTCCGACCACCCACAGTGCTGGAGTGTATAGACGCAACACAAAACAGTCTCAGCAGGAACTCATAGACTTGTAAGAGTTATGGAATGCAACATAAGAAACATTGCTTTGATTCTACTAAATGTGGTCTGTAAACAAAAATAAACTATATTTATATTGTTTCCACGGAGGGGTTTGAAAACCCATACCAAACATGACATTTTCCCTGAGAAATATACCATAAGGCTCAACTGTGCATGTTGTGGGAAGTAAATATCATGCATTTTAGAGGTCAAGCAATTTTACTTGAGATTGTAATGATACACTTCTTTTGCTATTTGACACCGAGAAGCATAATAAGACATTTGCTTTTGGAACTTGAAACTTGATTTTGCTCACATGTTTCTCTGTTTGATGTTATTAGGTACCACCCAAGGCGATAACATTTATTTATTCTCCACTGTTCTGTTTTTGTGTTGATTCAGGATTATGTTTCCTCCTTATAAGACAGGAAATAAAACAAAGTTTTATATGTGCAGGAATATTTCTCAGCTTGAACGGCTCCACAGTCTCAATCAGACATAAATCAGCTCTAACACACACGGTCTGAATGTATAAGCTAAACAAAAAACAGTCCATTCAAACTGTTTTTGGTTTCAACACATGAAGCCATTTTATGGATATTCCTGTTTTTTATTGGGTCTATTTCTCAGAAGGAGTTTTGCTCAAGGTTATTGATGGCTTGCTGAACATAGCCGTGGATCTGCTCAACGCCAACTGTTTCATCGCCACTGAGACTCGTGGCCCTTTACTACCAGGGGAACAAGATACCCCATAATACCACAAGGCCACCCAACCGCTGTGCAACTGAGATTCAATTCTGGAGGACTTTAAAAGGAAGCAAAATTTTATAAGGGAGAACAAGAAAAATCATCTAATATTCCCTCTCTGTACTGTGCAGGAGATTTGTAATTAGGATTTAGAGATATCGCTTTTTCAGTTCAATTCAGCCATTCGATTTGTCTCAGCCAAGCAACTGGGATACTATGCTCAAGCACAAGCTTCTATGGTGTTAGAAATAATTTACTATTTCATCATAAAACAAGTTATTTAAATAGTAATACAGAGATCCCTCTTCAATTCATGCGGATTCAGTGCATCATGGGGTATTTTTGGTGTTTAATATTTATCGAAATAAAAAATAAGGAAATGAAGGAAAAATAGGGGGGAAATTTAAGGAAAATGCCACAAAAACAAGGCGAATTATACAAAAAACCCAAACAAACACAAAATAAAAAACAACCCAAAACCTCCCATCAAAACTACAGACGCTCCCCGACTTTCGTTTTACATTTTTTTCAATTTTACGGTTTTTTAAAAAAAAAAAAAAGTTGAGTTTAGCGTGCTCTCTGTATGTAGTACGAGATGTACCTACATAGTACGCTGACATAATATGCTACTTACGCATGACGCTGTGTCCATTGTTTACAAACGACAGACTGAACATGCTCTGCTTATTCCTAGTTCTCCGCATGTTTCCCTTGTGTTAAGACGTTGTCTCTGTGATCTTTGTGTTTACACCGTTTTGCGGACTTTTGCAACCCTTAGCAAATATGGTTGGTCACAAGCGTAAGCCTACTAGCATGGGTGCAAGTTTTCCGGCATATGCCTGAATTTCCAGTTTTCCCAAGACTGAATTAACTATCTGCTCGGATCAGCGCAATCTACCATGCATACTCAGTTAAGCAAAGAGAGTTGTAAAATGAATGAAAACCCGAATCCAGAAAAGAAAGAGAACTCTCCGCTCTGCTGATGATTCACATCAGTGCAGTCTGAGTACTAAACAAGTATTCAACGGTGCCCTTGCTCACTTAAAAGACCGGAAGTCCGTATTTGTCTCAAGCACAAACAAGTGAACTACTTTTGTACTTTTGTACTTTTGGTGGAGCGCTCACATATTGTCAGCATTAATTGGCTGTTTTAAGCTTAATGTAAAGTGACTTGGCTCAGCTTCATGTAAAGTGACTCGGCTCAATGCAAAATTTGCAGCGTGTTGTGTTTAAAGTGGTACAAATGGTTATATTTGATACTGTATTTGATATTTGATGAGTAAATTTGATTAAAATGTATCTATTTGAAATTATTTTGCTTGAATTTACTTTATTTGAAATGAATGTTGATATTATTTGATATATTTGATATTATGTTACAATGTTATGATTATAATATTTGATTTAGGGGTGTTTTATGAGATACGATAATGTTATTTATGGAGGTATAGTACAGTATGAACGTCATACGTCACTGGAACATACAGTAACAACTTACGTTTTTTTTCACCTTACGTTCGGCCATCCAGAACCTAACTAAAATGTAAGTTGGGGAGCGTCTGTAGTTACATGTTGTGAGGTGTGCATCTGAGTGCATGCACACGCATCTACATGCGTGTGCGCGCGCTTCTGTATGTGTGTATACATATTTATATTTTATTTACATCTTATGCATTATTTTTGAACGTTTAATTGTTATTATAAGCATTTATAGCATTGAATATGCATTTATTGATATTATATACACATATACATGTACGTATGCGTCAGTTGGGGGGGTGATCCTATTTCACGGATTTCGATGGTCACGTGTTCCCAATTAACCGTGGAAACCTGTATTAGTGTAATCAAAATTGTAATTTGAAAAGGCTGTTGTTCATGTTTTGCATTATTCAAGTTCTATGAATGTTAAGTATTATTAATGAAAAACATTAAGAAATGAATATTAATATTTAATCCATCCTGTCTGTCACCATTCTGACTGAACGAAGCTGTAAGTGAAGCTATAAATTAAATTACAGGCCGTCTCAATTTCATGAATGAATCATGATATTGAGCTGCAATTTTTCACATGATGCGAGCCATTTTTTTAATGTATGGCTCCTTTGACAATCCTCTTCTCTGTTCTTTTTCTTTATGTCTTTGAATTGATAAAACTTGACAATGACGTCCTTTCTTTCACTTCATCAGTTGGAGCCACTTTACCCTTGTGAAGGCTGTTTGTGGATTTGGAGCCTTCACCAGGAACTTTGAACAAGAAGCAGGAATACACCCCGGACGGTTCGTTGCAGTGCACCATGCACATACACAATCACACCTTGGGGCAATTTATTTAATTCATCTTCATAAGCAATAGGGGCCGGTGGCGTAGTGGTTAGGGTGCTGCGCTCATGGTCGAGTGGTTGTGTGTTCAAATCCCAGTTAAACCCCCACTGTGCTAAGACCCCTGGGCAACATCTTAAACACAAGTGTGCCTCTGTTCACCCAGCAGTATAAATGGGTACCAGTAAGAATATACTGGGAAGGTAACCTGCAATGGAATAGCGTCCCATCCAGGAGGAGGTGAACTCCTAATCGCTTCCCGCTATAGAAACCGGGGATAAGCACCAGCCTGATGAGCCACTAGGCTCGGATGTAAAAAGCCTGTAGGACTTTACCTTTACCTTACCATAAGCAATAGGAAGGATACTGGAGACACTGTAGGACTATTTAAATGTCTTGTGAAAAACCTCTAGAGGAGTCTTTTACAGATGGTTTCGTTTATACGGTTTGTGGTTGATGAGGTTTGACATTAGTTTTATTAACCTACGGTCAATCGGTCACAAACCATAACCGCAATTTTATATAAATCCAAAATGTTTTTTTCGAACAGAATTAAAAAAACATGAAAACATATTATAATACAGTACATAAGACAGTAAAAGAAAGCGATGATGTTTATAATCTACAGTCTCAGTGAAGTGGTGCCCTGGAGAACAAATGGATGACAGGTGCAGTTTGGTATTTACCATAACTGTGTCATCGTAATGTGTGTTTAACAAGGTAGTGCAGTATTATTCACTATATAATATCATACGTGCCTAGACATGTACACGAACCCTACTGAGAAACAGGATTTCTGTAGATTACAATGAAGAAAGGACTGTATTTCACCCTTGTCAGTTAAAGTGTGAATATTTACAACAGACAGTTCGGATAAGCTTATTTCCATTTCTGAGCGAACCACCGAATTATTTGGAGTATGTTGACATTATAGATCTTGGTGTATCAGCTTGATCATGAGTGACCATGCGTGAGTAATGATGTGAGAGCAAAGTATTTCAGACGAGACACACTGAGTCAGCACTAACCGAATTAAAACAGCTTATCACTGTAAAACTGTGCAGACATTTTTAAGAAGAGCTGCTGTCAGGATAGGCTGAAGCAGGAAACTTTCTTTAAGGTCAGCACTGCTTCCTCATGCAAATTCAAATACAGTACATGCCTAGAACTGACTTTATGGAATGGGTGAACAGCTGGAAAAAAAACAAATAGCCAGTTGACGGATTTCCTGTAGTGCACTCATAATGCACATTTCGTTATTTACTCACCTGCTTCACACACTCCCTGACCCCAAAGCCAGGAAAAATGATTTATGCAGACAGAGGAGCCAAGTGCTAAAAAGGTTCTCCGTTTCATTTCAGCATGTCTGAACGCATTGAAGTCAGTCTGTGTTACTGTGTTTGATTACTGGTGATGATTCAACTACAACACATATAATAGGATCCAGAAGTCTGATGCCACACGAAAAATCTTCAAATTTTTTTTTTTTTTTTTTGAAAAATGAAAAGAAAGTTTGAGAATTCAGAGATATTTCTGATACGTAAAGTAAATATATTATCAGACCGCTGTGGGGCTACAGGAAAAGGTGGAAATAGGGATGCAGAAATAAAACCAAATTCAAATTCTCTGCATCTATGTTGCATCTAGGTCGGGTTTATATACAGGGATCCCTCATTGTCTGCGGTTAATGGGAACCGAGACCCCTGCGACCATCGAAATCCGCGAAGTAGGATCATCCCCAACCCCCCCTGACTGACGTATAGGTACATGTATATATGTATATAATATCAACCAATACATATTCAATGCTATAAATGCTTCAACATTCAAAAATAATGCATAAGATGTAAATAAAATATAAATACACACACATACAGACGCGCACACGCGCACGCTCGTAGATGCGCGTGCTCACACTCAGATGCGCACCGTACAACAATGTAAGTAGTTTTGATGGGAGATTTTGAGTTGTTTTTTGCTTTGTGCTGGTTTAGAGTTTGTTTTTTGTTTTTTTGCATAATTGGCCTTGTTTTTGTGGCATTTTCCTTAACCGTTTCTCCTATTCTTCCTTAATTTCCTTATTTTTTAATTCAATGACTATTTTAAAAAAAACGTGATGCACTAAAGCCACATGAAGTGAAGCACGAAGTAGCGTATATGTGTATATAATATCAATAAATACATATTCAATGCTATAAATGCTTATAATAACAATTAAACATTCAAAAATAATGTTTAAGGTGTAAATAATTTTAAATGTAAATGCACACACAAATACAGACGCGCACGCATACACAGATGCGCATCACATGAAAATGTAAGTAGTTTTCTGGGTTTGTTTTTTTTGTTTTTGTTTGTTTGGGGTTTTTGCATAATTGACCTTGTTTTGCGGCATTTTCCTTAACTTTTCCACTATTTTTCCTTAATTTCCATATTTTTTTAATTTTTCTATGAATATTTTTGAAAAACCCGCGATGTACTGAAGCCGCAGAAACTGAAGCACGAAGTAGCGAGGGATCACTGAGGTTCACTAATAAGCTACCTAAACTTTTGCGCTTGGGCCTTCCGCTCCGCCTTCTGAGACTTCTGAGTGTGCTGTGGTTCTTTTGCCTTATAAAGCCAAAAGCACGTGAAAACGCTTGCATGCTAATGGAAGGCAAAGCTGGCCTGCATAAACATGGCAGAGGATCGAAAGAAGACTGTGACATGTAAACTAATTTGAATAATTGATATTGAAGATTTTGCAGTATTTATAGATGCAGATTAATATAAGTAAAACTGTGATATTGAACATGTTAACTGCTTTATTCAAATGGTCAGAGCTTCCACATGGCTCATATTTCCTTTTGAAGCATGCATTCAGACAACTCTCCTATAGATTTTAGGGGGAAAAAAAAAGATTCATAAGGATTTGCACAAACTTCTGAAGTGCCTGCCAGCTGCTGCGCCTGACATTTCCCTATCCCTGAGTGAAGCTATCTAAAAATCTAAGCATTTGTTGTGTGCATAAAAAAGAATTCCATCTGGTTCTGGAAAGCGAGCGTGTCTCATACTCCATAATGAAAGTAACTGTCATTCCGTCATTTATTATCTGTAACGCTCATCTTGTTTAGGGTCATGACAAGCCCAATCCCAGCTGATTCTAGATAAAAGGCAGGATACACCCTGAACAGCTCGCTAGTCCATTGCAGTGTCTACACAGATACAAACAACCATTCACACTCCTACTCACATCTAGTTGAAATTCAGATTAGCCTAAAGCCCAGTATACATTGTACCATTTTGGACTGTCGTAGATGAAAGATGATCAGCATGGAACGTAACGTAATGTATTTGTGTGTGCTTTTATCTTGGTTCCCAAACAGTGGCCCGGTGTGAGATAGGTTCGAAGATAGCCCAAGGCATAATCTCATCATTTTCTGTAACCACTTTGTCCTAATTTGCATCTCGGGGAGGCTGGCGCCCATCCCAGCCGACTCCGGGAGAGGGCAGAGTACACCCTGGACAGCTCGCCAGGCCATCGCAGGACGGAAACATGCTGATGGCTTTGCAGCCTACTCTTGTCAAAAGTCAGCAACGGTTCTTTTACATGAACCTCTCACCATAGACAGTGAGAGACATGGCCAGCCTTTGATAACCCAGTTAGCTGCACTGGGGGGGGGGGGGGGGGGGGGGGCAGTGACAACCTTGTGGAGAGTGGGACTTGAACCGACCTACAAGTCATAATCTTGCATCCAAATATATACTGTGATCATTTTTGGACAGTGTTAGAAATTGAGGATGAGTGGGTGTGTGCTGTTATGACCCATGTCTGCTGACTAGGCGATAAAATTGCAACATAAACATGGCGTATGTATCAATGAAACATAAAACCCAAATAGGAGGGAGGCAAAACAAAAGACTTTGGGTATATAGAATAGCAATAAAGATTATTATATGCTGCTTCCTCTACTTGTTTTTTCCTTTTTTTCCACATGCAGAGGAGATTTTGTTTTTTTTTTTTATGTCTTGCATCGTACCATATAATTTATTAGGTGTTACCACCCATTGTATAGTTGACATACATTAATTCCTACCGTCACATAGTCTGTATACTTCTCGTACCCAATGCATCCATGTCGCACGGTGTAACTCATATAATCTTATGATCATTGTCTACTAAAATCACACGCCTTATAAAAGGCTTAATCTGCAAGTCTTTGGACTGCAGGGGGAAAGCAGAGCACCCAAAGGAAACCCATGCAAGCACAGGGAAAGTATGCACACTCAAGGCAGAAGCACCCTTGATGAGCCTGTGGCTAAAAACCCAGCATGTTCTTTCTCTGAAGTCATAGTGATAACCATTATGCCATCTTTCCCCTCCGCCCACACAAGATAGTCACCTTCCGAGTTACGATGTACGCAAGTTACGACCACATCTAGCAGATGCCTATTATGAGTTTACTGTATATGTCTGGCAGCACAGCATCCCAGCATTTCACACTCTCAGCATTCTACCACTACACTCAGTGACTAGATATCGTCGCAATAACATCTCTTTTACAGTACAATTTTACATTCATTTACTGTACACCGTTGCCATGGCCCCCAAGAGGAAGTCCGATTCATCAGATGGCAATTCTACCAAGAAAGCAAGGAAGACACTGTCGTTGGAGATAAAAATGAAAGTGATAAAGCAGTATAAAAAAAATAAAAAAAGTAAATTCCATCGTTTGAGATCTCCATCTCTCCCACTCTACGGTGTTTAGAATTTTGAAGCACAAGAACCGCATTAAGGAAGCGGTGAAAGCAGCAGCTCCAATTAAGTCAACTATCATCACAAAACAGAGTGAAGGTCCGATTGCAGAGATGGAAAAGTTGCTATACACGTGGTTGGAAGATAATAGGCAAAGAAATGTGAAAGTGATGTTGCGAGCAGTGCAAAGTAAGGATACGTGTTTATTTCGCATGTTGAAAAAACATGCAGGTGAAGAATACGCTTCACATGAATTCATAGCAAGTGCTGGGTGGTTTCGGGTTTGTTGTGTTAAATATCCGACTTACGACCAGTCCGACTTACGGCTGGTTGGTCGGAACTAATCTAGGTTGTAACTTGGATAGTGACTGTACTTCAGATCTCCATTTGCTTTTTTTTATTATTATTTTTTTCAGTAATAACTTCAGTTCATTTACTTATATTTTGAGATAATCCGTTGCCATAAAAAAGTTTTGCTTATCCTTATCTTATTTGGTTTTACACTGTATGCAGTATTCAGTAAATGCTTGGAAGTGTTTATCTTAGAAATGCTAATTTAAAGCTAATTCAAAGGGAATTAGACTGACTAAGCAACCCTCCAAAATGTAATATGTTTCTGTAAAGCTGTAGATTTCTACAATTCATAAATTCATTATCAGTGAGTCAGTGAGACTTCTGTACTTTTAAATACAAGCTTAAATTTTCTAATGGCACATAAACGCTCTCTGTCTGCTTTTCTGTCTGCAGAATCAAAATCGAAACCTGCCTGTTGACAAATTCTAGCTCATGTAAACTTTTCATAGAAAGCCACAG
Organism: Plotosus lineatus; assembly: GCA_024760905.1. Lineage (NCBI taxonomy): Eukaryota > Metazoa > Chordata > Actinopteri > Siluriformes > Plotosidae > Plotosus > Plotosus lineatus. The sequence continues at coordinate 17,276,739 of CM045747.1, read as the reverse complement.
CTATGTTTGGGCATGAAATAATTCTCCCAAAACCATTTCCTAATTTTAACATTGGTTGAGCAATAACAATTCCTACAGGCGTCCTTTCCTCAAGCGCAAGCTGTGCTTTAGTTATTTCAGACACAGCTGAGTGAGGATCGGTACAGTGGCGTCTCTGCACTTGGCTCCGTGGAGCCGAAAACAAGGGTTTGGAATCCAAATGGACTGAAATAATGCTTCCTGTCTAATCTTCAGTGCTGTAGATATCCTGTTTGACTGAGACAAATCCCTGCTGGAGCTGGACAGTGCTGAACTAAGCTGACCTCCTCCCTTTCTCTTTTTGGGGGGATTTTCTGTTTATATTTGCCCTTGCAGGTCAGCGAACACTACTGGGTAGTATTTCTCTTCCACTCAGCATGCCTTGCTTTACTTCGCACAGAGGAGTGATTGAAGGTCAGAGGGAAACTGAGGGAAAAGAGTGGCCCAGAAAAGTAATTTAAGTGAAAATAAAACTTCAGAACCTGCAGCAATCATCATGGGCAATAGAAAGAGGAAGAGAACTTAGCATGGCATATCAGTCACATTGCCTCAGAGCGAAAATTAGTGCCTCACAAAATAAACTGTTCCCTGTACACCTGCGATGGGATCAGATGTGCTTTTCTAAGAGTCTCATAATTATTCGCCACTTTAGCAGCCTGATCACTGCGAACCATTAGCGTAGACAAGATAACGTTACATCTAATTAATTACTGGTGTTAAGTCTGACTTGAGCTTTAGATCAAACTGCCAGGAGACTGAACCAGTGGACTTTATTAGTTAGAGTTACGAAGCTGAATGATGATGAAGCAATCACTTGCATTTCATTTGCATAGCCTCGTAGACATATGGGTATACAGAAAATACAGCATTCGCTGAGTGCTTGTTTTAAATGTGTTCAGAGCTGAGAGAAAGCACAACTGTAAATTCACATGGGATGACACTGTGTGTTATAACAGCAGCTTATAATTTATAGGTTCCTGTGTTGCCTTTGAAGATAATTACAATAGCATAAAAAATTTAAATAAATAAAATACTGATCCATCCCCCCAGTTGACAGTCAGTCATTATCCGTGTGAATGTGCCTTAAATTATATACGCTGAAAGAGCTGCAGGAATTATGTTCATTTCTGTAACCGCTTAATCCTAATTAGGGTCGCGGGGAGGCTGGCGCCCATCGCAGCTGACTCTGCATGAAGACAGAGTACACCCTGGACAGCTTGTCAAGCCATCGCAGGGCTGAAACACGCTGACGGCTTTGCAGCCTACTCTTGTCGAAAGTCAGCAATGGTTCTTTTACATGAACCTCTCACCATAGACAGTGAGAGACATGGCCGGCCTTTAATAACCCAGTAAGCTGCACTGGGGGGACAGTGACAACCTTGTGGAGAGTGGGACTCGAACCCTCAACCTTAGGATCAGTGATCCAGCGCCCTATACCACTAGGCCACCACTGCCCCCAGGAATTATATTTTATGCTAAATTTGATTATTTTTGGAACAAGGTACAGGGAAAGACAGGTGGGAAATGGAAGCTCAGTAATTCAGTTTCTGGATTACTGATCAGAGGCATGGGAGTTCAAGTCCCAATGCCACCAAGTTGCTGTTGTTGGGGTACTAAGCAGTTATAATTGAGGTAAAATTGTAAGTTGCTCTGAATATGGGTATTTGCCAAATGTAGATAAAAGTAAATCCCTAATTTTCAACAATTTTAAAGCCAGAGGACGTTACAGGAACATTATTTTTTCGGACTATAAGGCGCACGTAAAAGCCTTTAATCTCCAAAAAAATAAATAATTTGACGATGCGCAATATGTGTGGACGAAGCCGCGTGACTCCATCTCACTGATACCGTCAAAACCCAAGTGAAGCAAATTAATTTAGATCTTACCAACATTCTGGTGGATTAACCAAAGAAGCCCAACCGCTAGATATTGGTGCCAACAGGTCGTAAGTTAGACGAATCCCAGCTTTATGTCGAAATGCCCGCATTACTGCTATCGTTGTCAGGTGACTCACTGAGTAATACGTGAGTGTTTTTTTCCTCCTAATTTCTGTCTCTACGGACCATCTGTCTTGTTACGAGGATGCTTCTACGTCTCAGGACACTCAGCTGGCTTAATGAGAGTCTCACATTGATCACCAGGATAAAGCACTGCTACAGGTGACCTCCTGAGACCTGGGATTAACCTTCTTGAATTTAAAATTACACATATACAGCTCCTTAAGAGTAATGACCTCTGTTCTGTAATGAACACAATATCACACTGCAAATGAGCGCTGCCATGTTTCTTACTGTGAATGCGCCATCACTTTAAGGGGGCGTGACTGAGAGAAGTTTAGGTCACGACCAGGAAGACTTCTAAACTCCATCCCTATTGATCTGCGACTCCATGCGCGAGGGAATAATAGATAAAAAATATATATAATAATATAGCCGTCAGCGTGTTTCTGTCCCTTGTTAAAAGGGTTGTGTTAGGAAGGGCATCCGACGTAAAAACCTATGCCAAATCAAACATGCGAATTAGATCATTCACTGTGGCGACCCCTCTGAAAAAACTAAAAGGAAATGAAGAAGAAGAAGAATATAATATAATAATAAAAAGTAATAGTGGGATCCGGGCTTTATGTCCAGTTCATACAACTGTTAAACTCGGACACTGAAGATGAAGAATTTGATGGATTTGTGGAAGAGGAATGAACTGAAAAAGTGAGTTTATTGTTGTATGTTGTTACAACTGAACAATGATGAGAGTTATTGTGAAGTGTATTATTTTATAGTTTATGTGTTACAGCTGAGCAATGATGAGAGTTATTGTGAGAGTTGAATCAAGTTTGACTGATCTGACTTTTTTTTTCCTTTATGCGTCTTGCAATCTGGTGCGCCTTATGCGTGGGCAGAGGCCATTCACTCAACATTCATTGCTATTGCGTCTTAGAGTCGGGTGCAGCATATGGTCCCGGAAAATGCGGGGGTGTGTGGGGGGGATGTGTTTTTGCTCACTGATTCTCTGAGCTAGTTTCTGGTCTTCTTGCACAGATCTTTAGATGAAATTGAGTGTATATTTTACTTAGAACTGGCAACCCTGTTGTCTGTTTAGGGTTAAGAAAAATGTGTCAAGAAATAAAAGGGGGCGGGGCTTCATTGCACAGTACTTCATACAAAGGGTCAGCAATCTCTTTCTTTCTGTCTCATTCATTCACTTTCTTAACTGTTTAATCCACATTAAGGTGGTGGGAGACTAGTGCCCATCTCAGCTGACTCTGGGCAAAGGCAGAGTATACCCTGGACAACTCACCAGGCCATCACAGTCTTTCTCTCTATCCCATTTTTAAATGATTATTACAGTTTTAAAAAGTTAATCAAATACAGTATTGCAAACTGTACCATTAATCCAGATACACAGTGCATCACAAACAGCATGCTGAAGGAATAATCTGTATTGATTTTGTATAAAGTAACTCATCTAAAATAACTGGAAATAATTACTGCCCTGCTGAATTCCACCACTTTGCCCATATCTACAAGATCTCGATTGGTTTTTGCCTTAAAAGTCAATGACAGACAGCTATGCCTACAACCACTATCTTCTGTTACATATCTTGAAAATCTAGACTGCCACACCCAGAACCAATTAGATTCATGTTACTATAATGTAAATTGCATTGTGAACTGAAGTTATTGAGATAGCAAATAGCAAGAAACAAACTGGATTAAATATGGCTATACATTTATATAACTGAACAGAATGTGAAATTAAACTGATCTCTCAAATGCTCTTTGCTGCATTTTAACTTTTCTTAATATTATAAACTGTAAACCACCAGCAAGTGTAACAGCAGAGGCTAATCTATAATAAGCACTGGAATGAACCTTGTAATATTTCAGCCTCTCTGCTCGAACCCAATACCATAAGCATCCATCATCAAGAACAAAGCCAGCACTTATAACAGAGACGGTGAGAATGTTTCATCAGAGCCATTTTCATGATGAAACCCAGAAGAAGGCCAGTTATTGGCTAAGTGGAAAGCAGCTGAATGGAAGAGGAACCATAGGGATTTTCTCGAACTGCCATGTACCCCAGGCTCTCAGTAAGCCAGGTTAAAAAAGAATGAAAAAAGCATACAGAGTGAGGTTACGCTTTCTGTTTCTTTGGGAATTTGGGCCCAATCAGTTATCAGCTTTTTTATGCTATATTTTATATATATATATATATATATATATATATATATATATATATATATATATATATATATATATATATATTATTCTTCATTGTTCATATTTAAAATTCTTATCTTAACTAATGTTTAAGAAGGAAATAAATAATGTCTAAACATCTGCAATATATAGAATTATATACCATCATAATCTTTTGCATCACATATTTTCATGTCCAGTGGTTGCTTTTCACATTGATTTCAAATTGTGTTGAATAGCATGGTATCAAAATGGTATCATATCATATCATATCATATCATATCATATCATATCATATCATAAAGAATCAGTAGTTTTATCATGTGTACATTCAAGGTTTTGAATCATCAGCAATGCATTCTTAGTGATAGAACTGTACATGGTGTGTGTGTGTGTGTGTGTGTGTGTGTGTGTGTGTGTGTGTGTGTGTGTGTGTGTGTGTGTGTGTGTGTTTATGTACAAAGCACTTTTTGTGAAAGCAAAGCTACAATTATACCTTAATATCAATCCATATCAGGCGGCACAGTGGCGTAGTAGTTAGCCTGTCCACCTCACAGCAAAAAGGCCTGGGTTTGAGTCATAGCTGGGTGTTTCTGTGTGGAGTTTGCATGTTCTCGTCATACCTGCGTGGGTTTCATCCAGGTATTCTGGTTTCCTCCCACAGTCCAAAGACATGCACAGTAGGCAAATTGGCCTTTCCAAATCATCCCTAGGTGTGAATGAGTATGAATGGCTGTGTGAGTGTTGGCTCTGCGATGGCCCGCTGAACTGTCCAGGGTGTGCCATTCCATTGCCCAGAGTCTGCTGAGATGGGCGACAGCCTCCCTACGACTCTGATTAGTATTAAGTGGCTTAGAAAATGAACAAAGATCAATCCATATCGAACACCATTAATGGTTCAAGTTTCACAATAACATGCGCAGGTTCAAGTGAACTGGGTATACATTTATGAAGGAAAAAAAGCCTAATCATGTCAACCCCTGTTTAGAAAAATGCTAGGGACAAGAACAGTGTCAGCACGAAAAATATTACACCAAGTCAATTCTCATATGATCCTTACCATTGTTTTTATTTGTAGCAACAATGATAGAATACAGGGATCCCTCACTTTCCGCAGTTAATTGGGACCAAGTTCCCCCCGCAACCACCGAATTCCGCGAAGTAGGATCACCCCCCCACCCCCCCCTGACTTACGTACTGTATATGTACATGTATATGTGTATATAATATCAATAAATATTCAATGCCATAAATGCTTATAATAACAAATATTTTTAAATGATGCATAAAATTTCAATAAAATATAAATACACACACATACAGACACACGTGCATGCACTCAGATGCGCACCTCAAAAAATGTAATTAGTTTTGATGAGAGGTTTTGGGTTGTTTTTTGTTTTGTGTCTGTTGGGTTTTTTTTGTTTGTTTTGTTTTGTTTTTTTGCATAATTGGCCTTGTTTTTGTGCCATTTTCCTATTCTTCCTTAATTTCCTTATTTTTTTTAATTCGATGAATATTAAATAAAACAACCCACAATGCACTGAAGCTGCATGAATTGAAGCGCAAAGTAGTGAGGGATCCCTGTATGTTATAAACATTTTAGAGTTGAAGTGCTGTATATACCGCATTTGACGTGATTAAGCGCCCAGGGCGCTTAAAAAATTGGAGTGGGTAGACACTTATTAAAATGTTACCAGCAGAGTGGAAGGGTAAGTGCTTATTACCATCGAGGTGGAAAACATGAATAATAACAGAACAATAAAAGATTTTTACTGGTATTTGTGTTATTCATTTTGTGGAATCAACCAAACTACTTACAAGAAACCTGAAAATAAACAGAAAACAGCATAATTTAAAAAAAAAAAGACCCCTTACTTTTCCCTCCCGGTGTTGTTACTTTAAATAATTTCCCCCTATGCAAAATCGAGCCAATCAACATGAATGTCAACTTTAGCACATGGCCCGTTAAACTAATCAACACGAATATCAACTTTAGCACATGGCACATCGAACCAATCCACACAAACAAGCACATGTCCAGGAACATCTTTAAATGTATGAAGTTAGTGAGCAGGAGAATCTGGTGAAAAATAATCAGCACTTTCTGATAGGTCCATATCTGGTTCATCGCTCCATTCATTCAGAGCATCCCATAGTTTTGCTGTAGCAGTTTCTAATGGTTCATCGGTTGTTGGACATTTACCAAGAGAGCACAGCAAAATATTTTCCTGTTTTTTAAAGCTCAGCGTAACGATTGCGTAATGGTGTTGTTACTGATGAACATTATAGACATTTCCCAGTGGCAGGGGATCTTGAAATACCGCGTAAACTCACTTTTACAGGCAGTGAACGCATCATTTTACTGCTACAGAGACTGATCGAATAAAATTGGTAAGTTTGATCTACAATTTTGCTCCCAGTACACATGGGCGATTATTAGACGTAAGATCAAAAATACTGGGGGGTGGGGTGGGGGGGGCCTTATTGAAACAGAGCGCTTATTACGTCGGATATGGTACTAGCTGTATACTGCCTTTACTTGGCCTGGTAGCAGAAAACTGGAAAGTGATTTTGAAAGAATCACTGGGTATAATGCTGCCATTTAATTAAACTAGAAATTTTTATGCCAGCTGTAGCCATAATAGAGTCTCTCTTTGTATTCCCAGCTGCCACAATGTAATTACTATACTTTCCTGTAAAAACAGTACCTGACATCTCCATGTCTGACACCCACATGACACGTGCTGATTTAAATTCATATAGCAGTAGATTTCTGATAGAAATCTATTTTGTTTATTACATGACAAAAGGTACGAAATGGGATAAATTTACATTTATAAAAGCATTTTTCAGTTTCTGGCTTTTTATAACATTAAGGAAACAGCATAATACAAAATAAATCATTTTCTTTTACAAAAGGAATTGATGGCTCAGTGGGGAGATGTGGCTAAAAGCAATGCAAACTACACTGTCACCACCACAGTGATGATAGTTTTCTAACACCAGCACCTCCTGAAGTGTTTCATTTCACTTTACCACTGCCATTTTTTTATTTATTAAAGTGGATGCAGAGCATACTTTGCATCATTTTACAATTACATTTAATACTGTGGACCCAGTGAACAGTGAAACAAGTTAATAATTCCTGGTATATGTTACATTATGGTGGCATGGTGGCGTTGTGGCTAGCACGTCGGCCTCACAGCAAGAACGCGGGGTTTGATTCCCAGCTCGGGTGTTTCTGTGTGAAGTTTGCATGTTTGCCAGGGTTCTGAAAATGAATGAATGAATGTAACACACAAACTGAGGCCAAAACATAACCTCTATAACCTCCTTCCAGTTAAGTACATGAAATTTTCTGTCCTGGAGTCTAAGGTACTTTTAAATGATGATGATGATGATGATGATGATGATGATGATGATGATGATGATGATGATGATCATCATCATCATCATCATGATAAAGAACTGTTCCAGTTCGGTTAGACTATGCAAACTCCTTCCAATAACACTATATAAATACAGTGATCCCTCGCTACTTTTTGCTTCAGTTTCTGTGGCTTCAGTGCAGCGCGGGTTTTTCAAAAATATTCAACGAAAAATAAAACATAAGGAATTTAATGAAAAATACTGAAAAAGTTAAGGAAAATGCCACAAAACAAGGCCAATTATACAAAAAAACCCAAAACCCCCCAACAAAACTACTTATGTGAGGTGCGCGTCTGTATGTGTGTGTTTTTATATTTTATTTACATCTTATGCATTATTTTTTAATGTTTAATTTATTATAAACATTTATAATGTGGAATATGTATTTATTTATATTATATACACATATACAGGTACGTATACGTCAGTCGGGGGGATGGGGGGGTCCCGAGTCTACTTCTCGGAAATCAGTGGCGCCTCGGTCCCAATTAACCCGCGGAAAGTAAGTGATCCCTGTCCTATAGAAATTGATAATTCAGGACTGTTTGGAAGTATACCAGAACCACCTACAAGGTTTATTCTTGTATATTTTTTTGGTTTTGGGAGTACTTGGATGAGGGATTAAGTTTAAAGTCATGTTTTAAGTTAAAAGAAATCACTTCTGAGAAATAACGTCAGGAATAATTTTTGAGAAAAAAGTCTGAGAAAAAAAATTCAAAGCTAATATCTGAGCCTAATGTCAGCATATTCAAAATGGATGACATGAATATGCTAATAACACCATGTCATAATTAATTCGAAATATATGAAGATTATTTCTATCTTGGCACATAATCACCTCTTCCTTACCAGTACTTATAGTTTGAAAGTTATTTTTGACTTTTTGTTCAAAATTTTTTATTTTACACTTCAAACAGTCCCCTTGAGTTCATGAGGAAACAAGCATGCATCCATGGCCTTAATGCTCTCCTGCAGGACCAAGAATTCAACATCATTATGATACTAACTATTTTAACAACCTAGTAAACAAAACTTGGCATCTCAAAAAGTGGTCCTTATCATCTCCAGTATACGTTAATAAACTCTTCAACAAGTTGAACTAATACGATGCATTACAGTACATCTGTCAAAACTCTGAAAAGACTTAGTGACAGATCAATTCTTTCTTATAAGTGCATTCTATAATCCCACGGCTGCTCTTACACATCTGTGCACCGTGCATGAAAACTGGCCAAAACTATGTGGTTTTATGAGTTCGGTGCACACTCATCTGGCTGTATGACAACAGTGGTACAAGTCGAAATGAGGGTAAACATCAAAGGCCTAGAATTAATGCACAAGCCCTGCATATAAAGTCATGCACCTAATCATTAAAATGCATGAAAGCTCAAGGAGCTGAAGTGTTGGAGCGATAAGGAAAGAGCTGTCAGCAGCGATCTGCTTCCATTTAACACGATTTTAAAGTGACTGACTCGTGGCACGCTGACAAACCACTGTATGGCTCTTTGTGTGTGTGTGTGTGTGTGTGTGTGTGTGTGTGTGTGTGTGTGTGTGTGTGTGTGTGTGTGTAGACACAGAGTTAATGAGAGGGAAGAGCCAGCAGCATTTAAACAGTGCCGAGCATAAAAGCTAAAGTGCACACAGTACAGAAGGCATTGAAAGACTTGAACAAGATTGTTTGGTTGTTCTGTCAGTTCGGCAGAGTGTTTCTACTTTTAACATCAAACCATTTCACCCACACGTTGATGGGACAATGTGCACTTGTGCAAAACACAAGGTTACGACTAGGACAGTCCAATTGTTTTCCAGCCAACAACCAAAGAACTTTCATTTCATTGTTCATTTTCTGTAACCGCTTAATCCTAATTAAGGTCGCGAGAAGGCTGGCGCCCATCCCAGCCGACTTTGGGCGAAGGAAGAGTACACCCTGGACAGCTTGCCAGGCCATCGCAGGGAAGAAACACACTGACGGCTTTGCAGCTACTCTGGTTGAAAGTCAGCAATGGTTCTTTTACAGCCTCACACCATAGACAGTGAGAGACATGGCCGGCCTTTGATAACCCAGCTGGCTGCACGGGGGGGGGGCAACCTGTTGAGAATGGGCCTTGAAGCCCCGACCTTAGGATCAGTGATCCAGCATCTTTACCACCAGGCCACCACTGCCATAACTTTCTTTCGTATAAAGTCAATGGCCAGTTCAGGTAGCGATTCACACTGCCCGGCGTGGCGCACTTTTACAGGTTCTGAAGCACAGACGTGAAACCAGGACAGAAATAAGAGTCCACAGTCAAAAGGCTATCGTTTCACACTGTTGGAAAGACCTGAAAACATCTAGAATTACATTTCTCAGCTCTGTAGTCTAAAATGAATCAGCTTCCTTCAGTATTGAATTTTAGATTATTTGTAGGTGAAGGCGAGGAGAATAAAAGGACTGTGGTATCATTGCACTCTAAACCACAAGGACAAGCACAAGAGGAAATGCAATGCAGGTTAGAATTCAATAGCCTTTTTATTACAATGTGAAAAATAAATTCTCTGCAATATGATACGCTCTCACTAAGTGGACACCAAAACATACTTGTATGAGCTTTATGGGATTACTGTAAGACTGGCGACTCTCGTATCGTCTGCATCAAGGCGTGTTACTAGACAAATTAGGAGCACGATGTCATGGATACCGGACTCGCAAGAGAAAGTCACCCTTGAGATCAGGATGGACTACATAATCTTTACTCATTTGCATAGCCAAGGATTCTGAGTGTTCAGGGAGCACTTCACCTGCTAGTTTGTGTTCTTGATTTAAATGTTTCTGAAACTGAGCCGCACATCCAAGAGGGCAGTGGGTTCGATTCCCAGGGTTGACCGTTTATGTTTGGAGTTCGCATATCTTGCCTTTGTTTACATGGGTTTCCTCTGAGTGCTCCAGTTTCCTTCTACAGTACAAAAACATGCAGGGTAGGCGTGTTCGCCACTCTGAATACGCCCTAGGTGTGAGTGTGAATTTTTGTGTGTGTGTTAACCCTGCAGTGGCCTGGCAAGTTGTCCAGAGTGTACCCTGCTTTTGCTCAGAGTCGGCTGAGATGGGCACCAGCCTCTCTGTGACTTCAGATTAGGATTAAGCAGTGTATTTTACTGCCTGCAAGTAGGTACTATCTCATTTGCAACTGAACCATTACCAGGCTGCCCTTCCCTCCATCTACACCCGACTCATGCAACTATGTATGACTAATGGGCTCGGCTTTTAAAAGAAAAAGGGCAAAGCAAAGCATGTTCTTTCTCTGTAGTGGAAAAGAGAAGAGGTCATTTCCACCCTGGAAAATGTAAACAGAAGCCTAAAATGAATAAATTAGTCAGAGACATTGCAACACAGGCTCTTCCTGAGGGACGAGTGAAATGAAATGATAATTACAGAAGCCACTTTAATCTTTACTACCTACACCATGAAACCATAAATACTGAACAACTCTTATGGTGGACAAGTTTATACAATATAGGAATTAATACTCAGGGT
>CM045747.1:17148081-17260581 GCA_024760905.1 Plotosus lineatus | reverse complement strand
CTTTTCTTTTCCTTTCGGCTGTTCCCTTTCAGGGGTCGCCACAGCGAATCAGCTGCCTCCATCTTCATGGAAGTCATATTAATGATTTGCATGTTTGATTTGCATAAGTTTTGATATTGGATGCCTTTCCTGACACAACCCTTTAGCAAGATTCAGAAACACGCCGACGCCTATGCAGCTACTCTTTATGAAAGTCAGCAATGGTTCCTTTACATGAACCTCTCACCGTAGACAGTGAGAGACATGGAAGCTTTTAATAACCCAGTTAGCTGCACTGGGGAAACAGTGACAACCGTGCTAAGAGTGGGACTCAAACTCTAGGATCAGCGAAAAAAAATAATTTGCCTTTATTCACACACCAAAGATTGATTGCAGGCACAGAATCTGGACATCACTTGAATACAACCTTTGCAGAAATGTGATGCAACATAAAAGATCTCAACTAACAATGGCTCAACACTCAATCTACAGAAATGCCAGACGAAAAAAAGCAATTGAAATATATTAGCTCAGAATTTACTGCATATCAATCTCAATCTTCGGGAATCCAGTGAGCCACTGTGAAGACATCCCCTTCAGATATTCAGCAGGTATAAGGTAAAGTCCGTTGGGCCTTTTACACCCGCGCCATAGTGGCTCATCGGATCGGTGCTTATCCCTGGTTTCCATAGCTTGAAGTGACTCTGAGTACAATTCCTCCTGGATGAATATAAAGTATATATTTTTTACTGGTACCCATTTATACTACTGGGTGAACAGAGATGCACTTGTGGGTTAAGACCTTGCTCAGGGGTCTTAGCACAGTGGGGGGGGGGGGGGGGGTCCTTAGTAGGATTTGAACACACGACCTCCTAATCATGAGCGCAGCACCCTTACCACTACACCACCGGCCTCACCTGCAGTAGTTATAAGTACATTACATATTAGCTTCATCAATAATGCCATCCATGTAATGTTCCCACAAGGATAGTAATAGGAATATTTACATGTGCACATGTGTCTGCATCCATATGCATATGATCAGGTGATCCATTTATGAGTGTCCTTTACTCAGAGTCACCCATCGTGCATGCATTACATTTTGATTATCTCCTCAGTTCTGACCTTCCTCACTATTAATTAATATGACTTTGAATTTCTTCGGCCATCTGTCATGTCAGTGTCGCTACTGGTTCGTCCAAAAAAAAAAAAAAAAAAAGCATCAGTGTGTGGAATGTACTGTGAATATACTAGTATGTGTGTTTACTGTATCTCACACTGGTTGAATTATGGCTTTCAGAGCTGCATGACTGTAGAACAGTACTATGAATTCCAAAGAGTGTGAACAATCTGCAGCAAGAATAAAGAGTTACACCAGGGAGGTGATGTTTGTTGAGTGCTGGAGATAAAGTGTGCAGTGCATGCTGGGGCTTTGGAGTCCACAGAAAGGAGGCAATGCTGTGAATTATTCAGAAGCCCACTGCACATAAAACCTAAACCTTGCTTCTGACCTTAACTTTTCATACATTCTATATGTACTTAGTTTCAGAAATGAGTACATCAGAGATGGATAGGATCAGAAATGAGTACATCAGAGGGACAGCACATGCTAGATGTTTTGGAGACAAAGTCAGAGAGGCTAGATTGAGATGGTCTGGACATGTACAGAGGAGGGATAGTGAGTATATTGGTCGTAGGATGCTGAGGTTGGAACTACCAGGCAAAAGGCCCAGAGGAAGACCAAAGAGAAGATTTATGGATGCGGTGAAGGCGGACATGAAGGTCGTTGGAGTAAGAGTAGAAGATGCAGAGGATAGGGAGAGATGGAGGCAGATCATTTGCTGTGGCGACCCCTGAAGGGAACAGCCGAAAGGAAAAGAAGAAAGAAGAAGAAGTACTTAGTTTCATAATTTTACTCTATTGCAGTAATCTGTAGATGAGGAAATATATTTTGGGTCGAAGACATTATACTTTCCTGTCTGTCTTCCTTTCGGCTTTTTCCCTTTTACTCTGGAGTCGCCACAGCGAATCATCTGATTCGCACGACTGATTTGGCAGAGGTTTTTACGTCAGATGCCCTTCCTGTCACAACCCTTTTTAGCAAGGGACAGAAACACCCTGACGGCTTTGCAGCTACTCTTTACGAAAGTCAGCAATGGTTCTTTTACATGCCTCTCACCAGAGACAGTGACAGACATGGCCCGCCTTTGATAACCCAGTTAGCTGCACTGGATGGGGGGGGGGAGACAGTGACAACCCTGTGGAGAGTGGGACTCGAACCCCCAACCTTTGGATCAGCGATCCAGTGCCCTATACCACTAGACCACCACTGCCCCCTGAAGACATTATACTTTCCTCACAGTATCAAATGTGGGAAGCTTGGAATATGATTGTGGTGGGGCATTTTATCCTGTACTACTTACGTCCTCTTTAAACCGCTTTTAATTTACAATTTTCTTAAAGGCATAAAAATTATTGTTTATCACCAAAAAGTGTGAAATTTAACACTATTCTCTCTCCAGCCCAGTCCCCAGTGATCACTTAAGCCTATTCTAGGAACACTGGGTGCCATGCCACATTGACCCACATGCATATAAGGGGTAACAAGGCATTGGTAATCCATCTGCCAACTTGTTTTCAGGAGGAAACCTGACAATACGGAGGAAACTTTAGTGGACATGAAGAACCATGCAAAACTGTGCACAGACAGTAAGTAAACTGGAAAAACCCTGTAGCTGTGAAGTGGCAGGACAACCTACTGAATGACTTGTACTGCCCTATTAGGCATACAATCAATAAACACGAATTCTTTAATTTGAGTTTCAACAGAAGAACTCAAGTGCTTGCACAACTAATAATTATAGTTTATAATAATTACATTTGCCATGTGGTAAGGAGCTGGATCACTGATCCCAAGGTTGGGGACTCAATCCCCACTCTCAATGGGTTGTCACTGTCCCCCAGTGCAGCTAACTGGGTTATCAATGGCTGGCCATGTCTCTCATTGTCAATGGTGTGAGGCATATAAAAGAATCATTGCTGACTTTTGTAAAGAGTCGGCTGCAAAGCCATCGTGTTTCTTGCTCTGCGATGGCCTGGTGAGCTGCCAGGGTGTACTCGACCCTCGCCCAGAATCGGCTGAGATGGGTGCCAGCCTCCCCGGAACCATAATTAGGATTAAGCGGTTCAGAAAATTATATTCGCAATTACTTTCTTACAATTAAAACATAATTGTACATTTTAAATACTAGTAGGTTAATTAGGTATATTATTAATATTATTGCAGGCACCGTTGTTAATTATTTGAGGAATATTTTTTATTTTTAGTGTTTTTAGGGCATGGTATAATGACATAATGGCATCCGTCTCACAAGAAGGTCCTGGGTTCGAGTCTCCAGCTTGGGTGCTTTTATGTGGAGTTTGCATGTTCTCGTTGTGCTTGTGTGGGTTCACTCTCAGTATTCTGGTTTCCTCCTTCAGTCCAGAGACATGCAGGTTATGGCTAGCTGGCTGTTCTATATTGCTCCTTCGGTGCCAATATGATTGATGTATGTGTGTTACACTTGCGATGGTCTGGTGAGCAGTTCAGGGTGTGCCCTGCCTTCGACCTTAGTGTCGGCTGAGAGAGGATTGAGCCTCCCTGTGCTCCTGATAGGAATATACAGTGAGAAAATGGAGTGAACGAGTGTTTTTTAATTGTGGCTCCCGGGCCGGAACTCGTTGCTGAGCATCGCTTGTATCAGAGGGATGAATATCTCCGATGCTCAAAGCAGCTTCCTGGTGGATGACGTGGTTTGTTTATGATGGCAGATACAAAAGTAGAAATTTCTTCTGACAGTTCGAGTCTGATCCCAAACAACGGCAATGCTTCATCTCAGCCTAATAATCCGCTTTCAAGGAAGCTTAATAAGATTTTGGAAACCAGGCTGGATAATGACAAGGTAAGAAATGGATTCATTCAAACTAGCTTACAGGCTAACTGTTAGCATTGTAGAATGTGTGAAACTAATGTATTTATTCAGAGTTAAAGTTATTTTAAAGTTGCCGATGCCGATATAAGTGCAGATATATTAATCCGGTTTACTAACAATTACAATTCATGTTAATAATTATGAAATTAATGCTATCTTACTCTTTACCTAACTAGTTGAACCAGTTATGTGTACAGTATATAATAATTAACTAGACTTCTACTTTCTTTTTTTCTTCTTTATATTTAATTAAATTGTTTACCAGGTGTATTTCTTCCTCATTACTCCTAATATAAATTTAGGACTTTTATTTGTCTAAATAATGTTCAGTTCAGGGTCGCGGGGAGGCTGGTGCCCATCCCAGCCAACTCAGGGCGAGGGCAGAGTACACCCTAGACAGCTCGTCAGGCCATCACAGGGTGGAAACACGTTTGCAGCCTACTCTTGTCGAAAGTCAGCAATGGTTCTTTTACATGCCTCACACCATAGACAGTGAGAGACATGGCCAGCCTTTGATAACCCAGTTAGCTGCACTGGGAGGGACAGTGACAACCTTGTGGAGAGTGAGACTCGAACCCCCAACCTTTTGGATCAGCGATCAGGCACCTTATACCACTAGACCACCACTGCCCTGCTGTCTAAATAATGTTTACCTTTAAACAAATAAGTGAAATACAGTAATAATAATACAAGCAACAGCAGGAATATAAACAGATTATCATGAATTTACATAATACTATATGAATGTTTATTGTGTTACATACAGTAAATCTAAAGTGTTTAAGTTTGAGAGCAGTGATGGCCTGGTGGTAAAGGTGCTGGATCACTGATCCTACGGTTGGGGGTTCAAGCCCCACTCTCAACAGGTTGTCACTGTCCCCCTAGTGCACCTTAATTGGGTTATCATAGGCCGGCCATGTCTCTCACTGTCTATGGTGGGAGGCTGTAAAAGAACCATTGCTGACTTTTGTCAAGAGTAGGTTGTATAGCTGTCAGCGTGTTTGTACCCTGCGATGGCCTGATGAGCTGTCCAGGGTGTAGTCTGCCCTCGCCCAGAGTCAGCTGAGATGGGCGCCAGCCTCCCCGCAATCCTAATTAGGATTACATGGTTCAGAAAATGAGAGCGAGTGAGGGTTTAAGTTTGAAAGATTGCACAATTTCTTCCCATTATGTCAGTGCAAACCTATACTGGGGAAAAGAAACTTGAATTAGATCTGAATCTGGATTCTCGGATCCAGTAAAAATAAAATGAGGAGTACCACAGGGCTGCATTTTACTCCCCCTTCCTATTTAATCTATTTGAGGAACACATCTTTTGAGAAATCCATGGACCGTATGAGGTGTTGTAATTAATAAGTTCACTTACAAAGTGTGGACGATACTGAACTCCAAACTCAATGCAGGAAAGAACCCAAAAGATAATGATTTCTTCCCACAGTTAATCTGCTTGAACAATTAATACATAAATCAACAAACAAATGAATAAATAAACAGATACAGAAAAATAAAGTATATTTAATTTTCATTGTTATTTTTGTTATCATTAATAATATTATTAATATTATTTGCAAATACTGAGGGTTGCTATGAGCAACAACGTTTTTGTACCACTTATACAAATGTAATATTCTAATATCCATGAGATTTATTTAAAATAAAATCTGTAGCGGGGGAACACCGAAAACAAATGCGTAAAGCTGGATTCACACAGGAAGCAACAGGTGATCATGCAAAGTCAGTGATCGCCAGAGAAATAAGGGATGAGAGGCGAAAGTTTCTCTAGCAATCCGAAGTTGGTGTACTGATGTGATTTGAGCGATTTCCAATCAGAGCTTAAAAATACAACCATTTGACAGATTCCATCAAACACTGAGTCCCTTTGGAAACAACAAACACAAGTTTAATGAATCCACCCATATTAACATGTAAGACGAGGTTATTCTTGCTGTGTGTAAATATCCTGTGCTTTATGACTGCACACAGAAATTTTACAAGCAGACAGTAACTGGAAGCACCATGCTTGGGTTCATTGTAATAATTTGTTCCTTGGCCCATTCTCTACCTTTCCTGAAAATTTCATGCATATCCATTCATAACTAATTACATAAAGTTGATCAAACAAACAGAGACAAGCCGGCGAAAACATAACATTCACTGTTGGCGAAGGTAATAATAAGTTAATTACTGCCATAACCTAGGCTGCAAATCTATCAGCGTGTTTCCGCCCTGTGATAGCCTGGCGAGCTGTCCAGGGTGTACTCTGCCCTCGCCCGGAATCGGCTGGGATGGGTGCCAGCCTCCCCATAACCGTAATTAGGATTAAGTGGTTACAGAAAATGAACTGAACTGCCATGACCTAAACTAATATGTATAAGATGATAAAAGTTTTCACTGACCTGCTGTAGAGAATTCACTCGATGATGCTCACAGTTTTACTCAGAACTGTAGTTCAGGAACAAAGTATTTGTGTGTCAATCATTGCTTCCTCTGTAAATGTGGCTTAATTTCTGTACTGTACTATTTAAGTAGTTAATATAATTTTTTTTTACTTAGCTGTCATTTTGAGTGTAAAGTTTTAATGTTTTTTTTCTTCTTCCGCTTCCTCCATTTTATGTCCATTGCACGCTGCTTTTTAGTGAATAATAAACCTCAGTTTTGAATCTTTTCTTCAATGTTAGGAGATGATGGAGGCTTTAAAAGCTCTGTCAGTTTTCTTCAATGAAAACAGTCTTCGCACGCGGAGAAACCTGCGAGGAGACATCGAGCGGCGCAGTTTGTCCATTAATGAAGAATTTGTGGGAATATTTAAAGATGTGAAGGAGGTGTGCTGCTCTTTTATTTGGATATTGCAGTGATTACTGAGAACATATTTGTTCACTAAATAACTTTTTAGAGCCTTAAAGAAGTTTCTCTTATTTTTTTCCTAGGAGCTGGACAGCATACATGAAGATGTCCGAGCCATGAGCTCCTGTTGTGAAGAAATGACCAATAGATTAAAGGTACTGTATACTGCTCTTTGGAGTCTTCGCCGAAAGTAAATAAACAGGAATAAAAGTCAGCGCTGCTTTAGACTGTATTTATTCCACTTTGCTGTATGGTGTAGTTCACAAAATGAAGTGTTGTTCTTTTTGATAGGCAACCAAGGAACAAACCCAAGACTTGATTTTGAAAACCAACAAACTACAGGGAGAAAAGTAAGTTATCTTAAAAAGACAAAACATGGTGAAATAAAGATTGGGGTTTGATGTTCACGATTAAATAAAGTGTGGCGTTCCATGATTTATGAGCACATTTGGAGTACAGTTGAGGTATAAATAGTAAGCATGTAGCATCCACGAGATGAAACATGAAGGAATCGTGTTTTCAAGTTCATCATGATCCCCTACAATGGCGCATCGAGGTCAGTTATGCTCTAGGTATGGTAAGCTTTACTGTGTGCTACTACAATTCCCATGTTCTATCAGGCTTGACATCAAATCGTAATAATCACGGCAAGATTTTTGCCAGTCAATATTCAATAGACATTCGTATTAAAATAATTGAATCATTAAGTCTTAATTCTATAAATGCTGAATTCCACACTGACAAAACAATGTCCAGTTACAGTTTTTTAGTCGAGGGAAGAAAGACGTTGAAAAGAAAAATGATTTGCATTCTAATGGATTTGTGAAGGAACAAAAACACACACACACACACACATGCACACACACACACACACACACACATGCACACAAACAAACAAACGCTTTGTTAATTTCTGATGATGTGCTCAGAGGTGGTCAGGTTAAAAGAATGCTAGGAGCATGTGGTAGAAACATTAAATATTCTGAGTGTCAAGTATATTTCTTTCTAGAAGAAGTAGGGACATTTTCTCATCACAGACATTCAAAATCAACAGAACTGGAGATATGTGGTTTTCACTGGACAGGCGGTGTATGAAAAAAAATGTCACATGAAGAATAACTAGTCGTTAAAGCTGTCAGAAAAAAATAATGGAGTAAATGTACATAGTATTAGCGGAGATCCCGCTCGCCGCTCAGCACCATTAATCAGGAAAAAACGTCTAACCATCATGTTTCTTTTGGAATGTCAAGATATTTTCATGAATTTTAGTGATGTACTTTTACTCGCCAGCCAAACTAATATGGCTTTGAACTGCTATCATGGCAGATAGTTAATAGTTGCTTACTGGATTCCAGGCTATCCACACAGTGCAATATATATATATATATATATATATATATATATATATATATATATATATATATATATATATATATATATATATATATATATACAGACCCTCCCTGACTTACGTTCGTTCGTTTTACGTTTTTTCGATTTTGTTTTTTTTTTCTCCCCCCCCAAAAAAGTCAAATTTTAAGTTTAGCGTGCTCTCTGTAGTACGAGACGTACCTACGTCGTACGCTGACGTAATGACGCTGCGTCCATTGTTTACAATCGACAGACTGAGCGTGCCCCTGCTTCTGCCCAGTTCACTGCGTTTTACCCTCGTGTTAAGGCGTCGTCTCTGTGATATTTGTGTTTATGCTGTTTTGCGGACTTTTGACTTTTATATAATTGATTTAGGGGTGTTTTATGAGATATGGTAATGGTATTTATGTATGTATAGTACAGTATGAACGTCATACGTCACTGGAACGTACAGTAACAACTTAGGTTTTGTTTTTTTTTCACCTTGCATTCGGCCGTCCGGAACAGAACTAAAACGTAAGTTTGGGAGCGTCTGTATATGTGTGTGTGTGTGTGTGTGTGTATATGTATATATATATATATATATATATATATATATATATATATATATATATATATATACACATATACACACTGCCCTCCATAATTGTTGGTACCCCTGGTTAGGATGTGTTAAAAGCCTTAAAATAAATTACATTTTTATTTCAGAAGCTACTCACACACGAAAAATTGTAGATTAGGCGGTTCCGACCAACCAGTCGTAAATCGGATATTTAACACAACGAAACCGAAACCACCCAGCACTCGCTATGAATTCATGTGAAGCGTATTCTTCACCTGCATGTTCTTTCAACATGCGAAATAAATGTGTAGCCTTACTTTGCACTTCTCACAACCTCAAGTTCACATTTCTTTTCCTATTATCTTCTAACCATGTGTATAGCAACTTTTCCATCTCTGCAATCGGTCCTTCACGCTGTTTTGTGATGATAGTTGACTTAATTGGGACGGCTGCTTTCACCGCTTCCTAAATGCGGTTCCTTCAAAATTGTAGACACCGTGCGTGGAGTGGGAGAGGTGGAGATCTCACTTTCACTTTCATCTTCGTCTCCAACGACAGTGCCTTTCTTGCGTTCTTGGTAGAATTGCCATCTGATGAATTGGACTTCCTCTTGGGGGCCATGGTAACGGTGTTCAGTCAATGAATGTAAAATTGTACTGTAAAAGAGATGTTACCGCGACAGTATCTAGTCACTGTGTGTAGTGGTAGAATGCTGTGAGTGTGAGATGCGGGGATGCTGTGCTGCCACAACTATCTTACGCGCTGTGCTGCCGGACATATATATAAGATAAGATAGATAAGATACAGCTTTATTAATCTCACAATGGAGAGATTCACTGTTACAGGCTCTTGAGGTACCATCAGTAGGGGGTGCAAAAATAGATACATATACAATATAATAATACATATACATACACACATACATATATATTATTTAAGTAAATAAATAAATAGATACATAAATAGTATAAAGTAATATACAATAAAAAGAAAAAGAAAGGACGGTCCCCGACTTACATTCATCCGTTTTACATTTTCAAAAAAAAAAGTCAAATTTTGAGTTTAGACGTACCTTCATAGTACGCTGACATAATGACACAATGACGTAATGACGCTGCGTGGATTGTTTACAAACGACAGACTGAACGTGCCCATCCTTCATCCCAGTTCAGTTTTATATATATATATATCAGTTGTGTAGCGTGTTTCTCGTGTTAAGACGTCATCTCTGTGATCTTTGTGTTTACACTGTTGTGTGGACTTTTGTAACCCGGAGCAAATATGGTTGGTCAGAAGTGTAAGCCTACTAGCATGGGTGCAAGTCTCATACACAGAGATGAACTAACTATCTGCACAGATCGGTGCAATCTACCATGAATACTCAGTTAAGCAAAGAGAGTTGTAAAATGAATGAAAACCCGAATCCAGAAAAGAAAGAGAACTCTTTGCTCTGCTGGTGATTCACATCAGTGCAGGCTGAGTACTAAACGAGTTCAACGGCACCCTCGCTCACTTGAAAGACCGGAAGTCCGTATAACCCGCGCTTTGTTTCAAGCAAGGAAACTACTTTCAGCAAGTGCACTACTTTCGGTATTGAGCCTCACATATCGTGGATGTATTGAGAGTTCCCACCAAAAACCTGTTAAGCAAGGGAACGTATGTATGGGAGCTCCACTTTTAGGCATTACCAAATTCTGTAT
Source organism: Plotosus lineatus (assembly GCA_024760905.1). Lineage (NCBI taxonomy): Eukaryota > Metazoa > Chordata > Actinopteri > Siluriformes > Plotosidae > Plotosus > Plotosus lineatus. Next base: position 17,250,154 of record CM045747.1, on the reverse strand, counting down.
ATTCTGTGATATAGTGGAGAAGCAGTACAAGTATAAAGTTGCATAAAGTGGATATACTCATGTAAAGTACAAGTACCTTAAATTTGATGAGCTGTAGCTTAAAGTTTAGAGAAGCGGCCTTTCTGACCGAAAGGTCGATGGTTCAATTCTTGAATCATCAGGACAAATGTGTGGCGGTGGGGGAGTGAGCTCCACCTTCCCTTCCCTTCTCCTCCCTTTCTTCACATTAGTGGCTGAAGTGCCCTTGAGCCGACATCCAACCACCAACTGCTTTTCGGGCGCCCCCCAATGTGTGTGGCAGCCTACTGCTCCAAGTGTGTGTGTGTGTGTGTGTGTGTGTGTGTGTGTGTGTGTATACACGTGTACTTACTGGTTTTGTGTGTGTGTGTGTGAGCTCATTTTGGGTGGGTTCAATTCCGAGGAAATAATTAATACAGTTTAACTAAAAAAGCAACCAAAAAACCCCACCAAATTTGTATCCAAGTAAATGTACTTAGCTACATTTCACATCTACTTAACAGCAAGTGTTTTTCTAGCAGGCTCAGTCAGTGTTTTGTGTTCTCATAAAATGTGAAAAATGGAAAAACTCATTATATTAATGGCCAGTGCTCTTCAGACTGGATCTGCTTTAGTGCTGGTTAAAAGAAGATAGTCCTTCCTGGAAGGTTGAGCGCAAACAAAGGATTACAGCTCGATATCTCTCGGCGCAGCAGTAGCATATGTATGAGGAGGTTAAATCTGCTGAAGGTACATTCTTTTATTTTGAGCAGTTTTGGGTTCAGTAAAGTGCAAGCTGATCAAATTCATTACAGAGATGAATAGAATGAACACTGAAGCTGTAAATCTAGATTGCTAGTGAAAATGAAAAGACTGTAGATTATCTTGTGATAGGATTAATATTAGCTGTCTAGATCCGGCTCTGGCCCTGGTGGATTAGAGCAGTTTTAAGATGTTTATTGTAGAGCAGAGGTCAGCGTGCTATTGAGCAAAACTAATTATAAACCATATTGTTCAACTACTGTTATTTGAATGATTTATGAAACACGTGTTCTTTATTTTAAGCTCTTCCTTTATAACTTCATTATTATAATCAATGCATAATTTGCAGTTAATGACATTCTTTGGGCTTCAAGAAAATTGAACTGGTCATCTTATTTCCATGTTATTTTAAAACAACTCTGTGTAAATTGCCTTTATTATGTACTAATTGTAACATATTGTGGGAACCGTGATTAGATCGAGAAGTGCTGGGTTTGAATCCCTGTTACAGTAGATGTCTACCATGCTATGAGGGGGGTGTTGGGTAACTATTAGTTAGGTATTAGTTAGGTAATCTTTTTTTTTTTTAATGAAAGGAAAATGCATTTTTTCATCCACCATCATTTTAAGACAGTGGTCCCCAACCTTTTTATCACCACGGATCGGTCAATGCTTGATAATTTTACCGTGGACCGAGGAGCATAGATTGTTAATGTATTATTATTATTAATAATAATAATAATAGTAATAATAATAATATTATTATGAATGAACACTCCATGAATGTTATTTTTCAATAGTTAAATAAAGTTGGTTGGAGCTCGAACTCTTTTTCCTCTTTTTAAAAAAAAAAGACAGATGATCATGCACCAGCTGAGAGAATGAAGGCTCAGGCTCAGTCTCACCAAAAATCCCCGCTAATGTTTAAAACATGTCCCACACGCCGTCCTCTTGTGGGTTACATGTTAGCAGTGAAATGACCAATGTGTAACTGAGAGAATCCGGTCATTTTTCAAAGTAAAAGATCATTCAGACTCCGATAATAAATAAAATGGAAATAATTATTTCTTGTGCGGCCCGGTACCAATTGCCCGGAGGTTGAGGACCACTGCTTTAAGAGACCTGTCCAGAAGCTGTGGTTGTATAAGAAACATTATGATCAATGACTATTGTAACCTTTCCTTTTATTCGCTTTAGGTTCCTTATTAGCATGATTAGTGGGTAGGGTTGATTCTTATTGAAGCGTGAATGCCAGTTAATTAAAGGTGCCTGTTTCTCAGTCTTCAAGCTAAAATTATAATTCCCTGCATTGAACAACAAGTGTTTATGTAGTCTAGTAAAAGTATAGAGAAAACCTTATTTTTACTGGTAGAATTAAAAAAGATTCAAATAATAATAATAATAATACAAAAATTCTTCCGTTACCCATACCTCTTTGGTCCTATCTCTGGAGCATGCTGTCAGATCTTTATTGGGTCTGTGCATGACCGCTTTGTATTACATCTGAGGCATGTAAATGAGGGTCCATAGATTATAGATAAGTCACAAATTCAACTGTTGATGAGGTTCGATGAATGATTCATAAGCTGTCTCTGAGTGTTCTTCTTATCGCACTAAAACGCAGCATGTGTAATTAATAGTGTCATAGTTCTTGTTGGCTGCTTATTGTAAATTCTACTGATTGTGGTCCACGACACACATCACAACAACGCTTGGCCCTGGGCAATACAACATGAGTATGCGGTGCAGTGAATGATTAATCAACTCTTCAGCTTTTCGCCACCCGCAGATCAGCTTTACTGCCCCTGCTAGAAGCACACGGTTGTTTATTCCCATTGAGAGGCTGCCAATAAAACTCATTTGGGCATAATTGATTAGAGGGAGAAACGATCAAGGAGGTGACAGGAACACTCAGCAGAATGTCTCGCCTGATGAAACATTGGCAGACTTGTGTGAAAAAGAGAGAGATCAGTTGAGAGAAAGAGTGATTTATGCACAGGGGGTTTGATTGTGAGAGCCTGAGTGATAGAACAGGGTTGAAAGTGATGCCGTGCAGAAAGTGACTGCTGGTACTGAGCAGTGCTACTTTGCTGTGTTTCTGACCTTGTTCAGCGACATCTGCCTCTGGCACCTTGCCGTAGCTGAGGCGGGCATGTGGTGACTCCATGGATCAGCAACTCTGATCAGAAAACTTTCTTTTATAAATCCAGAATTAAATATACTATTATGATTACATGCTTAATTCATAAGCTATGGGGTTGCATATATATATATATATATATATATATATATATATATATATATATATATATATATATATATATATATATTTTTTTTTTTTTTCGGATGATATGCTTTGATGCAAGCTCTATGCATTGATTGATACCTGGTACTTATTTTAGAAACCTGACTTACAAATCCTGTTTTGATTTCATCCTGATGTCTTACTGATTCAATGCAGTTTCAAAACTGATTTTATATAGATTTAATACAAATTTCACTGAGATTAGTTTTTGATTCCATACATTTTATTCTGATTCCGTGCAGATCTTATTCCAGACTGATTTGACTTCATACTGATTTGTGGTGGTTTTATACTGATTTCCCATTCTATATTCTATACTGATCCCATTTCTATGCTAATTTGTTATTGTTATTAACTGATTGATTTTATTTTAATTCAAGAGTGATTTGATTGCATATGGGACAGTGATGGTCTAGTGGATAGGGCGCAGGATCGCTGATCCTAAGGTTGGGGGTTTGAGTCCCCACAGGGTTGTCACTGTCCCCCCCAGTGCAGCTAACTGGGTTATCAAAGGCGGGCCATGTCCCTCACTGTCTACGGTGAGAGGCATGTAAAGGAACCATTGCTGACTTTCGTAAAGAGTAGGCTGCAAAGCCGTCAGCGTGTTGCTGTCCCTTGCTAAAAGGTTTGTGACAGGAAGGGCATCCAATGTAAAAACCCATGCCAAATCAAATGTGCGAATCTCGAGAACGGGAAAAAGCCGAAAAGAAAAGAAAGAAGTAGTGATTTGATTACATACTGATTTTATTCAATTTCTGTGGTTTTATTTAGTTATAATATTAATATATATATATTTATATTATATGGTATTAATATATAGAATAATATTAGATATACAAGGATCCCTCACTTTCCACGGTTAATGGGGACCGAGACTCCCGCGACCGCCGATTTCCGCGCGATCGACCCCCTGACTGACATATACGTACATGTATGAGAGAGATTTCCTTTCAGCTTTTTCCCTTTATCAGGGGTCACCACGGCGAATGATTCGCACATTTGATTTGGTATAGGTTTTTACATCGGATGCCTTTCCTGACGCAACCCTTTTAGCAAGGGACAGAAACACGCTGATGGCTTTGCGGCCTTCATGTCGCGGGGGTCTCGGTCCCTATTAACCGTGGAAAGTGAGGGATCCCTGTATATCTAAGATTATTCTATATAGTAATACATACTATATAATATAAATCTCCCTGAATCGCCCCTCCCTGAATCGCCACCTTATCGTGGTGGAGGGGTTTGCGTGACCTAATGATTCTAGGAGCTATGTTGTCAGGGGCATAATGCCCCTGGGAGGGTCACCCAAGGCAAACAGGTCCTGGGTGAAGGTCCCCATTACATCTCAGAAAGCTCAAAGGAAGCAGTCTCCCTTGCCCGGATGCGCGTCACCGGGGTTCTCTCCTGGAGTCAGGCCCGGGGGAGGGGCTAGCCCGAAAAGGAGACATGGGTCTGCCCTCCCATGGACCCACCACCCGTGGGAGGAGTTTTAGGAGTCGGGTGCAATGTGAGTTGGGTGGCAGCCGAAGGCATGGGTTCTGTCGGACCGATCCTCGGCTACTTACTCTGACCCTCGGGACATGGAATGTCACCTCTCTGGCGGGGAAGGAGCCTGATTTGGTGCGTGAGGTGGAGAGATACCGACTAGATATAGTCGGGCTCACCTCAACGGATAGCTTGGGCTCTGGAACCATCCATCTCAAGAGAGGCTGGACCTTATTCTATTCTGGAGTTGCTCATGGGGCGAGGCGGCGAGCCGGTGTGGGTATTCTTGTTGCCCCCCATCTCGGTGCCCAAATGTTGGGGTTCTCCCTGGTTGATGAAAGGGTAGCTTCCCTCCGTCTTCGGGCGGGGGGAAGGGTCCTGACTGTTATTTGTGCTTATGCACCAAATGACAGTTCAGAGTACCCACCCTTTTTGGAGTCTTTGGGGGCTGTGTTGGAGAACGCTCCCTCGGGAGACTCACTCGTTGTCTTGGGAGACTTCAACGATAGTGTGACCTGGAAGGGGGTGATCGGTAGTTACGGCCTCTCCAGTCTGAACCCGAATGGTGGTTCTGGGTTGGACTTCTGTGCTCATCACAGTTTGTCTATTACAAACACCATGTTTGAACATAAGTGTGCCCATAAGTGTACTTGGCACCAGGATACCCTAGGTCGCAATTCGATGATTGACTTTGTAGTTGTGTCATCGGACTTGCGACCATATGTTCTGGACACTCAGGTGAAGAGAGGAGCTGAGCTGTCTACTGATCACTAGCTGGTGGTCAGTTGGCTTCGATGGTGGGGGAGGTTGCCTTCCAGACCTGGCAGGCCCAAGTGTGTAATCAGGGTCTGCTGGGAACGTTTGGCGGAGTCCCCTGTCCGAGAGGCCTTTAACTCCCACCTCCGGCAAAGCTACAACCACGGAGGAGGTGGGGGACATGGAATCCGAATGGGTCATGTTTCGTGCCTCCATTGCTGAGGCGGCAGCCCATAGATGTGTGGCCGTAAGGTGCTTGTCGTGGCGGTAATCCCCAAACCCGGTGGTGGACACCTGCGATGAAGGGGGCCGTCCAGCTGAAGAAGGAGGCCTATCGGGTTTTATTAGCCTGTGGGACTCCCGAGACAGCAAACAGGTACCGGCAGGCCAAACATGCTGCAGCCGAGGCTGTCGCAAATGCAAAATCTCGGGCGTGGGAGGAGTTCGGTGAGGGCCTGGATAGTGATTATCGGTTGGCCTCAAAAAGGTTCTGGACCGCCATCCAACGCCTTAGGAGGGCAAGCAGTTGTCCACAAACACTGTATACAGTGGAGGTGGGGAGCTGCTTACCTCGACTGGGGATGTCGTCGAGAGGTGGAGGGAATACTTTGAGGACCTCCTCAATCCCACCAATATGCCCTCCGTGGAAGAGGAATACCCTGGGGGTTCGGGTGTGGGTCCACCCATCCCTAAAGTGGAGGTCACTGAGGTTGTCAAAAAGCTCCTCAGTGGTCGAGCACCGGGGCTGGAGGAGATCTGCCCGGAATATCTCAAGGCTGTGGATGCTGTAGGACTGTCTTGGTTGACACGTCTCTGCAACATCGTGTGGTCATCGGGGGCTGTACCTCTGGATTGGCAAACTGGGGTGGTGGTCCCCATTTTTAAGAAGGGGGACCGAAGGGTGTGTTCCAATTATCGGGGAATTACACTCCTCAGCCTACCTGGGAAAGTCTATGCAGGGGTACTAGAGAGGAGGATCCGACGGATAGTCGAACCTCGGATTCAGGAGGAACAATGTGGGTTTCATCCTGGCCGTAGCACTCTTGACCAACTCTATACCTCTATACGCTCCAAAGGATTCTGGAGCGGGCATGGGACTTTGCCCAATCTGCCCACATGTGCTTTGTGGATTTGGAGAATGCTTTCGGCCGTGTCTGTCGAACGATCTTGTGTGGCGTGCTCCGAGAGTACGGCATTCCGGACCCGTTGCTACGAGCCATTCGGTCACTGTATCACCAGAGCCAGAGTTTGGTCCTTATTGGCAATAATAGGTCAAATTCATTTTCGGTGAAAGTTGGAGTCTGCCAAGGCTGTCCTTTGTCACCGATTCTGTTCATAAATTTTATGGACAGAATTTATAGGCGCAGTCAAGGCATTGAGGGGTTCTGGTTTGGTGGACATCGGATCTCGTCTCTGCTTTTTGCGGATGATGTAGTCATTTTGGCTTCATCAAGTCGGGACCTCCAGCTCTCATTGGAGTGATTCGCAGCCGAGTGCGAAGCAGCCGGGATAAGGATCAGTACCTCCAAGTCTGAGACCATGGTTCTCAGTCGGACAAGGGTGGAATGCACACTCCGGGTTGTTAATGAGGTCCTGCCCCAAGTGTTCAAGTATCTTTGGGTTTTGTTCACGAGTGAGGAAAGGATGGAGCGAGAGATCGACAGATGGATCGCTGCAGCCTCTGCTGTTAAGCGGTGCCTGTACCAGTCTGTCGTGGTGAAGGAGCTGAGCCACAAGGCGAAGCTCTCAATTTACCAATCGATCTACGTTCCAACCCTCACCTATGGTCACGAGCTTTGGGTATTGACCGAAAGAACAATATCACAGATACAAGCGACTGAAATGAGCTTTCTTCGCCAGGTGGCAGAGTTCTCCCTTAAAGATAAGGTGAGAAGCTCTACCATCCGTGGAGAGCTCGTAGTAGATCTGTTGCTCCTCCACTTTGAGAGGGGCCAGTTGAGGTGGCTCGGGCATCTGGTCAGAAGGCCTCCCGGACGTCTCCCTGGTGTGGTGTTTCGTGCATGTCCACCCAGGAAGAGACCCCGAGTCGACCTAGAACACACTGGAGGGACTATGTCTCTCGGCTTGTCTGGGACTGCCTTGGTGTCCCCCCGGGAGAGTTGGAGGAAGTGGCTGGGGAGAGGGATGTCTGGATCTCTTTGCTTAGGTTGCTGCCCCCACGACCCGACCCTGGACTTAGCGGAAGATGATGATGATATTAATATTATACCTGTATGTGTATATAATATCAATAAATACATATTCAACACTATAAATGCTTATAATAACTATTAAACATTTAAAAATAATGCATAAGATGTAAATAAAATATAAACACACACACACACACACACACACACAGATACACACAGATGCGTACCTCACATAAAAATGTAAGTAGTTTTGTTGTTTTTATTTTTATTATTTTTTTGTTTGTTTGTTTTTTTGCATAATTGGCCTTGTTTTGCGGCATTTTCTTTAACTGTTTTCTAATTTTTCCTTAATTTCCTTATTTTTTTATTTTTTGATCAATATTTTTGAAAAACCCGAGATGCACTGAAGCCGCAGAACCTGAAGCACGAAGTAGCGAGGGATCACTGTATATAATATAGAATAAAATATTAATATACAGTATAGAATAATATTCTATGGTTTTATATAATATACATTTTATTCCACAGTGATTGATTCCAATTTGGTACTGATTTGATTGCATAGTAATTAATTTGGATCACATCCTGATTTGATTTTATACTGATTGATTTGATTCTGTACTGACTCGACACTGAATATATAGAGATTTGAAATTAATTCCTCCTGGTTCAGATTTTCTACTCTGGATTTCTAGGCATTTCTTACTGATTGGATTCTAATTCCATATTAATTAGTTTCTGATGTTATTCTTTACTAAATATGTAATATATAATCTGTATGGGTTCCATAGAAAATACATACTGATTCGCCACGCTACTAATGCTGAGTTCATCATAATTCGTTAATTGCATAACATCACAGACACTGTAGTGCCATTCTTTTTTTTTCACTTTTGCCCATGGCCAAACAATGAATCAATTAATCAGGTGGAGAATGAGTAAAGCTTTGCTTTCACATTAATTTTAGGCTTGTTTTGTTCGGGCCAGGATAATGACACACCAGTCGACAATGTGTTTTTCATTATTTTGATGATTTTCACTGCAAGCTTGGACCAGTTCTTAATCTTGAACATATCTAATGCATCAAACTGTGGAATCTTTTTTTCAGTGCATTATTTATTAATTTTCCTTTTTCAGATATCTCCATTATAGGTTTTATATATTGAAGCTATTATTGTGTCAGGTTCTTTTTACAAATGTCTGCATCAGAAAGCGTGTGCACATTTTGACAGCACTTCTATGGGGTTCACACAACTGATTGTTGAATTTCAAAATGTCAGTAGTTGTAGAAAAAGATCAACCTTACCAGTTTTTAACCAAGTAACTGAATATTTACCTAAAAGTAAAACACAAATTATTGTCAGTCTTTATATTACTATATTTTTGTCTTCGAGTTTTGTACAGATCCGTAGATCTTGGGGACATTTTCGGTTTAGAACCCTTTCCCATGGAACCCTTTCTTCCAGTTATATATATTGGATCATGTTTAGCTTTCCGTTCATGATTTTTTCTGAGTCATTTAAGCAGATGTGTAATATCAAGTTAAAAGTCTACCGAATGAATCAGAAGGTTTTATAAATGTGCAGTGCGCTTGCTTACTGTGCCATTTCGTTTCTCAGTCCCTTTGGGAGCAACTCGGACTTAGTGACATTTTCATCAGTGAATCTACAATACTCTAGGCCAGATGGAAGCTTTGCTGTCTGCCCAGCTGCTCTATAACCTTGCCTGACATTTCCGTATATCTCACAGGGATAAAGTTTTTGGAAGTATAAGACCAGGACATAGAATGTACTTTTTTTTTAACTTATTGGAACAAATTGAATGAACAGATATAATGGATGGATAAAAAATATTAAGCCATAGTTTGGAAACCTCTCTTGACCTTTGGTGATCCATACATTAAAATTTTTTTTTTTGGTGAAGATTGTATACATTTAATCGTACAGAAAAAGTGCAAAAATCCCCCCCAATTTCCTAATACCCCCATTTCACTGGACTACAGCATGCAAGTATCGTAGCGGAAGGGCGTGGAACGCAGTCTGCGGAAGAGCTTCGGCATTTTTACACAGAAAACGGGTGAAAATCCTATGGAAAAGTGGAAATTCTTGTACCCCCATTTCACTGGACTATGGCATGCAAGGATCATGTAGCGGAAATACACGGAACGCTGGCTACAGAACAGCTTTGGCATTTTTACACGGAAAATGGGTGAAAATCCTACGGAAAAGTGGAAATTCTTACACTCTCGGAACGTTCACAGCATGTGTGGAACAGGTATGGCAAAGTACGCCAAAGTGACCCCACGGAACACTCATAAAATTTTTTTTGTCCGTGAACATGCTTTTGAATATGTTCAAAAGCACGTTCACGAAATATTTTGGCCTGCTGGGAGCATATGGAAGTGGAGGAAGAGTTCAGGAATAACTACGGAATCACACGGAATGACATAGAACATGACGGAATAATTGCGGAACGTTTGCGGATGACAACATTTTTTCTTCCGTAAGTCAGCCGTGCTCCAATGAAATGGGGGTATAACACTTAAACAGTATCGGCATTGTTTATCCTTACAGTATAATTTGTGCGCAGTGTAATATGTTGAAAAACTACGCTTATTTAAATTACCATAAAAATCATTGTTATCCTGGTGGTTACTAGCAGGCCCTCAACCAATTTGGAACAACCATTTTTTTTTAACATGAAATGACGTGAACTCTCAGGGCTGGATTGTCCAATGCAAGTAAACAAGCATCCAGTGACATTTTAGGTGATAAAATATATATAGGCTTTTACCTTTGACTGATCCCTTTTGGCATGGTACTGCTTCAGGCCTTTGATTTTTTTGGGGTTTTCCCCCCATTTTCTCCTTAATTTAGCTGTATCCAATTCCCACTCTTGCTTTCCTTATCACACGACCACCACCGACCAGGGAGGGGCGAAAGTATGTGCAGTCCCCCACCGTGACTTTCAGTGCTAGCCAGCCGCTTCTTTTCAAACTGTGTTGCATGTGTATTTGGGTGTAACACACTCGGAGGGAAAGTGCTCTCTGCCCCGTTACATGAATGAGCTCACAGATATCTATGATTGACTGGCGATCACTGTGAGTGACAAGGAAGTGGGTGTATGCCTTCCCTCCGTTTCGTGAGAGCTCAACTAATTACATCCAAATTCCCAGTCACAGATAGCTGTGAAATTAACCATACTTGCTGTGGCATTAACTGCACAATTCAAGTCGATCTTTGGGTTAATAGTCATGCACCTTGTTGATGCGCCACTAGGGAGCTGCTTTGTGATTTTTATGAAGGAATTTTGCTGGAACAGTGTTCGGTTTTAGAACTGAAAGCTTGGGCTTCATAGTTTTGCCTGAAAGTCACATCGATTGCAGCTTGAGTTGAATTGCGTCTGCAACCCTCTCGGGTAAAAACATACGTCTTTATCACCTTCTTCTTCTTTCGCTTAATCCCGGGTCAGGTTGTAGGGCAGCAGCCTAAGCAATGAGGTCCAGATGTCCCTCTCCCCAGCCCCTTCCGCCAGTTCTTCCGGGGGCGGACACCAAGGCGTTTCCAGACCAGTTCAGAGACATAGTCCCTCCAGTGTGTTATGGGGTGACCCAGGGTTCTCTTCTCGGTTGGACTTGCGGACATAAAGCACAAAAAATAGTCAGGACCCATCTCACACCTGGCGTTGGAGGAAGGCAACCCTTCTGTCAACCAGGAAGAACCCCAACATGTGGGCACCAATACTTTTGGGGGGGGGGGGGGATCAACAAGGATGCCCACACCAGCTCTCTGCCTCTCCCATGAGCAACTCCAGGGTAAGATCCGGCCCCTCTCAAGATGGGAGATTCCAGAGCCCAAGATATACATTGAGGTGAGTACGACTTTATCGAGCTCATCTCTCTCAACCTCTCACACCAGCTCCGACTCTTTCCCCACCAGAGAAGTGGCATTCCATGTTCCAAGAGCCAGTGTCAATAGTGGAGGATAGGTTTGAGAGGGCCCCAGCCTTTGGCTGCCACCCAATTCACAATTCACCCGACCCCTACGGCCCCACCCACTGGTGGTGGGTCCATGGGAGCGGTAAAGATACACATTGAACAGAAACCTTGAAAGCTTCCCAATGCATTATGAGAACGAAATGGAAAGTAAACGCTTGAGACAGAACTTACTTTGACATTTTAGATGAAAAAGAAATGAATAGGTTTTTCCTTATTTTACTCGGAATGGATATTTTTGTTAGTGTGATAACTTTGGAAGGAAATTTGGTGTACATGTCTCTCTCAAGGGTGAATAGGGTGAGATTGTCTTTGGAGCAAAATTTTATATGGGTCAGGATCACTTTTCATGTAGTGGACTTTTTAAACTTTGAAATGGCTGTTTGAATTCATTTATTTGTTTTTTTTTTTAAGCATGACCTTGTGTGTGTGTGTGTGTGTGTGTGTGTATATGTGTGTGTATATATATATATATATATATATATATATATATATATATATATGTGTGTGTGTATATATGTGTGTATATATATATATATATATATATATATATATATATGTGTATATATATATATATATATATATATGTGTATATATATATATATATATGTATATATATATGTGTATATATAAATATATATTAATATATGTGTGTGAATATAGAGATAATTTATATATGTGTGTGTGTATATATAATATTATACAAATATACAGTGAGTCGTCGACTTACGACCGCGTTTGGTTCTGGCAGATCGGTCGTAACTCGATCTGGTCGTATGTCGAATCCAAATACACTGTCTGTCTTCCTTTTGGCTTTTTCCCTTTTACTTGGGAGTCGCCACAGCGAATCATCTTGATTCGCACATTTTGATTTGGCAGAGGTTTTAATGTCAGATGCACTTCCTGTCACAACCCTTTTAGCAAGGAACAGAAACACGCTGACGACTTTGCAGCTACTCTTTACGAAAGTCAGCAATGGTTCTTTTACATGCTTCTCACCATAGACAGTGAGAGACATGGCCTGCCTTTGATAACCCAGTTAGCTGCACTGGGGGGGGACAATGACAACCTTGTGGAGAGTGGGACTTGGACCCCCAACCTTAGGATCAGCGATCCAGAACCCTAGACCACTAGACCACCATTGCCTTCCATCCAAATACACTCACGCCAAACAAAAACAGATGAATAAATCTCGCGCATTTAAATCTATACATCTATTTTCAATTCCATGTCACTGTGACACACAGCGGAGAGCCAATCCTTTCTGTACTCCACTGTGTGGGTGGGTCTGATAGCTTCAAACTCCAATTTTATTGGATTATAACAACAGCCACAGACTGCGCGTGTTGTTTGAGTAGAGATGAATTTCCCTCATTTCGATTGGCTTATTTCCACGAAGCCAAGCACAGCTGACAAACAAACACAAAAGGACAGACATGGAAAATCTTCAACCCACAGACCAGCTGATTGCCAAAACTTTGGACGCGCTTCCTGTCATAAACACTGCAGCGTGCGAGTCCAATAAAATTAGAGTTTCAAGGTATCGGACCCGCCCACACAGAAAGGATTGGCTCTCAGCTTCGCACCACAGTGACGTGGCATTGAAAGGAGATGAATAGATTTGCTCTGAGCAATTAGAAAGTGAAGCTGCATCATCTCTTGCTTGGCCTTTTTAGATACTGGTGCTGCCGGCAACCCAAACAACTGTCGCGCGCAACACTCGCACTGCACTGCCATGAATCATGCTTCACCACTTTTGCGGTCGTAAAGTCGATCAGTCGTAACTCGCATAGGTCGTAAGTCGATGACTCACTGTATATGCACAGTAGGCCCTCGATATTCGCGGGGGTTCGGTTCCAGCCCTTCCCGTGAATGCTTATCTGGACTTATATCTTTCAAGTTAGCAAGTGCACTTGCACGCTTCACTTGCGCACTGAAAAGATCAAGCGCCGTGTGATTCAATGCAGTAAATGCTTATAATAACAATTAAACATTCAAAAGTAACATTAGATGTAAATAAAATATAAATACTGATGCTCCCCATCTCGGAGATACGAACAGGGCTGTCCGAGGTCGAAAGTGAAAGTGAAATGAAATTGAAGAACAAGTAGAAATAGAAATGGAATAAAATCTATAGAAAGATATATCATAAATATAAGTATGAAATATGATTAAACATTTTGAATTGTGAGATTTTGGGTTGTTTTTTGTTTTGTGTTGGTTTAGGTTTTTTTTTTTTTTTTTTTTTTTTTTTTTGCATAATTGGCCTTGATTTTGTGGCATTTTCCTTAACTTTTCCCCCTATTCGTCCTCAATTTCCTTATTATTTAATTTGATGAATATTTGTTTATTTATTTAAAAAAAAAAACGTGATGCTGTGAAGCGCGAAGTACCGAAGGATCCCTGTGTGTATGTATATGTATGTATGTATGTATAAGTATCCAACTTCAAGCTTGAATAGCATTTCGATGTCCATATTTATTTGTGAATTGATGTATCAAAATCTTTAGTACATGCCTGGGAAATAACAACATATGCTGAACAGTTTTATAACAAGTCAAGTACTTCCTATTTTACAGCTTTTTCCACTCTCAATTTTGTGACAAGAGAAAGATTATTTTCACGCCCTGCCGAGCCTCTGCTAAGGTCTCCACAGGTCCAGTAACCACATGAATCGGAGCACAGGTGCACAATGAGCCACGGAATTAGCATGTGTTTGGCAAAATTGGTAAATAAGCACAAGACTTAAAACGGGATTGATGATGTACTTACGTAACTTTTCCTGTTCATGTTACATGGTATATCTTGTGCTCCCACCCATCACTGATGGATTAGCATTTATTCATTTTAGATTATAAGGAAAAGTTGAACATGTCAAGCACTATCAATTATCAGAGTGCAACCTATTCCACAATTATTAGCTAAAGCTATTATTAGTGAATAGAAAGCTATTAATTCTGTTCATGTTACGTACTGACTTTGAGTTGTCCTACTGATAATTTAATGGCGCTGCTTCTCCAAGGAATATTATCCTGCGTCTACCATGATTTACTGCATATTGGCCTAATACATTAAAAATGGGAAAATAGTTTTTTTAAAAAACCTGCAGATAATGTAATAGGTCAGTGTCACACACATATCAGTACCAGTTTTGTGGTCAGACACATATATGGTGTGTGTGTGATGTGTGTGTGATGTGTGTGTGTGTGTGTGTGTGTGTGTGTGTGTGTGTGTGTGTGTGAGAGTGTGTGTGTGGTCTTTTTTTTCGTCTTGTGTTTTCCTCGGAGGTGATGGTGTAGTGGTAGGATTTATGTCTGCTCAGAATATTTCATGCATAATAATAATAAAAAAAAAGCTCTTTCTCTTTCTACCTCATTTAGAAGCAGCGTTTTCACCTGAAAGCTTCTGAGACAGGCTGGATCTCAGTGACAAACGAGCATCATGTCTTGATGAGAAAATGCCTTGTGCCCTCTGTCTGCCTCCCACATCCTCCCTATCACTCAATGCCACCGTGTCAATTGTTCTCAAAAGAACAAAACAGTTCTGCTTAGTGATGAGAGGAAAACAAACCATGAATAAAGAATGCGGAGGACAGACTAACATTTAAGCACCTGGTAACACTGGTTGTCCTCACGCCCGAGCTTTTTCTTCAACTTTGTGTTTGCGTTCATGTTTGAGCAGAAGTTTCACTGAAAGAACCTTTCATTGGGCCAATGAGAATGTGATAAAACATTTTACAGAGGCCATATTTCTAAATCATTATAATCGTTTTTGATAATGTAAGTTTTTATCATTTATAACTAATGACCTGTGAATAATTAGAAAATCCACTACAATACTTTGCAATCGTAAATGTAAATTGATGATAAAATATTACCACGGAGTGCTTCAAGTAAAGTTAATGTTGAATTTTCTTGTTTAATAATAGGTTGTAAGACACTGTGAACTTTATTTTTGCAATGTAGTATGGAAGTATTTAATTCTAGAATAAATCACATACACCTACAGGCATTATTTATTGCAGTACAACATTTTTTTAAATTTCAGAATTATAATACAAGCAGCATTAATACATTCTGAAATTATTTCTAGAATTATTAGAGACAAGGCAGTGGCGGTCTAGTGGATAGAGCGCAGGATCGCTGATCCTAAGGTTGCGGGTTCGAGTCCCCACAGGGTTGTCACTGTCCCCCCAGTGCAGCTAACTGGGTTATCAAAGGCAGGCCGTGTCTCTCACTGTCTATGGTGAGAGGTTCATGCAAAAGAACCATTGCTGATTTTCATAAAGAGTAGCTGCAAAGCCGTCAGCGTTTTTCTGTCCCTTGCTAAAGGGTTGTGACAGGAAGGGCATCCGACGTAAAAACCTATGCCAAATCAAATGTGTGAATCCGATGATTCGCTGTAGCGACTCCCGAGTAAGGGAAAAAGCCGAAAGGAAGAAAGAAAATTAGGGACAAAAAAAAAAAAAGATAAATTGGCTTAGAACATTTAAAAATTTGAAGTATTGAACAAGTATCAGGCAAAAAATTTGTAACCTTGGAGTGACAGGAACAGACTACATACAGTAAACACATAGGAGCCATGACATTAAAAACATTATGACCACGAGTAACATTTAATTCTGTCATTACACTGGCACCTGCTCAGTAGTGGGCTGTATTAGGCAGAAATTAACCATGCAGGTCTTGAAGTTGATGTGTTAGAAGCAGGAAAAATGAGCAAGCATGATAATCTGAATGGAGTAGGCAGTGGTGGTCTAGTGGTATAGGGCGCTGGATCACTGATCCAAAGGTTGGGGTCCTAGTCCCACTCTCCACAAGGTTGTCACTGTCCCCCCCAGTGCAGCTAACTGGGTTATCAAAGGCCGGCCATGTCTCTCACTGTCTGTGGTGTGAGGCATGTAAAAGAACCATTGCTGACTTTCGGCAAGAGTAGCTGCAAAGCCGTCAGCGTGTTTCTGCACTGCGATGGCCTGGCGAGCTGTCCAGGGTGTACTCTGCCCTCACCCGAAGTTGGCTGGGATGGGCGCCAGCCTCCCCGCGACCCTAATTAGGATTAAGCGGTTACAGAAAATGAACTGAAATGAAGAATCTGAATGACTTTGTCAAGAGCCTTGTGTGGTGGCTAAATGACGAGAGGTTTTCATCACCAAAATGGTTGGTCATGTGGGGCGTTTCTAGTATTTAGTGATAAGTACTCATCAAAGGTGTCCGAAGGAAGGGCAAACTCTAAACTGGCAAGAGTTCCATGTGGGTCTAGGGGCATTCTGATAATTGTGGGAGTGATGGCTAATATATCTGGTCTGATCTTACAAAAGAGTACTGTAGCACAAATTGCTGGAACTTAATGCTGAAGATAATAGAAAGCTGCTGACATGTCAGGTGGTGTTAATGTTATGTATCTTTTGGAAGCATCAACATTCAACTGCCATGTTCATAAAATTTATAGAATTTTACATTACAATTTTATTTATTTACAGCTGATTATAAAAGCTTTGCAGCTTTATATTTTTATGCACACACGCACACACACGCACACACATGCACACACGCATACATACATACATACATACATATATACACACACAGGGATCCCTCACTTTCCGCGGTTAATTGGGACCAAGATCCCCCCTGCGACCACCGAATTTTGCAAAGTAGGATCAACCCCCCAGTCTGATTTATACGTACATATATATGTGTATATGATATCAATAAATACATATTCAATGCTTATAATAACAATTAAACATTAAAATATAAATACACATTCAGACATGCGCGCACACATGCGTACCTCACATAAAATGTAAGTAGTTTTGATGGGAGGTTTTGGGTTGTTTTTTGTTTTGTGTGTTTGTTTAGGTTTTTTTTTTTTTTTTTGTATAATTGGCCTTGTATTTGCGGCATTTTCCTTAACTTTTCCCCCTATTCTTCCTTAATTTGCTTGTTTTTTTAAGTCAATGAACATTAAAAAAGAAAAAAAAAAACACAATGCACCGAAGCCGCATGAATTGAATCGCGAAGTAGCAAGGGAGGGATCCCTGTATATACACAAAGTTTTTAACTGTCAGTTTTCAAGTATGTTTTTAATGATTAAGAGATTATCATGAAGAATTTAGAAAACAGTATACATGTATGACTGGGAAATGTTGCCGAGAACTTTAAGTAGAATACATTTTACTCTTGTTCTTTTGCTTGTTACATGTTCTTTTGCTTTGATGCAGGAATTGACAGCAAATGTCAAAATGGCTGCATAAATAGTCAGAGGAGGGTTGCTTGAACTGTATAATTCATAAATAACTGGATTTATAATCAGAGGACTGTCTGTTGAAGGAAAGTTTATTTTAAAGTACGGTTGACTGGTCAGTACATTTTTCAAAGCTGCTCATGTCCCAGGCTTTTGATTGGTTCTGTGGCCCGAGTTGCATCGAGGATGCATGAGCGAGCAAGCACACTGAAGTGTGAGCATAGGCAGTGCAATGTATCGTCATTTTTCCCTTGAGACATAGCTACAGTTTGCATTTCTATTCAGATGAAGGAGAAACAAATACACATGGTTTGGGAAATAGAGTGTTAAATTTATGGTCTATCAGTAGGACTTCTGCTGTGGCTAAGCCGAAGAGAAATAAAATTACACAGTAAAAGCAGTGCTGTGGATGTGGTCTGGTGAGATAGATGGCTTCCTGAACACCTTAAAGAACCACTGGTGCATGACTTAATAATCATTTAATGAGTTTGCAAGGAAGAGGAAGAGCTGAATGAAGACGTTTCTTAGTCCTGTTTATTTCACCGGGATCCTATGCAAGAGGTCAAAATGAATGATTGAACCAATGCATGCGTGGCTACATGAGATTTTTCTGTCTGTCTGTGTGTGCATGTGTATGCATGTGTGTGCATGTGTGTACGTGTGTGCGTGCGTGCCCGTGTGCGTGCCCGTGTGCGTGCCCGTGTGCGCGTGTGTGTGTGTGTGTGCATGTCCATGCGTACGAGAGAGCATATAGCAAATTTTGACTGAACACAAATACATTATTTACAATGAGTAACTATTTAGTCATTTATTTATGTATTATACAGAAAGCTTGTAAGAAGGGCAGTGGTGGCCTGGTGGTAAAAGATGCCGGATCGCTGATCCTAAGGTTGGAGATTCGAGTCCCACTCTCCACAAGGTTGTCACTGTCCTCCCCAGTGCAGCTCACTGGGTTATTAAAGGCCCTGTCTGTCTCTCACTGTCTATGGTGAGAGGTTCATGTAAAAGAACCATTGCTGACTTTTGTGAAGAGTAGCTGCATAGCCGTCAATGTGTTTCTGCCCTTTGCTAAAGGGTTGTGTCAGGAAGGGCGTCCGACGTAAAAACCGATGCCAAATCAAACATGCAAACCATTAATATGACTTCCATGAAGATGGAGGCAGATGATTCGCTGTGGCGACCCCTGAGAAAAAGGGAACAGCCGAAAGGAAAAGAAGACGACAGAAAGCTCGTAAGAATGATTGACAAGGTTTGAAGTGTCCATCTGGGCTGTACCCAGATGCATGTTGTTAGTTTTTATATTTAATTACATTTAATTTCATGATGAAAAAAAGTTTATATGCAACCAGTTTGGGGTATAAATTTGAACACGGAAATATTATATAATGGAATTATTTCAAGGGCTAAACAGATGCAGATGGAGTCACACTCGTAATTTATAGGCCGGCCATCAAAAGGATTCTGCTTTGTTGTGTCTGTCTCGCACTACGTCACACTGAACAAACACTTCCGTTCCATAAAAACCTTGTTTATGAAGCATTAAATGAAAGTCGATAACATTGCCCATTCATTAACAGAGTGTCAAGTTGTGGGAGTGAATTTATTTGTTACACTTTCCTGAGAGACAGGTTTATTAACCTTTTTTGGCTTCCTACTATTTTCATTCATACAATGTTAAGTTTGGTAATTGTTGTATTTGGCAGCTTTAAAGGGTTGCTTTCTTAATCACGCCACTGTGAGTGATTTATAGTACATTGGGGTGCTTTTATTTTCTCTGCACCGGAAAGCACTGGCTCATACACTCAAATAAATACGACAGCAGCAACAACAACAACAGCAGTTGAATAATATTCCACTGCAAGTTCTCAAGTCATATTAGTCAAAGCCAGAGGTAGTTCAACACCTGAGTAATGCTGTATGTAGGTGTAACAGGGACAGCATTCCCTATCATTAAAACAAGTCTCTGTAGCAGAACAGTGAGATCTATATCATGGTTATTGTTACTTCTCACAGCTTTATACTCTCAATAATCAGCACTCATGGGGTTAAAATTAACCTCTAAGATTGCTTCACTGTAGAGGCTTAGTGTAGTATTCCTACAGTGATTTGACGCATGGCACTGACTGAGAACTGGCTGTGTTTTAATACCAATTTGTATTAGGTTAAAGGGAACGGCAGTAGAACATAGGACCGGAACCTGTGGTTGAAAAGGCTCATTGAACAACTCTGTAAGCCTCATTCATTAGTTCTGTATGTGAGGGAACAACAGAATAGGAACTGTGCCTTGGATAATGGAAAATTTCATTACAGGGTGTGCTCAGACCATCAGCAAGAGCTTTAGTTATACTTAGACTAGTGTAAAAGTACAGTACATCCCTCACACACAAAGATCTACAGAAATGTGGAAAAATGATCTGATCTGGTCAGATGAGTCATTCTTCAGTATGCTCTCAACAAGTGGGTGAGCACACTAACAGGTGTTTTCTTGACCCATTGAAGGAGGGTTCTGGTAGTTCAGAATCCTTTATTGATCCCAGAGGAAATTATGTCAGTTCTGTTATGTTGTAGGTGGTGTTGTTGTAGATGAACTCGAGTTGTCTTATAGAACACAATCCCTGCACATCAGCACAAAAATAATTTATTCCATGATGACACATTTCTATTCTAAACGGTCTTTTCCACAATGATCCCGGCCACATCTATAGGGCAAAAAGGCTTAATGAATGGTGTGAAGACTATGACAATGATGTTATCCATGTACTGTCATAACCCAGTTTGACATATAAAGGTGACCACCATTATCAGGACACTACCTGAGGGATTTTTTTGGTAGAATGTTGTTCATCCTTTCAGTACAACAGTTGTTCTGTTCACTTATTTAGGCCCAGGAGCTTACTTGTACAGTAGGCCTTTGTTATTCGCGGGGGTTTGGTTCCGGCCCTTCCCGCGAGTGATGATAATCCATGAGTTCTGTACCCGAAAGTAAAACCCCATGTATCATATTACATGCACGAATGATCAACTGGAAGTAAAATACTATGTATCTATTACATGCACTAAAATATGCTTCTTAAACACATTCTATAGACAGTCTTACTCATTAATATAGTATTAATGTAGTAATGATTAAGAAAAACTTTATTTTTTACTGTGATATTTTTGGTAATAAAATATACACATTATACAGCATATATATATATATATATATATATATATATATACAGTGGTACCTCACCTTACTAAATTTATCAGTCCCATAGGTAGTTTGGTAACCTGGATTTTTCGTAAGTAGAACCGCATTTTACATGTAAAACCCGTAATTTGTTCCAAGGCCCCCAATCCTACCCCCTAAACCCTTTGAAAAATATAAAAGCATATCTTTTAAGGTGCTTACTTCATGTAGATCATGTCATCTTCGCAGAGTTATAATCTTACAAATGTTTATGCAAGGATAAAAGCCTGAGCCAAAAAATAAAGTTGCAATGAGCACACTCAAAAAACTCATGAAACAACAGTAACTCTGTCCTTTACACGAAAAGCATCATGGGTATTATGGCGATACAGCTCCATAATAGCCAATGGGAGGGAGTTGCGTCATCCCTCCTCGTCAATGGGAGGCCAGTGGGGCCGGATGTTGGGAGATAGCCAATGGGAGGCCGGTGGGGTGGGATGTCGGGAGATAGCCAATGGGAGGCCGGTGGGGCGGATTGTTGGGAGATAGCCAATGGGAGGCCGGCGGGGCGGATTGTTGGGAGATAGCCAATGGGAGGCCGGCGGGGCGGGATGTCGGGAGATAGCCAATGGGAGGCCGGTGGGGTGGGATGTCGGGAGATAGCCAATGGGAGGCCGGCGGGGCGGGTTGTTGGGAGATAGCCAATGGGAGGCCGGCGGGGCGGGTTGTTGGGAGATAGCCAATGGGAGGCCGGCGGGGCGGGATGTTGGGAGATAGCCAATGGGAGGCCGGCGGGGCGGGATGTTGGGAGATAGCCAATGGGAGGCCGGCGGGGCGGGATGTTGGGAGATAGCCAATGGGAGAGCAACTTGTGCATTGTTTAAATTTTTGAGATGGTGCTTTCGTAACGTGAACTTGTTTCGTATCCAGAGACAAAAATGTTAGAAAAATATTTTTCGTAACCTGGATCCTGGATTTTTCGTTTGCTGGGACTATCGTAAGGTGAGGTACCACTGTATAAATAAATAAATATATATCTATTTATATATACATAATAATATATATATGAAACATACAGCACTGTATGTTTTCAAAAATGCCCTCTAGATGAAGGTATTGCATTATTTATGAGACATGACATGACTGAATTCAGGTATGAACTGCGTCCAGTCCAGGCAGCTCAGCCACGCCCCTCAGCCGTACCGGGTAGAAAACAGAGTTTTAGAGTGAGAGAGTTAGAGAGCGTTACAAACCAAAGAAGTGGTGACATGATGCGAGTTAATCCTCTGGCACAGAGGTGAGCGTTCTTTTGTTTATTGGGAGTAGATGAGAATCGTGATTTCAGGTGTGAGCCACCCAGCAGCTCAGCCACACCCCTTTGCCGAAGTGGAGAGAAAACAGTTCGAGGCACAGCCGCCAAAATCAAAGTCCCCCAAAAACACAGCCCATAACAGAAAGGACATAAAAGAGCAAGAAATGTAACAAATTGGATAAACAAAACAAAATGAGAAACATGCTACACCACAGTAAATACAACCACACACACAAACATTCTAAACATTAACTTAGGTCATGTACTGGAATAATAATTGAAAAAGACTTTTATAGTGGAGTGTTTTCCAACAGTTCAGATGATTATTCCTCTTCAGGCACTTCAGAGAAAAGTGTCATTTCTTCCGGAGAAAGTGTTATTTCTTCAGAAGAGACATCCAACATTATTACCTTTTCCTGGCGCTTAGCCAACGTTTGAGTGGCATCATAGAGCTTAACTGGTCATTAAAACACACTAAAAAAGGCTCATTGATAACTTGTGCGCGAATGGGGAAAAAGGGGTGTTACATCATCTCAACCAATGAACAGGAAGGAGGACAGCCATTGGCTTAATTTGAATGACGTGACAGTTGCTTGGCAGTCTGCGAATATGCAAACCGTGAGTGCAAAACTGCGAATAGTCAAGGGCCTACTGTATTCTGATTTTCGGTACATTTATTGATGTGATGGTTCCATTAATCACACTGTTTTAGTTCTGCTCCTTCAATGGTTTTTTTAAATATTGACTCCAATTCAATTTGAACTTGTTTGCATGCCATAATATTACGCTTGTATTCAGCTTTTGTAAGCTTATTTTCCCCTCCATTGAAGTCACTGGGTATTTTGGATCATCCTGATTGGACACACATCATCAACAAGCCATAAAATTCAATGTGGCATCTCAGGTCAACTTGACGCATACACTAATCAAGCATAACATTAATAGTGTTATCCATCTCTAACACAACAGTTCTTATTAAAAAATAAGTGCTAAATAACATTTTCACCTAGCAATTAGTCAAGCCACAAAACATTCTGTTATGATACACCAATAATGTCTGATTAAATGTTTTTAAAAGATCACTAGATCACACCACCTGTAAAAAGATAAATGGAGATGGATACAGACAGCGGAAGACCTGAATCTGTTCCATCAATGTTCATGTGTTTGTGAAAGAGCGGTTATTTTCTGTTCTTGACGTTTGAGTGGAAATCCAGAGCGTGTATAATGTTCTGTAGCTTGTTCCATGTTTACAGAACCGGATTTCAGAGAGTATGTGATGAAATCCTTGTTAAGTGCGTATCCGCACCATGGCTTACTTTAAATGAAAGTTATTTTTCAGAATATTTGCCTTTCCTTTAGTAGGTAGGACTAAAAATATAAGCCGACAGGCTGCAGCATGGCTTTTAAACAATCCCATAGTCAAGCACATGCTCACAGATGATGCACTCATCACACCACTGAAGCATCTCTTTATGCTCTTACCCGCAGGAGCTGTGCTTTCACCTAATTATGTATTATTATTATTATTATGAGTTACAGTATATTGTGACATTTAAGGCTGCTTCCACCTGAAATATCCTGTTCCCTGTAATAAACCCTCAGTTACTGTTACATGATACCACATCACTTTTAAATTCTTAAATTCAATTGGTCAGGAAGTTTAATTTCATTATCTAATTAACATCATGGCTCTGACAGTAGCAGTACATGAGCAATAATTCAAATTGCAGATATAGATTACTGTAATGCAATTGTTTTAATATGCTGTTGTTTCTATAGCAACATCTCACTGATTGGGGACCGGTATGACTAAAATTTCCAATAATTCAAGACTAATAACATCACATCTTTTTTTTTTTTTTTAATAAAGGAGAGAGTTGTTGGTGGTTATTTAGTATCAATAGTGAATAATGTTTGATTGGTCACCTGAGTCATATTCCGAGTGTATATTCACATTCCTGTTATTGACATTTCCTTCTCTCTGTCTCTCTCTCTCTCTCTCTCTCTCTCTCTCTCTCTCTCTCTCTCTCATGGACAAATTTAGAAATAAAACGTTTTTTGCAGGACACCTGTATAATTAGACCTCATCCAATATTTGTATTAAACAATGCCATAGTTAGTCAGAGGACCGGTGATGTGGTGAAGTAAGGTAGGATTTTAAGGTTAAGGAGTAAGCAGAGGATCAAATCATCAAGCTTTTTTGGAAACTATAGACTTTATTGCAGTATTTTCCTGTTGTACCAGATTGTTTCTTTAATACAGTAGAAAGGGAGAAGTTTTATTGTTAGTGATTGCCTCAGAATGAGTTTTCTGTGTTCGATACTTTTTATTTGGACAGGTTTTATTTCTTCTGTTTGGTTTGGGAGAGGAGTTAAAGCAGATTTGTCAGAGTAGTACTGCAACTGTGGAATACTAACATGCTGTATTAAACAAAAACCATCAGTCTCCTATTCATATTTAATCTCATATTATGAGTCATTGGGAACATAAATCAGAATTCTCATTTCTTCCTCCACTTAATTCGGGGTCGAGTCGTGGGGGCAGCAGCCGAAGCAAAGAGACCCCCAGTCACTGTTTCCAGCTCTTCCAGGGGGACATCGCGGTGTTCCCAGACCAGTCCTGAGACATAATCCTTCTAGCTTGTTCTGGGTCGACCCCGGGGTCTCTTCCTGGTTCGACACGCCCAAAATATCACACCAGGGAGGCATTCGGGAGGCATTCTCACCAGATGTCCGAGCCACCTCAGCTGGCTCCTCTCAATGTGGAGGAGGAGTGGTTCTAGCGAACCAAGTTCTGGCCTTGGTGAAACAGTCCGAATGGCCCATAGCAACGGGTCCAGTACACCATACTCTCAGAGTACGCCACACAAGATCCACAAAGCACATGTGGACAGATTGGGCAAACTCCCATAATTACAAAAGCACGTGACACTGTTCAGATTTTTATTTGTTTTAAAATTTGAAAAATGTATGTACTTTTCCTTCCACATTGCAATTATGTGCCACATAGAATCCCAATAAAATATATTTACATTATTTATAATGTGACAAAATGTGAAAAAAAAAAAGCCACTGTAAGCATGATTTGGAGTCACTGGGCTCCAGACTGATAAAGATTGCAAAGCGACCAGGTAGCAAAGTATGTCGGAGAAATAAGATGTTGAATGATGTCCAACCCAGAGAGAATATATGCTATTAGATGTTAAAGTGTCTGAGTTATGTTTAGTTGTCATGCACTGCACCATTACATTTATTACGCAACAGGCATAAACGACCTAACAAATCTACACCTTGTTTGGTGCACCTTCACAAACTCCTCTGCTCGAATGCATGGACATGCTTAAGACAAACTATGACCCCCCCCCCCCCCAATCACCTGTCCATATCCATTTCACTCGGTCTTGTGCTCATTGACTGGAATAGTCTTGTGTGGCACTGTTTTAAGTCACTTTATTTTCCATCTACACAGGACACCAAATTTGTTTTCAAAGTTCTTTCTGAGTTTGGCAAAAAAAAAAAAGAAAGAAATGTGTCTTTCAGCTTTTTCCCTTTTTCAGGGGTCGCCATATTGATTTGGCTTAGGCTTTTACGCTGGATGCCCTTCCTGACACAACCCTTTTAGCAAGGGCTGGAAACACGATGACAGTTCTGTAGCTACGGTTGTCGAAAGTCAGCAATGGTTCTTTTACATGAACCTCCCACTACGTAGAGACAGTGAGAGACATGGCTGGCCTTTGTTAATGCAGTTAGCTGCACTGGGGAGACAGTGACAACCTTGTGGAGAGTGGGACTCGAACCCCCAACCTTAGGATCAGTGATCCAGTGCGCTTTACAACCAGGCCACCATTGCATTGGAATCCATGAGTATTCGGTTTAATTAGTGAAGTACTCCCACAATGAAAATGATAGGTTTGCTTTACTGTTTTCAGATTTTTTTTCACTGTAGCCCCATGCTACTGGTTTGGATGATGTACTGTTCCTCTGTGAGAAATTTTAACAAGGTAGCTTCAGCTCAGTTTCAGTCCCTTGTGGCACTGCCCCTTGAGAGGTACCAGAACATGATGTCTATCCAAACTTCAGCATGATTTAGTTGTTCTACATCACACAGTGCTGTAGCTTATAAATCAAATTGCCGGTGCTGTGTCGGGAGACGTGGTTGGAATAAGACAGTTGAATAAAGGAAAGAGGCTGCAAATGAAAACGATTCTCTCTTGAGAACTTTACAGCTTCCAATATGCTGCCATGTGCCGTACCGTGATCACTATTGTTCTGTTGCAGGAAAGCTCAGGTTTGTTGGTGAATTCTAGATTGCTGTTTTGTGTTCTTGTTGCTGTTTTGATTTTCTCCTCCTTGTGTGAGGTTTTGAAATGAAAATTCAAAAATACTGTAGTGCTGTTTTTTAAACCAAGGTCATTTCTGCCATCTAGTGGTGCATGGATGGTAGCCTAGGTGTCACATGGTAGGTATCAGACTTGATAGGCACTTACATTGTTACAGCATAGCATAAATAAATGCTGTAAGTATTGAGAATAGAACAGAATACTGAGCAATTTTCCAGTATGTATAAGATGTTCAGTCCAAAGAGTTATGTTTAAACTAATGAAATGTGACACATCACAGCAAAGTTTGTATTAAGTCAGAAATCATCAAATACTTTGACCTTTAAATGTGATTTAATCCACAGTTGTATGCTTAAAGGGCAGAACATTCTTGGCAGATTTTGATTAGTTACTACAAAACTAGCAACATATGTTAGAAAATCTGGTATCATTTAAAGTTTAGGATATCATCTGCAAAATGGTAATTGCATTGAGTGTAGATGAATAACATGTGCTTTACCAAAATACCTCTTAATAGTGTATGTATTTTTACCTTTGTAACTTTTTGTGACTTTTTTTTTTTTTTTTTAAGCTAGTACCGTATTAACTAATTATATTTGACATCTATTCTTCTTTTCAAGTCACAGCTTAGAGGTGCGAGCACAGGTGGCCCAGGCATTTCTCTCCAAATTCCAGCTCTCCAGTGAAGAAATTGCCACCTTGCGCCATGCCCGTGATGGCCCCATCACTGAGGTATCTTTAAAAAAACACCATACAGTCAACACTAAATGGAAACCTGACAAATCACATCTATCTGCGCTTGTCTGAGACTTATTTCCTAGATTTGGAGCATAGCTCTTAGGATTTGTCCATTTAGCCACATGAGCTTAAGTGAGGTCAGGTACTAATTTTGAGTGAGGAGGCCTGGATTTCAGCCAGTGTTCCTGTTCATCATAAACGTGTGCGATGGGGTTGAGGTCAAGGCTGTATGCAGACAACTCAAGTTCTTCCCCCATTGCTTTAGTCAACCATGTCTTTATGATGCTCTCTGTCTGCAAAGGGGGTATGTGATGCTGGATCATAATTGGGTTCATTGGAAGATGGGGAAAGTTCATGCGACAGCGTTCATGGACATTCTACACAACTGTGTGATTTAAGTTTTGTGACAACAGTTTTGGAAAGATCCACATATAGGTCTGATTGATAGGTGCCCACATATTTTCAGCTTTGTGTACACTGCACCATAACAGTTAATCTAAATGATTCATTGTTTTGGGATTATTCATTCAAGAGATTTCCTCATTTCTGATTGGAGAAAGTCATCAAGTATGGTATTGCATCATTGCCACAAGATACCTGAGTTACTGCCTCTTTGCCTTCAGATAAGTTGAATAATAAAACAATTATATGACATGATTTTTGTATGATTATACAGAAATATGTGGTCTTGCAGGGTATTATCCATCACAGCCTTTAGCCTTGGTTAATAACATCCCCTCAGCCAAATAATATCTCTATATCATACATTAGCCAATTCGGTAAATGATTATTTTCCATCTTACACATTCAGGATGAAGCTTAAATCAAAATGCTGGACAAACATGGTTTTGATACTAAACTTAAACTGATACTATATACAGTATACACACACACACACACACACACACACACACACACACACACGCATATATATATATATATATATATATATATATATATATATATATATATATATATATATATATATACACACATACACGTATATTATATTTCGGTTCCTATAGTTCGGTTCCGGCCCCTCCTGCGAATCAAGATAAACCGCGAGTTCTGTACCTGGAAGAAGCATATTACATGCGCTAAAATATGCTTCTTAAACACATTCTATAGACAGACTTACTCATTAATACAGTATTAATGTAGTAAAATTAAGAAAAACGTTTTAATTTTGTACTGCGATATTTATTAATAAAATATATAAACATTATACAGCATATATATATATATATATATATATATATATATATATATATATATATATATATATATATATATATATATATAGAGGATTATCCTTCCATAGGAGAGTGCTCAATACTTTTTGGTAGAGCAAATAACAAAAATAAAAGGACAGGACAAAGACTTTCTATTGAAACTCCATTTATCACTACAGATCTGTTTCGAGGGGTGGTGAAACCATCCTCTCTCTTCAGGTGATTATAGAGGAATCTATTATTATATATATATATATCTTCTTCTTTTCCTTTCGGCTGTTCCCTTCAGGGGTCGCCACAGCAAATGATCTGCCTCCATCTCTCCCTATCCTCTGCATCTTCTACTCTTACTCCAACGACCTTCATGTCCGCCTTCACCGCATCCATAAATCTTCTCTTTGGTCTTCCTCTGGGCCTTTTGCCTGGTAGTTCCAACCTCAGCATCCTACGACCAATATACTCACTATCTCTCCTCTGTACATGTCCAAACCATCTCAATCTAGCCTCTCTGACTTTGTCTCCAAAACATCTAACATGTGCTGTCCCTCTGATGTACTCATTTCTGATCCTATCCATCCTCGTTACTCCCAAAGAGAACCTCAACATTTTCATCTCTGCTACCTCCAACTCTGACTCCTGTCTTTTCCCCAGGGCCACTGTCTCTAAACCATACAACATTGCTGGCCTCATCACCGTCTTGTACACTTTTCCCTTCATTCTTGCCGATACTCTCCTATCACACATCACACCGGACACTTTTCTCCATCCATTCCAACCTGCCTGCACGCGCTTCTTCACCTCTTTTCCACACTCTCCATTGCTCTGGATTGTTGAGCCTAAGTACTTAAAATCCTCCACCTTCTTTATCTCTGCCCCCTGTAACCTCAAAGTTCCTCTTGGGTCCTTGTCGTTCACACACATGTATTCTGTCTTACTAAGACTAACCTTCAATCCCCTCCTTTCCAGGGCATACCTCCACCTCTCTAGATTTTCCTCCACTTGGTCTCTGCTCTCACTACAGATCACGATGTCATCTGCAAACATCATAGTCCATGGAGATTCTTGTCTAACCTCGTCTGTTAGCCTGTCCATCACCATAGCAAACAAGAAGGGGCTGAGAGCTGACCCTTGATGCAGTCCCACCTCCACCTTGAACTCTTCTGTCACACCAACAGCACACCTCACCAGATCGGAAGTCTGGATAAGCCACGTTTTGTCTCACAAGCTTTCTGTGTCACTTGCGTCAAACGCAAAGGGGAAAGACTTAAGCAGTGTGCTTTAATTGAGGTGAGCGTGTGGTTTGCATTTATAGAGTAGATGAAAGGACGTCATTCAGGTGTGAACTGCATTCAGCCTGAGTCGCTCAGCCACGCCCCTCAGCCAGAGTGGGGAGAAAACAGACACACACAAACATTCTAAACAACTTAGGTACTGTACTGGAATAATAATTGAAAAAGACTTTAATACTACAGCTTTACAACAGTTCCGATGATTATTCCTCTTTAGGCACTTCAGAGGAAACTGTCGTTTCTTCAGGAGAAAGTCTTATTTCTTCAGAAGAGACATCCAACATCATTACATTTTTCTGGCACTTATCCGACGTTTGAGTGGCATCATAGAGATTGATGGCTATGTTTTTCGAATTCGAAGATAGTGAAGAGTTATTTCTCCTCGCCTTCGCTGAGTATTTTTTTGTATAGCGGGAGACAGTTCGCGCTGGCTGATTCCCGCTCTCTAGGCCTAGGTCCCTTCCACGGTGGCTCAGCTGGCTGAGACGGCTGTGGTGATTCCTAGCCTGACAGAAACACGCTGACGGCTTTGCAGCCTACTCTTTACGAAAGTCAGCAATGGTTCTTTTAAATGCCTCTCACCATAGACAGTGAGAGACATGGCCCGCCTTTGA
Source organism: Plotosus lineatus (assembly GCA_024760905.1). Taxonomy (NCBI): domain Eukaryota; kingdom Metazoa; phylum Chordata; class Actinopteri; order Siluriformes; family Plotosidae; genus Plotosus; species Plotosus lineatus. The sequence goes on along the minus strand of CM045747.1, from coordinate 17,219,760 downwards.
TAACCCAGTTAGCTGTACTGGGGGGGACAGTGACAACCTTGTGGGGACTCGAACCCCCAACCTTAGGATCAGCGATCCTGTGCCCTAAACACTAGACCACCGCTGCCCTCATCATAGAGATTAACTGGTAATTAAAACGCACTAAAAAAAGGCTCATTGACAACTTGTGCATGAATGAGGAAAAAGGGGCATATACATCATCTCAACAAATAAGCCGGAAGGAGGACAGCCATTGGCTGAATTTGAATGACATGACAGTTGCTCGGCAGTCCGCGAATATGCAAACCGTGAGTGCAAAACCGCGAATAGTCAAGGGCCTACTGTATTCTGATTTTCGATACATTTATTGATGTGATGGTTCCATTAATCACACTGTTTTTGTTCTGCTCCTTCAATGGTTTTCTAAATATTGACTCCAATTCAACTTTAACTTGTCTGCGTACCATAATATTACGCTTGTATGCAGCTTTTGGAAACTCATCGCCCTCCATTGAAGTCACTGGGGATTTTGGATCATCCTGATTGGATCAACAAGCCATAAAATTCAATGTGGCATCTCGGGTCAGCTTGACACATACACTATTCAAGCATAACATTAATAGTGTTATCCATCTCTAACACAACAGTTCTTCATAGAGATCAACTGGTAATTAAAACACACTAAAAAAAGGCTCATTGACAACTTGTGGACGAATGAGGAAAAAGGGGCGTATACATCATCTCAACAAATCAGCAAGAAGGAGGACAGCCATTGGCTGAATTTGAATCACATGACAGTTTCTTGGCAATCCGCGAATAGTCAAGGGCACGATTGCAAAACCTTGAATAGTCAAGGGCCTTCTGTGTATATGCGTGTGTGTGTGTGTGTGTGTGTGTGTGTGTGTGTGTGTGTGTGTGTGTGTATGTATGTATGTATGTGTGTGTATATATATATATATATATATATATATATATATATATATATATATTACATTTAAAAATAAATGATTTTCATTTTCTTTTATTATGCTCCCATGTTCTCGCTTAATCATCACTAATGGAATGGATACACTCACACACACTTACTCACTGTTTCTTTACTCAGTGTGATGTAAAATGGTTAACAGCATTAGTATCACCTCATATGTGTGCCCTGCTTCAAACTAATTTCTGATTGTTGTATCTTCAGTAGTTTTCATATTTACATATCAAAGTAACCTTTACTTCCTCTTAAAATCATGACAGTGTATCTGTCCAATCAGCTCTCCTTGTTGATAGGGAATGCGAATCCAATCAGCGATGCTCTAGGTCAGTCGCAGCACCTTTATATTATATTATCATCAGTCTTTAATTTCAACAGAAAGAATAAAAGAGAGGGTGTGGAGGGACAATCTCTCCAGCATCTTGAGTATCAAAAACTAAATTGTCTTGTAAACGTCAACATTAGTTGAATCTCTTAACTTTTAGTATATGCACCATAGTTTAAAGAAAAGTAATGGGAGACAGTTCACTGTGGTGTAAAAGGAATAAAACATCTCATCAACCTTGGAATGCTAACGAGGCCCCATCTTATTCTTTCAATTACATGCCAGTAATATTTAATTTAATTTTAAAAATATTAAGAGCATTGTTATTAAAAGGATTAATTACACGTTATATCTTTATCATTATATCTGTTTAATTAATATTTAATTATTTATATACTTTTTATTTGGCATCTGGCTCTGACCAAACTAGAGAATGATTGGTAATCCTTTATTGATCCCCATAGGGGAAATTAAATGTTGCAGAAATATAAGAGTGGAAATAGTATCTATCTAGAAAATACAAGCACAATATAAATATGTCTGTCTTCCTTTCGGCTTTTTCCCTTTTACTCGGGAGTCGCCACAGTGAATCATCTGATTCGCACGTTTGATTTTTGCAGAGGTTTTTACGTCGGATGCGCTTCCTGTCACAACCCTTTTAGCAAGGGACAGAAACACGCTGACGACTTTGCAGCTACTCTTTACGAACGTCAGCAATGGTTCTTTTACATGAACCTCTCACCATAGACAGTGAGAGACATGGCCCGCCTTTGATAACCCAGTTAGCTGCACTTGGGGTGGGGGGGTGGGGGGTGGGGGGGCAGTGACAACCCTGTGGAGAGTGGGACTCGAACCCCCAACCTTTGGATCAGCGATCCAGCACCCTATACCACTAGACCACCACTGCCCCATACAAGCACAATATAAATAATAATCAAAAAGAAAAAAATTAAATTTTAATAAAATAAAGTACATAGTTTTATCCTTAAAGATAAAAGGAACTGAATATTTTTATTGAGCCTTGAAACTGTGTAGTAATTAATGGCTCAGACTGCTGTGCAGATGTGCAGAGTATACAGAGTACTGTATATTGTACCCACTGGTCAGGAACTTTTTTTATTTTTGTTTGGTTGCAGGATTTCTTTAAGTCTCTGAATCGTGTGAAGCATATCCATGAGGACGTGAAGGTTCTGCTGAGGACAAACCAGCAGACAGCAGGGTGAGAGCGAAAGAGAGTTGCGAGAAAAAAACTGCTGTGACTTTGAGCTGAAAATGTTCTTTTGTTGCTGATGCTGTGTGTGTGTGTGTGTGTGTGTGTGTGTGTGTGTGTGTGTGTGTGTGTGTGTGTGTGTGTGTGTGTATGTATGTATGTGTGTGTGCTCTTGCTTGCCTGTGTGTGTGTGTGTGTGTGTGTGTGTGTGTCTGTGTGTGTGTGTGTGTGTGTGTGTGTTTGTTTTAAATCAGCCTGGAGATCATGGAGCAAATGGCAGTGTTACAGGAGACATCATATGAGCAGCTGTACCGCTGGGCTCAAAGTGAGTGTGTTCACACCTATGCACATGCACATAAAAAAAAACACGACTCCAGAAAGGTGACAGATTGCAGCAGTCGTGACACAGCTGCTGTGAGGGAGTGTATTTAAAAAAAAAAAAAAAATTAGTCTCACACACACACATACAGACTAATTATTTACTGTCCTTGTTTAAAGATGCCGTGTGTTTTTTATTTAGTATTTATAAACCAAGTGCTTTCTTTTTTAATAGTTGCTTTTATAGTTTTTATTTATGTGTCTTTTTTGTCTCTTACCCACCCCTTCCCCATCTCTGGATTTTTCACACTTTTTTTTGTCACAGATGAGTGTCGGGGGTTGACTCAGGAGACGTGTGATGTTCCTCCTGTACTCACTCAAGCCATGCAGGCTTTACAGGACCGGCCTGTTCTTTATAAGTGAGACACACACACACACACACACACACACACACACACACACACACACACACACACAATCTCACACACACACACACACACACACACACACACACACACACACACACACACACACACACACACACACACACACACAGTCTCCCACACTCACACTGTGTCAGCTTACTGCAACAGTGTCTGGTTGTACAGCAGGTATTAAAGTCTTTCACTTCACTAAAGTTGAAATGGTCATAAAGTGTTGATTGAGTTTCTCTAACAGCAATTCCGGCGTGCGTAGTGATAACTGCAAGCTTTATAGGTATAATGCACTAATTCTGTTCCAGTATCATTTCAAACTTGGATTATAAGTTCTCACTCACTCACTTATTTGCCGAACTGCTGAATCCTTACTACCCTCACAGGAAAGCAGGAGTAGGCAGAGGTGGCTTAGTTGATAAAGGCGACGGGTTGCTGACCCAAAGGTCAGCAGTTCAGTCCCCTCTATCCCCACTGTTGGGACCCTGAGCAAAGCCCTTTAACCCTCAATTGCTCAGCTCTATAAAAATAATAATTTTAAGTTGCTCTGGATAAGAGCGTCAACCAGTTGCTGCAAATGAATATCTCAGCCAACACTAGGTGGCTGTGCACCCTGAGAAGCTCACCAGAGCATCACAGGACTAACACGCGCAACTATTCACACTCACATCCACACCTAGGGACAATTTAAAACAACCAAATGTCCCAATGTGCCTATGTTTGCATTGTGGGAGGAAACCGGAGTGCCTGGAGGAATCAGAATCAGAAACCCACATAAGAATGGAGAGGGCATGCAAACTTCACACAGAAACCCTTGGGGTTGAGACTTGAACCCTGGACCTTCAACATGCCTCATCTTATAATTTGATTTGTACAAATACGTGTCATTGTTGATTAAGTGGATTTTTTTCTGATTTAGTATTTTTGTCTCCACTGTTAGTGCTCTGTAAGAGGCAGACATTTTCAGGATGTGTTTTTTTATACTCAAACATTAAAGCCATGTGGTTTTTAAGATAGAAAATTTTAAAGCTATTTTATAGCATTGGATAAAAATTTATAATTCAGTGAATGTTATTATAGGCCACATGGAGAAATCACCTATGAATTGTGATTCTTCATATTAACCACATGGTGGCAGATTCATACTAAAGCTCAGTACAACTGAGAAAATACACATTTAAATCTCCTTCGCTTGAACAATGTTGATAAGGAGAATATTTATCAAGAAAAGCGTGTCGGTGAAAATTTCTTCTTGGACATAAATTCATTTTACAGTAGACATAGTTCACTTTGAAATCCAAAGTCGAACAACACATTTACAGCTCTTGTGCAATACCAAATACTGATTAAACACACTCGGAGTGCTTCACTCCATACACAGTGCTGATATGCAGGATAAAATAAATGTGCACTTTATCTGAACAGGACTTTCATCTGGACAGCATAAATGCTGCAGTTATTATCTCAGCAATGTCCCAGTGTGAAGGCTGAATAAAAAGTACACTTTAATGGTCGACCATTATAGGTGAGCGTATGCCGTCTCTCCCTCCTGTGAGAGCTCGGCCAATTAGCTCCCATAGATTACCGATGGTCGAGTGGTCGGCAACTAAACTGGCTCCCCCACCAGATTCCAAATTTGGTGAGGAGGGTGGCTAGCAACTCACTAGGAATAAAAACAAGACCTATTCAAGGGTGGATGAACTCTTAGAGTCAACAGCCAGCTAGCTAGAGATGGTGTCTCAATAAAAACAACCTGCAGAAAGAATTTTGGGCCTCCACTGCGGACCCCCCCCCCCCCCTTCGTATACAGCCATGACAAGGCTGCTATGGCTGCCGCCTACGCCAGAATTTTGGCACAGCACCCAGATTGATTGATTGGACTACTGGTCACGGACGACTCTGGCATTAAACTGAATTCGAACTTGCGATCTCTGGGTTAATAGTTACACACCTTGTTGATGTGCCGTTCGGGAGCCCTATAATTTAGAATTTAGCTTCAAATAAAAAAAATTAGTATGAGACCGTGGGGCAGTGGTGGTCTAGTGGCATAGGGCGCTGGATCGCTGATCCTAAGGTTAGGGGTTCGAGTCCCACTCTCTACAAGGTTGTCACTGTCCCCCAGTGCAGCTAACTGGTTTATCAAAGGCGGGCCATGTCTCTCACTGTCTATGGTGAGAGGCATGTAAAAGAATCATTGCTGACTTTTGTACAAAGAGTAGCTGCAAAGCCGTTAGCGTGTTTCTCTCCCTTGCTAAAGGGTTGTGTCAGGAAGGGCTTACAACGTAAAAACCTATGCCAAATCAAATGTGCGACTCATTCGCTGTGGCGACCCCTGATAAAGGGAAAAAGACGAAAGGAAATCTGTCTCTGTGGCATAGTGGTTAGTGCAAGTGTTTGAATGAATATCATCTTGAGAGAGATTATTTTTTTGAAATCTTGGAAAACATTAATTCGTTTGCCAAACCACTTAATCTTACTTGGGTCGCAGGGACACTGTAGTCTAACTCAGCCAACTTTGGGTGAAGATGAGTTATACACTGGACAACTTGCCGACACATACAACTATTCACATTCCCACTCACAACTAAGGGCAATTTGGAACAGCCAGTTAGCCAAATGTGCATGTCTTTGGACCATGGGAGGAAGCTGGCGTACCCAGTGAAAACTTGTAAGCACGGCAAGAACATTTAAACTTCACACAAATGCCCTCACCAAGCCCAAGGCTTGAACCCAGAGCCTTCTTTCTGAGAGGTGCATGTGCTGACCACTATGTTGCCCTACCGAACTTGGCAAACATTTTTATGATTAATTTTACGATAAACTAGCATGAAATTCAGAGTGGAGTACGCTAGCATTTTATACGACGATGTGGGAAAGTCATGTTTTAATTATTTCTGTTTGAGTTTAGATTGTTTTTTGGCATTATCTGCTTTTCGTTTCTTTTTTTTCTTCCTTAAACAATCCAATATTATGTAATCAAACTTTTCTAGAGGGGAATGTTCTATATAAATAAATGCCTATCTGACTGTTGGCACAAAGTTGATATTGTCTATCGAAAGAGTTATTTCTTATCACTGTTTTTCTTAAAGAAAGTGTATGAAAATATCCCTCTCATTCCTTTGCTGGAAACTGCTGAAATACTTTTCCACATTTTCTAAGAACAACTTCCAGTTTAAGAATAAACTATGGGTGCAACAGTGGAATGTAAGGCTGAGCTTTATATAGCACTACGATACTGATGCTATGATAAATTATATTGCATTATTTTACTAATAGGAACATTTATTTATTTGAATTAAAACACATTTTTTATATTTTTCATAATAAAATAATCTAATATATATTTACAATATAAAAGAACCATTGCTGACTTTTGTAAAGAGTAGGCTGCAAAGCCGTCAGCATGTTTCTGTTCCTTGCTAAAGGGTTGTGACAGGAAGGGCATCCGATGTAAAAAACCTATGCCAAATCAAATGTGATTCACTGTGGCGACTCCCGACAAAGGAAAAAAGCCAAAAGGAAAGCAAGAGAAAGAGATATATGTACAATATGTTAATTCATTAAAAAATTGTATTGCGTAAGGTGTCTGATTCATATGTATGCAACGGGAAATACAGAAATAATTTGCATTCATTTACATGACTGAATGAACCAATCTTTGTTTGATGTATGTAAATGGTAACTCTTGTTGTGTGTGGTTGCACCTAGTTTTATTTTATTTAGAACTTTATAATTTGACGTATTAGTTTGATATCTGTATACTGTTAGTTTTTCCATCAACTTTCCTTATATGAACAGATAAATTCACGTCTTTTACATTTACAGCATTTGGCAGGCGCTCTTATTCAGAGCAACTTACAATTACCATTTTTTTATACAACTGAGCAATTGGGTTTTAAGGGCATTGCTCAAGGGCTCAACTGTGGGGATAGTGGGGATTGAACACTGACCTTCGGATTAGCACCCCATTGCCTTAACGACTAAGCCACCATTGCCTATGCCTTCAAGTCTTGGTGCCAGATACCACTGCACCCCTTCAGAGGCCTCGTATAATAGTGCCTCTGCAGGTCAGAACTGTTTTGGAGCACAAAGGGGCCATGCATAATATTAGACAGGTGGATTTAATGATTATGGGTGATCAGTATACGCAACATAGTGGTTAGCATGTCTGCCTCACGGCAAGAAAACCCTGGCTCTGATTTTTTAATTTATTTATTTATTTATGTATTTTTTATTTATTTCCGGGCTTGGTGAGGGGAATTTATGTGTGCCGTTTGCATGCTTTGTGTGCCATGTTTGTATGGGTTTCCTTCAGCTACTCCAGTCTCCTCCCAGAATCTAAAGACATGCACATTAGGTTAAATAGCTGTTCCAGACTGCCCCCAATTATGGAGTTGTGTTATTGGTTGTGTGTGTGTGTGTGTGTGTGTGTGTGTGTGTGTGTGTGTGTGTGTGTGTGTGTGTGCGCGCGTGTGCATGTGTTGCCCTGCGATGGGTTGATGAGCTGCTCAGGGTGGACCCCGCCTTCACCCAGTGTGTTCTTAGATAGCCTCAAGCCTCTTTTGCGACTCTAATAGTATTGAGTGAGTGACTGCTGTGTATATATGGAAAGTATAGATAGTCTTTATTGTAGTTCCAGACAGATTGCTGTCTGATGTAAACATTATTATTTTCTCCACCCCCACTCCCCACTTGTTCCCTTGTTATGGGATTGTTTCTCTCCCACATTCTGTTCACTGTGGTTCCTGACTAAGACATAGTCTGTTGAATTCCAAGGCCAAGCGTGGAGAGAGGATGAGAAAGTGTGTTCATGCGATGTGTGCCAAGTCTCTCCACCCCTCCCCTCCTCGGTCTTCTGTGGCTGTTGTAGAGCTACTGTTTAGTCTGCTCAGCTCTGTTCTCAGTCCCTAGATCAAAACAGTGCTACTCTTCCATGCCACACCGGGAGTCTCCATTGTTTTCATTTGCCTGTGCAACCAAGCCTCTCTAACCTCACTTATTTTTCTCTAACTCATTTTAGAGGTCAGAGCTAAAATTTGTACAGAAGGGCTTTGTTTTCAATTTTTCATTCATTCTCTCTCTCTCTCTCTCTCTCTCTCTCTCTCTCTCTCTCTCTCTCTCTCTCCCCCCCCCCATCCCGTGATTCAGATACACTTTGGATGAATTTGGCACAGCGAGACGCAGTGCAGTGGTCCGTGGCTTCATCGACGCACTAACACGAGGGGGACCAGGGGGCACGCCCAGACCAATAGAAATGCATTCACACGATCCTATGAGGTAAAACACAATAATACAATGTGGGCACCTTTCACCTTTTACTCATCTTTATTCATAGAACATTGAAAACCCAATAGCTTTTTAATTTTTTTTTTTTAAAGCTCAAAACATAAAACAGTTGTTTCACAGCAAATTGAAGGTCATCTTCAGGGCTACGTTGTGATTTAGCACTAAAAGCCACTTCATACTATACACACACAGCACCAATCCTCATAACAACCTTACCTTTTTTATTGTCTCTAAAGTGATAAATTTAATTCAGGCTTCTAAAACCATTAAAAGCAATCTGATTGTCTTCCGGCAAGTCCTCAAACCTTCTTCAAGGAATCAGTTAGCGTAGTGGCGGTTCATAGAAACGGCACATTATCAGATCTACGGATTTCTGGATACAACAAGTGTGCCGGTTTTGTTGCTTTTCTCACATCCTCCCCTCAGAAGTGTGTCTCTGAACCTGGAGAGAGGACATCAGGTTCTCACTAGGATGCAGGAGATGTGCAGTTCTCAGAACTGCAGATTGTCTCAGTTACAGAAAAGAACTTGAGTATAATGATGCGCTGCCTGATGCCTGGATTGTTTTAACATGTCTTTGCAGTGAATACACTAATCACTGATGTGGATATTCCTGTCTTGGAAATATATACTAATGAGTCATTCATTCATTCATTCATTTTCTAAGCCGCTTGATCTTAATTAGGATCACAGGGAGGTTTGTGCCTATCTCGGCCAACTCTAGGCAAAGGTTAGGTGCACCATGGACAGCTCGCCAGGCCATCGCAGGAAACCACACACACACAACCATTCACACTTACTCTCGTACCTAAGTTCAATTTGTAACAGCCAATTAAACTATTGTGCATAATTTTGGACTTAGGGACGAAACCCATTCAAGCATGGGGAGAACATGCAAACTCCACACAATAAACACACTGAGCTCGGGAATAAGCCAGTTTCGCATTATGACCGTGCATGTGCGGGGAATGTGATGTCCAAGGTCACGGCTGCCAAACTTTTCAGTGGCCACTTGCTTTTGTATGTAAACAACATTTAAAGCTTTAAGCTTTAAATTGTCGTGTAATGCCAGGTGTGCATTGTGCCGTATTGAATTATGGGAACAGCCCGTACCGTCTTGAACGATGTCTGTCTGTCTTCCTTTCGGCTTTTTTCCCTTTTACTCAGGAGTTGCCACAGCGAATCATCTGATTCGCACGTTTGATTTTTGCAGAGGTTTTTACATCGGATGCCCTTTTTGTCACAACCCTTTTAGCAAGGGACAGAAACACGCTGATGACTTTGCAGCCTACTCTTTTTACGAAAGTCAGCAATGGTTCTTTTACATGCATCTCACCATAGATAGTGAAAGACATGGCCCGCCTTTGCTAACCCAGTTCGCTGCACTGGGGGGACAGTAACAACCCCGTGGGGACTCGAACCCCCAACCTTAGGATCAGCGATCCTGTGCCCTATCCACTAGACCACCACTGCCCACCGTCTTGAACGATGGAAAAAGCAAATTTGCAGCGAATATGCCAATAACTTCGGGACAAGTGTGTGTACACACTCGCCGCCATTCACATTACTAGTATATACTTTCCCAACCGAGCAGAGGGACATAATTGTTGGGTCAAAGAAGTAAGTTTATAATTAAATTGTGTGAATGAATATTCTATGCGTTCTTTGTAGTCGTTTTTGAATCACGCAAGTAAGGGTGCTTGGTCTTTTGACAATAAGAAATCTGTTATGTCAGCGTACATACAAGGGAGCCACTTTGACACGGCATCGACTTATGCTTTCAGTCCCAGGTTGGCATAGTCATGCTGGACCTGCTCGAATTCGTCAGCATTTGACAGGATTATCGGCAAATTCTGTAACGTGGCAGCAAATGCAACTAACGTATCCGTACATTTGCAGAAACAACCGCGAAGACCCCTATGCGTACAGTATTCCCATAAATTGGTAACTTTCTATAAATTAAATGTATCGATAGAACACTGTTCATTGACATTCAAATTAAAGCCCCCCATTTTGGTAGTTTGTTTGGTAGCTGTGATATTAAACTGGCTTATTGAACCCAGGAACTTCTTGCTGTGAGGCAGACGTGCTAACTATCGTCTCGCCTATAGTTATGAGTGATAAATGAAAAGAATGGTATCTGTAGGGTTATTGTTATTGTTGGAGTATTTTGATTGCTGGTCAACAGTACAAAATTCTGACTGCTCACCTTTATCCAACATTGTTATAATAATGGGCGTGGTCTCTTCCAAGAAGCCCTGCCTACATCCACAACTCATGAGCGTTCTCTGTGGTTTGGGAAGAAGAAAAATTTTGTTATTGTGTAAAAGTTTGTATGTTTATAGCCTTGAGTGGTCATCCCTAACACTAGTGGGAGATTTTGGGGTAGTGTGTTGTTCAGCGCTCTTCACCACTCTCAACTGTTTTAATTTTTTTCTTTTTTTTTTAATAGAATAAAATAATAATTTCTGCCAGTTCACCTGCAGATGATTGTGAAATCCTTGCCGGAGAACGTTGAAACTGGTCTTGTACAGTACACTTCCAGACAAAAGTTTTGAATACAGGGATCCCTCACTTTCCGCAGTTAATGGGAACCAAGACCCCCCCTTGTGACCGCCTATTTCCACGAAGTAGGATCGACCACCCTGACTGACGTATACGTACATGTATATGTGTATATAATATCAATAAGTACACATTCAACGCTATAAATGCTGATAAGAACAATTAAACATTCAAAAATAATGCATAAGATGTAAATAAAATATAAATACACACACACACACACACAGATGCTCACCTCTTTTGGGTTGTTTTTTGTTTGTTTGGAGGGTTCTTTTATTTTGCATAATTGACCTTGTTTTTGCTGCATTTTCCTTAACTTTTACCCTGTTTTTCCTTAATTTCTTTATTTTTTGATGAATATTTTTGAAAAACCCGTGATGCACTGAAGCCACAGAAACGGAAGCACGAAGTAGTGAGGGATCACTGTACACTCATTTTTTTTTTACAGATTTTGTAATCTAAGCAGCTGAACTCAGTGGTACGCCAGAACATCGTTAGAACATAAGAACAAGACGGTAGGCTTTGAATTATTGAATGGCAGATCAGTCCCCAGACATCAAGCTGGTTTGGTATGAAGTAGACGGATGTTTGAAGGCAAAGCAACCAACGAGTCTGTCACATTTGTGGAAACTTTTAGAACAGTTTTTGAAAGAACTTCCAAAGCAATGTTTCATTTTTATCATTTAACTCTTTCCCTCATATAATGTGTTTTGATGTCCTGTCTTCCATGATGTATTACATGATCTACGCTATACTGTGTATACATTTATTTAGAGCTACATGAAGTGTACATTATGTGGGTTGAATAGTAACTCGACCACATATCTTTTCTTCTTCTTGAGCTAACATCTTTTCCGATTGAATCGTGTAATGCATCGTGCTTCCTCCTTGACAATGAGAGAAAGAGTTAAAGTATGAGACAGGTATGTTTAATATACGAAAAAGGTGGCCACATTTATGAGTAAATTCCTTTTCCAAAATTTTTTCTTTCCTAATTTATTCCTAGCCATTATAAACATGCCAGGTATGAGTTTTAAACTGTGACCACCACCAATCAGATAGTAAGCAAGCATGTGTCACCTGTCCCTTTACAAACTCATGGACATTCAGGGGTGGCCAAACACACTTTGAGGCAAAGAGCTATTTTCCAGTGTCTGGATCGAGTCAGAATTTCCGACTTTTGTCGGATTTCAGCAAAATTGTCGGATAAAGTCAGATTTTTATGTTATTTTATGCCGTTTTGCGGTTTTCCATTGGATTAAAAAATATATATATCTATATATATATATATATATATATATATATATATATCACCCGTAACCATGCTCAATTGACATGTTTTGTATTTAAGTAACTGTGCTTACTCCCCCGGGCTTGTGCGCTCGCATGCACTCATAAGCAGTTTTCAGTGGGAGGCTTGGTAACTATTGGAATGGCTCTCTGAACTCTCGCTATGTTCTCTCATAAGACGTTGATTGGCGTTATTTAGCGCCGTATTGGTTTTACTTAATGTCCGTGATATGCATGTAAAGTTGCCGTGCATGCAACATGGCCAAGAATGCCAGCATGGTTTTACACTTTTCACCAGATTTATTAAAGGCTTCTGATCCCAACGGTGGACTTTTTGGGGAGTGGCTCGTCCAGAAAGATCAGTTTAACGTCACATGCATATTTTGCAAATGTAATATCTGTATAAAAGAGGGTGAAAAGGCACTTGGCAAACATAGCTCAACAAACAAATACAAGAAAGCAACTAAATCCCAATCGGGAAGCCCCGATTAATTTATTTATTTTGTCAAATTGTTTAAAATGTTTAACGTTCAGATAATTTTGTTTTTTCTGCCAAACAAGTTAGTTGTTATGACATTGATGCAACATAGTACTGTATTATACACTGAATCTCCACTTGAAATACTCAGTACTGGAATAACTGTAAATTCTGATTTTTAATTTTTTTTGCATTTGATAAAACAATGCATAGTTTGATAAATAACACGCAAAGTAAAATACTTACAGAAAATATGGAATATTCCTTACATTTATACAGTGTATATTGAATAAAATGTCTTGACTTAATTTCAATTTTCTGGTAGATGAATCTCTTATGTTAAATTCCACATACCTGCTATCTGAATCTTTTATAGGTCATTATACTTAGCAGTCAGTCACAAATTCTCAAATTCTTGGCCTCAGATATCAAGAGAATGCATCTCAAAGCTCCCATTTTGAACAATTTTCTTAGGGGGAGGTCCCCCCCCCCCCCCCTGTGGGATACCCCTTCCACACTGTTCCCATGCTCCGCGTACCTTGGGCCTGTCGGCCCACAGCACTGCTGCACGCTACAACAGCTTCGCCATCTTAGTTTGGCGCTAGGCGCCAAGCGCCTCCGGCCTCCGCCTGAAGTAGGATTTTTTTTCTAACACCTGTTACAGACACTGATTTTTCCCTTGTACACATGAGGTGGTGATGGTTGTAAAGGACAGGGAGGTGAGTGTGTGAGATTCCTTTCGTGAAAGCACAGCCAATCAGCTTCCATGGACACCTGGCCACGGATGGTTGCATGCATCATCTGGATTTGAATGTGTGATCTCTATAATGATAGTTATGTACTTGAAAGCCACGTGTCAAACATTTTGATTCATTTTTATGTTTTAAACAAAACTTTTTTCTTTGCTTTAATTTTTAGAGTACTCTTCTTCTGGTTTGTCTCTCGAATCAAGGAAGACGATTGCTTGTGCGCTCATCAGTGAGCACGCATGTGACTTCGGAGTCCAAAGGCACTCTGTTGCAGGTTGGGCAAGGCACGCTTGTAGTAGAGATGACATTTGATGTCTCCATTGGTGGGCTGCTTCAAGGTGCAAAGGCTCAAAGGCTACAGCTGTGCGTTGGGTCAAGGAGCACCAGAGCTGTCTGTCATTAGCTGTCAGCTTGAGTTGGCCAGACTTGATATCGGCCCATTTGGGGTTTGCCTTGAGGTTGTCCTTGTATCTCTTCTTTGGTCAACCTTGGTTGCAGTTTCCTTTAACCAGTTCTCCATAGAAGAGTTGGCATGGGATTCTGGACTTCTCCATCCTGATGACATGTCCTGTCCACTGAACTTGGGCTTTGATGAGCTTGGCTTCGATGCTGGTGGTGTTGGCTGTCTAACACCTCCTGGTTTGTAACATGATCTTGCCACTGTATCTTCATGATGGAGCGTTGGTGAAACTGCTCAAGCTTTTTGATGTGTCTTCGGTGCACAGTCCATGTCTCGCAACCATACAACAAGGATGATATGACTACAGCATTGTCGACCTTGAGTTTTGTTGTGGGACGGATGCTTCTGTGCTTCAAGATTTTAGTGTGAAGTCTGCCCAATGCCTGACTGGCTTTCTGGATCCTGGCTGAGATTTCTCCATCAAGAGAACCATCACTGGAGATAGTCGTGCCCAAGTACTTGAATGTCTGGACATTTTTCAACTGTGTGCTATCAACAGTGATGCATAGTGGCTGGATGGTCCTATTTTGTGCTGGCTGTAGGAGCACTACAGTTTTTCTAAGACTAATTCTGAGTCCGAATAGCTTGGCCGCTTCAGAGAATTTGTCAGTTATGGTTTGCAAGTGGTTCTCTTCATGGGCCATGAGAGCACAGTCATCGGAAAACAGGGCCTCCAATACTAATCTGTGAAGTGTCTTTGTTTTTGCATTTAGGCGCCTAAGGTCAAACACTGACCCATCAAGCCATTATTTGATGTACACTCCAAGGTCAAGGTCACTGATAGCATGATTGAGAACTTGAGTAAAAAAGAGATTGAACAGCACAGGAGCCAGGACACAGCCTTGCTTTACTCCATTGGAGATTTCGAAGCAGTGATGGTTCGCCATTTGAGAGTATTTCTCTTGTCATATCCTGGTGGAACAGTTTGACTAATGTGGTGAATTTTGGAGGGCAGCCAAGCTTTCTGAGAATAGTCCAATGTCTTGGTGAGGTATATAAATACCAAGTACAGGTTCATGTTCTGTTCCATAAACTTTTCCTGGACCTGTCTGAAGGCAAAGACCATGTCTACAGTGCTGCGATTTGTCGAAAGCCGCACTGTGATTCCGAGAGATTTCTCTCAGCCACGGTTGGGATGAGTCTGTTGAGTAGTACTTGGGCCAGTATTTTGCCAGTTGTGGAGAGGAGAGATATGCCCCTGTAATTTGCGCAGTCTGCTCTTGATCCCTTGTTCTTGAAGAGGGCAACTATTGATGCATTGCGAAAATCTGCAGGCAGTTCTTCCTCTACCCAGATGCTGACTAGCACACTGCAAAAGGCTTCCAGTGTTATGCCACCTTTGTGATTTGTAGACTTCCGCAGGAATACTATCCTTGCCAGGAGCTTTTCTGCAGCTCATCTGTTTAATGGCTCTCTTGATTTCATCCATAGGGGGTGGTTCATCTAATTAAATGTGTTCTGCATGTTGTTTTATCTGGTCAAGTGCACACTGGTCAACTGTGGGCAATCCAGGAGTTGGCTGAAATGTTCTTTCCATCTGTTGTTGATGCCAGTTTTGTCCTTGGTGAGTGTTGTTCCGTCTGAGGAAAGCAGAGGAGTGAGGCCAGATTTGGAGGGACCAAACACTGTCTTGATGGACCTGAAAAACTGTTTTGAGTTATTTGAGTCAGCAAACCCTTGGATGTCTTCAGCTTTCTCATCCTACCACTTATCCTGCATTTTCCTTATCTCCCTCTGAGCCTCACTCTGCAAGGACTTGAACCTGTTTTTCTTTGGTACTGAATCTGGGTTGTTTTGCCACTCCATGAATGTCTTGTTTTTCTTGGCCAAGAGATCCTCTATGGCAGTGTTGTTCTGATCAAACCAGTCTTGGTGATGTCTGCATTTAGGGCCAGGCACACTCTTAGCTGTCTCCTGTATTATACCCCTGAATGTTTCCCATTTGTGAGTTGGGTTTCCTGTCAGTGGTCCTGTAGTAGACAGCTTTTGGTCCAGACTGTCCTTGAACATACCAAGGTAGGAGGGGTCCTGGAGTCTGGCTGTGTTGAAAGCTGTGCGAGTTTGTTTTTGCCTCCTTGGGAAGTGGCGAGCTATTTGCAATCGAAGGATTGTGCACACAAGCCTATGATCCATCCAACCTTCTGCACCCCTCATTACTCTTGTTATAAGGACATCTTTAATGTCACACTGGCGAAGAATAATATAGTCAATGAGGTGCCATCATTGTCTAGAGTGTGGGTGCATCCATGTGGTCTTGTACTTATCAGCCATCCTGAATGTGGTGTTACTGATAGCTAGATTGTGCTCCGCACATTTGCTCAGCAGAAGAAGACCGTTGTTGTTCATCGTCCCCACACCGTATCTGCCGAGTACACCTTCCCATCGACAGTGGTCACAACCTACTGAGGCATTAATATCACCGAGCAGTATGAGTTTATCACTGGAAGACAGAGCTCAGAAGGGAATCGAGGTCAGCATAGAATTGTTCTATGGTATCTTCTGTGCTTGTCAGCATTGGTGCATAGGCACTGATGATTGTGAGATGTTGTTTTTGGTCAAGTGGCAAGCGAAGTTTAATTAGTCTTTCGGTGATACCAGCTGGAAGGTCTGGGAACTGTTTCAACAGACATGACTTTATGGAGAAGCTGACTCCATTGATCCTGTCTTCGTTTTCTGGTTTGCCTTTCCAGAAGAAAGTGTAACCATCAGATGGTTCAACAAGAGATCCTTCGTCCGCTTGTCTTGTCTCACTAAGAGCAGCTATGTCTATGTTATAGCAAGACAATTCCTTGGCAACCAGGGCTGTTCTTCTTTGTGGTCTGTCAACTTTGTCTCTGTCCATTAAGGTATGGACGCTCCGTGCCCCTAGTATGAGCTTTTTTCTTTGTTTTTTATTGTTTCGACCGCTTAGAGGGATGATCTGCCATCTGCAGCAGGCTGGCCAGACTTGGTAGGGCAGGCAATTTTCAGGCCACCTTTTCTAGGCCCTTCCCATACTTGGGTGAGCAGTGTTGTCCTGCATAGGGCTGCTCAGTCGCTATGGATGCTGCCGGACTTCTTTGCTGCCCTGGGTTCAAAGAAGAGCGACCAATGTTCAAAGCCGCCTACATGTCTACAACTGCCAGTGGTCATTTCCACCTGTTGCTTCACTAGTTCCCCATCTCTGTAGGTCTTGTTTGTGTGCACAACCTAGACCTGTGCGTGAAGGTTATTTCAGTGCAAGAGTCTCTCGGTCTCCGAGGCCCTGATCCAGTGGCACGAAGAGTCATTACGTCGGCTGCAGTAGATGACCGTGCCCTTCACTTGTGCTCTGACACGCTCTAAGCACTCTACAGTGCCTTGCTACTCTGCCTTTCTGACCATTGAATCTAGTGATGATTGATGATTTCATCCGCCCAGTCTGCCAGAGTAGACTTGTTTGTGGTGAGCAGTACCAAGAGGTTTCTCTCAGGGATACCTCACCCTTAGCTCCTGGCCAGATGACCAACCCTGGGAGCGCAAGGGCTATTTGCCCAATAGCAGCGGATTTTTTTAGAGTACACCGCAACAATAAACTGCATAAAATTTTTATAAGCACTAAGAAAAAGGGAGTGTTCTTAAACTTTTGACCAGCACCATACATTATGTAGAAAAAGATTAAAAATTCAGTCTTGAAAGTAGTAAGAATGTCACGTAACTGTCTGTCTGTCTCTGTGTGTGTGTGTGTGTGTGTGTGTGTGTGTGTGTGTGTGTGTGTGTGTGTGTGTGTGTGTGTGTGTGTGTGTGTGTGTTCAAATTCTTTAGCATCTAAAAAGACATTCACTTTGAGAACCTTTTCTTGATTTTGGACGTTTGCTGTCTTCTTGTTAACACTCACATGAAAAATATTCGTATTACCTGAGCATCTTCGTGTGTGGCCTTGGCAATGACTCCAAACAGTATAATGTTTAGGCTGCATGTGTGTTTTGATGTTTCAGGTACGTAGGGGATATGCTGGCATGGCTGCACCAGACCACAGCCTCGGAGAAGGAGCATCTGGAGGCGCTGCTCAAACAAACGACAGGACAAGGTACATTATTAAAAGACCTATAAATTCTGTATAGTGTTCAAACTTGCTATGGACAGAATTTTAGACATTTGAAAATCAGTTACTAAAATAAAATTCAGTTACCATGAAAATATTTTTCAATACACTGTGCTTTTAGAAAGCTCTTGCATTAATTTCGCATATCTGTGTCAGCATGTGTTTTAATGTGTTGTGTTTACAAATGTAAGCAATTGCCAAGTTATTGTATTTTCTTGGTAGATTTTAATCATTTGTACATATTCTACTTTGATTTAATTAAAATCCTTTTACGTCATTTGCATTGATTGTGTAGACATAGAAAGTAATAAGATAACACCGTGTGTAAGCAGTACTGACGTTGTGTGCTTTTGGCTGTACAGGTGTTGAAGACAGCATACAGGAAATTGTTGGCCACATAACAGAGGGAGTGTGTCGACCACTTAAGGTGAGGGAGTACGTCACATAGGCTATATATCTTTAGTTTAACCACTTCACTTCTCACTGTGGTGTACAATGCTGTTTTCAGTCAAAGTGATAGAATGCTTTGGTTTTACTCAAATATACACAAATAAGAGTACTTCAGAGTGGGGCACATCTACAGCAACTACCTATGTGAAGAAAAGGAAAGTGAAGGAGTCTTCAGAAGTATTTTTCAACTAGAGGACTGTTTGCTTCAGAAATATTTATTCTGTTTTATGATTAAATCTGTCACTCAAACTGGACAATATACTTATAAATATAGATCAAATTCAAGTATAAAGCAAATAACATCATCAACAATAACAACAATAATAATACATTTAAAATAAGGAAAAATATATCCAAAAGGGGAAAAAAAACAACGTATAAAGAGAGTGTGTGCACATTTGGCTTTGAAAAATTGTTTAATAGTTTTTATGTATGACAATAATATATAGAATAGTATATAGATTTATGCACTGTGGAGCTCGTGATAGATATCTTTACTGATAGGTGCCCGGTGATAAGTGTAGCGTGTCTCCTTTAACCCTCGCAGTGCCCAAAGCCGATCTAATTGGCTTTACGTCACGTTTCCCAGTGCCAAAGCCGATCTCATCGGCTTTCCCATGCACGTCTTTTCAAACGTTAGCTATTATCATTAACACGAAAGTAAATACACTCACTATCTTGGATTTCTGGCCATGTGACAAGAAGTTGCCCTTTTTTGCCCGAAAAATTCAAAAGGACAATACAAGAGCTATTCAAAACATATATATAGTTTACTCATGTAAATCCAATATTTAGGCATATTAAACCAATACGGGGATCCCACAAAAATGTAACTAGTTTTGATGGGAGGGTTTTGGGTTGTTTTTTGTTTTGTGTCTGTTTAGGGTATTGCTTTGCATAATTGGCCTTTGCATTTTCTTTAACTTTCCCCCCTATTCTTTCTTAATTTCCTTATTTTTTAATTCGATGAATATTTATAAAAAAAAAAAAACAAACAAACAAAACAACGTGATGCACTGAAGCCGCATGAATTGAAGCGCGAAGTAGTGAGGGATCACTGTATATAAAATACATGTTGGTTATGCAGAAACATGGCTGACATTTCAGAGTTCAGTATGGGGCACAGATAGGGTTAAGAGCTGAATCAACCATAGCAGAAAAGGAAATAAATAAATCTCACCTGTGTTTCTGAGTTGTGTTCTATTCAATCAGCAACTGAACAGCAGCCCTTTTTATCTGGCTAATATAAACTAGCAAATGGATCTCAGCATGTCGGTTAAAAACCATGTGCTAATGAAAATATACAAACTATTCATGTGTAACAGGAAAGTGTGGAAGGCTTGCCTTTCATTTCACGTTAAGGAACAAAAGAAGGCACAAGATTACAAGAGAACTAATTAAAAAAACAATGTTTATAATATTATCTGTAATGTAATAATCGAAATAAAACTTTTCGGTATCTATTTGTACATTAAAAAAAAAAAAAAAAAACAGTGTTCCCTATTGTTTTTTACTTAATTATGTTTCTATCAGAAGGATCCACTTTGGCAGCTTTTCTCTTTCCTGTAATGCGGTTTTTCTTCCTGTGTTTCATGCAGGTGAGGATTGAGCAGGTGATTGTGGCTGAACCAGGAGCTGTGCTGCTGTACAAACTTTCTAATCTACTCAAGTTCTACCACCACACCATCAGGTACAACAGGATTACCCACTTATCAATGACCACCTGATATACTGGACAAATAATCACATTCTGTTTATTATTATTATTGTTTGTTCTCAGTGGAATCATCGGCACGAGTGTTGCATCTTTATTGATTTCTATAGAAGAGATGCATGTCCTCAGTAAGAAGATGTTCTTCAACAGCCTCAGTCTTCATGCTAGTCGACTCATGGACAAGGTAAATTGCACTCTGGGGATTTATTAGCAGGTTGTGCTTGAAGTTTTATTTGTTTTATTTTGTTCAGGAGTTTATAATGAATATTTAGTTCAGCATGAAGAATTGCACTTATGAGCTTGAGAACCTCGATGTATCTGCAAGTTCGGTAAGTCTGTTGTGTTTTTACACCCGAGCCTAATGGCTCATCAGGCCGGTGCTTATCCCCGGTTTCCGTAGCGTGAAGCGACCAGGAGTTCAACTCCTCCTGGATGGGATGCTAGTCCATTGCAGGTTACCTTCCCAGTATATTTTTACTGGTACCCATTTATACTGCTGGGTGAACAGAGGCACACTTGTGGTTGAGACCTTGCCCAGGGATCTTAGCACAGGGGGAGACTGCAAGTTAAATAATTTTAAAATATTAGGAAGCTCTGATGATATCCTTAATTTCATAATGGTAGAATTGAGCCCTTTAATTTTTGTTCAGGATTTGTGTAAAGAATTATACAACTCAGGGAGTGAATTTACAGAAAACTAATCTATCCATTCATTCATTCATTTTCTGAATAGCTTAATCCTAAATAGGGTGGAGGGGAGGCTGGCGCCCATCCCAGACGACTCTGGGCGAGGCCAGAGTACACGCTGGACAACTCACCAGGCCATCGCAGGGCATAAACACGCTCACGGCTATGCAGCTACTCTTGTCGAAAGTCAGCAGTGGTTCTTTTACATGAACCTCTCGCCATAGACAGTGAGACATGGCCAGCCTTTGATAACCCAGTTAGCTGCACCGGGGGGGACAGTGACAACCCATGAAGATTGGGGCTTGAACCCCCAACCTTAGGGTCAGTGATCCAGCACCTTTACCACCAGGCCGCCACTGTCCGAGGAATCTAATCACTGATGGGAAAGTATGATAGACCAGATGTGAAGTGATGACCTTAGTGTTCAATATTTTCCTACAGCTGCATGTCTTAAAAAGTGTTTTATTTCTCGTTGGCCAAAGTAATCTGCTAGTTTCCGTGCTTGTGAGGGTTTCCTTCATGGTACTCCAGTCCCCTCCCTCCCACATTCAAAGACATGCACAATAGGCTTGTCGGTTTTACCAAATTACCCCTAGGTGTGAGTGTATAGTTGTGTGTGTTCTTCTGTGATGGACTTGTGAGCGGTTCAAGGTGTTACCCCATCTTTGCCCAGTATTGGCTGAGATAGGCAACAGCCTCCCTGCGACCCTAATGGGATTAAGTGGTTTGACAAATGAGTGAGAATTCACTTACACTATAGAAGCTTTAAACAGTTATTCTCTCATTCAGCCATCAAGAATTATGTACGCAAATAGAATTTTTTGGTTGCTTTTTTTAAATATAGAAATTAAACAGTTATTGAAAAAACACATTTAATCGGAATCTTTGATTTTGCTTTCTGTCAGATACAGACAGTTTATGTTTTACACCAGGGGTGTCCAACTCATTTTCACTGACAGCCATGTTTAAAGGTGATCAAGGGTTGAATAGGGAAATCTCGCTTGCAATCTGTTTGCTTGACATAAGCTGCTGCCATCTAGTGGATGGAGAATGATGGATTCATGGTAATGGTAGATGTAAAGAATGTATGATAATTATGTTCTTTTAAAGCTTTAGTGGGCCACATAAGCTGAGTTAGTGGGCTGAATTTGGCAGCCAGGCCTTGACCTTGACATCTGTCTTCTAGACAATGAATTGGCACCTTCAGACCAATCAGAAAATAGATAATTTTTTAAATAATATGCATTATCCTACATCCTCTATTTTATCCTTTGCTTTTTTTCCCCCCTGAGTATGCCACACATTCATTCATTCATTTTCTGAAGAGCTTAATCCTAATTAGAGTCACGGAGAGGTTTTTGCCCTTCTCAGTGGACTCTAGGCGAAGGCGGGGTACACCCTAGACAGCTCACAGGGCCATTACATGGTCAACACACACACACAACCTTTCACACTCACACCTAGGGATGATTTGGAACAGCTAGTTAGCCTACTGTGCATGTTTTTGGACTCTGGATGGAAACTGGAGTATCCAGAAGAAACCACACAACATGCTTAAAACATACAAATGCCACACAGAAATGCCCGGGAATTGAACCCAGGACCCTCCTGCTGTGAGGCAAACATGCTAACCTCTTGCAACGTGCCGCCTAGTAAATTAATATTTCATTAACTATCATGTAATTAATTATATATCATATTGTTATTACAGTATTGTATAGCCTTGCATTATGTCTGAGCCTGAGAATCACAAGTAGTAAAGGTAAACCTGAAGTCACCAGCAGGTGAATTCTGAATCGTGGCTCAAAGCAACATAAGGCCTGTAGTATTTTTCTTTTTTGTTATTGCTAAATCCTTGAGGTCAATAACCTCGAAAGAACGTGTATCTTGTAAACAGCAGGGCCACACGTCTCAGTTTAAACGATTACACGAGGCTACAAAACAGCAACCTCACACCGCCGCTTCTTAAATTACCACCAAAATAGCAGGGAACACGGTTGGACTTCCTCGGGAGGCAGTTACATCGACAGCACGATCAAATGAAACAACAAGGTGGTCTCGCCACTTGACAGAGAGAATCGTCACCTTAGCAGCACACTAATTGAATAAGCTCAGGCTCAGGGAGGTTACATATCAGGGGCCAGTGGCAGGTGCCAGGAACGCAGGCCAAAGCTAATGAAGTCTATTAGATGCTTCAGAGAAGCAGGGCTGGCTTAGATGGAGAGGTGAATAGAATAGCTCAGTTTTTATTAGTAAGCATTGGAGGAGTTTGTTGCAGTCTCTCATGTTCAGTAGATATTGAGTGTGTGAAAAGGGCCGGTAACACTTAGTGGAATTGATGCAATACTATTTAATGTACTGTATTTCCTGTAATATTTAATATGCTGTATTTATTGGACATGTCTGAAGAGTACTGATAATAATTGGTTCATTGAATTCAGAAGTTTTGTAAATGTAATCTGAATAATTATATATTAATATGAGAATAAAAGTTTAAAATTATAAAAAGGCAACAAAAAGTAATTCAATACTATGAGTAAAACATTGAGCACAAACAGATTAATTTAAAGAAACAATCAAGATTTTATGTATAGAATTCTTTTGTGTTTCTTAGAAAAAATAAACAAGCAATGACCAAATTCTTCAGGGTGACAAAAATTGTCGAATAGAATTATTAAAATGGGAAAAAATAAGTCCATGTTCCATGTTTTTCTGTCGGCCAAAATACATTACAGTTATACTTCATGACTTTTGGTAAGTTAATTGTTTTTTTTTTTTTTTCTCTCCCTCCCTCTCCAGGTAGAGCTTCCACCTCCTGATCTGGGTCCCACAGCGTCCCTTACCCAGACGCTCTCTCTCCTCCGAGAAGTGCTTGCATCACATGACTCCTCTGTCCTCCCTCTAGATGCCCGCCAGGCTGACTTTGCTCAGGTTAAAAACACATTAAAGTTATCACAGCCCTGGATTCAGCTTACCAATACCCATGTTTCAAATATTTCTCACTGTGTTGTTCTTATGGCTATTTTGCTCTTTTAAGACTTAAAAAATGAGCTGTTTTGTAGGATCCTAAATCAGCTACCATGACCCTGAACCCAACAATCTTCAGTGTACAAGACCAATCTGCTATTTATAGAAAATTTCATCAGTGGTTATAAAAAGGTTTCAGTGACAAGTTATAAACCTCTCATCATCCTCCTTTAAAGCAGAAAGCCACATTATAGGAGGCTTAAAGTGCGAAGAGCTTGCAGGCCTGTAGTATGAAATTTTATGGATAGAAACCAATTACAGTAAACATAACATTATGCAAATTGTAAAAATGTGGCTCAGAAAAGAAAATTGCTGCCAATTTAAGGTCTCATTTGTGCAACTCAGTTGATTTTTATTGCAGACTTGTGTCACTATCTATATGGCTAATGGTTCAATGTGTAGCTTTGTATTAAAATGTTCCACAGTGACTTGTCGAATGCTACACTTAGCAGCAGGATAGTGACCCACATTGCACAAGGCAGTTAATGAGTTCATTAAGTACAAAATACTTCTTGGACTACCCTTAAACACAATTAAAACAATAGTCTGTCAAATTATTGTCCAATTACCAAGTAAATAATTAGTGGGCAGTGGTGGTCTAGTGGTATAGGGCGCTGGATCGCTGATCCAAAGGTTGGGGGTTCAAGTCCCACTCTCCACAAGGTTGTCACTGTCCCCCCCCCAGTGTGGCTAACTGGGTTATCAAAGGCGGGCCATGTCTCTCACTGTCTATGGTGAGAGGCATGTTAAAGAACCATTGCTGACTTTCGTAAAGAGTAGCTGCAAAGCCGTCAGCGTGTTTCTGTCCCTTGCTAAAAAAGGGTTGTGACAGGAAGGGCATCCGACGTAAAAACCTCTGCCAAATCAAACGTGCGAATCAGATGATTCGCTGTGGCTACCACCGAGTAAAAGGGAAAAAGCCGAAAGGAAGACAGACCAAGTAAATAATTAATGCATTGTCAATCATTTGCTGTTTTTTTTTCCACATCCCTTACATACTGTTTATTATGATTATTGTTGTACTGCTGTGCCGCTCAGGTGTTATCGTGCATCCTGGACCCCTTATTGCAGCTGTGCACCGTGTCTGCCAGCAACCTGGGCACAGCAGACATGGCCACCTACATGGTGAATTCTCTGTACATGATGAAAACCACTCTGGCCCTCTTTGAGTTCACTGACAAAAGGCTAGAAATGCTTGAGTTCCAGGTACGTGTGTCTTCACATTGTAGTTTATGAGATTTCATAATTTACCCGTGTATTCACTAAGGATGTAAAAATACATTTCTTGTAGAGATATAAATATTTGGACATAATGCAAACTTCATCATCATCATCTGCATCCGCTTAATCCGGGGTCGCATCGTGTGGGCAGAAACCTAAGCAATAAGGTAGACACGTCCCTCTCCCCAGCCACTTCCTTCAGCTCTTCCAGGGAGGGACACCGAGGTGTTCCCAGACCAGCCAAGAAACATAATCCATAAAACAGTGTGTTCTAGGTTGACCCCGGGGTCTCTTCCCAGCTAGACATGCCAGAAACACCACACCACGGAGTCGTTCAGGAGGCATTCTAACCAGATGCCCGAGCCACCTCAACTGGCTTCTCTCAATGCGGAGGAACAGCGGGTCTACTCCTCGTTCTTCCCGGATGGCTGAGCTTTTCACCCTATCTCTAAGGGAGGGCCCCGCCACCAGGGCCCAGCGAAGGAAGCTCATTTCAGCCACTTGTATCTGCAATCTTGTTCTTTCAGTCACTACCCAAAGCTCGTGACCATAGGTGAGGGTTGGAACATAGATCGACTGATAAATTGAGTGCTTACCTTGCGGCTCAGCTCCTTCTTCACCACAACGGACCATTACAGACTCCACTTTACAGCAGAGGCTGCAGTGATCTGCCTATCAATCTCCTGATCCTTCCTTCCTTCACTCTTGAACAAGACCCTGAGATACTTGAACTCCTGCACTTGGGGCAGGACCTCATTCCAGACCCGGAAGATACATTCCACCCTTTTCTGGCTGAGAACCATTGCATTGGACTTGGAGGTGGTGATTCTCATCCTGGCCGCTTCGCACTTGACTGTGAATCCCACCAGTGAGAGCTGGAGGTCCCGGCTTGATTAAGCCAAAAGGAAAGTATCATCCGCAAAAAACAGAGACGAGATCCGATGGCCACCACGCCAGAACCCCTCGACACCTCGGCTGTGCCTATAAATTCTGTCCATAAAATCTATGAACAGAATTGGTGTCAATGGACAGCCTTGGTAGACTCCAGCCCTCACCGGAAATGAATTCAACCTGTTGTTACCAATGCGGACCAAGCTCTGGCTCCGGTGACACAGCGACTGAATGGTCCATAGCAACGGGTCCGGAACGCCGTACTCCCAGACCACGCCCCACAAGATATCCCAAAGGACAAGGTTTGAAAGCCTTCTCCAAATCCACAGAACACATATGGACAGATTGGGCAAACTCCCATGCCACTTCCAGGATCCTGTAGAGCATATAGAGTTGGCCAAGAGTTCCGGGCCAGGATGAAAACCACATTGCTCTTCCTAAATCTGAGGTTCAATTATCAGTCTGATCCTCCTCTCCAGCACCCCTGCATAGACTTTCTCGGGTAAGCTGAGGGGTGTGATTCAACGATAATTGGAACACACCCTCCTCCTCTTGAAAAAGAGGGACAACCACCCCGGTTTACCAATCCAGAGGTATGACTCCCGATAACTACATGATGTTGCAGAGACGTGTCAACCAAGACAGTCCGACAGCATCCAGAGCCCTGAGATGTTCAGGACAGATCTCATCCACCAGCCCGACCACCAAGGAGCTTTTTTTGAATACCTCAGCAATGTCAACTCCAGTGATGGATGGACCCCCACCCAAATCCCCAGGGTCTTCCTCCACGCTGGGCATGTCGGTGGGATTGAGGAGGTTCTCCATGTATTCCTTCCACCTTTCAACAACATCCTCAGACTCCAAGGGGTGACCCCCGGTGACCCACATTAGAGCAAGGGAAGCAGTTTCCTTGATTTCTTCTTCAGAGGGGTCTTTTGAACCACATTTTGTCTGGACCTTCAACTAAGATCTGTTTGCCTTAGGTGACCCTACCAGGGGCATAATGTCCCTGGCAGCTTAGCTCCTAGGATCATTCGGACACGCAAACCCCTCCAACACGATAAGGTGGCAATTCAAAGATGGAGTAATGCAAATACAATAAATATAAATACACTTTTATACAAGAGCACTTGGAGAACGCAAATCCTGCAATCCTTATACAAAGCAAAGTGGCAAAAATTGTCCTGTCTCATTGCGTTAAAGAATGCTTTAATAAATTACATAGAAAATGGGGTTTGGATCAAAACCTATCAGAGTCCTCCTTTGTTTAAAGCTCCACCTCTTTTAGAATAACTTGTAAGATTTTCTCATAACTGCTTGTGTAAGTTTGATAACAAACAACTAAACAAACCAAGGATACTATTGGCACTAACAATATCTATAAAATCTCTTAAAATATAATATACAGGTAGTACATTCTTTTTGATAATTCTTTCTTTTTTTTTTTTTTTTTTTATAGATTTGTTAATTCATGTAGTGAGACAGTCTGCAACACATTCTCTCCTCTCTTTTTCCCCCTCTTTTGGCGTAAAACGCTCTAGGCAGCATTGTTTTTTTGGACGGAAAAAAAGAGAAATATAATATAATAATGCATATCAATTTCGTCGGTGTGTTCTAGTGCAACAGAATTTATGACCTTCCTGTGTGAAATCTGTTTTCCCAAAGTCCTTGTAATCTCTACCTGTAATACAGCTGATGACAGATAATGACAGAAGATGTGTGTGTGTGTGTGTGTGTGTGTGTGTGTGTGTGTGTGTGTGTGTGTGTGTGTGTGTATGCTTTGCGTTCTTTGTGTTTTGTTGTGTGTATTAGATCGAAGCTCATTTGGACACACTGATCAATGAGCAGGCATCCTACGTACTAACAAGAGTAGGACTCGGCTACATTTACAACTGCGTCCAACAGCACAGCACTGAGCAGGTAAGTGCACCTTTACTGCTCATTCCATCTTGGTGGAATTCTTAGCTGTTCATTTGTAGGTTACAAAATAGACCACAGTGGACCAGATGCTCCTGTTATAAGAACCATTACATAATCTGCAATTATAGAACAAGCATAGCAATTTTGAAGCCCTAGCGTTAGTGCATGGCAAGTAAATATTCAGAAACCTAATATACAGTTTTGACTCTGTGAGACTGAAAAGTAGGTCAAGGTCACTCGCACACAAACTCATCCTAGCACTCGTAGGGGTGTGCCAGCATACCAGGTTTGAAAGCCCCAGCTTCAGCACACAGCAAGTTAATGTCTGAAAACGAAAGTGTGATGGTTGGACGGGTGGGTGGGTAGATGGACGGATGGTACCCATTCCTATAGCTCCTGAGGCATGGGAGCTAAATAAATATCATTAAAGTTTCCGATACAGTATTCAAAATAAGTGTTTTTATACACTTTGCATGTTATTGTAGTACTGTTTACTATTAACAGGGGCAGTGGGCAGTGGTGGCTGACTTTTGACAAGAGTAGTTGCAAAGCCGTCAGCATGTTTCCGCCCTGTGATGGCCTAGTGAGCTGTCCAGGGTGTACTCTGCCCTCTCCTGGAGTGGGCTGGGATGGGCGCCAGCCTCCCCGCGACCCTAATTAGGATTAAGCAGTTACAGAAAATGAACTGTTTACTATTACAAACTTCTCCAAGAGCCCGGATGCATTTGTTAAAATAATATAAAATTTGGTACTGCCTAATGTGGAGCTCCTATAGGATTTTCTTTACTTGACAAGTTTTTGGTGGGAGCACTTAAACCCCCTACATATATCCTACATATTTCAAGATTAATTTTAAAATCTTGTTTATAGAAGGAAGTAAAAATGAAGTAATGTGCCAGGTCCCATGCAAACATGTACTCCAGAGGGACAGGCAGATTTACCCTAAGCTTTCCTTGACGTTCCAAGAGCAACGGAGTGGTTCGAGCCTTTTCATTTTCAGGGGTGCGCTCTGCCTGTGTGGTGATTCAAATTTGTTGTTGGTCCTATAGGATCTTCTTTAAGGGGGAAAAATTAAGAATAATTATAACTGTAAAAACAAGCTCCCATTATAATGTGAAACGCTCAGGTCTTAAAACGTTCACCACACGTGGTCCTTGTCTGATTGTGCTCGGGCTCATTTCTGGCAAAACCATTTCTGAAAAACTCACCATAGCCATGGTCATCACTGGAAATAACACTTAAGGAAAAATTATCATTCATTTATTTCGTAGTATGAATATACATGGTATATAAATTAGAGTTTAACCTCCACTGCATTAAACCCACTTCTGTCCTTATCGTCCTCATAAACCATTTCTGCTATTTTCCCTCAGTGATGTTTCTCGATAATGGTGTCTTTATTGTTTCTAAATGATTAGTCACATGTATTTCAGTGCTGCAACTGAAAAAGTAAAAAAATAAATAAATCAAAGGTCCATCTTATTTTCTTCAGGTACATCACAGAGAAAGCTTAAAAGCATTTTTTGCAGTGTGTGTTGCAGTAAAGCTTCTCTCTAGCTCATTATAGTTAAAGGTCATTTTATGGCCATCATATTATGTGTAATCACTGCACTGTCAACTGGCACTCATCCCAGTCACTCAGTGCTGATTATTGAGGGATTTTTTTAAAATTCCCCTTTTCATATCTTTTTCTGTTCTCTAGTTTTACAGGAATAGTCTCTTTTGTTAACATAGCCTTTCATTACACCTTGTTCCTATGTATACTGCGTGGTGAAGCTTTCATTAATAGACCTAAAAGCACCGTCTTCATCTTAGGTTTTTAAGACATCAGGAAATGACCTGAGATTGTTAAAAGGCTGAAAGGAAAGAAATGAATTACCACATGCACCTATTTGTCATGCATCTAAAACAGCCAAGTTGCATTTCCTGTCCTGCTCTCTGTTGACGAAGTGATGATATTAATGTGTTTGATCACATTAATTTCTATTTCTGGAACAAACTTGCAGTCACATTCATGTTGATTAATGCTTACTTCTAAATTTGAGAAAACGTTTTTTTCCATGAGCATCTGGGAGGTCTTGTTTGTTAAACTTTGATTTCCATGACAGCCCAAGTGATTTATTTTTTGGAAGTGATTTATACCTATGGCAAAGTAAGAACATGACATACTGACGCTCCCCAACTTACGTTTTAGTTCGGTTCTGGATGGCCGAACGTAAGGTGAAAAAAAATTAAGTTTTGACTTGTGACGTTCATATTGTACTATACATCCATAAATACCATTACCGTATCTCATAAAACACCCCTAAATCAATTATTATAAACATAACATTGTAAAATAATATCAAATATACCAAATAATATCAACATTAATTTCAAATAAATTAAATTCGAGCAAAATAATTTCAAATTGATAAATTTTAATCAAATTCACTCATCAAATATCAAGCACAGTATCAAATATAACCTTCAACATTCTCTATGATGCAATCTTTCTGCTTGTAAATGGTTCCGAAGGTCGATGGAGCCATTTAGAAGAAACATGCAACATTCTCATGTTTTTCACCAGCATCAATTCTCTTGATAATAGCCATCTTCATTTCTAACGAGATGGCTTGCCGCTTTTTCTGATTACCACTATCACTAGTAGGCTTACGCTTCTGACCAACCATATTTGCTTAGGGTTACAAAAGTCCGCTAAACACCGAGATCACAGAGACGATGTCTTAACACAAGGGTAACACGCAGTGAACTGGGAAGAAGGAGGGGCACGTTCAGTGTGTTGTTTGTAAATAATGGACACAGCATCATGCGGAAGTAGCGTATTACGTCAGCGTATTACGTAGGTACGTCTTGTACTACAGAGGGCACACTAAACTCAAAATTTGACTTTTTTTTTTTTTCAAACGTAAAATCGAAAAATACGTAAAACGAATGAACGTAAGTCGGGGAGCGTCTGTTCTGAGCCTTACACTAATACAGTATATACAGTTGTGGGAATAACCTCCTGAACAATATTTGATGTCCATTGTTGAAACAATACCACAAGTGTGTTCAACTGTAATATCCACTAACAGCGAGTACTTTGTTAATTCAAAACTATGAGATAAAGCGTCGTCGTCATCATCATCATCATCATCATCATCATCATCACTTTCTTCCACTTAATCTGGGATCGGGTCATGGGCCGAGCACACCGGTGACCCACATCCAGTCAAGGAAACTGTGTCCTTGTTTTTTATTTCTTCATAGAGGTCTTTTGAAAAGATATCTTGTATTAAACATAAAAAGAAGTTTTAACATTAAATTGTTATCTGTTTGTCTGTCTGTCTGTCTGTCTCTGATGATGATGGTGATAATTATTATTATTATTATTATTATTATGTGCTTTCATTTTAAAGTACTCTACAGAAACTGAGCAAATTTCAGTAAATGAATGTAAAAACTACCGGTAAGGTAATGTTGTTGTGAATATTTTCAAAATATAAGTTACACAGTACAAGATCCTCTTTCTTTCGACTTTCCAGCCGAGAAAAACTTAACGGGAAAGCTTTATTTATGAGTATTAAATAAAGCACCGACACTAGAAAGACTTTACTTAAATGTTCAGTAAATCTCAAGTAGAACAATTTACAATATTAACAATTACTTTGTAAAGTTTCATATCTGAATGTGTTAATTATTACACCTATGTATGAGTTGTTTCTTGGGAAAGAATAAATGTTTCAGAATGAGTATATAGTCAAAGCCTTTACTGTTTCAACTGCTGTCATAGAAACACCAATTACCAGTAAGATTTCAAAATTAAACAGAGCTGTGGTAACTTATTATGACCAATATGGTTTGTTTAAAAAAAAAATCCAATTATTTTCATTTAGAAACAATCATGAGAGGCTAAAGTGGTCAGCAGTTTGTTTGGCATGTTGTTGTTGGCTTGCATGGCTCGAACATTGGGTTTTTTTTTTTTGCATTTAAAAAATGCAGCAAGTGGAATGTGTGGTGATTATAACATACTGTAATCAAAAGATTTTGTGTATTTTCTTTATTATTCCATATTCACTAACTTGGTACACACAGTTATCACAAAACTTGATTTACATCCATTTAAAAGTATAAGCGGTTCTTGAAAATTCAAGTCAAGCAAAGCACCAGGCAGGGACAAAGTCTGAGTAAGGCAGTGAGAACGCTGCCTTGGCACAGTTTGGGAGTCTGGTCGTTCCCTTGCCAGTCCTCTGCCCACTCCCCCAATGAGAGGCTGCAGGGTGACTAACTGTCTCAAGACACCTGCTGTCCACAAGTGCAGTACACAACTGTCTCGCCTCCTGCTTCAGTGGCTTCTCTGTCAACACTTGCCATTAATTATCAGTGCCTACCGTTCTCTATTACTCAGACTTCTAACAGCAAAAATGTTCTGTGAATCTGGCTGGAAAAAGTCATCAGAATTTCTGCACACTTTATTTGTGCAAGACATTTTATTTTATAGTTTTTTTTATTACAGGCTTGCAGTTGGTGTCAAGTTTTTTATAGAGCCTTTATTAACTGACTCCATATAATCTGTGGTTCATTATTGATTCTGTTTATAAATAGTCTGTTCTACACTTGAGGCTTTTGGTCAAATGTAGATCTGGTCTTTTGTGTCTTGACTTCTTACTGACGCGTGCTGTGTTTAAGTGATATCCAGATGGCAGTTAAAATTTTATTTATTTCTTGGATTCAATGTACGGGTTGCAAATTATAAGTAACCAAAATCGATCGGTGTGTTTGGATTGTACTCGTGTGGACACATTGGTTGCCATGAGAACAAAGTAGTGTGGGGCAGTGTAAGGTTAAGGAGTTGGGGAATTAATTTAGAACATAAGATCTTAAAACACCCAAAAAGTGATTTTTATGCATTTGAAGCCCCGATCTTGTGAAAATACAATTCCTAAATGCATAATTTTAGTTCCAAAATTTGATTGGTTTAATTAAATACACCTCAAAATCATTAATCGATGCTCGCATTTAATCACATCACAATACCTGAATATTGCATGAATTTTAAATCAACAAACTATCCCCACTAAAGCTCTTGTGCCAACCAACCATAGTTGCTGTAAACAGATCTTATTAGCTGATGTGAAAATTGCGTCCTACTTTAATAATACTCGTATACTGAAATCTAATAGTTCCAATGAAGATATTATCTATTCTGAGGTCACCGAATAGAGTCCTGAAGTGTGATGTCATGTCACCCTGTCATGACAGCAAAATGCTCAGCTCTAAAAAAAACACTGAACAATTTCTTTCTTTTGCATCTCTAGTCTGTTTCACTTGTATGAAGCAAAACTCATCCGATTATGATAATAAAACAACACAGTGGTCAGCACACTTGCCTCACAGAAAAAAGGTTCTGGGTTTGAGTCCTGGCCATAGTGAGGTTTGCATGTTCTCTTCATGCTTGCGTGAGTTTTCTCTGGGTGCACTGGTTTATTGCTACAGTCCATAGACATGCATTAGGCTAATTGGATTTTTTCTAATTGCCCAAGGTGTGTGTGTATGGTTGTATGTGTATTGAGCCTACAATGGTCTGGTGAGCTGTTTAAGTTGCCGCTTTGTCCACTGTTGGCTGAGATAGGTTTCAACCTCCACAACCTTAGAGGGATTAAGCAGATCAGAAGATTTTTCACTGAGTAAGAGAATTACAGATGGTGGCGTAAAGCATGTGCTGTTTCTGTTACCGATTTGTCCTCTGACACTTTAATTATGTCCCAATTTTCCCAATGACAGTATGTATATACAGGGATCCCTCACTTTCCGCAATTAATGGGAACTGAAGACCCCCCCCCCCCCCCCCCCCCCGCGACCACCAATTTCCGCGAAGTAGGATCGACCCCCGCTGACTAACATATACATACATGTATACGTGTACATAATATCAATACATACATATTCAACAAATAGTTATAGTAACAATTAAACATTCAGAAATGATGCATAAGATGTAAATAAAATATAAATACACACACATACAGACACGCCCGCACACACAGATGCGCACCTTACATAAAAATCTAAGTAGTTTTGTTGGGGGGTTTTGAGTCGTTTTTTGTTTTAGTTTGTTAGGGGTTTTTTCTTTTTGCATAATTGGCCTTGCTTTGTGGCATTTTCCTTAACTGTTTCCCTATTTTTCCTTAATTTCCTTATTTTTTATTTTTCCATGAATATTTTTGAAAAACCCGCGAAGCACTGAAGCCGCAGAAACTGAAGCGTGAACTAGCGAGAGATCACTGTAGTCTATGGGTTTTCTCTGAGATGCTTTCCTCCTGGTTTCTTTCTGTTATTCAAACCGAGAACATAGAAAATATCATTCAATGACTAACAGAGAAGCATTGTTTTTTAAAAGAATACCACCATGAGCTTTGTTTGCTGTTGGGTCTGTAAAGCATTTACTACTTTATAATGTTGCCATTTATTCTCAAGGGTACTTTTGACAGAAACACTGGAGACAAAAGTTGATGGTGTTTTCCGGTTTTCGGGTCTTAAAGGGTACCTGTACCTAAAATTGACAGCGTTAAAAAAGAGCCACTATACCTTATTATTAACTTTTAAACATCGTGTGATGTCGCTAGTTTATGTATAAGTCCATATTTCCTTTTCTTCTGTATGACATTTCTTGCTCACGAAGGTTCAGCGCGTGGACATGTTGGCTTTTTTTCACCGGGGTCAAAGGTCATTGTGACGTAACATCGTTGACAGTCGTATCGCCAATTGCAGAATGCCAGTATATTTTCCTCAAGCAATTCATGTTCTTTACAACAACAGCACTCCTGATCGGTTTTTTGACGCACGCATTTTCCACAAGAGCACCAAATATTTGCTGGTTGTTTACTACGATTTTCCCATGTTAGAGCTTCTGCCGACTCTCCAATATCGTCCTCCGAGTTGTCACTTTCCTTGTCTGATTTCACTAAATGTGGATAGTCTTTCTTCAGTGGTTCATATAAATAACCTTCTGCTCCTTCTATGACATTGTCTTCGTCCATGGTTTAAAAAAAATAAATAAAAAATACTATGTCTGTTTTTTACAATTTTCAGTGAGCTTGTGTTGTGTGTCAGGTATATAGCCTTACGTTTACATTGCAATCTCGCAGTTCCTGTGGAGGCTTTGTCAACGATGTGACGTCACAAGAAATACGACGCTGCAAAACTCCTGTGCTCTGAAGCTTGATGTTAGTGAAGTCCTTAAATCGCTTAAAGCTGATTTGTGAGAGAATATAATAAACGCCTTATACTTATACTTATGTCACTAGCTATACACAATACATCAAATTAGGTATATGAGCGCTTTCGCTACAGGTACCCTTTAAGGCTTGGAACAATATTGGTTGTATTCAAGTTTTCTTTTTCAAAATCGCCAGACATTCTCTATGCAGACAGGTCAGTCCATTACTGTCACCCTCATGCCATGTAATGTGTGCAGAATGGGGGTTTTGTTTGGTCTTCTTGAAAAATGGAGTCAGGAGCACACAATGGCCATTTGCTCAAAAAAAAAAAAAAAAAACACTTGTGATGCTCCAGAGACATTGGCAGTTAACATAAGGTGTGTGGAATAAAGTAGCATGTGGTTCGATCAGCCGTAAATTAATTGTGGGTATTGATGTATTGCCACCTGAACGATGGCAAAGCACAGATGTTCACCTTGGGCCTGTGCCCTTGTCCTTTACTCACCGAAATTCATCCAGATAATATACACTATATTAATCCCATGAGGGAAATTATTTAATCCATCCAAAGTGAGCGCGCACACACACACACACACACACACACACACACACACACTTGGAGCAGTGGGCTGCCACACACACTGGGGCTTCCCAGAGAACAGTTGGAGGTTGTGCCTTGCTCAAGGGCACTTAGCCATTTATGTGGAGGAAGGGAAGGTGCTGCTCACTCCTCCCCACTGTCACACATTTTTCATGCTGGTCCGGGAATCGAACCAGTGAACTTATGTTCCCAAAGCCCCTTCTCTAACCATTAAGCTACAGCTGCCCCAATCACCTATTTCAAAATCACATCATTATTTCATAATTTTTTTTTTTTTTTGGAATATGAAGAGGAACTAATGTATATTAATAAATGAAATAATGTTGAGCAGACTGTGCTTGTGTTCATGCTCTTTACTACAAGTAAAAGTAAATTTAGAAATCACTGCTTTCTTGTTTTATTTTTAAAAAGCTGATTTGATTGATTAGACATGCTCATTAACTTTATTATTAATTAAATTGAAACCAAATTGTGTGTTTGAGTTCAAGCACAATTCATTAATTTAGACTGTATATGCTCAGATTACATCTACCAATAAATAAATAAATAAATAAAAATCCAGAACTGAATATCTGTTCATGATAGATAGTCTTTCTCTTTTTTTAGGGTCCTCTGTCCAGCCTTGCAAGTATGGATGGTTCATCCCTGAAAGCAGCTATGGTCAGTCCTATTCACACCCTGTATACAGTTTAGTTGTGTGTGTGTGTGTGTGTGTGCGTGTGTGTGTGTGTGTGTGTGTGTGTGTGTGTGTGTGTGTGTGTGCGCGTGTGTGTGTGTGTGTGTGTGTGTATACATACATACATACATACAGGGATCCCTCACCTTCCACGGTTAATTTGGACTGAGATCCCACCCCAAGACCGCCGAATTTCAAAAAGTAGGATCGCCTCCCCACCCCCCCACTGATATGTGCATATAATATCAATAAATCCATATTCAATGCTATAAATGCTTATAATAACAATTAAACATTCAAAAATAATGCGTAAGATGTAAATAAAATATAAATACACACATACACAGATGCGCACCTCGCATAAAAATGTAAGTAGTTTTGATACTGGCGGGAGGAGGGGGGGTGTTTGTTTTGGGGTTGGTATTTTGCACAACTGGCCTTGTTTTGTGACATTCTCCTTAACTTTCCCCCATATTCTTCCTTAATTTCCTTATTTTTTAATTCGATGAATATTTAAAAATAAAATAAAAAAATAAAGCTGCATGAATTAAAGCACGAAGTAGTGACGGATCCCTGTGTGTGTGTGTGTGTGTGTGTGTGTGTGTGTGTGTGTGTGTGTGTGTGTGTGTGTATATATATATATATATATATATATATATGTGTGTGTATACAGACCCTCCCCGACTTACGTTCATATGTTTTTTTCGATTTTACTTTTTTTTCCAAAAAAAAAGTCAAATTTTGAGTTTAGACGTACCTACGTAATGACACAATGACGCTGCGTCCATTGTTTACAATGACAGACTGAACGTGCCCCTCCTTCTTCCCAATTCAGTTTTTATATATATATATATATATATATATATATATATATATATATATATATATGTCTTAAAAGGCTAAGCAGGAGATGATGCAGCTTTACTTTCTAACTGCTCAGAGCAAATCTATTCATCTACTTTCAATGCCACATCACTGTGGCGCGAAGCGAAGATCCTTTCTGTGTTGGCGGGTCTGATACCTTGAAACTCTAATTTTATTGGACTCATACGCTGCAGTGTTTATGTGACAGGAAGCACGTCCCAAGTTTTGGCAATCAGCTAGTCTGCGGGTTGAAGTTTTTCCATGTCTGTCCATTTGTGTTTGCTTGTCAGCTGTGCTTGGCTTCGTGGAAATGAGCTGATCAAAACGAGGGAAATTTATCTCTACTCAAACAACATGCACAGTTTGTGGCTGTTGTTATAATCCAATAAAATTGGAGTTTGAAGCTATCGGACCCGGCCACACAGTGGAGTACAGAAAGGATTGGCTCTCCGCTGCGTGTCACAGTGACGTGGAATTGAAAATAGATATATAGATTTAAATGCGCGAGATTTATTCATCTGTTTTAGTTTGGCGTGAGTGTATTTGGATGGAAAGTCGACATACGACCAGATCGATTTACGACCCGTCTGCTGAAACCAAAAGCGGTCAGAACTCCACAACTGTCTCTCTGTGTGTGTGTGTGTGTGTGTGTGTGTGTGTGTGTGTGTGTGTGTGTGTTTGTGTGTGTGGGTGTGTTGTGTGTATACATACATGCATACGTACATACATACATACATACAGGGATCCCTCACTTTCCGCGGTTAATTGGGACTGAGATCCCACCCCAAGACCGCACTTACGTATATATATATGTAACTGTGAACACCAGTGTATGATGTTATCATGTGCAAGCATCATTCTTAAGTTTTTTCTATATTAGTCCCTGGAAAGTGCACATTGTCATTATCACCCATCCCTAACACCCACACACAGATGCAGACGAACCCACACACGCAATTTCACAATCATACAGTCATAATTCCACTTCTGTTTTCGCTTTATATTATCTCATTTCATCAACTAGCACATACCCACACATGTATTTTATTTAAACCTAATCTTTCCTTTCTTTATTCACAGGTGCAGTTTGACCGTTATTTGTCATCACCTGATACCTTTGTGATGCCTCAATTCAACTTTCTCCTCAGTGCAGCTATCAAGTGAGTCTTTCCTTCTTTCTAGCACAGTCCATTAGATCTTTGCACTTCACATGGACTTGTAGTTGTAGCAAGGGTTTTGAGGGGCAGAGTTCTATACAGTAGTGTTTTCAGCACTATGAAATGATCAGCTCCTCCGACAAAAAAAAAAAAAAAAAAAAAAACCTGTCGTTTTTCACTAATGGAATCGTTTTACTGTGCAATGATAAAGGTTGAACACCTGGTTAAAAGTAATTTAGTGTAAAATCAGATCATTAGTTGCTCAGCAACTGGTATAAAAAGGCAGCTGTGTGTCAGCAGGCATGATGGGACACTGTTGCACAGTGAAAGACCTTAAAAGTAAAAAAAAAAATCGCAGTTGCAGATAATTCCTCAATGTTTCTATGAAATTGTGGCTCATGTGTATGGAGTCACATATGTCACACAACAGGTCCACGACAGAAAATTTGGCGAATTCCTCAGACACTTGTAGGTGTGATGTACAGAACTTACAAAACATTGTCATAGACTCTTGTCTTCGTGTTTTAAACATGTTCAGAATGTTTACATGTTGTAGGTAATTCTTGACGTTAGGTCTGTTTTATAGGTCCGATGTGTGATGCGCTACATCATAGTATGGCTGTGTTACGATAAAAACGCATTTCATAGGCGTTGTTGGTGTTCAGAATCATACAGGTTCCTTACAGTAGTCCCATCATTGCCCTAATTTAACCCACAAGACTTCCTTATATAGATCCATGTGTCCTGCACAGCATTTTACATCACTGTTAGGTTGTAAGTCAGATAATAAATATGTAATGTAAATATTGTCCGTCCCCTGAGTATCAAAGAAATTAAAGATTTTTTTGTCTTGCAACAGTCTTCGTCCTTTCATATCAAAATTGTCCAAGTTGACTTGCAGAACTGAGCTGTTTTCGCCACAATAGAGATCTAACACACATTTTGTATGCGAATACGACTATGCAGCTTTCAAATGCACCTCACTCAAACCAACATCTGTCCCTTCTGTCGTTTCTCCGCTAATTCGTACAACAAAACAATTCCCTTTCACAAACATCGTGTGCTTTAGTTTTTATTCTGGTTAGACACGAAGCACAAATAATAACCACAGGCTTTGGCCAACGACTTAGGAGCTGGCTTTATACCTTCATCTCGGGTTGTGTTTTCTTCCATCACAGTGCACAGCTTATTAGCATTCTTCAATAAAGTGCTGTTGTTGGAGCTTGCAACTATTTGTTTGGTCTAAAGGATCCTCTCGATAAAACGGAGTAAGGCTTTCTGTTGGTATTATACACAAACTGAGTCCCAGTTTCGACATCAAATCATCTGGTAACCAAGAGAGACTGTATGTGCATCTGTTCCGCCTCCCCACTCGCCTTCACTGCACGAGTATGCTTTTAGTGTGAGTGTGGTGTTGCTCTTTGAGGGAGAAAAAGAGAGACTATCTGAGTCACATTGTTACTGGGAAATGTAGCAGGGCAGAGGAGCACTCAGTGTGCCTCAGGTTAATGTTCTCTATTAATGGAAATGGAATCGTGCATGGGCCAACCACAGCTAATTATCCCCTGGTCCATTCCCCTCCACCCTCCACCCACCACTTTCAAAGACCAACTCTGACTCACGTACCCGTAACCGGTGTATGTGGCTTGACTCTATGTGGCTTTCAGAGAGCCTTAACTACAGGTGGATTATTTATTTCGAACCAGGGCATTTCAATGCATGCATTTTAAAACATTTTAAACTATTTATATAATCTCTTTGCATGCACTTTTCAGTTGCTCAGTTTTATTAAAACACAGAGCACTTTCTTATGTGCAATACAATAGTTAAGCTCTCAGGAAGCTGCAGATGGCACTGTTAGCCTTTTCTGCTACGTGTGCATCGGTACTCCATTTAATACTCTGTATGTGCTTATACTACCAACAGCCTAAATCAGTTCATTTTGTTTACAGTCGGCACAGTTGGTACGTGGTGCATCACCTACAGTAACACTTACAGTCATTTATGATTGGCTTTATAAACCGAGGGTAGATTCTGCACATGGTGCTATATTCCTGCCAAATCTCAGTGTGCCTGGACACACCAAAAATATCCTCACTAAGCAGTTTTAAACTAAATGAGCACTGAACCATAGAAAAAAAAAATGTTGTGTCCTTTGCTGGACTTACTTTACCACTAACGAAGCTTCATATTTCTTTGCCTATGTTTAAGGTTTTATTTTTATAGAATATACATCTGTACGTCAGAGATGAAAATGTTGAGGTTCTCTTTGGGAGTAACGAGGATGGATAGGATCAGGAATGAGCACATCAGAGGGACAGCACATGTAAGAGGTTTTGGAGACAAAGTCAGAGAGGCTAGATTGAGATGGTTTGGACATGTACAGAGGAGGGATAGTGAGTATATTGGTAGTAGGATGCTGAGGTTGGAACTACCAGGCAGAAGGCCTAGAGGAAGACCAAAGAGATGATTCATGGATGTAGTGAAGGAGGACATGAAGGCAGTTAGAGTAAGAGTAGAAGATGCAGAGAGGATCGGGTGAGATGGAGGCAGATGATTCGCTGTGGTGACCCCTGAAGGGATTGTCTAACCTCGTCTGTCAGCCTGTCCATCACCATAGCAAACAAGAAGGGGCTGAGAGCTGACCCTTGATGCAGTCCCACCTCCACCTTGAACTCTTGTGTCACACCGACAGCACACCTCACCACTGTCTTACATCTCTCATACATGTCCTGCACCACTCTAACATACTTCTCTGCCACTCCAGACTTCCTCATGCAATACCACAGTTCTTCTCTCGGCACCCTGTCATATGCTTTCTCCAGATCTAGTATACGTACATGTATATGTATATAATATCAATCAATACATATTCAATTCTATAAATGCTTATAATAAAAATTAAACATTCAAAAATAATGCGTAAGATGTAAATAAAATATAAATACACACATATAGATGGTATTGCATAAGAAGAAGACATACATGCATACAGGCATGCGCACCCACGCAGATGCACGTGCACGCACTCAGATGCGCACCTCACAACAGGGTAACTAGTTTTGATGGGGGGTTGTTTTTGTTGTGTTTGTTTGGGTTTTTTTTTTTTTTTTTTGCATAATTGGCCTTCTTTTTGGCGCATTTTCCTTAACTTTTTCCTGTACTCTTCCTTAATTTCCTTATTTTTTAATTCAATGTATATTTTTTTAAAAATGCTATGCACTGAAGCCGCATGAATTGAAGCATGAAGTAGCGAAGGATCCCTGTATTTAATTTGGCAGCACAGCTGCATAACGGATAGCACGTCCACCTCACAGCAAGAAAGATACTGGGTTCAAATCCCATGCTTGGCAAGGGTGTCTCTGTGTAGAGTTTACAAGGTCTGTCTGTGCTTGAGTGGGTTTCGTCAGGGTACTCTGGTTTCCTCCAACATTCCAAACACATGCACATTAGTCTATCTGGCTGTTCCATATTGCCCCTACATGTAAGTGTATGCGTAGGTTTGTGTGTGTGTGCGTGTGTGTGCACGGGTGAGCACGCACGTCTGTGTGTGTGTGTGTGTGTGTGTGTGTGTGTGTGTGTGTGTGTGTGTGTGTGTGTGTGTGTGTGTGTGTGTGTGCGTGCGTGCGTGCGCGTGGAGTAGCCTTCATCCAGCTGAAATAGAGTTGAGCTTCTACGCAACCCTAGTAGGATTAGATGTGTTGACAGATTTATGAATGAATCTGGAGTAATTATTTGATGTTTAGAAACAAATTTACCAAAGTGGAAAAAAAAGCCCAACTCATTTTGGCAAGCTGCTCAAGAGTAAATTTGCATTTCATTTGGGATTTCCAACAAGCATTTAAAAGGTCAAAATGAAAGGGTGAGTAGGTAAAAAGTGCCTTTTTTGTTTTGTAAATTTTCTCACGTAAGGGTGGCACAGATTTCAATAATACCTGTTGCAAACAGTCACAATTGCAAAAGGAAAAAACAATTACTCACACGTTCGCCACTGTATATATTTTTGGGGAGCGATGGTGAAAGCAAGCAGCAAAATAAATAAATAGGTAATAAAACTGGACTTGGTGTGCGCTGTGCCACGTTTCACTGGTTCAACTCTCTCAGTTTACACACTAACGTTTACATTTATGGCAGTTGGCAGAAACTCCTATGCAGAGTGACTTATTTTTATTTTATTTATACAACCGAGCAGTTGAGGATTAATAGCCTTGCCCGAAGACCCATATTGGACTTGGTGGTAAAAGGCTGCCACATTATCAATTAAAAAAAAAGATTCATTTTTAATAATAACACCAAATTCCTGAAAACAGGTTCTTGCATCCTCAGTCAGACTTGCACAGCAACACACACACACACACACACACACACACCCTATACCACCAGGCTACCACTGTGTATTAATCTCATAAGGGAAATTATTTTTTCTGCATTTAACCCATTCAAAGTGAGCACACACTCTCTGAGCAGTGGGCTGCCACACACACGCACACACACACACACACACACACACACACACACACACGATTTCATTCAGGTATGCAGACAGACTTTCACTCGGCGTAATAACACTTCTGAATGAAATAATCTAACAGGAACTCATTAAGGGAGATTTAAACTAACATGACGAGTGTTATAAATGAAAGTAGAAATCAGTAAATGAAAGGCAGTGAACAGAAAAGTCTGTGTTAACCTTTTCAGATTTCACTCCGGACCATTGTTGGGATGAGCAGAGGAGATTTTCTTTATTTACAGGGATCCCTCACTTTCTGCAGTTCATTGGGACCGAGATCCGCCCACGACCGCCGAATTCTGGCGAAGTAGGATTGATCACCCTGACTGATGTATATGTACACGTATATGTGTATATAATATCAATAAGTACATATTTACTGCTATAAATGCTTATAATAACAAACATTCAAAAAGAATAAATATAAGTACACACATACAGACGCAGGCGCACACACAGATGCACACCTCACATAAAAATGTAAGTAGTTTGTTGGGGGGTTTTGGGTTGTTTTTTGTTTTGTGTTTGTTTATGGGTTTTTTATTTTCACGTGATTGGCCTTGTTTTGTAGCATTTTCTGTAACTTTTTCCCCTATTCTTCCTTAATTTCCTTATTTTTTTAATTCAATAAATATTTAAAAAAGAAAAAAACCGCGATGCACTGAAGTCGCATGAATTGAAGCACAAAGTAGCGAGGGATCCCTATACTTCATCCAATATAAAGCTGATTCAGCCCTTAAGGAGCTGTGCTGCTCGAATACCACCAGCCTCGGATACTTATCAATATAGATCAATATCAGAACCTTCTTTCTGAAATACCTAAATCTATGTATGTTACCCGCTCCAGCATAATACGGAAGAATTTAATATGTTCCGAAATGAGGTGTAATGCCTGATTATAGCTTGAAATTTGACTGTGTTGCATTAGTTTGTGTATCACTAATCAGGAAATGCTACTTTTGAAGAACTATGAAGTAATCACAGTTACAGAACCAGTTTCTGAATGTCCGCATCTGAAACTCGGTAACATCCATAAACTAAATGAATCCGACTCTCAACCAATCAGTGCGATCCTCCTAGTGTCTTTTTAGCAACAGATGGGTTCTACTAACATACATCTAGTCATGTCTGTTTTGAAGCTTTTCATTGGTTTATTGTTTATATGATTTGGAGATTCTGTAAGCAGGGCCAGTATTTTGGTATTAATAGAGATAATAGATAATACTCTGAATAATCACAGAAATGTTTTGATAATTGGCAATTTTTTCATTGTCCAACAGCAACTGAATATGGAACCCTTTCTTAAGCAAGTACTTTAACATTGATGCATTGTGTTTATGGTTATTTG
Organism: Plotosus lineatus; assembly: GCA_024760905.1. NCBI lineage: Eukaryota > Metazoa > Chordata > Actinopteri > Siluriformes > Plotosidae > Plotosus > Plotosus lineatus. The sequence goes on along the minus strand of CM045747.1, from coordinate 17,175,353 downwards.
AACTTTGTCATGTTAAAGATTATGCTTTGATGGATGTATTTTGGGGTCATCACATTTTCGTCCAGGTGTAGCCTGAACCTCCCAACCTTCTTCAGTAACCCAGAGCCTTAACCACTAACCCACCACTGCTCCATATTTGATATTTTGTGTGCATAAGTGTGCTCTCAGTAAGATGAGGGGACATGTGGTATCTTATTAGTATCCAGATGGTTTACTGAAAACGGTCAAAATGTTGCATGTACAAAAAAACCAAACAAACCTTTCACCATCAATGGAGTCCATGTTGGCTACATTAGCAGAAGGGAAGGGCTTACAAGCCTACTTTTAGCCTAGTTGGGGCATGGCGCTGATGCTGATGGCGATGGGGATGCTGAAGCTTTACATTGTATGAAGTATCAACAGTCTATGGACAAAAAGTGGAAATGAAATCTCATGAAATTTTAAGAGGTTCTCTGAAATAAATCCCTAGAGAATTTTTTGGTGGGTTTCGCAGCAGTGATGAATAAACAGTGATGGTCAATTCTGTCATAATTGACAAATCTGTCAACATTTACTTTCTATGCATGTAGTGCATAGTGCAAGTGCACAAATATCATGTACAGTGGAACCTGAACTTACGAAAGCCCCAACAAACAAAAAATCCAGGTTACTAAAAACATTTTCCTAAAATTTTTGTCTCTGGATACGAAACAAGTTCACGTTACGAAAGCACCATCTCAAAAATTCAAACAATGCACGAGTTGCTCTCCATTGACTATCTCCCAACATCCTGCCCCACTGGCCTCCCATTAGCTCTCTCCCAACATCCCACCCCGCTGGCCTCCCATTGGCTCGGAGGGATGACATAGCTCCCTTGAGCAGGAGCAGGAGTTTTTCGAGTGTGCTCATTGCAACTTTTTTGCCTCAGGCTTTTAACCTTTCATAAACATTTGTAAGATTATAACTGTGCTAAGAAGTAAGTACCTTAAAAGGTATGCTTTTATAATTTTTAAAGGGTAGTATTGGGGACTTTGGCCCCAGTTCGGCTAACTGGGTTATCAAAGGCGGGCCATGTCTCTCACTGTCTATGGTGAGAGGCATGTAAAAGAACCACTGCTGACTTTCGTAAAGAGTAGTCGTAAAGCGTGTTTCTGTCCCTTGCTAAAAGGGTTGTGACAGGAAGGGCAACGTAAAAACCTATGCCAAATCAAATGTGCGAATCGGATGATTCACTGTGGCGACTCCCGAGAAAAGGGAAAAAGCCGAAAGAAAGAAAGAAAGAAAGTATTGGGGACTTTGGAACAAATCACTCATTTTACATGTAAAATGCGGTTAGACTTACGAAAAGTCCAGGTAACGAAACCACTTCTGGAACGGATTAATTTCGTAAATTGAGGTACCACTACTAAGGAACTTGAAGTGAAAAGTGATGAATACTTGGTAAAACTGACACCTGAATTCTGATTTACTGTTTTCAGAGAGCAGATCTTTAAACAGTCCACAGAGCTGGTGTGCCGTGCGTACGGAGAGGTGTACACAGCCGTAACCAATCCAGCTAATGGCTACAGAGAACCTGAGAACATGTTACAAAGATCCCCTCAGCAGGTACAGACCCTGCTGTCCTGAGCCCCAACGAACACTCATGTGCGTGTGTGTATACACACACACACACACACACACACACACACACACACACACACAGATATACAGAGGATCAGGTACCATATGCTGGCCAGTGCTATATGAAGCAAATGAGGTGGAATCGGGGATAGGGTGTGACCTTGTGTGTGTGTGTGTGTGTGTGTGTGTGTGTGTGTGTGTGTGTGTGTGTGTGTGTGTGTGGATACCAAATGTCCTTCTAGTCCTGCTCCCACACTGTTATGGGTAAAAGACTTTGTCTGAGGGAGATGGAACAATTCATGCTGGGGATAAACAAAAAAGGGGGATAGAATGTTCCTCTCAACATGAGCATAGATTCCTGCTGGGAAACCTGAAAGAAATATCTTCAGACCCTTTACACATTACACATGAGAAATTACACACAAACTTCATTTGTATTAAATATTCTATGAAAAAAGTTGTATGACTCTTGTATATACACAATTATACACATGCATACAGTACACACACACACACAAATCAGCTCTGTCATCTAAAACACTTCTGATTTTCTTCTCATTAATTAAACTAGAATAAAATGCGTAAAATGTGAACACACTTATATTTACAGGATTTGGCAGGTGTTCTTATCCAGAGCGACTTATAATAATCATTTTTATACAACTGAGCAAGTGAGGGTTAAGGGCCTTGTTCAAGGGCCCAACCACTGACCTTCGGATCACTATCGAGTCCCCTTAACCATTAAGCCACAACTGCTCGTGTTGTCCTGCTGCATCTCACCCCCAACCAAGTTCTCCCTTCAAAGATATACTTAAATGAAATTCTGTGGCTGACCAGCCATGGCTGCGGCCAATAGCATAGATTCTCTCATACAATGGCGCTTTTATGTCTTGATCGCTAGTCATGCCTGATTGCTAGTCACGCCATCCTTTAATTGCAGGCAAAATGCCTGCCAGGCCTCATTCATCAACTATATTTAGCTGATGGAAAGCAGCATACTGCAACAAGAAGAAAAAAATTCTCTTACGCTGCAACTAATAATAGAAGTGTGTGTTAATTAATTTTTTTTTCTAAATGGAACACGGCCAAGTCTCAAGCCCTGCCAGGGACACAGAACAAGGGGGAAAACGGGTACATCAGTTGACTGACTGCGGGGAAGCAGTTGAGGACATGGAGTTATAATGTTAGGAAAGAGGGTCACATGGCTGTGGTAAAGGGACTCTCCCCATCATGCCTGCAGCCAGTAAAGCTACAAAGATTCACATGCCTAGCAATTTAGCTCCAGGCTCAGTTTTAAAAAAAAATAAATAAAAAATCCCACAGTCAAGTAAAAGTCAAGGAAGTACAAGTATTGGTGAATGTGATGTTACTCAGTGGAAAAAAAAGTTGACACAGTTTGTTTTATTGCATGCTTATTATTTCATGTGGCAGAAATAAAGATGCCAAATCTGATCAAGTTACTGCAAAAATCAAACCTCGCTCAGAATTAGCTGTCATATTTTCTCTCGTTTGGCCTATATATAGTGCAAATATTGTTAGTTTTATAGTGGCTGCCAGATATTACCCTGGCACTCTCCCCTGATATGCTAAAGTTACAACCCTTGTGGTGTTATTTAAGCTGGCTTTGTGTGAAAGGCGATGATGTCATTGGTTGTCCCCACCAAACTCCACTCAGCGCACTTACCCTGGCAAGCGCTCGAAGTGCTCTGGAATGCTGTGCAACCCATTTTGTTGAAGAGAAGCGGATTCAATGGCACCCTTGTTTTTCAGTTTATTTTAAACAGTCTTTTACATGTTTTAAAGATGGGGTGTTTGGTTATACTTTTTGAATGTTCTGCTCTATAACGTAGCTGTTATTTGTATGTTTGTAAGTAGCAAACTCACTGCAGCAGGGAGCAATACCGTTACATTTTAATGCTTAGACATGAACTCAATGTAAAATGTCATCTTTGTAATAGCTATAAATAAAATATATAAATATTCATCTAAGTTAAGTTCTGTTTCACACTGACATTTGATATGAATTTTCTTTGAAAGTATCAAGGAACATGAGCAAGTTGGACCCATTCGTGTTAATTTTGACATGCAGAGAATAAACTCGTACTTCTTTGGCATTTAATTCCCCCCAGTCTTTTGTTTTGTGATTGATGTTTTAAAACATGATGTCTATTTGTTAATCAGGCCATAAAGTGAATAAGATGAATAAGGCCACTCGTTTTATACTATCTGGTGGACAGATCCGCCGAAGCGCTGGCAAAAGTGCCGCTAAAAATAATTTTTAACTTTTTTAATTTATTATTTTTTCCCTCCGCCGATCTCTGTATTATATGCCAATGTGAAAAAAAAATCAAATCTTAATCCAAAACAAAATCGTATCTTTAAATATTATGTATAATTTTGTGTGTTCACCTTCGAGATCGCGCTTACATCTTTATATCCAAATTAATTCTCGCATCAGGCATCGTGAGTCGAGACTCCCAGCATGCTTTGCGAGCAACTCTAATGGTGGCATTTACGAATCGTACATAACAAAAGTGCTGGATAATTAAATTTTCATTTCAACACGGAATACATAATGCATTATATTGAGACATATGTAATTTGCACACTATATTTGATGATACATTCCCAGCACTTCTAGAGTCATCAACCAGATATTATACATGAAAAATTTTTATGCGACAAAACCTAACTGTGCTATTCATATCAACAAAATAACAAAGCAATTTTTTTTTTTATAATCGTAACGATTATTTATTTTTTATTTTTTCAAAATTGTAAATAATATTTTAAATCTAGTGGCCTTATTTTTTTCTTATTTCCTCCGACATCACTAAATTTGTGCTGAAAAATCCATCAACCAGAAAGTAAAAAATAAGTGGCCTAATTGAGGGGGGGGGGGGGGGGGGTTGTTCAGATTCAGGGTCTCAGGCTATTCTACACTTTACAGCTAAAAGTACGTAAGTACCTTACTATCAAACCCATTTGTGTGAATTGTACATCCATGGGCAGTCGGTCCTATCCATGCCCCTTTAATGACCTCTTTTGAGAAAGAGTTCCACTAGATTCTGGAACATGTCGAACACGTTCAGTAGGTCAGGGTTTGGGCCACCAGAGATCTTCACAGTAACCTTCGCAAACCATGTTTGATGGAGCTTGCTTTGTGCACGGGTGCACTGTCATGCTGGGACAGGTTTGGACCTTTAATCTTTATTCTACTACTGTACATGCAAAGACATTTTAAACAATTTTATGCTTTAAGCTTTCTTTATAGCAACAGGTTGCTGAAGGCTCACATACAGGAATATATGATGAGGTGTTCACAAACTTTTGTCTGTAAAGTGTAACTTACTGAAATGCATGTGGTGTGCAGAATCCAGGAAATGAAGGCCTGCTATAGAAGGTGAGCTGGTTTATGTTTATAAAAAGACAGGCTTTGACTCATTTTCCAATGTTTCTACCCTAATCGACGGTCTACCGTCTATACTTTATTCATTCTTCTGAACCAATTTGCTAGGTCTACATCAGAACTTTAAGTATTCTGCGTTTACGGCGTTGAAAGAATTAAATAGGCAACAATTTATGGGTTGTCTCTGTTTCTTGAATAAAATGAAGTTAATTTTATGATTAAAACCTTTGAGCTTTGCAAAGCATACTGATTTATTTGAGGGATGCAATCAGATTGAACCCCATGTCAAGAGCATCATAGATCTAAGTGATGCTTAAATAATTATGAGAAAGGCTAAACCCACTGAGGACAAGAAAAAGTAAAAAAGTACAGCACGGGAGCAGTGAGACCCGGTTGTATTGTGCTGGATTGCTGATCCCAAGGTCAAGGGTTCAAGCCCCACTGTCAGCAGGTTATCACTGCTGTCTCCCAGTGCAGCTAACTGGATTATCAAAGACCGGCCATGTCTTCCACTGTCTTATGGTGCGAGGCATGTAAAAGAACCATTGCATCAAGAGTAGGTGTGTGTGTGTGTGTGTGTGCGCATCTGTTTGTGTGTGTATTTATATTTTATTTACATATTAGGCATTATTTTTTACTGTTTACTTGTCATTATAAGCATCTATAGCTTGAATATGTATTTATTGATATATAAATATTGATTGGGGGGGGGGGGGGTCGATCCTACTTCGTGGAAATCAGCAGTCGCGGGGGTGTCTCAGTCCGTATTAACCACAGAACGTGAGGGATCCCTGTATAACTTTAAAATGGAAAAGAGGGTTCCCCTGTGATTTTCAAGACATGCTGAGTAGTAGCGATGAGATGGGTGCACTAATTAGGATTAAGCAATTCAAGGACATGCATGAATGAAAAGTATGGTAATGACTTACCGGTCACATTTCATTAGCTTTGGACAAATTCCCTGAGGTGATACATCGTCTCAAAAGAGCTGAACAACTTCTACCTCTCAAATGGTCATTAGAGTTATATAAAATATGATGAATCTGCAATTAATCCAGCATTCTCCACAGTGTACGATATTTTCTGTGTACATCTACATCAGGGGTCACCAACATGGTGGGATCACGCCCACAAGGACAACATGAGTCACCCGCAAGCCTAGTTGGGGGGGGGGGGGGGGTATGACTCGCCAGATGTTGTTCTTTTGATGACTGCATCTGGCTCTCAGATAAATCAGGTCGCCTTTCTTAACAGAATAACTAATACATAATTTCGCTGTCCTTTAAATAAAAATATAGAAAAAAGCCATCAAATAAAACAAAAACATAAATAAATCTCATACATTTCAATCTATACATTGATTTTCAATGCCACTTGTTGCTGTGGCGCGCAGCGGAGAGCCAATCCTTTCTGTACTCCAGTGTGTTGGCGGGGCCGATACCTTGAAACTCTAATTTTATTGGATTATATGCAACAGCCTGCACGAGTTGTTTTTGGGTAAAGAGGTAAATTCCCCTCGTTTTGATCAGCTCATGTGCAAGAAGCCAAGCAGAGCTGGCAAGCAAAACACAAATGGACAAAACTTCAACCCGCAGACCAGCTGATTGCCTTGAGACGCGCTTCCTGTCATATAAACACTGCAGTGTGAGTCCTGTCGTATGGACCATGTTTGGCTCCACATGCACACGCGAGCGGTCCTTCTCACACCTGAAAAGCATCAAGACCAACCTGCGGTCACGTTTAATAGATGGAAGCCTAAACGCCTGCATGAAGCTGAACCTCAGCACGTATCAACCAGACTACAAAGCCATCAGCAAAACCATGCAGCACTAGAAGTCGCATTGATAGTAAGAAATACTTTTCTTTTTAATAAATAATTTCGTTATAACAATGTTGTTTAAAATAAATGAAGAGTCTTATTATACTCTAAAATTGTTGGTCTCAGTATTAAAAAAAATATTTGGCTCTCAGAGGATTAGATTTTAAAAAAATATATATTTTTTTTGGCTCTTTTAGTCAAAAAGGGTCAGGACACCTGACATAGACGAATATCATTAATTATTAATAATAACATATATCAAAACGAAAACATATAATTAAAGGTAAATTGAGCAAATTTGTTATGTCACAAGTGTGTAGTGACCTGGTAGCCCTTCACATTAATTGGTACCCAAGAAGTAGGTCTCAGTTTCAAAAAGGTTGGTGACCCCTGATCTACACCTTTTCTGTGTCTTTCACATATTTTCACTGTAAAAGCAAAAATTCGCTGTAAAAGCAAAGACCTTTGGCAACTTGGATCTTACGGCTGCACAAAAAGCAGTGACATTTTTGTTTTTCCGACTAGGAAAAGGTCACTGTGTCACGGCTCAGTGCATATTGAGTCTTTTCTATAGCCAAAGCCAAAACCAATTATTTGTTACCAAGTTGAGCTCTTTCTGCAGTATGTCCTGTGAAACTCTGTGTCATGCTCATATTTTCAAGGGAAATATTTTTTATTTCTCTTATTTTGGCCAATTAAATAAAATTACTGAAGGATGTAAAGTATAACCATGAGGCTATAATAGGCCAGTAACCATACTTGGTTAATTAAAGTTAAATAAAAGTTGATTAATGGCAAGCTAATATTATACAACATTATCATCATTAGTGTCTACTTGCTATAAAGAAGAATGATGTTTTTTGTGCTCTGTATATGAGTTACAGGAACGTGCCTATGTCAATGTGAAACAAAGCACAGATCTGTGCTTCACCCGCACTGTGGCCGTTTAGCACGCGTTACACACTAGGCTAGCTGATGTGCGACAGGTGGTCAGCTACATAAACAGGTGTAGAAGACACCATTAGGGTCACCACTTACACAAACACAGGTGACGCATTCATGCGCCCATCCAGTCAACCATCGAACCATCCATTCATTCATTTCCCCACCCCGGCGCTCTTAGTTAACTAGTGCGGAAACGTCCTGTGTTCACCCTTTGACCTACTATGTGTGATAAAGCAGGTGTGAGCAGGAGCTTCTTTTTTTTTTTTTTTTTTTTTTTTTTTTTTTTTTTTGTGCTGATGTCTGCAGGTTCCTATTACAGTCGAGGCGAGCGTACAGGTTTCTGAAGCTGTTCTTAGGTCAGGGAGGAGAATATGAATATACAGCCTGATATTTCAGAAGCATTATAACATTAGGGAATGTGATCCCGTGGAGTTGCTATCAGTATTCTCATCAATCTGAATGAATATTGATCTACAGTGTCTGTTGAGTCCATGTATATTTGATTATCTTTGATAAGAATTTTAAACATAGGAGTTTGCATGGGGGAAAGGAAAGGAAATCCCATTTAATAAGTCTCCTGTACTGGAAATCTCACGGGGCAGTCGGGAAACATTTATGTGAAAGAGAGATTGAAAAAAAAAAATGTAATTAAAGGTTTTTGTAAATTCAGCACTAAATCTGTATAGTCTGTCCTTAGGGCTAATTATTTTTTGAAGGGAGGAATTTGTGGTTATGGTTATTTGTGGTTAGTGGTCAGCATAGTTCTGGGTAAATACATCATTACTTATGCCTGAAACTAATGTATCATTTGTAAAGACCACAAAAAGGATATAATTACTTTTTTATTACTTTATTTCTTTAGACTACAGTATACAGCGATCCGTCGTTACTTCATGCTTCAGTTTCTGCAGCTTCAGTGCATCACGGGTTTTTCAAAAATATTCATCAAAAAATAATAAAATAGGGAAAAAGTTAAGGAAAATGCTGCAAAACAAGGCCAAATATGTAAAAAAAAAAAAACAAACAAAAACAAAAAAAAACCCAAAACCCCCCAACAAAACTACTTACATTTTTATGTGAGGTGTGTATTTGTGTGTGCGCGCACTCATCTTTATGTGTGTGTATTTATATTTTATTTACATCTTATGCATTATTTTTGAATTTTGATATTATAGGCATTTATAACGTTGAATATGTATTTATTGATATTATATACACATATACATGTACGTATACGTCAGTCAGGGGGGGTCGATCCTACTTCGCAGAAATTGATGGTTGTGGGGGAGTCTCGGTCCCCATTAACCGCAGAAAGTGAGGGATCCCTGTGTTCTGCAAGATGCCCAAGAAATCCTTCAGCTTTTCTCCTCATAAACCTGTTCAACATTTTACCAGAGACTACTTTTTTATTGTTATTTTTAAAGCAAGGTCTTATCACACAAATAATGTATTTTTCATTTACTGCTCTTTTTTCCCTTTTAAAAACATTTTATTTACATTTTATTATTTTTGAAAGCATTTTGCTGGTTGCTCAAGATTTTTTCACAGTACTGTATAATAAAGTGCAGTGAGTCGTGCTATAAAATCATGTTAAATAGAATTGTATTCCTATAACACCATAATGATTTGTTTTTATACTGCGGTAAGTAATCCAAAGCCTTGCTTTGTATAGCAGTTATAATTACTATAATAAGTGTATAATAACTCCCTCTGCATGTCTAGGCTTCCTCCAGGTACTATGATTTCCTTCCATAGACCAAAGATATACAAATGAATCTACTAGGCAGTTCCAAATGGCGCCTTGGTGTAAATGCGTGAATTGTGATGAACTAGCAAGCTCAATAGGACGTACTCCACCTTCACCCAGAGTCAGCTGACCTACCCGCAACCATTGTAAGATTAAACAATCCAGCCAATGAGTGAGTGTTTCACTTCATTTTTGTTGTTGTTGTTGTTGTTGTTGTTACAAAGTTCCTCACTACTCATTACTCGACAGATACCAGCCAGAGATGACAAAGGCCAACACATGCTTCCTGTGAGCTATGCGACGCCAGCCAACTTCATCTTGCCGTATCACAGGGCAGCTTCATTCACATAGAGAAAAGTGATATCTAGCATCGGCTACTGTCGCTGTAACTGGCAGGTAAAAGAGAGTGATGGCACCCCTCCCACCCACAGTGTTTTTAGTTCTGACCGCAGATAGATTGCCAGGATTTGAACTTGTGGTCTCTAGTCAATAAATAGAACTGTTTTCGTTGTGCTAGCTGAGACTCGTGGGGCAGTGGTGGTCTAGTGGTTAGGGCGCAGGATCGCTGATCCTAAGGTTGGGGGTTTGAGTCCCCACAAGGTTGTCACTGCCCAACCAGTGCAGCTAACTGGTTTAACAAAGGCAAGCCATGTCTATCACTGCCTATGGTGAGGCATGTAAAAGAACCATTGCTGACTTTCGTAGAGAGTAGGCTGCAAAGCCGTCAGCGTGTTTCTACGACCTGGAGAGGGATGGGCTCCGCCAGGTCAAATCAGCCCAAGTCTCGCCATGAAGGCGCCCCAATGACATCCTCGGATGTGAAGGGATAAGTTAAGTGAACTAGCTGAGACTTGAGTTTACCTTAAAAGCTTGTGGTACGGCTTGTGGCGATACAGAAATTGGTAATTCAATCAATCATCCCTCGACTTTACTCAACAACTCCACGTGTGAAAAATCCCAGCGAAGACCTCAAACTACTATGTCATTGTCTGTGTTCCAATCTTACACGTACATCGTCTTCTGTCAAGAGAAAAACCAGCGCAAATCGTCTTCCTTACCCATCAAAGTGAATTATAGATGGCAGTCCATTGTGCTCACTTGTTTTGCAACTACTGTACCTTTGTGAAATTTCAGGAACACTTTTCCATCTGGAATTCAGTACTTGAGCCTAATTCTTAGGCCACCTATTGTGTGGTTAATCTTGGCGCCTCCCACTCAGCATTAATCCCCATAATAAAAGCGGTAGTTACACAACTCTCACATTCTGGCCATTGCATGACAGAGGGAGCATTGGAAAGACTTTATTCATGTTCACAAAATCTGTATGCCGTCCCACGTTTATTGGTAATGTTCATGCATGTTAGAGTACGCCTCGTAATCTTCCTGCCGTCTCAGGTATTATAGCAAAGAAAAGCGAGAACTCTGTGTACAGAGATTTACAATGCAAGAGCATGGAACTAGGATTATAAGCAAAAGTATTCATATAATGTGAGATATCCAGAAATCTGTATACATGTCCTGGAGTAATTTTTCAGTTAATTGAGACATTGACTCAAAGCCATGAAGACGAAGGTAAAGAAATTGAGCTAGCAAAAATCAATCATACAATTCTGAAAGAAAATTGGTGATTTTTTTTTTCTTTTTTTTTTAAACACTGATATAAGTAGAAGCTGAAAGAGAATGAATAAGATTATCTAATGTGATATAAAGCACCAGGACACAGTGTCCCCATGTCAGGGAACATGAATAAGAAATAGGTGTTATAGGTCCATTAGAGCGTAGCTCTTTTTTGACTTCCCTGTTTAAATATTCATTGCTCTGTCAAAGCGCCAGATGCTTGGGACTGAACCAACACAAAAGTGCAGTGAAAATACTGTGCACAGTAGCTTTCTTAATAGTAATTTGACAGCCTGGAAAAAAAAAAGTGTCAGATGTAATGTCAAATCAAAATGCATGTTTCTTTTTTGTTTGATTATCTGAGAAGAATAAAAAGATTTCTCCTGAACTTCATATTCAGTTTATGAATATTTAATTCAGGACCTATGCCTACTACTAATCATTAGGTGTAGTATGACATCGGGAAGAGTTGTTATTCCATTAGGCAGGAATGACTCAGTGGCCATACACATATTTACACACATTTGTTGCTCTTTTAGTGCTGGAGGTCACAGTATTTTTTGCACTTTTAATAGGGTTACTGTGCCAAACCAGAAAAAAACCCATATATATATATATATATATATATATATATATATATATATATATATATATATATATACAGTAAAACCTCCGCTGACGAACGCTTAAGCTCACGAACTTTTCGCCTCAAGAACATTAACTTTGCGAGCATATAGTCTCTGCTGACGAACTAGTTTTCGGCGGACGAACCAAACCACGCGGTCGAACAGCGCCACGGTGGCGGCCACGAGTGGCGGCCACGAGTGGCGGCCACGGTGGCGGCCACGAGAAGCTGACGCACGCTCACGGCGTCACAGTTCGTCACCCCCTTTCTTTGAGTGCGGAAGTGGTTTGTGTTTGATAGACATTTTGGACCATATTGAGTGTACTTTTGCTATTATGGGACCGAAAAAGACCCCACCACAGGCGGAGATCATTGAAAAACACGAACGAGGTGTGCGTTTGTGTGACTCAGCGTCCCAGGACCAGTACGCTAAGTCTACCATTGCTCCCATCCTTAAGAACAAGGAAGCTATTAAGGGTGCGTGTGTGGCTAAGGGTGTTTCCAAACAGTAGGCGTTTCCAAACTCTCCTTCCAAACAGTAAGTCCCTCCCTCCCTCCTCCTCCCACTCCATTCCATCAAGCCATCAACTACCATCACAAAGGTAAATAAAACGACTTTATTATACAGTACAGTTTATTTCTTTAATTACAATACAATAGCACATTTATTATACATAAAATAAGGTATATTTTTGTGTAGTTTTAAGGCTTATTTAGTAGAAAATTATGTTTTATGGGGACCTGGGAACGGATTATTCTCATTTTAATGGTTTCTTATGGGAAATAAATGTTCGGAAGACGAACTTTTCGCCTTACACACACTTTCTGTGAACCAATTTTGTTCATGAGCTGAGGTATCACTGTGTGTGTGTGTATATATATATATATATATATATATATATATATATATATATATATATATATATATATATATATATATATATATACTGTGTGTGTTTATGTGTGTGTATGTGTATATATATATATATATATATATATATATATATATATATATATATACAGGGATCCCTTGCTACTCCGCACTTCAATTAATGTGGCTTCAGTGCTTCGCGTTTTTTTTTAAAAATAAACAAATAAATGAATATTCATCGAATTAAAAAAATAAGAAAATTAAGGAAGAATACGGGGAAAAGTTCTGGAAAATGTCACAAAAACAAGGCCAATTATGCAAAAAAAAAAAAAAAAAAAACCCTAAACAAACAAAAAAAACAACCCAAAATCTTACATCAAACTTTGCATGTGTGTGTGTGTACGCGCATGTATGTATGTCATCTCCTTCATACCAGCTGCATGTGTGTGTACAGACGCTCCCCAGCTTACCATAGATTTACGTTCTGGACGGACGTTTTTAGATGAATTTGTTTGTAAGTCGTTACGGGGCATTGTTGAGAGGGGAACGTATGTTTAAACCTTGTATAAGTAACCGATAGGAGTTTGTACTGTATACGATCTCTCTCTCTCTCTCTCTCTCTCTCTCTCTCTCTCTCTCTCTCTCTCTCTCTCCACATAATCAACTGTACATTATGCCCCGTGTTTAAACTCCTGGTTCCTCTCAAGCACAGCACAGCGCATCTGATCAGATTTACAGAGAGTTTCACTCTTATCCAGTTCATTACAATACTGGAATCAATTTGTTCCTTCATTGAAACTTTTGGCAGGGGTTCAGAAATGTATCATTCTGCTTAAATGCTGTAAAGCACATATCAGCCACGCCCCCCTCTGCTGGAGCCTAGTATTAAGTCTACCACAGGATAATGTTTAATCATATTTCATACTTATATTTATTATATATATTTCTGTAGATTTTATTCCATTTCTATTACTACTTGTTCCTCAATTTCATTTCACTTTCACTTTCCACCTCGGACAGGCCTGTTCGTATCTCCAGATGTTTGCAAAATGAATGTTGGTAAGTTGGAGAGCATCTGTATTTATATTTTATTTACATCTTGTGTTATTTTTTTCAATGTTTAATTGTTATTATAAGCACTTATAGCATTGAATATATATTTATTGATATATATACACACATGTACATATACGTCAGTCAGGAGGGTTGGGGAGTGATATATATACAGGGATCCCTCACTTTCTGCAGTTAATTGGGACCGAGATCCCCACACGACCATCGAAATCCACGAAGTGGGATTACCCCCACCCCCTACCCCCCACCCACACATCGTAGAATATACATACATGTATATGTGTATATAATATCAATGTATGTATATATGTGTATATATATATATATATATATATATATATATATATATATATATATATATATATATATACATACACACACACACAGATATAGGGATCCCTCGTTCCTTAGTGCTTCAATTCATGTGGCTTTTTTTTAAATATTCATCAAATTAAAAAATAAAGAAATTGAGGAAAATGCCACAAAATCAAGGCCATTATTAAATACATCTGGACATGTACAGAGGAGGGATAGTGAGTATATTAGTAGTAGGATGCTGAGGCTGGAACTACCAGGCAGAAAGCCTAGAGGAAGACCAAATTCATTAATTTATTTCAACCTAGTTGACTAGTTTACACCTGTCCATCCAGCAGGTTGAGCTGTAAAGAACTTATGGAGGATATGAGTTATGAAAAGTGCTGCACAAATAAAATTTAAATAAATTAACATTTCCATCCTAACACATTTGTGACTCTCACAGTAATTCATACTGTAATATTCTGTTCCAACAGTGCAAGTAGTGTTGTTTTACTTTTTTTTTAAGCATTTAGAGGATGTACATACATGTAATTCAATTGAGCATTTGGCATTTACTTCAAGGGAATGGAATGATTTGATTTACTTTCTCTCTCATGATAATTATCTATTCAGTGTCATGCAAATTATTCAAATTGAGGGGTTTTATGACACCCTCTGAGCTTGGAATAATTCTGCATTTTATTTATTTATTTGTATTATTCATTCAAATAATTTCCAACTTGTCCAGTGTCAATACTGGATAATTCAGAATACCAATAATTATTTCATGGACACATCAATCAGCAAGAAGAAAATATTTTGAATGAATAATAATAGACATTAACCACCTCTCAAACTAAGGATAATTAAAATGGAAAAAAAATGACTGTTTTCTCCACACGTCGATTCTAAAATCTTCGTCATCCAGTAATGTGCTTCCCCACAATTGAAAAGGTCTGTAATATGGACTTTTGCATGTTTCTATTTTAAAAAGCTTATTTCAGACTTTGAATGAGTTACAAAAGATTTCATAAAGAATAAAACACTGTTTTAGTTTGTTTTTCTCGTGTTCCAGTCCAGTATATATGAAAATAATTAAATAATTGTTTATCGCACACCTGTTCAATATTGCTGAATAGTCTCCTGGATGTTTCATACAAATTGTGACGATAACTTAACAGTTGTTATCTTTTTATGCATTTTTATTTATATGAAATCCAGATTTTGACAAACAGGTTTGCTTTTCTTTGATACGTATTTTTAAAATATTTTAAATATGCGCTTGTCATTTGTGTAAATTAACGTTGTGACTTCACACTCTTTCCCATTACTACAGTTCACTGACGTTGCATCAGATGGAAGTCTGATGATGAATGGATGTTGTATATGACTAAAAGTGGGTGTGTTTTTTTAATATATATATATATATACATACATACACGTAGTCATGTGAAAACATGAAGCCACCCCATTAAATAGTCAACTCAATAGTCAACACAGTATTTCACTGGAGGAAAAGTGAGGACACCCTACCCCCTAATAATTAGTGTTACCCCCTTTGACCGAAATAACTTCAGTGAGATGCTTCTTGAAGACATCTACCAGTCTATCACATCGATCTGAGGAAAGTTTGCCCCAGTCCTCAATGCAGAAATCTTTCAGCGGTGAGATATTCAAGGGGTTTCTTGCATACACAGCCTTTCTCAAGTCACCCCACATCATCTCAATGGGATTACGACTGTAGCTCCCATGATGATATTTCAGGTCTTTTGATGATTTCTTTTAGCATCGTGCGGTCTGCTCTGGACTCAAGCAACCAGAATCTTCTTTCTGAAGGCCTCAGACAACTCTTTGGGTCTCACCATGGTGTTCGGTCCCACTTCAACATACAAGGGCACATCAATCTAAATGTCTGAGGTTTAAATAGGATGAGCCTTAATCAAAATGCTGGACCATAATGTTCTGATCATGTGCACCTGATCTCAAACACCTGTGTGTGATTATAGCCATTTTAAGTTGAAAAATATGTGGGGGTGTCCTAATTTTTCCTCTACTGAAATACGGATTGTTGTTCATATGTTTTGTTTGATCAGTAAAAATAGGTTAATTTATGTTGTTTAATTACAATTAAATCACTTTCTTTTCCAGAAATAAACAAAAACAAGATTGGACATTGTTCTGTGAACATTTCTTAATAAAGAGTTGACTATTTAATGGGATGCCCTAATTTTTACACATGACTGTACATCTTATGTTCACCCCATATTTGGACCCTCCCTACGCTGTTGCCTGACCTGAATACTACTGAACCCTTTTGGGATGAATAGGAACTCTCCGTCTCCAGTGGCAAAGCAGCTTTACATGAATCGGAATGTAGACTTATATTTAGATCCCTAATGAGCAAGCCAGAGGTGACAGTGGCAAGGAAAAACTTCCTGAGATGACATAAGATGGAAACAAAATGACTTCAGTGGTTAAGACTCTTAAGAAAGGATATACCAGGATATACTGGTAATACTAGATAGAGGAAATTATGAAAGTATTTTCAGTAAGACTGTCATGTTTTTATGACTCTGTGGTAGCCTCTGCAATCCTCTACGCTGCCATCTGCTGGGCCCCAGGCAGCACAGAGCGGGACAGAAAGAGACTGAACAAGCTGGTCAGGAGGGCCAGCTCTGTCCTCGGCTGCCCACTGGACTCTGTGGAGGAGGTGAGTGAGAGGAGGATAGTTGCAAAGCTCACATCCATCCTGTTCAACATCTATCACCCACTGCACCAGACTGTAGAGGAGCTGAGTAGCTCCTTCAGTGGACGACTGAGGCATCCTCAGTGCAGGAAGGAGCGCTACCGCAGGTCGTTCATTCCCACCGCTGTCAGACTGTACAACGCCACTTTGTAACTGTCTGTGAAAATACTGGTTATGTGCAATAAAAACCCCGTGCACTTTAATCAACCACATCTACCCCACTGACTGTGAACCATATCAACCCATCTCTGCCCTCAGATACATTACACTTTAATATAGGCCAGTCTATAAAGTTGCTCCATTCTTTTCTTTTATTGTTTATTAATTTATACTATTTATGTATCTACTTATTTATTTACTTATATAATATATATGTACGTGTGTATGCTTGTATTTGTATCTATTTTTGCACCCCCTACTGATGGTACCTCAAGAGCCTGTAACAGTGAATTTCTCCATTGTGAGATTAATAAAGCTGTATCTTATCTTATCTTATCTTATCTTAAAGTTTTTATCATTACAGGTGCAAGTGACTAATGGTGGAGATGTGAACAGAAGCTGCTTTTAGAAAGTCTTTATAATACATTCAGCGGAGACAACGCACAACAGCAGTGTGTGCAGAAGATCAGAATCGGTCAGTACATGTCAAAGTGAATCATACTCAGGCAGAAGCAACACATCAGTCAGCACTAGAGCATATACAGCTGGAAAGAGTAGATTACCATAATTTCCAGACTATTGAGCGCACCCAAATATAAGCCGCACCAGCTAAATCTAAAAAGAAAAAACAATTAGTACACATATAGGCCGCACCTCTTTATAAACCGCAGGTGTCTGTCTCGCTCTTGCACTTCTTGCTAGAGCACACCCTGGAGGCCGTTAGCCCGTAAAAACTCTACAGATTAGCCGCATTGTTGTTTAATCCGCAGGGTTCAAACCATGTGAAAAAAGTAGGGGCTTATAGTCCGGAAATTACGGTATTACATATTTTCTTGTCCTACTCTGGTTGAAAAGCACCTGCATTGTTGAAGAGTTCAAGTAGGAGCACCACAAAGTCTATTTATGACCATTGCATAATTAACAGGGAGATCAATGAAATTAGTTACTGTATTGCTTATTTAGTATCCATGTGGACACTGGGGGGGAATATTCTACCTCTGAGATCAAGTGGGGAAAGCCAAGCATGAATTCCTTTATAACAGGATGACTTTCTTAGTTGTTTTTTTTTTTAGGCATTGCTATTTTTGTATGAGTTGGCAGTGGTGGCCTCGTGGTAAAGGTGCTGGATCATTGATCTTAAGGTTGGGGGTTCAAGCCCCAGTTTCAACATGTTGCCACTGTTCCCCCAGTGCAGCTAACTGGGTTATCAAAGGCCGGCCATGTCTCTCAGTGTCTATTGTGGGAGGCTGTAAAAGAATCATTACTGACATTCGACAAGAGTAGCTGCAAAGCCGTCAGCATGTTTCTGCCCTGCGATGGCCTGGTGAGCTGTCCAGGGTGTACTCTTCCCTCGCCCGGAGTTGGCTGGGATGGGCGCCAGCCTCCCCGCAACCCTAATTAGGATTAATCGGTTACAGAAAATGAACGAATGAATGATTTTGGGATGAAAGAGTCATCTTCTTTTCCTTTCGGCTGTTCCCCTTCAGGGTCGCCACAGCAAATCATCTGTCTCTATCTTCATGGAAATCATATTAGTGATTCGCCTGTTTGATTGGTTCTGTTACATGAACCTCTCACCATAGATAGTGAAAGACATGCCTGGCCTTTGATAACCCAGTTAGCGACACTGGGGGGGGGGCAGTGACAACCTTGTGGAGAGTGGGCCTCGAACCCCCAACTTTAGGATCAGTGATCCAGCACCCTTTACCATCAGGCCACCACTGCCCCTTTGGGAAGAAGGACTATAAGAGAATAAAAAGTCCATGAATGCAACCGAATTAAATTATGAATGATACTACTACCTGGATGATGATGATAATGCAATAACGATGATAGTAATCTTATGCCAGGAATAATCTATGCAGAGGCAGTGGAATGAAACGTTGTGGTCTCCTCCCTATGTATGATATGGAATGCTGACAACTTGAGCCATAACCTTATTCACTAGAGCAAATTAAAAAAAAAAAAAATGAAAAGGCTGTTTTGTACAGTATTGCATGTGTGAGCGGTGTTCTATTGTGCAAGCCCTTTTCCTCACGACCCTGTGGAAATGTGTTTGCTTTGCTAATGTGAACACTTTGTCCAGGTTCCTGGAACATAAACAGAAAACGGTTACATAATTTCCAAATAGTGGCAGCATGAGCTGCTCTTGGCTGTATTTTGGTTGTATTGTTTTGGTTGTTTTTGACGTTGCTGTTCTGGAGTAGTGTTGTGCTTCGATGTAGATGGGAACGTTAATATTCAGTACAGGGAAAAAAAAAAAAAAAAAAAAGTCCACGTAAGCAGATTGGACAGATTACATCCCACTTTTCATCCGAGGTATGACAACACCACTGGGCAGATTTGGTGTTTTCATTCATGAGTTCATGTCTGGCTGTGTTAGCTGCAGCTTGGGTGGCACTGTTAGACCGTTACGCTCGCATAAAGCAGTAAAAACTTCTGGTTGTTCCCGAGATACCAATATCTGAAGAAGTGCATCATGGCCAAAATGTTTAATTCATGAAGTACTGCTATTGAGTTTCCACTTATGTGATACTCAGAAATTTACACCAGCTCCATTTTAACTGATTTGAATAAATAACCTCCCAATTTAATTTCATCATCTATGCAATCCAGTTAAGGATTTGGAAGCAAAATCATTAATTAATTATTTATAGTTAAAGGTATTTATTTATGAATAGGCATGATTTTTCACTTTAAAGTGATCCCTCGCTACTTTGTGCTTCAGTTTCTGCGGCTTCAGTGCATTGCGTGTTTTTTAAAAATATTTATCGAAAAATTTAAAAATAAGCAAAAAGTGGGAAAAAGTTAAGGAAAATGCCGCAAAACAAGGCCAATTATGCAAAAAAAAACCCAAAAACCCCAAACCAAAAAAACCAACCCAAAACCCCCCAACAAAACTACTTACATTATGTGCGGTACGCATCTGAAGGTGTGCGCGCGTGTCTGTATGTGTGTGTATTTATGTTTTATTTACATTTTATGCATTATTTTTCAAAGTTTAATTGTTATTATAAGCATTTATAGTGTTGAACATGTATTGATTGATATTATATACACATATACATGTACATATACATCAGTCGAGGGGGGGTGGGGGGGGGGGTATGGGGTTGATCCTAAAGTGAAAGTGATTCCCGGTGAGAGTGAAAAGAAGAAGCGGGCTTGTGGCATTCAGTTGAGTGATATCGTAAAGGAATATGGCCAAACCCGTCTACCATCGGTACGATATTGAAGCAGAAGGAGGTATTAAAAGGTAAACTTTTATAATTTTTAAAGGGTTAGGGGTAATATTGGGGGCCTTGGAACGAATCAGGCCTTTTACATGTAAAATGAGACTCAACTTCCGAAAAAATCAGGTTAAGAAACCACTTCTGGCACGGATTAGGTTCGTAAGGTGATGTACCACTGTATTGTATCTGGAGTACCCAGATCAAACCATTGTGGCTTTATGAACATGTAAACTCCACACAGGAACAGTCAAGCCTGAGACCTCTGACCCAGTGACTTCTTGCTGTGAGGCAAACCACTAGGCCACTGTGACACCTATATTAATACTTAATGTAGAAAATTTATTGTAACCAGGTAGACCCAATAACAACAGGCAGATTTTTAAAAATCCAGTGGAAGAAAATTCAGTCCAAGATAAAACCTGATATTAACATTTCAAACCAAATTTAAACAAATAGTTACATGCACTTGCAGATCTGCATGCATCATGTGAGAAGAAAAAGAATTAGTGCTGACGTGGTATCAATGAACGCAAAATGGATTTAAAGTTCCTACCATAAACCTGTTTTCCTAAAACTGCATATCCCAAACTTTTATTCTCATATACAGGGATCCCTCGCTACTTCGCGCTTCAGTTCATACGGCTTCAGTGCATCGCGTTTTTATTTATTTATTAATTTATTTAATATTCATCAAATTAAAAAATAAGGAAATTAAGGAATAATAGGGGGAAAAGCTAAGGGAAATGCTGCAAAAACAAGGCCAATTATGCAAAAAAAAAACAACAACCCCTAAACAAACAAAAAAACATCCCAAACCCTTCCATCAAAACTACTTTCATTTTTGTAAGGTGCGCATCTGAGTGCGTGCACACGTATCTGCATGCATGTGCGCATGTGTGTGTGTGTGTGTGTGTGTGTGTGTGTGTGTGTGTGTGTGTGTGTGTATTTATATTTTATTTACGTCTTATGCATTATTTTTTAATGTTATTTGTTATTATAAGAATGTATAGTGTTGAATATGTATTTATTGATATTATATACACATATACATGTACATGTCCCCCCCAGTGCAGCTAACTGGGTTATCAAAGGCGGGCCATGTCTCTCACTGTCTATGGTGAGAGGCATGTAAAAGAACCATTTCTGACTTTCGTAAAGAGTAGCCGCAAAGTCGTCAGCGTGTTTCTGTCCCTTGCTAAAAAGGGTTGTGACAGGAAGGGCAGCCGACGTAAAAACCTCTGCCAAATCAAACGTGCGAATCAGATGATTCGCTGTGGCGACTCTAGAGTAAAAGGGAAAAAGCCGAAAGGAAGACAGACATATACACATATACATGTACGTTGGTCATCAGGGGGTTGGGAGGGTTGATCCTATGTCGCAGGGGGATCTCGGTCCCAATTAACCGTGGAAAGTGAGGGATCCCTGTACTATGAAAACTTGTCCATGATTGCAGTTTTAAATTAAATAACCTTTTTAAATAGGATTAAGTTTTTTTTTCTTTTTTTTTTTCTTTTTGTTCTTGATTATATAGGTAATAATGTTTTGGATTAATAAAGCTGATAAATGAAGTCTTTCAGTGCGTCATAAAATGTATTAAATAATTAGATAATCGCAGGATACTTTTACATAACAACATAAAATATCGTGCAACATAAAAATAATAATAAAAAAATATCTAAATGCAATATGGTTATATAACCATGATTTACCATTTTATAGCAGCACAGTGGTGCAGTGGTTAGCATGTTCGCCTCACAGCAAGAAGGGTTCGATTCCCATTCTTGGGACACTCCTGTGTGGAGTTTCAATGTTCCAACCGCGCTGGTGTGAATTTCCTCCTACACTTCAAAAACATGTACAATACACGGACAGGTGGTTCCAAATTGCCTCTAGGAGTGAGAGTGAGTTTGATTGGCTGAATGTATGTTTAGGGTGTTTCCAGCCATCGCCCAAATTTGGCTCAGATCGGCAGCAACCTTCCCGCCACCCTAATTAGGATCAAGTGGCTTATACCCCCATTTCACTGGAGCATGGCAGACTTCCAGAAGCAAAAATGTTGTCATCCGCAAACATTCCGCAATTATTCCCTCATCTTCCGTGTCATTCCGGCAGTCCAAAATATTCCGTGAATGTGCTTTTGAACAAAATTCCGTGAGTGTTCCGTGGGGGTCACTTTGGCGTACTTTGCCGTGCCTGTTCCGCACATGCTGTAAATGTTTCAAGAGTGTAAGAATTTCCACTTTTCCGTAGGATTTTCACCCGTTTTCCCTTTTAAAATGTTGAAGCTCTTCTGTAGACTGTGTTCCGCGCCTTTCCGCTACATGATCCTTGCATGCCATAGTCCAGTGAAATGGGGGTATTAGAAAATGATAGAATGTTTAACTCTTTCCCCCTTAATGACGACATACGATGCCCTGTGTGCATCGCTGTATACGCTATATGATGCCTTATGGTGAATCCAAAATGGCGACATTTGACACGCATCCTAACTAGTACGTAAGAACCGTGTTCTGATTGGCTAAGAGTAAGGTACAGGGGTCAGTAAGAATTGTTAATAAGTGTAGTTAGTAAGAGTAGTACTATATGTGTTGTATAAGGTGGAAAGAGTTAATGTTCAACATTTACAAGAGCAGTTCATTACATTCTAGCAGCTATAAACAGCCACCTTTCGAATATTCTCACTTTTTTTCTTTTTCATACAATTTATTTTCATCTTTGTCTTATAAAGAAGTTCTCCATCCTAAAAGTGTAAAATCAGCTGACTGTTGCGAAGTGCTGACAGTAAAGGCTGTTTTAGTAAATGTTGCTCTTTACAAAACACTTCACCTTATCAAGTGTTATAGTTTCCGTCATCTACAGTCTTTGCTAAATAGCTCATTGTTTTAGTTTGTTTAATGGTTGTCACTGCTATCCCACCAGTGGAGCTAACTGGGTTATCAAAGAATGGCCATGTCTCTCAGTGTCTGTTGTGGGAGGCTGTAAAAGAACCATTTCTGACTTTCGGCAAGAGTAGCTGCACTGTAGGCGATCTACCTGTGTACTCTGCCCTGACCCAGAGTCGGCTGAGACAGGCATCAGCCTCCATGTAACCCTAGTTAGGATTAAGCGGTTTAGAAAATTAAATGAATGTTTGAATGAATGTTGTTACCATGTTATGGCAGCACAGTGGTGCGGTGGTTAGCATGTTCGCCTCACAGCAAGAAGGGTTCGATTCCCATTCTTGGGACACTCCTGTGTGGAGTTTCAATGTTCCAACCGTGCTGGTGTGAATTTCCTCCAGGTACTTCGGTTTCCTCCTACACTTCAAAAACATGTACAATACGCGGACAGGTGGTTCCAAAGTGGTTATCAAAATCTGTCCCATAAGCATGGAGCATGATTTCGAAGGCTGTTCTGTGTCCATCTGTCCGTCCGTCTGTGCCAACCCTATTGCTAACTTGATGCTTATTTCCCTTATTTATTCCCGTCTTAAAGGAGACATGCTACTCTTATAACACGGCCTCAGCGTAATATACACCTGTGTGTTGCATTATAATTTGAATTATATTAATTATAGAACTAATAAACGTCTTCTGATCGTTTGGATGCAAGAATTTGGCAGGGCTTTTCAGGCCTGCAGCTTAAAAGTACAGAACATATCCCTGTTGTTGTTGGTTTTTTTTTTTTTTTTGTGTGCATGCTTATACTACATCATTCAGAAAGACATGTTTTAAATTCTGTGCCCATAGTACTCCCAGTCCTGGTGCATAGAAATTAGCTTATCAAAGTTAGTGCTTGGTGGTGGGATGTATCCCAAAGTCCCAGTGAGAAGTCCTGTTGCCCTGTTTCAGCGCCTCTCGCACACTTAAGGTCAGTAAACAAACACAGAAGAGCGAGCCTGTGCATACTGATCTGTTAAGTTTGGCACAGGAAGTGTTTATTGTTTTTTTGGCGTCCACATCACAGGGGAGGTATGAAGAGGACAGTACCACTATGTCCATCTGCTATCTCAGTATCCAGAGCATCGGCACACCGCCGACATCTAAACTATGTTAATAATATAAAGGTATATCTTTCACACCGGTTCTCAAGTCAGTTCCTAAATGGTCTTAGACATTATTCTAATTTCAATTAGCAAATCCCACTTTCATTTCATGAAATCCCAGCGAGATTTACCTAAACAAATAAGTAAAAGCCTCTTGTTGAATAACTAGTGCCGTGATTGATATGTTTCAGCTGACAACAGGGTATTTAAGTCTAAATGATACAGTGAGGGCGGCATGGTGGTGTAGCGGTTAGCACAGCTGCCTCACAGCAAGAAGGTCCTGGGTTTGATTCCCAGCTCGGGTGTTTCTGTGTGGAGTTTGCATGTTCTCCCTGTGTTTGTGTGGGTTTCCTCTGGGTACACCAGTTTCCTCCCACAGTCCACAAACATGTGCAGTAGGCTAATCGTTGTTCAAAATCACCCCCCTCCCCCCCATGTGTGAGTGTGAGTATTAATGGTTGTATGGGTGTAGGCCATGCGATGGGCTGGCGAGCCACCCAGGATGTGCCCCACCCTCACCTGGAGTCGCCTGAGATGGGTGCCAGCCCCCTTGCGACCCTAATTAGCATTAAGTGGTTCAGAAAATGAATGAATGAATAAAGAATGATACAGTGAGTAGCTTCACATTTCTTAAATAATCATGTCAGAGGATACATCCTGTAGTCGTGGCCTTGCAACCAACCAGAGGTGGCCGAAACTTCTAAATATTGGTTAAGAATTGTCGAATGCATTGTTAAATCCAGAAAAAGACGGATTATCCATTACTGTCAAGGAAGAAATCATTTCATTCATTCATTTTCTAAGCCACTTAATCCTAATTAGGGTCACAGGGAGGCTTGTGCCAATCTCAGCCGACTCTGGACGAGGGTGGGGTACACCCTGGATAGCTCACACCGATGCCTGACTTCGAACAGCCAGTTAGCCTACTATGCTTGTTTTTGAAGTATAGAAAGAAACCAGAGTACCCAGAGGAAACCCACAGAAATGCCTGAACTGGGAATCGAACCCAGGCCTTCTTGCCGTGAGGCAGATGTGCTAACCATTGTGCCGCCCTCAAGGAAGAAATGTGGTTGGAAAAAAAACATCACATTGATGATCACATTTGGCGAAATCTGATTCTGAAAAATCAACAGTAGAACTCACTCCATGTTTAATAATGAAAGCTAGAACATTTCCACATGCCCATTGTGAGGAAACCTCAAGGGATTGGGACTAAGTGAGGCTAATCAGAAGAAAAGGTTTCAGTTTGAAAGGCAGGATAAAGATTGGACTCTGGAGCAATGGAAATATGTTATGTGGTTTGGTGAGTCAAGATTTACCCTGTTTGAAAATGGTGAACACATCCGAGTCAGAAAAGATGCAGATGAGTTGACGATCAGGCCTAGTGCCTTCCATGCAAAGCTGAGGAGGTGGTGGGATGACAGGGAGTTGTTTCAGTTGAACGGGTCTTGGTTCAGTAATGTTATGTTCCCAAAATCAGGTGACGGCCTGAATGTACTGAATGCCAGGTTGTCCCATTAATGGACTTTTTCTTTCCTGATGAATCAGAAATAAAGTTGGGTCTCAGTAGAATGTGCTTCAGGGAGTATGTGGAATCATTTTCACACATGAACTCGCACCACACAGTTCTAATCTTAACCTTATTGAAAGTTTTTCGGATGTCCTGGAGAGGATTTTATATAGTGGTTCGATTTTCCCACCAACAATTTAAGATGCTGGTAAAAAAAAAAATAATAATAATAAAAGCAAATGAAATGAACACTGGATGGAAATGGGCAGTGGTGGCCTGATGCTAAGGTGTTGGCTCACTGATCCCAAGGTTCGGGGTTCAAGTCCTACTCTCAACAGGTTGCCACTGCACCCCAGTGGCGTTAACTGGGTTATCAAAGGCAAAGGCTATTGGCTGTCTATGGTGAGATGTAAAAGAATAATTGCCAACTTTCGTCAAGAGTAGGCTGCATAGCTGTCAACATGTTTTTGCCCTGTGATGGCCTGGCGAGCTGTCCAGGGTGTACTCTGCCCTCGCCCAAAGTCGGCTGAGATGGGCACCAGAATCCCCGTAAACCTAATTAGGATTAAGTGGTTCAGAAAATGAATGAATGATTGAACTGGATGGAAATAAATGCTGTGATGTTGCTTCCGTTTGTTGAAACAATGCCATGGCAATTATGAAATGTAATCAAGGCGAGAGGTGATTGCTCCGACAGAATATTACAGTAAATGACTTTTTTTTTTTTTTTTTTTTTTTAACCTTCAGTGCATACAGACTATCAACCTGATTTTTAGAATGACTGCTAGATATTGATATGGATAGATAAATAGCAATAATATAGATACAGATAATTACATTTTCTAAATAACATATTTAATAAATGCAAATTAAATCATTATATAGCAGTTGCTTTTAGATTATCATTATGCCAGTGTGTTTAACTGTTTAACCCACCCCAGTGCAGCTAGTCCACAGGGTTGTCACTGTCCCCCGATGCAGCTAACTGGGTTATCAAAGGCCGGCCATGTCTCTCACTGTCTATGGTGAGAGGTTCATGTAAAAGACCCATTGCTGACTTTCGTAAAAAGAGTAGCTGCAAAGCCGTCAGCGTGTTTTTGTCCCTTGCTAAAGGGTTGTGTCAGGAAGGGCATCCGACGTAAAAACCTATACCAAATCAAAACATGCGAATCATTCGCTATGGCGACCCCTGAAAAAGGGAAAGCCAAAAGAAAATCTCTCTCTCTCTCTCTCTCTCTCATTATGAAATCAATAAAAGCAACTTTGCCTCTTCAATTGTGGGTATAACCAGCCGGTAAGATACTATGACATTAGTCGTAAAGAGGATTTGAAAAAACATACAAACAAACAATAAAACAACAAAAGAGGAATACTGTATTTGACTGTACTGTATAGGAAAGCCTTGCACAGGAAAGGTCTATGTGTCAGAATGTCATCACATTTGCTAAACATACAATATCACTCCAACACTTGGACACACCTGGCCATTCATTTTCTATTAGAAGGTGTGTCCAAACCAGAACCTGCAATACCATGTTACACCTTCTTTTTCTTCCATAATCCACAACAGTTGCAATATCATTGGACACATACTGAC
>CM045747.1:17095581-17145581 GCA_024760905.1 Plotosus lineatus | reverse complement strand
CATTATTTCTCCAAATTTCTGTTCAAGACGATATGGCCATTATTCTGATTCTTTAGTTAAAAATGTATGAAAAGAATCGCATGTGGTAAAAAAAGAAGAAAGTTTTGCCAGTGTTGCACAGAGTCACACAGAACTGCTCATTATTGTTAATTGAAAGTGATACGTGAACTCAGTGCCCCCGCTTGCACAGGGCCGTCCAAAAAGACAGACTAATAATAGTAAAATATCACAAAATAATTTAATGACTTTCTGATTTCAACCTGTACATGAAACTTTTGGTGGAATGAAAAAATATGGCACGAAGTGCTCCAGACATAATGTTTTAGACAAACTACCAATTTAATAAATGGTGTGTGATAAATGACAGGCGACAAGACCATAATAAAATATTCCAGAAAACATATACAAATACTGCTCTAGTAATTACTGCAGTGCTGTATATGAACAGATCAAGCAATGACATGGAAATCTCATGACCTTTATATAAACGGTGTGTGGTTACTAAATTCCTTCTGAACATGCAACAGCTGTTGAATAGAATTGATGGCAGTTTTTGAGGTTCAGTTTTCGAGTAAAAAAAATTAGTTCTGCAACACATTTGAGAAGGGAGCTGTTCCGATGTCAAATGTAATCTTATTTTGCAGATGACTGTATTTTGCTCGTTTAGCTATTTGCGCTAGGACGGGCATGAATAGCTAAATGAATGATTGTCAGTAAACCACGTTATGGCACAGCATTATGGTCCAAGCTGTGACTCAGAAGATGAATCAGTCAACCTGTTGTGAGTCGAAATCAGAGGAGCAGCTGTCTCAACACTGAGGTTACAGTTATCCAGAGTTCCACCAGGGAGCTTGTTTTCCCTCTTTCCCCCTTTTTTTTTCTGCATGCGAGACATTTCAGTTGGTCTGCGCTTTCATGATTTAAGCAGCAGCCCACTAAAAACATGCTCAGAAATAAACACACGAGAGCTTTAGTGACTGTATGTGCAATAACAAAGGCTTCCATGGGCAAAGAAATGTCTCGTATTGTTTTAAGTTACTCTGGAGCTTGGGATAAACTCTTAAGGTCACTTCCCGTCATTCAGCTCTGAATGGTATCGACTCGCTTTTGAAAGAGAGCTGTTGCCTGCCAATAATGCTTTAAGATGGTGTTGTAAATGATCTCTGCTAGGAAATAACAATAGTAGTACGACTGAGCTGCTGTGAGATAACGAAGGGAGATCATAATAGGAAATTAGATCACGCTAACACATAAAAAGGCCTGAGTGAAAATAGTAAACAGGTTTTCTTTTTATATTTGCCATAATGAGTGATTCATGCATTTGGCAGTGCTTCGTAAGCTTTTTGAGCAACTGAAGCTTATGAAACAACTGGACCACAGTCAGATTACGGTTTCTTCTACTCTTGGCTGATTGCCTTTTTGGGAGCTCTTTCTCCAACAGGGCTATTATTGTCACTCTGGTGCCGGATGAGATATTCATTTTTTCATATGACAGCATCTAAATTATAATGATATGCAGTGCATGCTATAATTATCTGGATCATTTTAGTCCTAACATAATACTGTTATTGTTATTATTATTATTATTATTATTGGTGCCTTCTGGTTTGCGTTAGGCATTATGGCAAGCAGAAGTGCTTGTTTGCATTTTTCTTCTTCCCGTGGACTGTCAACATGTAACACAGCTCAGCTTCTCTGACACGACTCTGCTTTCTAATCAGTGATTTATCATGCCTTTGTTGTTTTCATTTAAATAAGTTAATTAAATTGATCTGTCCAGTTATAAGATGAGTTCTTTAAACTAATATAAATATACTTGGAGTGTAATGCACACATTGTGACATTGCATACATTCAAAGTTAATGTACACAAAAATGTGATGCCATGATACTATGATTGTCAGTAAGAGACAGCCGACAGACAAGTGCGTTTTCTGGTTGTTATAGAAACTGTCGTTCTGATGGTAAGCCAAATGTATGACTCATCAAATTAGATTTCTGAGTTCTCATCTGCTGTCACGATATGTGAGAATATTTAGGACTAATTGCATCATCAGCATCACGACTGAGGCTTGTGTGAACAGAATACTGTACCTTGATGGTATTGGTTTTGATTGACATAAGCTGCCCTTGATGAAAAACCACCGTTCTTCTAAATTGTAAATAGTCGATTCACATTTCTAACGGGGTTAATTTCACAATGATACCCCTTGGTTAGGGAGCAGTGGTGGCTTGGTGGTGTGGTACTGGCTTAATGATCTGAAGGCTGGGGTTCAAGCCCCATTATTACTGAATTGTCACTGCTACCCCCACCCCAGTGCAGTTAACTGGGCCAGCCATGTCTCTATTTATCTGTGGTGAGAGGCATGTAAGAAAAACATTGCTGTCATTTGTAAAGAGTAAGTCACTGAGTTGCAGTCAGTGTATTTCTGCCCTGTGATGGCCTGGTGGCCCTACCAGGGTGTACTCTGCCCTCGCCCAAAGTAGGCTGAACTGGGTGCCAGCCTCATCGTGATCCTATTTAGGATCAAGTGGTTCAGAAAATGAATGAATGAATATATACATGTTGGTAATGTAAGGGGGGGGGGGGTGTGTGTGTTAAAGATGCTTCATTTAGAACAATGAAATACAGTTGGCCCTCTTCTTACGAAATCCCCAGAATACGAAAAATCCAGTGTACGAAAAACATTTTCCTAAATTTTTTCCTCTGTATACGAAATAAGTTCTTCTTATGAAAAGCACCAAACGTGCCATTCAAACAATGCACAAGTTGCTCTCTCATTGGCTGTCTCCCAACATCCCGCCCCGCTGGCCTCCCATTGGCCAAGAGGGAGCTGAATCTCCATAGTACTGTACCTATAATGCTTGTTTGTCACAACCATAAAGGAGAGTTGTACTGTTGTGTCGTGAGTTTTTTTGAGAGTGCTCATTGCAGCTTATTTTTCATTTTTTAAGTTGTTTAATTCAGTAAATGTTTAATAAATGTGGCGCGCTCCGCCAAATGTGGGCAAAACGCGGCTCATCCAGACCACCGATCCCTCAAGCAAACAGGTGAATGTTGAGTACTAAACAAGTACTTAAAGTGCACTTACCTGCTTGACAGATCAGAGGTTCGGACTCAACATTCACTTTTTTGCTTGAGGGATGAGCCGCGCCCTGTCTCAAAAGCTCCGGTGTCGGCTGCGATGCCGCTCACATTCGGGGGAGTGCGCCAAGGAGCACACCACAAATGTTTAATAAAGCGTGTAAAAAATGAATTAAGAATGTTTAATAATAGTTTAATGAATAAATATGTTAATAAAATGGTTTAATATGTTGCTAAAATGTTTAAATAGTTTAATAAATAATTTTCTTTTACTTTTAATACATATTTCATACGTATTTCATACAAAATGGTGTACTTTTTAATCATTTTTAAAGGCTTTATGGGGTAGTATTGGGAGCCTTGGAACGAATCACATGTTTTACATGTAAAATGCGCCTTTATTTACGAAAAATCCAGATTCCGAAAAAGGAGCTGGAACGGATTAATTTCGTAAGAAGAGGGCTGACTGTACAGTGATCCCTCGCTACTCTGTGCTTCAGTCTCTGCGGCTTCAGTGCATTGCAAGTTTTTTCAAAAATATTCTTTGAAAAATAAGGAAATTAAGGAAAAATAGGGAAAAGGTTAAGGGAAATGCTGCAAAACAAGTCCAATTATGCAAAAAAAAAAAAAAAAAAAAACCAAAAGCAAAAAAAAAAAACCCAACCCAACACCCCCTCCCCCCCAACAAAACTTTTTTTTTTATGTGGGGCGCCGCACATCTGTGTGTGCAAGCTTTTGTATGTGTGTGTATTTATATTTTATTTACATCTTACGCATTATTTCTGAATGATTAATTGTTATAAGCATTTTTAGCTTTTAATATTTATTTATTGATGTTATACACACATATACATGTACATATACATCAGTCAGGGGGGGGGTCGATCCTACTTCGTGGAAATTGGTGGTTGCGGGGTGGTCTCGGTCCCCATTAACCATGGAAAGTGAGGGATCCCTGTATAACTGTAGTTCTCCGAGTATACTCACAGGAGAGCTCTTTCGAACCACTTCTATTTTTTCCGAGGCCCAGTCTACATGTCATGCACCACTTGAAAATACCTGATTTAGCCACTTTCACCACATATGTTCTTGAGATCAAGAGGTATAATTGGAAAACCCAGGTCTAGTCCTAAGATATGAGCTCACTCAGTGACTCACCAACCTGACTCACTAATCTTAACGCACACTCAGGCATCTAACTCCCATCCTGATAGCAACTGAAACATTGATTCTTGTTCAGGCTTGTCGTGGTACACCCAACCCAACTCCCACTGGTACCAGTCAGGCCTGTTTTTATATGGAGCAGCTTTAGCTGGAATCTCTAACAAGATAATTAGTAGAACCTGTTGACTTACTCAGACTACTGCTGCTAGTGTAAGGTGTGTAATGTAACATCTGTGGTATTATTACTGAATTAACTCAACTCATCTGGATGTTCCCTTTTCAGTCATTACTTTTCTCTCACCTTGTTTCAGAAATTCTTCGTAATAGAATATTGGTGACATGTTTCATTTTCATCTATTACAAAAACATATTCAATTTAAAAATCACTGGAAATGTCTATGTATGTATATATATATATATATATATATATATGTGTATATAGAGGATTTTCTGAGTAGATCCTTCCGTAGGAGAGTGCTCAATACTTTTTGGTAGAGCAAATAACAAAAATAAAAGGACAGGACAAAGACTTTCTATTGAAACTCCATTTATCACTACAGATCTGTTTCGAGGGGTGGTGAAACCATCCTCTCTCTTCAGATGATTATAGAAGAAATTTCACCACCCATCGAAACGGATCTGTAGTGATAAATGGAGTTTCAATAGAAAGTCTTTGTCCTGTCCTTTTATTTTTGTTATATATATATATATATATATATATATATATATATATATATATATATATATATATATATGTCTCACTTGTCAGTGTGGGCGGGTGATGAGAGTATTATGGGTAATGATACGATGGTGTTGAAAAGGGTTTTTGGAGTTTAAAAATTACACATTGTAATATTACAGCCCTTTATAAAGTAACTTTTATTTGGTGATGTTTATTGTTGTTATTGCTCTAGAATTGATGAGGGACTTTAAGTGTATTCTGCGCTCTCGTCATTCTAATTGTTCCATCAGTACCACCCAACCGATCAGCTAATATTCTGGTTGGAATGAACCACATGACCCTTCATCTTTGGATTACACTCTGAAAAGAAGATAACATACATTTTTTGCTGATAAAAGCTTATGAGACATATGAGTCACCCTAAACTCTTCAGTCTGAAACCGCCATAAAAAAAAGATCCATACAGATCTGGATGTGGCCAGATCAATAATCAGCAACTATTGGTCAAAGGTAGGGTGGATGTTTCTAACTATTCAATTCAGCGACATCCAACAATCCAGAAAAAAAAAAAAAACTTTTTGAATATATTCTACATAGAAACATAAAAATAAAAATAAAACTACATTTTATTCATATTATGTATATTTTATTTACATAATTTAACCACTACAAAGGCAGGTCAGGTGAAATCTGTGGGTTTAAAGCAGAACTGTTCAGAGCTAACAGATTTTTTTAAAATTCATTCAGAAAAAACAAATTGAAGGGATTTTATCGATTTTTAAATATATTTTAACTAAGACACAGGGAGGTCAGGTGAGGTCCAGCACAGCTAAGCCCTGTATAGAAAATGGCGACTTTTTTAATATACACTACAATATGTAAGACTCATTCATTCATTCATTCATTTTCTGTAACTGCTTAATCCTAATTCGGGTCGCGGGGAGGCTGGCGCCCATCCTAGCTGCCTCCAAATGAGGGCAGCGCACACCCTGGACAGTAGGTTGGAGTGAAAATTGTGAAAATTTTAATTTTTGATTATTTTTACTTGGAATAGCAATAAAAAGATGTGGAGAGGTGTCATCTAAAAGATTTTAAAAGTTCATTTTGATAAGTTGATATCTTAGGCTCCCCCAAGAGCAATCAAAATGACCATATTTGGGCATTTTTACCGAAAACGTTTAATTCTGATATAGTGATCCAATTTGCTTCTATATTGTTAAAAACATATATTTTAGGCAGTTTGGCACAGTGTTAATTTATATTGTCGAAACCCCCCCACACACATATTCAGATGAGTCGATATGACTGTCACATACTGAAGTCTTGTGTTGTCTCGAAAACTGACATTTTTGCCCTCGACTCCAGTCTTGTACGGATGAAGCCGTCTCGTCGATTGTTGCCACATACAGACTGTGATGCCACCACCTTGATGCATCTCTCCACAGCCTGTGTGTGGCATGGGTATCTGTCGAATGAGCCATATGCTGTCGTCACCTGGCGATAATTTCCTCTACTAAACTACTGAGTCCTGACCTTTCCAGTCATTCCAAATCTGTGAGCTGTGAATGTTCTAATTATTTAGTTATTCCCTTTGTCAGCAATCGAGTGCTTGTGTGCTCTGAAAATCAACTCGACATACCTTATTTCGAGGGAGTTTGGGGAACCTAGAAATTTTGTACAGATTTTTAATATAGTGCATATGTTTATAACTGGTAGTGTTACGCCTTTTCTACACTATTCTGAATTGATTGTGAAAAACTGTATGTTTCACTCCACCCTACTGGACAGCTCGCCAGGCCATCACAGGGCGGAAACACACTGATGGCTTTGCAGCTACTCTTGTTGGAAGTCAGCAATGGTTCTTTTACATGAACCTCACACCATGGACAGTGAGAGACATGGCTGGCCTTTGATAACCCAGTTGGCTGCACTGGGGGATATGTAAGACTATCCATTTTTTTTTTTTGGTAAGACTATAAATTGTAATAAAAGAGAATCTATTTTTTTATTTTTCCAATTTTTTTTCCATATAACAAAATAAAAAAGTAAAATTAGAATCTTAAGGGTTTAGTTTTCAATTTTTAAAGTGTGCCTGCTCCAACTTCTTCTTCTTTTCCTTTCGGCTGTTCCCTTCAGGGGTTGCCACAGTGAATCATCTGCCTCCATCTCACCCTGTCCTCTGGATCTTCTTCTCTTACACCAACTGCCTTCATGTCCTCCTTCACCATCGTCTTTTTGGTCTTCCGCTAGGCCTTCTGCCTGGTAGTTCCAACCTCAGCATCCTACTACCAATATACTCACTATCCCTCCTCTGTACATGTCCAAACCATCTCAATCTAGCCTCTCTGAATTTGTCTCCAAAACGTCTTACATGTGCTGTCCCTCTGATGTACTCATTCCTGATCCTATCCATCCTCGTTACTCCCAAAGAGAACCTCAACATTTTCATCTCTGCTGCTTCCAGCTCTGCCTCCTGTCTTTTCCTCAGTGCCACTGTTTCTAAACCATACAACATCACTGGCCTCAACACCGTCTCGTACACTTTTCCTTTCATTCTTGCCGATATCTTCCTATCACACATCACACCGGACACTTTTCTCCAACCCTTCCAACCAGCCTGCACACGCTTCTTCACCTCTTTTCCACACTCTCCATTGCTCTGGATTGTTGCGCCTAAGTACTTAAAATCCTCCACCTTCTTTATCTCTGCTCCCTGTAACCTCACCGTTCCTCTTGGGTCCTTGTCATTCATACACATGTACAGTATTCTGTATGCTGCCTGCTCCAACTGTCTCTAACAAAGTGCGAGTGTTTGTCATTTTGATTCCAGCCTTTTCAACTTTAAATGTTTTTTAATCCTCAGATTGCAAAAGAATCAGACTGCACTCTTCCCATGCAGTACATACTAATAAATTATCAAGCGGTGTGGAAATTAGTGCCGTAAGATATGGGCAGTGATTGTACTAGACCTATGAGCACATGTCAGGATATTTGATGCAACCTTATGAACTTTATCCACCTGTTTGATCTGAAAGAGATTGTATGCACTGTGCAAAGCCATCTTGAGACTAACTTGTAGCCCTTTTAATTGATCACATGCTTGGAGAACACTGAAGGATATCAGTACTTAATGGTCGTTGTTTTTGATTCTATGCAGGCTTGATGAGCAGCCCATCCTTTATCCTCAACAAAAAACACTTGCAGATAGGCAAATAGTGAGCAAAGTAATGTCACCCAAAGCCAGTGGTATCTTCAAATAATTCTTTACTGGTCTTGGTGTCAAGGATTGAGGGCTTGATTTTCCAGGAAGAAAGTCATGGCAGTTTCATGGTTTATGAGGAGTCAATTTAATTTTACTGAGATCTTCAAAGAGGTCTGGATAGAGTGCCAACAGGAAGTGGAGAGCTAGTACTATGCCAGTGTTCTGGTGATTGCAGTCGTCGCTATTGGGGAGGTCAATGGTTAAACTGGTATGAAAAAAAAAAAAAACGTAAAACGTTTGTCTTTGAAAACGTAAGCCCTGCTTTTCCTATGGTGGCTCTAATAAGGGGTTAGTATTTCTGCTTGGGAAGACAAAACTGCAGAGACCAAGACATGTCAATCTTACCGAGGTCTGGATGCAGCAATACAAAAGCAGACAGTCTTCATTAAAAATGATTTTTTAAATATGTTTTTTTTTTATATACTTTTTTATGTAGTCTTTTTGATGCTGAGAGTGAATCAGAAATAACAGAACTGTTGGAAAATTAAATATTTAAATGGAGAGCTTAAATTTGATACAGTATGTGTTTTGAACTCTGCACAGGGAGTCTGGATTGATGCAGTAAAAGATTTATGGTGAGGTTTTTTTTTGGTGTGCTGCCGTGGCAGTAATAAGCAGTGACACGTGTCATGTCAATCTTGCACTTAATATACTGTTATGCTTGGTTCTCTACTAATTATTGCTCCAGCTCATTCCAACAATGAGTAAAATTAATCCAGGCAGCTCCATAGTTTATGACTAATAAGATCCACTGAGCAAATATTTGCTGTGTGTATGTATGTGCGTGTGTGTGTGTGTGTGTGTGTGTGTGTGTGTGTGTGTGTGTGTGTGTGTGTGAGAGAGAGAGAGAGAGAGCGAGACAGACGGACAGAGAGAGAGAGAGAGAGAGAGAGAGAGAGAGAGAGAGAGAGAGACTGGGCAGTATGGAGACTGCAGGTTGCCTGGCAGGTTGTGATGTCTCTGCTTTTAGCCATGTAATGATGGATGGGTCTGGAAAGCCTTTTGGAGAGAGAGCGAGCGAGCGAGAGAGACCGAAAGAGAGGGAGAGAGATTGAGAGAGAGAGAGAGCGAGAGAGAGAGAGAAAGTAAGCACATGTGCGGCACAACGTGGCAGGTGGCAAGCATCGACTTGACAGCAATTAGATGTACAAATCTTTGATTAGACTGTTGGGAATGGAGTCATTAGCACGGCTGGGTGGCCCGTTTCTCTTTGTCTCTTATTCCTTTTCTCCGACACTCACTGCATCTCCATAACCCTCTTTCAGCACACTCATCATATTAAGCACGGAGCTTTCAGCAATGTTTAAAGTGCTCTTTTTTGGCATGTGCTGCTAAAAGAGAATGAGTGCTCCAGAGTGAGAAAGATATGGGATGTAATTATGTTTATTTTACAATAGATGCAACATGATATCCCTCATGTGGTCTAAACCACGTCCACAGCTATGCAGAAATCCTGTCATTTCTGGTCATGGACATTGGGATCATTCCTTCCTGATATAATCATTTTCTGTGTAGGAAAGAAAATATGTGTTAAATCAGACATGAAGAAAAGTCAAACTAAATAAACATAATGTTAAAAAAAAAAAGGTTTGTTATAGTATAAGGCTGTAATGAATGAAATCCATGGAATCTGAGAAGTTTCCCTTTTCTTTCAAAATACAATTTTTGTAGCCTGGTAACATTGCAGCAAACACAGTGTTACTGAATTAAACCAAACCCTTGTTATGGTTAGAGCTCAGGGGGGAAAAAAAAAAAAGCTCTTTTGAAATATAAATTGGGATAAGCTGTTCAGTGCTTGAAATAAAAGGCACAAAAGCAATTTTAAAAGATACATTTACCACTGCATAAGGGGCAGTGGGGGTCTAGTGGTATAGGGCGCTGGATCACTGATCCAAAGGTTGGGGGTTCGAGTCCCACTCTCCACAGGGTTGTCACTGTCCCCCCAGTGTGGCTAACTGGGTTATCAAAGGCGGGCCATGTCTCTCACTGTCTATGGTGAGAGGCATGTAAAAGAACCATTGCTGACTTTCGTAAAGAGTAGCTGCAAAGTCATCAGATTGTTTCTGTCCCTTGCTAAAAAAGGGTTGTGACAGGAAGGGCATCCGACGTAAAAACCTCTGCCAAATCAAAATGTGTGAATCAAGATGATTCGCTGTGGCGACTCCCGAGTAAAAGGGAAAAAGCCGAAAGGAAGACAGACATTTACCACTGCATAAAATGTTTTGTATATGATAGATACCAATACAACATGAGGTAGCATTACCTTAAAGAATTTGTTTCATTTATTGATAAGTAGATTGTGGTTAAAAATTACAAGACTACAGTATCACCTTCTATAGCTAAGAGCTCGGCTGAATTATATATTTTGCTGAGGTACACGTGCTTCTTCTGGGATGCTGGTGATCTGGATTCTCTTGGGTGTTCTGATTTCTGACTCCTGTGGATGTACTGATGTGCTGATGCTGAAGTTCTCATTTTGGAAACCCCTAGCTCCTACTCATGATGATCCGTATGGACCTAGACGTGCACTTGGAGGCTGTGAAGGTGACTTTTTACTGCTGGTTATATAAGCATTTTGGCAAAAATTATTTTGGACTTACAATTGTGTTGTAATTGTGTTGGGGAAGTGGTGGCCTGGTGGTAAAAGCTACTGGGTCGCTGATCCTCAGTTTGGGGGTTCGAGTCCCACTCTCCACAAAGTCGTCATTGTCGTCACCCCCCCATGCCCCCCCCACCCCCCACCCCAGTGCAGCTAACTGGGTTGTCAAAGACCGGCCATGTCTCTCACTGTCTATGGTGTAAGAGGTTCATGTAAAAGAGCCTTTGCTGACTTTCGTAAAGAGTAGCTGTATAGCCGTCAGCGTGTTTCTGCCCCTCGCTAAAGGGTTGTGTCAGGAGGCGCATCCAATGTAAAAACCTATGCCAAATCAAACATGCGATGATTCGCTGTGGCGACCCCTGAGAAAAAGGGAACAGCTGAAAGGAAAAGAAGAAGAATTGTGTTGTAACTGACTGGACTACAAAATGGACTATCGTGATGTTTCTGCTACAGGTACTGCTACTGGTTTGTATATTTGTTTTCACTCCAATGAGGATGGGTTTCCCTTTTGAATCTGGTTCCTCTCAAGGTTTCTTACTCGTGTCAGTTGAGGTAGTTTTTCCTCGCCATTGTTACTGTTGGCTTTCTCATTAGGGATGTGTAGAGTTTATAAAAGAAATGTTTATATTTTTAATAACTTTTTAAAGTTCTGTTTTATGATGTAAATGCCAATTGTATAAAAGCACTAAACAAATAAAACGGAATTAAATTATATCATATTTACACTGAAAACTGAGATTCGTATTCAGAAACTATGTTTTGTTTTGTTTTTATATTTGCACTCCATATTTACACATGATCAAAAGTGATCTCTTTTGACATTCTATGTATTAATAGGTACTTATGTTGGGTAAGGAAGCCTGGGTTCACCTGATGGTGGGAAATTATGTTGAAGTCATGAAGCATTTTTGACACGAGTTCATCCACACTAATCTTGGCAAACCTTTGTATTTATGGGTCTTGAGTAGGCTACGTCTGGTAGTTCCATAAAAAATTAAATTGTATTGTTATAGCATAAAAAGACATGCTAGGGATCCATTAGATGTTTTCGTTTTGTTTATTTCGTGCATATGCATTTACCACTTGGCAAAAGAAAGGAAAAAACTGTACACCCTATGGTGGAGTCTCACCAAAAACCAACAGCGAATTTAAAATAAATTGATCCCCTCAGAACCAAGGTGGGCCATCCCACATTATGATATAATTTATATATGTGTATACATATAACAGACTCGCATAGAAAATGGTATCTGCAAATCATTGAAATTTCCCAAAATCCAAAGGATGTGGGCTGGTCCACCCTGGTTCTTAGGGGCTCAATTATAAACTTGTATAAAACTTTAGAAAAAGATATCACCATAAACTGGTGGCAGGCAGAAAGAAGCTTCCTGAGTCATAGAGCATCGCTGGAAAAAAAAAAAAGTGGGTGAAGTTAGTAAGTAGCCGATGTGAACTGCCTGGATATTTATAACTACACTGAACTTTACACACACGAACCACTGAACCTATAAACCTATAAAATCCCATCACCTGTAAATCTTTGGACGCATATAATTATGATCACTTTATCTGTGGTCAGAAGGTTGTATACAATAACTTTGCACAACGATTATCGTCCCAGTGTGCAGGATACAAGCCTCATGAGCCATGCGAGGCTATGTATCGGAATACATTTTTTAACACTTCTTTTCTTATATAGTCTTTTTGGTGATGCCTGTGAAAATATTTAAATATTTTGTATTACGTTACTCATTATTTGTTTCAATTTGAACTGGATACATGGACTGGAAATATATTAACTGAGACGCTGCTATATTTTCCATTATAATACAGTACTGTATTGCTGTGTTGTATTTGCCTATACCACCCAGGCCTATCTATGTGAGGATTGAATGCTCTCTTCATGCCCACATGTCTTTTGTCCAGGTACTCGAGTTTCCTCTAACAATCCAAAGACATGTAGGTTTGGTCAACTGGCTACTCTAGGTTGTCCATAGGTGTGCGTGTGAATGACTATATCCGTCTGTTTCAAATATAAAATATTGACCTGTTTAAGGTGTATCCTACATCTAACCAGAAGGCAGTTAGGATTCAAACCAGCTTTTATCACAACCATGACAGACAAGTAATATAGATAATGAATGGATTGATGGTCTCTAAACTTTCTTGTATATTTGGTATAGCTGCACAATAAAACCGGTTTATTGGTTTAAACTGGTCAGGTCAGGTCAGGTATGAGGGCATGCGCCGGGACGGCACTTCGCTGCGTCCACCAGCCACCTCCACTCATCCGGCGATCGACCAGGCCTGTGCAGGGCCCATACCCCCCGGCAGGGCAGCCCTCAGCTGCAAAAACCACGTCGCACGCGGCCGTCCCCATGATCGGCTCCAGCCCCTAGGATCCCGAACGGACAGGATCCGGTGTGCTGGGTCCGAAGGCAGGAAACGCACCAAGTGCCCATAGTAGCAAGTTACTCTTACCATCTCCGCATCCCCGAGCACCTTCTGGTTGGTAACAAAGTCCCACCAGCGGTATCCAAAGATGCGGCGAAGGGAAGTCGTAACGAAGGAGTCCAGTCGTCGTCCAAGCTCAACCGTGAGCGTCCATGTCTCGCTCGAGTAGAACAAGACAGGGAGCACAAGGCAGCGAAAGACTCGGGCTTTCGTCCGCCTGCTCAAATACCTCGACCACCACACGGTCCTGTCCAGCGAGTTCATCGCCCCGTAGGCTAGGCCAAGTCGACGATTGATCTCGGCCCTGCAATCAGTGGAACGATGGATTACGCTGCCAAGGTAAGTGAAAGACTCCACGATCTCTACTCGTTCACAACCTTCAGCGATCGAGTC
The DNA here is from genome assembly GCA_024760905.1 of Plotosus lineatus. Classification (NCBI taxonomy): domain Eukaryota; kingdom Metazoa; phylum Chordata; class Actinopteri; order Siluriformes; family Plotosidae; genus Plotosus; species Plotosus lineatus. Next base: position 17,131,943 of record CM045747.1, on the reverse strand, counting down.
AACAGCAGCATCCAAGAGGTCGCCGATAGATCACCCCGCGAAGATCACTAATCCGATCAGTAATCCGAACCTCACCAAACGACACACCGCAGGCCGATCCACCCGGTACCGTCACCACGATGCAGTCCATTGCAGTGCTGAAGAGAGTGGGGGCTACAACATACCCCTACCTCACTCCGGTCTCGACCGAAAAGACGTCAGAGGTGGAGCCCCCACACCTCACAGCACTCTCTGTCCCAGAATACAGTGACGATATCAGCCGGACCAGAGCCGACGGGATCCCACATAGATGAAGTATGCCCCAGAGGACCTCCCTATCCACTGAGTCGAATGCCTTGCGGAAGTCCATATAGGCGGCAAGCAACCCCCTATAAAACTCCCGCAAGCACTCAGATAGGACTCAGAGCACCAGGATGCGGTCAACAGTAGACCTCTTCGGTGTTGACCCGGACTGTTCAGGGCGCTGGTGTGCTAGAAGCTGCTGTCGGATCCTGTCCCATGGAATCCATGCGAAGAACTTGCCCGGAACTGAAAGGAGAGTAGTAGGTGTACCCACTGGCACTTGTCTCGCCGGACCCAGGTCTCCGCACCTCAGAGAGGGCCGCAATGCCGACGCAAAGCAGACTAAGCTCCCTTGATACCAAAGGCAGGTGAGAGTCGTCCCGCAGGGAAGTCACGTTCCATGCGCCGACCCGGACCGACCGCCTCAGCTTCAACCAAGGCGACTGAAAGCAGCTGGTGTCCGACACCTTTGCACCGCCCACGTCACTCACCCTATCATGCCCGACCTGGTTGCTCCAGGATTTCAGCCCCATCATGGAGTGGGGGTCCCAGAGGCTTTGCCCCACTCCCCTCATACGGGGGTTACTCCCCAGGAGCGGACTCCAGCGTTTAGTTGTATGTTTTGCTGGCGTTTTTAAGAGGGCGGGGGTGCAAACCCCCCGCCCCCCGAGGCTCTTCTAGGGCAGGGGTGCTGCTCCCTGAGAGGCAGATGCCCGGAGGTACCCTAAAACCAGTTTAAACCGGTTCTAACATGCAAAAAATTACGCATTGCAATACTCTGAAGCAAAACCAATTTTTTGACATGCATTTGGAAAACTTCGGAACAGTAATAAAACTTCGGCTATTCCTGCTAATAGAACCGGAAGTCATGTTTCCTTTAGAAAAAATGGTTACCTCAGAAGTTCCAGCATGTAATCCTGACACAATCGTGTTTCCGTCCTCTTATCTACAGCCATTCAGTGTGTGGAGAGTCAGGTATAATAAGAGCCATGCCGTGATTTGGCAGTGCGGATGTCACAAAGGCCTTCAGCCAATAGAATTTGTTTTTATACAGGATACGGAAATTCCCGCTAAAACAAACCACGGTTCATGTTGCTAATTGTTCAGAAATTTACTGACTGCATCTAGATTTTTGCTTAAACATTTATTTTAAAATGAGCAAAAGAGGGAAGCGGTCCCATGAACTTGATCTTCAACAAGGCACATTAACCATGCATGTTTATTTTTGTTTTTGCTTAACGTGGCAATAATATCTGTCGACTCTGAAAAAAATGACGTCACACAACTTGCGGACTCGGCCTCAGGCTCAACACGCTCCAAATCGGTCCCAGATTCCGGTAAATTACATTCCACTTCTCTCCAGCATAATGATAATATTAATGCAATTTATATGATAAATGATATTGCATGTTATGATTGTAAAGTTCGAAAGGTTCACGGACTTTCCTGAGCCGTCAGTGTCACTGTAAGTGTTATACGTGCGGCACGTGCCCAACAGGCCTATGCGCATCGCTATGATGGCGTTATTATATATACACAGTACATTATGTATTATACGTTATTATATATACAGTACATGTAATGTTAATATTGTTTTATATATAAATAAATCAATCTACTGCTCATAGGGTCACAGGTCTGATGAGGTCTAGTCGTGCATGATACAGTTCTGCACATGCGCAGATGATGCGCCACCTTTAATCCCGCCTTAAAAATTTAATATGTATGCATTAATGATTAAGGCCTCACAGTATGCTAATAAAAGTACTAGATACACTTACACTGTTCTAATTTTTGTGTATTTAATATGTTTAAATAGCTTATCTTGCTCAATAATCAGTTATATTTTAGTGTTAATTTTGTGTCAAACTATAAAACATTACATTTTCATAAGTAGATTTTTTTCTGATGCTTAGAATTTTTATTTTAATGACTAAAACAACATTTTTAATGTTGTTGATTTACATCAAATAAATAAATACTGTCAAGAACAGGCTCGCTTTTAATTTAGAATTCTTCTTGCAGTATATCGCAATACATGCTCGAAACCGCAGTTGTATCACAATACATAAAATCTAGGCAATACCCAGCACTAATGTTTGGTAATACTTCCACTTACGCCTCCCTTCTCTCTCTCTCTCTCTCTCTCTCTCGCTCTCTCTCTCTCTCTCTCTCTCTCGCTCATTTGTTAATTATGACAGCAGGTCTTCCCGTCTCTTCTTTCCCCCTGGTGTGGAGAATTCTCACCATGGAAACATTGGCTCAATAATACCCAAAGGCTACCATGTTGCTTTTTTTTGTCGTATCTTTTGCAGTGCATCCATGAATGAGAAGTGTAATACTCCATGAGCTCAGACTTTTTCTTGAACTCCCAAGATCAGCTGGCATTAAATTGTGCGGTATAGCATAAAACATATTTGTTCGATCTTATTTTCAATAAATAGTATAATATTTGAAATAGTCTGTTTTCAGTTCAGTAAATACACTTCAGTAAAACATGTGTTTTGTCCTGAACACGATTTACTCAAATTGGTTTTACTAATGTATGCTCTTTATGTTTGGTAAACTTCAGGTGTTAGTGTGATTATATATTTTGTGGTTCCAGTCATGTGTACTTCTGCCTGCAGACTTTGCTGAGCCATGCTCTCTTTCTCACTTTCAGGAGACTGTCACCATAGCAATATTGATGTATTCCAAACCACATTCTGAACCAATGTGCTGTGATCTAGTTTTGAAAAGTTGACACCGGTGATACGATCATATGCTCGCATTTTGCTCTCATTAACCATACAGGTCCCTTTTCATTTAATATGGACTCAATGGGCTGTCCCCCACCGTCTCTCTTATTTTAATTGAGCAGTTTAAACAAACAGTAAGTGACAGCGTCCCCAGTGCAGCTAACTGGGTTATCAAAGGCCGGCCATGTCTCTCACTGTCTATGGTGAGAGGTTTGTTTTAAAGGAACCATTGCTGACTTTCAACAAGAGTAGGCTGCAAAGCCCTCAGCATGTTTCTGCCCTGTGATGGCCTGGCAAGCTGCCCAGCCTCCCCGCGACCCTAATTAGGATTAAGCGGTTACAGATAAGTGACAGCATATGATGAATGCTAAAGATTGTTTGGAAGTCACCTGTGTGTGTGTGTGTGTGTGTGTGTGTGTGTGTGTGTGTGTGTGTGTGTGTGTGTGTGTGTGTGTTGCCATGTATTGCCACTGTATTGCCATGTCTTTTTATAAGTCACTGAAATCAACTTCCCTTTCTTATTCTGGTACAAAAGGAAAACGACACATCTGTGTGTGTTTTTGAAGTTAGTGTATGTACACATGGCTAGGGGCCAAACGCATTAATTCTTTGCTGTCATAAAAATGAAGAATTGAAATAAAAGGAGAAATATTACGGCCATATGTGCTTATCACAATTGTACTGAGTGAAAAAGTCTCAAAAATATATTATAAGTTCCCTTTGATTAAATTATACATGGTAATCCAAAGAACAATTACTATTATAATCTACCCTACCAGTTTCCTCCCTGATCTCAGTCATCTTCTCTATCATTAGGTCTCCTCTGTGTCTATATTGCCAGACTGAGACCACTGATGAGCGATGGATGAGAGTCGAACATGCCTTTGCACATGGCCAGACAAATTAGTGCGTCTCCAGGCATTAGGCTTGCTAATTCTTTGGCACCAGGCCTCTCCCTGTGCCATGGATTATAGCCCAGTGCTTCCTGATGTGCTCTGCTTAACTATCCTCGTCGTTCAAAGAGTTTACAGTCAATGTGGACGTCACAGATCTCCAGTCTAGAATGTAATGCACTGTCGAGGTTATCAGGAGTCTGATTATTATAAATGTGACTGTTAGATAATCGTTCAGGTAGGATTTATGTCACTTAAGTTAATTCAAGAATGTGCAGTCCGTGGCCATGTCTGGGGTACAATAAATAAAATATTTGACCAGTGTTTCTTATACAGGGATCCCTCGCTACTTCACGCTTCAATTCATACGGCTTCAGTGCATCATGGTGTTGTTTTTTTTTAAATATCCATTGAATTAAAAAATAAGGAGATTAAGGAAGAATAGGGGGGAAAAGTTATGGAAAATGCTGCAAAAACAAGGCCATTTATGCAAATAAATAAATAAATAAATGAATAAAGAACCCTAAACAAACAAAAAACAACCCAAAACCTCCCATCAAAACTATTTACATTGCTGTGAGGTGCACATCTATATGTTCAGTTCAGTTCATTCTCTGTAACCACTTAATCCTAATTAGGGTCGCGGGGAGGCTGGCGCCCATCCCAGCCGACTCCGGGCGAGGGAAGAGTGCACCCTGGACAGCTCGCCAGGCCATCGCAGGGCGGAAACGCCCCGACGGCTTTTGCAGCCTACTCTTGTCGAAAGTCAGCAATGGTTCTTTTACATGCCTCACACCATAAACAGTGAGAGACATGGCCGGCCTTTGATAACTCAGTTAGCTGCACTGGGGGGACAGTGACAACCCTGTCCTGTAGAGAGTAGGACTCGAACCCCCAACCTTTGGATCAGCGATCCAGTGCCCTATATCAGTAGACCACCACTGCCCAAATGTTATTATAAGCATTTATAGAATTGAGTGTGTATTTATTGATATTATATATACACATACATGTACTTATAGATCAGACCAGGTTTGATCCTATTTCGTGGAATTCGGTGGTCGCGGGAGGATCTCGGTGCCAATTAACCGTGGAAACTGAGGGATCCCTCTTTCTTCTTCTTTTCCTTTCGGCTGTTCCCTTCAGGGGTTGCTACAGCGAATCATCTGCCTCCATCTCACCCTATCCTCTGCATCTTCTTCTCTTACACCAACTGCCTTCATGTCCTCCTTCACCACATCCATCTCTGTATATCGATAAATATATGTCGAAGTATCAAATTTTTAAAAATTGTTAACCAGTTCATGATGAAAAGGTTCTGAAATGCAATCGACACTTCAAAACTCAAACTCCACAGACCGCTCTTGGTTTCTATACTGATACGATCATGATGCATGAAAGAAATAGTTTGTATTATGTGTAAATCTCTGCTGATTATGTAGCAGATTAGAATCACAACAAAATAGACACGCCTTTCTCCCCCTAACCAGCTCTACACTTTATTTATTATTTTTTTCAGACTATACGTTGAACAGATATAACATTGAAATCACGAGTACTGATAGGTGAAGGGAATACTGTACCATTCATTATCTCGTTTGATTGGCACCTGCCCAGGCATGGCATGTATTATGCAGAAAGTGAAAATCAGTTCTCAAAGTTGATGTGTTGGAAGTGAAAAAGAATTAACAAACATAAGGAACTAAGCAACTTTGACCAGGGTCACCTTGAGATGGATAAATGACTGGGTCTATTTGTCCTTCAAACAGAAATGCTGGGGATGATGTTCCAGGTATGCAGTGCTGATTATCTCGCAAAGGTGGTCCAAAGTGGTTGCCCAAGGATTGTTGATGTGTATAGAACATGAAAGCTAGTATGTCTGGTCTGATCTCGCAGAAATGCTGTTACAACTCAAACTTCTGAAACCTTTTTTGTAGGCGATGATAGAAAGTTGTCAAAATACAGCACACTGAAGCTGGAGTTGTCCAACTACAGACTATTCAGGTGGTGTTAACATTATGATGGCTTGGTGCATATTCTGCCATTTAGAGATATAACCATTATTCTTTTTCTTCTTCTTTTCCTTTTGGCTGTTTCCTTCAGGGGTCGCCACAGCAAATGATCTGCCTCCATCTCACCCTATCCTCTGCATCTTCTACTCTTACTCCAACGACCTTCATGTCCGCCTTCACCACATCCATAAATCTTCTCTTTGGTCTTCCTCTGGGCCTTCTGCCTGGTAGTTCCAACCTCAGAATCCTACTACCAATATACTCACTATCCCTCCTCTGTACATGTCCAAACCATCTCAATCTAGCCTCTCTGACTTTGTCTCCAAAACATCTAACATGTGCTGTCCCTCTGATATACTCATTCCTGATCCTATCCATCCTCGTTACTCCCAAAGAGAACCTCAACATTTTCATCTCTGCTACCTCCAACTCTGACTCCTGTCTTTTCCCCAGGGCCACTGTCTCTAAACCATACAACATCGCTGGCCTCAACACCGTCTTGTACACTTTTCACTTCATTCTTGCCGATACTCTCCTATCACACATCACACCGGACACTTTTCTCCAACCATTCCAGCCTGCCTGCACACGCTTCTTCACCTCTTTTCCAGACTCTCCATTGCTCTGGATTGTTGAGCCTAAGTATTTAAAATCCTCCACCTTCTTTATCTCTGCTCCCTGTAACCTCACCGTTCCTCTTGGGTCCTTGTCGTTCACACACATGTAGTCTGTCTCACTGAGACTAACCTTCATTCCCCTCCTTTCCAGGGCATCCCTCCACCTCTCTAGATTTTCCTCCACTTGTTCTCTGCTCTCACTATGCAAACTATTCAAGGTCAAGTAATGGTCACCACTCATTGTGCTATTAAAAAATAAATAAATAAAAGTAGACTTCAACACACTGCAAGACCTCATCTTAGGCCAAATTTTAGCACCTAGGGGAAAAGAAAGTATCTTGGAGTTGATGCAGCTTGACAGTTCCACCAGTTGATTTGGTGTATTGGACAGAGATGAGCTGTTTGGCCAGGACAGAACACAACAACAACAACAACAAAAGTAAATTGAAGTTTGAAGCAAATCATTAGCATAACAGTATTAGAAATCATTGAAAATCGAGAGAGACCTTAAAGAATAGAGAACTAGAGAACCCTAAAGAAACTTATGAGAAGATACTGGCTTTGGAGTGGAGTTAATTTCTGTCCTTAAAAAATAAAACATAAAGTTTGAAGCCGAGTAAAAGGTTCCCGAGTAATACACAAGCTTGTTACAGGTGTCTACTCCTCCCATGTACGAAAATTTCCCACAGCTACAGATCTGGGAATAGGGACCTTCTTGTTTTTTACTCCCTATAGACAGTCTCCTCTGTGTGCACACAGTTGTACGGGAAAGCAAACAGCCACCACCCCTTATACCCAACAAAAAGTAGGTTGTTGTCACAAGTTCTCCATATAGAGCCCCTGGGTGGTTTGTTGATTAGTGCATTTTCCTATTGGTAAGAATCGCCGTTTTCTCTTTCCTTAGATGTGTCACAAGCAGCAATTCTCAACTGACTCAGGTATCCGAAATAGAAAAGCCTGGTGTAAAAATTAACATAGTAAATAGGGTGGTCTTTGTAAATGGACACAACGTCAAGGAGAAAACATCACAGTACAATTTCAGAATTGAGAGGTTAATAAAATTCTTCATTTATTGATTCTCATATTTAGTGATTTTTAGAGTCCTCACTTGTCACAACCTGGAGATATTCACAGTAGTCTTTTATAGGCTTGAATTTCAGTCACTATCATTGTGCTATAAGAGATTTTTCCCCCCATGTAAGTATTAACATTACTATAGGACTTAAACCTCTGTCTAAACCAGTGCTTCGCAAATAGTGGGGCGTGCCCCCTTGGGGGTCATGGTAGGATGCCAGGGAGGGGGCGCAGTGTGATGCCAAGGGAGCGCATATGACTCTGGGGAACATGCTTTTCTGGAATTGTGTATGAGAATTAAGTGTAATTGCACCTCCACTCCAGTAGTTGGCAGTGGCACTGTCCTTTTTGACTAAGAGAGGCAAAAAAAAGAGACATATTTTAAAATCTAATCCTCTGAGAGCCATATATATATATGTATATATATATATATATATATATATATATATATATATATATATATATATATATATATATATATATATATATATATATATATATATATATATATATATATATATATATATATATATATATATATATGAATACATGAAATACTGAATACAACTAAATTGAAAAAGAAGACCAACAATTTGAGTATAATAAGACTCTGAATTTATTTTAAACAACATTGTTATAACGAAGTTATTTATTAATAAGAAAAGTACTTCTTACTATTAATGCGACTTCTGGTGCTGCATGGTTTTGCTGACGGCTTTGTAGTCTGGTTGATACGTGCTGAGGTTCAGCTTCATGCAGGCATTTAGGTTTCCATCTATTAAACGTGACCGCAGGTTGGTCTTGATGTTTTTCAGGTGAGAAGGACTGCTCGCATGCATATGTAGAGCCAAACATGGTCAATACAGCAAGACTCACATGCTGCAGTAGTATGTGACAGGAAATGCGTCCCAAGTTTTGGCAATCAGCCGGTTTCTGCTTGCCAGCTGTGCTTGGCTTTGTGGAAATGAGAGGATCAAAAACAAGGGAAATTTACCTCTTTACTCCAAAACAACACTCGCAATCTGTGGCTGTTGTTATAATCAAATAAAATTACAGTTTCAAGGTATCAGACCCACCCGCATACTGGCGTACAGAAAGGATTGGCTCTCCGCTGCACGCCACAGTGACATGGCATTGAAAATAGATGTATAGATTTAAATGCGCGAGATTTATTCATCTGTTTTTGTTTTATTTGATGGCTTTTTTTGTATTTTTATTTAAATGACAGTGAAATTATGTATTCGTTATTCTGTTAAGAAAGGCCACCTGTTTTATCTGAAAGCCAGATACAGTCATCAAAAGAGCCACATCTGGCTTGTGAGCCATAGGTTCCCGACCTTTGCTGTCGGGAGTCCAGTCAGCCACAAGACCATTGTTTCAGGTGAGAGTTCAGGTGAGAAGTCCCGGTAGGCACTCAGTCAGTGTTCAGGTTCCTTCCAAAAGTGTTCACTGGGGTTCAGGTTGAAAATAGTTGCAGCAAATAAAAACTCCCGAGACAAACGTGTTTCAAATTTTGTGGCAATAGTTTGCAAAGGACCTGCATTTCAGTGTGAAGATTAGGTGTCCAAATACTTTCTGGCTGTGCAATATGTATTCGGTCAATATGATTCAGACAACAAAGGCCGGGGTGGCCCGGTGGTAAGGTGCTGGAGTACCCATCCCAAGGTTGGGGGTTCAAGCCCCACTGTCAATGGTTGTCATTACCAGGGTTTCCAGGGTGTACCCTGCCCTTGACCAGAGTCGACTGAGATGGGCACCAGCCTCCCTGAGACCCTAATTAGGTTTAAGTGCTTCAAAAATGGATGGATTCAGACAACATTAAAATGTTTATGTCAAAAATACCTAGTGGAATACAGTAAACAAAGGATGGGCAGCACAGTGGTGGAGTGATCAGCATGTCCACCTCACAGCAAAAAGGTTCTGGGTTTGAGTCAAAGGCCTGGGAGTTTCTGTGTGGAGTTTGCATATTCTCTCTCTGGTCGGTTAAAATTCCTCTCGGTGCAAACATCTGGTGAAGAGAATGATGAACTGGTCAAGATCCAGCAGAGCATATTTCTCTAAGACTAAAGGGACAGTCTCTTTCGCTCTTCCTCACACTCACTTAATTTCTTTCTTGTTTGTATTTAGTCCCTAAGCAGTAATTATAATTGATATATTTCTAGCATAACTATTTCCACACACATTCCATTAACTCCATTCCAGGTTTGGATTTTGAACGATTTCTGTCTTTATTATTTATATAACCTGAAACTGATATTAAAACGGTATGTCCCAGAAGCATAATGTTGATCTTTGACTCTTTTATTAACCCCTTAAATACCCAAAACTCAACAGCAGCCCCAGTCCTTACTATCTTTTTTAGTTTCACTGCAATGACTAAAGAATTAATAGTAGTCAAAAATTACACGTGGGGCCGGTGGTGTAGTGGTTAGGGTACTGAACTAATGATCGGGAGGTTGTGTGTTCAAATCCCAGTTAGACCCTCACTGTGCTAAGACCCTTGGGCAAGGTCTCAACCACAAATGTGCCTGTGTTCACCCAGCAGTATAAATGGGTACCAGTAAAAATATACTGGGAAGGTAACCTGCGATGGACTTGCGTCCCATCCAAGAGCAGTTCAACTCCTGGTCGCTTCATGCTACAGAAACTGGGGATAAGCACCGGTCCTGATGCACCACTAGGCTCGGGTGTAAAAAAGCCCAACGGACTTTACCTACTACCTACCTGAAAAAATTACACTCCTTGACCTAAAAAAGTCATAATATAATATGGAGTCACCTTTAGCTTTGATTTTGAATGCGATTGTCGTGTCATTGTGTCAGTGTTCATTCCTATATCCAGGTCATCAGCTGAGTTTTATTGCCACATAATGCTGCAGAGTTGATATTTTGGTCATCAGCCAATAAGATTGGCCATCTCGATATCATCTGCTATTAAGATGACCAACTGAAGCGGCCCCAGGTTATAACCCTGCCTTAAGAGGCTTGGAAACTGGCTGCTGTGCATGACAATGACATCATTTCATGCAATTCCCTTCTTACCCTGACACGCCTATTTCTCTGGAATCGTGAAACATGGACTCATCGGATCATACGACCTGTTTATTACACCAGAGTCCAATCTTTGTGCTCCCTTGAAAAGTAAAGCCTTTTGTCCTGATTATTTGCATTAACAAGTGATTTCTTGTGGCCAGACGGCTGTTGAATCTCAATCCTATCGTCCCGACAGCATTGTGATCCAAGAACTGCTTTTACTATTGCCACTAATCATAGCTGTGTACTGTACTTTAATGTCAGTTAATTATGATTTAACTATAATCAGCAGTTCAGTGAACTCCAATCACATTTAATCCACAAACTTTACCGTTCAACTCTGTTCTTATCTGAGTTTATATAATTTCAACAATCTCCTTGGTTGTGCCCATTGCTTGTTACAGGCCAATTATTTCTCATTCCCAGTGACATTTTTATGGATTTTGATTTTCATAAATTATATTAATCTCACGGGGCAGTGGTGGTCTAGTGGTATAAGGTGCCGGATCGCTGATCCAAAGGTTGGGGGTTCGAGTCCCACTCTCCACAGGGTTGTCACTGACCCCCCTCCAGTGCAGCTAACTGGGTTATCAAAGGCCGGCCATGTCTCTCACTGTCTATGGTGTGAGGCATGTAAAAGAACCATTGCTGACTTTCGACAAGAGTAGCTGCAAAGCCGTCAGCGTGTTTCCGCCCTGCGATGGCCTGGCGAGCTGTCCAGGGTGTACTCTGCCCTCGCCCTGAGTTGGCTGGGATGGGCACCAGCCTCCCCGCGACCCTAATTAACATGAAGCGGTTACAGAAAATGATGATGATATTAATCTCACAAGGAGGGGCAGTGGTGGTCTAGTGGATAGGGCGCAGGATCGCTGATTCTAAGGTTGGGGGTTCAAGTCTCCACAAGGTTGCCACTGCCCCCCTCCCCCCCCAAACCCCCAGTGCAGCTAACTGGGTTATCAAAGGCCGGCCATGTCCCTCACTGTCTATGGTGAGAGGTTCATGTAAAAGAACCATTGCTGACTTTCGTAAACAGTAGCTGCAAAGCCATCAGTGTGTTTCTGTTTCTTGTTAAAAGGGTTGTGTCAGGAAGGGCATCCGACGTAAAAACCTCTGCCAAATCAAATGTGCGAATCAGATGATTCGCTGTGGCGACCCCTGAGAAAGGGAAATTAGGCTCTGAATTTAACCCATTGATAGCACACACAAGCAGACAATGAGCACACACAGGAGTAGTGGGCAGCCACAGTGCAGTGCCCACTGAGCAGTTGGGGGTTAGGTACCTTGCAAATAGGCACTTCAGCTGTTAAGGTGGAGCGTATGGGTGGGGGTTGGATGGGGATTGGAGGTCTTCCACCCACCACCACACTATTTCCTTCCTGTACAGGAATCGAACCTGTGATGTTTCAGTCCTACACCCACTTCTATAATCATTAGGCCATCTTCCGTCATGATTGTTTAAGAACGGAGAAGGTACTCACTGCATCTGTTAGTGATGAAAGAATTATTGCTAGCTGTAGCATTCATCATCATAGCAATCATCCAATATAATATGAGCTAATTCATTCGTTTTATTCATTGGCCAAAGCTCTGTACTGTTGTGGTTGCAAGAAGGCTGAAGCCCATCTCAGCCAATTGGGTTCAGGTTGCATCCTGAACATCTTGCCAGTCCATTGTAAGGCCAACACACAACTTTTTACTCCCAAACTTGCACTTAGAGGCAATTTGGAATACAAAGGTATCGGACTGTGGGAGGAAACTTGACTCCCTGGGGGGAACCTACAAAACCACATGAAAAACATGCACATAGAAAAGTCCTCGCCGAGTCCAGGACCAAGACTCAGGCCCTTCTTGCTGTGAGGCAGACATGCTAACCACTTTGCCCCCATGCCACACTTTAGGGAAATGATAACCAAATCTTATGCCCCTGTTAGCAACCAAATGTTGTTTATTTGTGGAACATGTACAAAACAACTTCGCTCCTGTTATCACATGTGGTAGGCCTCTGTCGGTCCCGAAGGACTATGGCTGCGCTCTGGCTGGTATCCCGGCTGGTGATACTCCCCAGTGCGCAGAGCCCGGGTAGGGAGTAATGAGGGACAGGCTGTTACCCAAGCAGCAAGTCCCCCGTCTCGGCACCACCGGAAGGATCCAATGGAAGGGCAAGTGCCGATACGACTGGGTTCCGGTGCCGCTGCAGGAGAGAATCTACGGTCAATTTAGAACGGCCAATTAACCTACAGTGCACGTCTTTGGATTGCGGGAGGAAACCGGGGCACCCGGAGGAAACCCGCACAAGCACGGGAAGAACATGCAAACTCCACACAGAAACGCCCAGGCCGGAAATCGAACCCAGGCCTTCTTGCTGTGAGGCGGACGTGCTAACCACTACGCCACCGTGCCGCCTGTCACCTATACGTAGTACAGTATTAGCACTTTTTTGGTTGTTGTTTTTGTTTTTTTTGTTTTTTAATTCTTTAATAAACAAAATATTCTGGATGGTAAAATGCATCCATATGTAGAAAGTTTCTGGTTAATATCTTACAGACCGTCAGCAACCCACAGATTATGCCATTTTATTCAGTCATGTCTGGGTAGCACTGGGGAAAGAACTGCAGATTGTGTTTGTGAGATGGTCTGGTTTGAAAGAGTAATATTTACAGAATCATCCCCAAGACTTCGTCATTGAGTGTCGATGAAAAATCGGTACACTAAATGTGGCTACACTGTATACTACAGGGCGAAGTTTAAAAACGACAGATTCTAGGGGCATGATAGTTCATAAAAATAACGGATCTATGCGTAGCAAGAAAAAAAAAACATGTTTGGATTTTTACATATTTTTCTGTGAAGGAGAACAATGCCTGGTTAAAGTTTATCCTTTACAGTAGAGTAAATAAAGCTGTTATTATCCAGCACTTAAGTATTCGGTCGGTGTTTGTTATTGTTTTGAGGCTTTTGCTTGTACTGAATGGAACAGACTAGAGTAGGGCAGCACAGCGGAGGAAGGAAACATTCACCCGTACGCACGCACACACACACGCACACACACACACATTCGAGCAACACGCACTATTGTTGTTTTGCAGCACTACGAGGTGCTGTTCTTGAGCCTTTGCCGCCCACGTGGCGTGCTGAAGTTTGCCAACAGGGTTCAGGTAACCGGGATGTTTTCCTGATTATAATACAAAAACACGTACTACAGCTCGCCAGCCAACCAGAGACGAAAACAGCATCTAATACACTCATTACTGACTATATTCATTACAGGAATCCTAAAAATACAGTAAAATTCTTGAGACTTGGCCAAACGTGTGGCTTGAATACACACACACACACACACACACACACACACACACACACACTCACTCGTGCATTTTCTTCACCTTTTCGTTGTTGAGCTCCATTTCCCTGCGCACTTTTTCGCTCAGCTGTAGATCCACTCTGGTCTCCCCAAAAGTTTTGGAGCGCACCGTTGCTTGTAAGTGTCCGGCAGTGCTTTGGTGTCTCATTGCTGCCTCGGTTCGGCGAGTCAAATTTACAAATCCAGTGTTGCTCCAAACACCGAGTCGATCTGTGACACAAGCGCTCCCAGCAATACAATTCGCAGTGTTCCTCGGAGCCCGTGAGCCGGCGCTACCGCTCGTAGTTAGTGGACTGAAAGTGGCGGGCAAATCCTTTTCCCGGTTGTGACAGGCTTGCTAGCTCCGGAGTTGCCCGACCTTTCTTAACGATGTCCCACTTTTCTTGAAAAGTCCGTCTTGAAAATGGCTTTGACAGTAAATCTGCAACCAAGTCCATTTCTTCTCCTCCTTCAGCCATTGTGGGACAAAACCGCTATTAAATCAACACAACAATAGATTCGCTTGTGCAGCTCACGACAAATGCAGTTTGCTAGCTCTGGCTAGTACACTCTCTCACTATCCAATCATAGGGTGTGAAAACGCTGACGTTTCCGTACGCCTGCTAGAAGGCCTCAGTGTAGCCAACTCTAAATCTGATTGGTTAAAGCAACAGTTTTCCCGGACACTTATTTTATGCTCCAGGGCCCGCAGAACTGATTATGAAGGCCTCCAGGTAGATTTCTGACCCTGGCAACAAATAATGGCTGAAATGTGATTGGTTAAATGCTTAAATATGAAAATAACACATCTGGAAGCAGCGCAACCAGGGGAAAAGCAATGAAAGGAAGTTGACAGACAATTTGGAATTATTTAATAAGTATTCATGGACAAAATATAATTAACATCAGTCTGTGATTCAGATCACAGTTTTTAGGCCAGCAGAGAAGGCCTTGCAGGCCCTGATGGCCCACCACTGCTCTGCCCTCACCCAGAGTTGACGGAGATGGACGCCAACCTCACCGCAACTCTAATTAGGATTAAGTGGTTTAGAAAATGAATGAATGAATGAATGCACTTGCTTAATTTACCCATTCAGTACAACCAGAAGTCGCCTTTGAAATCGATACTGTATTTAAAATTTGAGCGGAAGTATGATGAATTATTATTATTTTTTTTAATTTCATGATAATTGAGACAAATCCCAGATAGAACCAGGAGATAAATCAGCTTCGTACAGTTCAGTTCATGTTCAGCACATCCCAAATTATACACTTGAATACAAAATAGTCCGAGGAAATGGTTAACCACTAACTCTTCCTTTATAGACTGTTTTAATGAGGTAAACAATACTAAAGCCGCTGTGCACATCTGTTGCTAACCAATTTCCAGTCACAGCGTTTATGAAAAAGTGAAGTAAATATATAAAAATTAAAAATAAATCATTGTTTGTCATTACAAGAAGCTGCTGTTCCCACCAAACGTATGTCTGATTTACCTCAGTGTGTACGTTACCACTACACAGTGTACTACACAAGAGAGAGACGATAAACGTTCATCAGCAGCATTTTCTGTAACCGCTTAATCCTAATTAGGGTCGCAAGGAGGCTGGCACCCATCCCAGCCAACTTCGGGCGAGGGCAGAGTACACCCTGGACAGCTCGCCAAGGCCATCGCAGGGCGGAAACATGCCGACGGCTTTGCAGCTCCTCTTTACGAAAGTCAGCAATGGCTCTTTTACATGCCTCACACCATAGACAGTGAGAGACATAGCCAGCCTTTGATAACCCAGTTAGCTGCACTGGGGAGGACAGTGACAACCTTGTGGAGAGTGGGACTTGAACCCCCAACCTTTTGGATCAGCTGACATAATCATTTGTTCTTTAATTTCCTAAGCTGCTTAATCCCAATAGTGGGGCCGGTGGCGTGGTGGTTCGGGTGCTGCGCTCAACAACGGGAGGTTGTGAGTTCAAATCCCATTGAGACCCTCACTGTGCTAAGACCCCTGGGCAAGGTCTCAACCACAAGTGTGCCTCTGTTCACCCAGCAGCATAAATGGGTACCAGTAAAAATATACTGGGAAGGTAACCTGCGATGGACTAGCGTCCCATCCAGGGGAAGTCGAACTCCTGGTCGCTTCACGCTACAGAAACCGGGGATAAGCACCGGCCTGATGAGCCACGAGGCTCGGGTGTAAAAACCCAACAGACTTTACCTTTAAACCTAATTAATGTCGCAGGGAGGCTGGTGGCTGTCTCATCTCAGTTGACACTGGGTGAAGGTTGAGAACACCATCAACAGCTTGCTAGACCATTACAGGGCCAACGCATATCCAATTATGGTTAGCATATCCACCACACAGAATCGCCCGCGTGTGGGACTCGAACCCAAGCTGTCTTGTTGTACACCTCCATGCAGCAGTGATTATAATCATGTCTAAATTAAAAGATAGCAGCAATAATAATAATAATAATAATAATAATAATAATAATAATAGTTATTCTGCAGATTTCATATTTTCTAATTGTTGCTGCAACTCCTTCCCCTCTAACGAAATAAAACACAAGTTGCCATTTTATCTTGTCCTTCATTCATTGCTTTGGATCCCTCTTCGTTATGGATCATATAAGCATGTGTGAAAGGCAGACTTGTGAGCAGACTCTTCTGACTTTTCTAATTATTTAAACACTCCGCTGAAACTCAGCCTTAAAACCTAACAACGTCAGGACTGGCACTGAAGAAAAAAAAAAAAAAAAAAAAAAAAAAAAAAAGCAGGAAAAGAAGAAAACATAGACACATAGTCACAGGCTTTGTGCTGAGCGACATGGCACCACCCATGATAGTAAGCTTTGGTTTGCCCAATCCCCCACGCCTGCACATATAATCTTCATAGCCGACCGATCAGTCATCGCCAGCCAAGCGTAACATACTTCCTCTTCAGCTTCATAATTGAGTGCAGGCCGACATTATAACACTGTCCTAAAGTCGGTGGATTTTTTGTGGAGAAAAAGAGAGCATTGAGCTGCATGTTTTAGTTTACTGTTCAGACTTGTTCACTCTCTCTCTCTCTCTCACTGTGTGTGTGTGTGTGTGTGTGTGTGTGTGTGTGTGTGTGTGTGTGTGTGATACTGGGAATGTCTTCTTCTTACTCACGCACATACACTCACTCCAGAAGCATTTAATCCATTTAAGTGCAGAGATTTCATGTAAAATCCTTTTACTCTCTCCTGCATCTCGATGGTGTTGCTGTACGATATTGAGCTTGTTCAGCATTAAGGAAATTTGGAAAACAAGCAGACTTTCACTTCCCCTTTGTAAACTCCATGACCCTTTTTTTATTTGGTGAAGCAATTACTTGCATGCATAAGGAAGTTTCCTTGGGAATCAAAATCTTCTGGAACACTTTCATATTCTCTGTTTCTCACTTTTGCTATTAAACGTGTACGAACGTTTATTTCTTTTTAAATCATTTATGATTTGATGATTGTGTGGTTTCTTTAAAATAACCACAGTCATGCTTTCCAAGAATCTCTTCACCATATACTGAAAAGAGGAAGCCGACTATGATATAGTAGCAATGGAGTGAATCAAAACACCACATGCCATGATTCAGCACGAGGTATTCTGCTCCATCCTCATCGTCATCATCATGCTACACGTGCTCTGCCGCAAGAGCATGGCATTTTCGGGAAATCACACTGTTGGTAATTTTGTAACGTTATGTTATTTGATATTATGAAACAGTGTTGGTGTCTTTATTAGATGAATTACTCAAAAAACATAAACTCAAATCTGAAAGTGTATGCAATATTTGTTTTCATTTTCTCTTTGTTTTTTTTTTTTTATATTTTCGTTTGTAGATAGGGGACGTGTTGACATACAGTGGTGGTCAGTGTGTCCACCTCACAGCAAGATCGTCCAGCATTTGAGCCCTGAGCATTTTGCTGAGCATTTGACCATTGAGCATTTGAGCATGTTCCCTTTGTGTCTGTGTGTGTTTTCTCTGTGTATTCTGGTTTCCTCCTACAATCCAAAGACGTACACATAAGGCTGACTGGCTATTCTAAACACCCACCCCAAGGTGTGAGTGTGAGTGTCAGTGGCCCAGATAGGCAACTTTGTCAACACTGGCGATTCTGGCAATACTTGCATGTTCTTGCATGTTCTTGCATGTTCTTGCATGTTCTTGCATGGTGCTTGCGTGGGTTTCCTTTGGGTTCTTCAGTTTCCACCCACAGTTCAAAGACATGTACATTACATGAACAATACATACCTCAGTTCAATCTTATAACTGGCTTAAAGATGATTACACTAGTAATCTTGTCCGATAGTCAAATTTAAAACGGATGTCATCTATAAGTATTGGTTTTCCAGATTTTCTTCTTCTTCTTCTTCTTCTTTTCCTTTCGGCTTTTCCCTTCAGGGGTCACCACAGCAAACCATCCGCCTCCTTCATGTCCTCCTTCACCACATCCATAAATCTTCTCTTTGGTCTTTCTCTCGGCCTTCTGCCTGGTACTTCCAACTTCAGCATCCTACTACCAATATATATTGGTTATAATACTGGTTTTCCAGATATTACAATGAATTTAATACCTTTTTGTTTCTAATGTCGGATTTATTTATTTATTTATTTATTTATTTTTTTGCAACTAGGAAGTTCCTTCAATCACATATATTCATGGCATATTTATTTAATTTCATTTTCAATTAGGCCACAATCTAATAGAATTTGTCAAAAGACATTTTTACAGATCTGTGAAGAGAATATTTGAGATAACATAATAATGAAACACTCACAAGGAGAAAACTTCCTGAGATGACTTGGGGAATAAAATCTGAGAGGAACCAGAATCAACAGGGAAGCCCGCCTTCTTCAGGGCAGCATTAATTGATAAAAGAATGATGTCACATTATACTATATAATTGTTAAATGTCAGGCAGAACTGAGTGCGGTTAAAGTAGAACTGAGTGCGGTTAACTATAAGCATCATGGTCCTTATGATCAAAGCAAAGGTTTTAGGTTACAGCGACCCCTCGCTACTTCATGCTTCAGTTTCTGCGGCTTCAGTGCATCGCGTTTTTAAAAAAAATATTCATCAAAAAGTTAAAAAGTAAGAAAATTAAGGAAAAAATAGTGAAAAAGTTAAGGAGAATGCCAGAAAATAAGGGCAATTATGCAGCGCCCCCCCCAAAGGAAAAAAAAAAAACAAACCAAAAATCCTCAACAAAACTACTTACATTTTTATGTGAGATGCGCATCTGTGTGTATTTATATTTTATTTACATCTTGTGTATTATGTTTTAATGTTTAATTGTTATTATAAGCATTTATAGTGTTGAATATGTATGTACTGATATTATATACACATATACATGTACATATACGTCAGTCAGGGGAGTCGATCCTACTTCGCGGAAATTGGCGGGGGGTGGGTTTCGGTCCCAATTAAACGCGGAAAGTGAGGGATCCCTGTAATTCATAAACTGTCTTTGGTAAGTAAAGCATCATAATCTGAAAGGTTGAAAAGACCTTTTTCATTTCACAGCAAGAAGTATACGAGTTTGAACCCAGTGGTCAGCACTGGCATTTCTGTGTGGAGTTTGCATTGTGCTTGTGAAGGTTTAATCTGGGTAGGCTGGTTTTATCCCATAGTCCAAAGTCATGCAAATTAGGCTAATTTGATAGTCTAAAGTACCCATAAGCTCCAGGAGGGAACCCCGGTGACCCGCGTCCGGGCAAGGGAGACTGCTTCAAACGTTTCCTCTGAGATGGCATTGGGGTCTTCTGAATCGCACTTTGTCTGGACCTTCACCCAGGACCTGTTTGCCTTTGGCTGACCGTACCAGGGGCATTATGCCCCCAACAACATAGCTCCGAGGATCATTAGGTCACGCAAACCCCTCCACCACGATAAGGTGGCGATTCAGGGAGGGGGTATCTGGTGGTCAGGCTTATGCCCATGGAGCCTGGCTGGGCCTAGCCCGAAAAGGAGACATGGGTCCGCCCTCCCATGGACCCACCACCCGTGGGAGGAGTTTAAGGGGTCGGGTGCAATGTGAGTTGGGTGGCAGCCAAAGGCATGGGTTCTGTCGGACCGATCCTCGGCTACAGTACTGGTCCATGCTGTTCCCATGATAGGGTAAGTGGGAAAATCCCCTCCGTAAACTCCATGATAATGCAGCTGGCATGAATCAGATTCAGCTACAGAGCGTGTAAGAAAGTGAGTCAGTTGTGTTTTAAAATTTATTTTTCAGTCAGTTATTACAACTCCTAGTCACAACTCACAACTCGAACCGGTGAAAAGAAATGTTTTAAATCCATTATTTTTTCTTGAATCAAATTCCAAGTAGGAAAATAAGCACTGTCTAAGAGGAAGTACAACTATAATAATTTAAAACTTACACAGTGATCAGTTGTAAAAATTACGAGCTGAGTTTTTTCAACAACTAGTGACGCATTGTGAGAAATTCTGTCAGAAACTGTCAACAAAATTCATTGCATTGAAAGCACAGAAATGTTCATTGGTGATTTGCTGCTCCAACTGTCAAAATGAACAAACAGCATTTTTAATCATCTGCTCATTTTTATTATCAATAAACTCACACTGCCTGGCCAAAAAAAAAAAAAAAAGTTGCAGACACTAACGTTTTCTACAGGACCGTTTATCATTGATCATAGCATGTTCTGTGTCATTATTGCTTTAGTTGGTCCAGTCGAGGCTCAGCAACATTAATGTTGAAATAAAACTGATTCAGTTGATTTGAGTGTACTGAATGAGCAGTTTATCACTTCAATGGACTTTTTCTTCCCTGATGACACAGATATAAAATGGGAACTCGAATAATGAAAGAGTGATCAAGGGAGCATTAGGAATCATTTTCACATACTGTATTCGATGTAATAAACCCTCCATGTTTTTGATCTTACGTCTAATAATTGCCCATGTGTACTGGGAGCAACATCGTAGATCAACCTTCCCAATTTTATTCGATCAGTCTCTGTAACGGTAAAATGAGGCATTCACTGCCAGTAAAAGTGAGTTTACACGGTATTTCAAGACCCCCTGCCACTGGGGAATGTCTATAATGTTCATCAGTAACAACACGTTTGATTGTTCTGCCCTGCTTTAAAAAACAGGAAACTATTTTGCTGTGTTCTCTTGGTAAATGTCCAACAAGATGAACCATTATAAACTGCTACAGCAAAACTATGGGATACTCTGAGAGAATAAAGCGATGAGCCAGATATGGACTTAACAGAAAGTGATGACGAGTATTTTACCGGGGAGTGTCCGCTTTGTCCTCCAGGAGGTTGGAGTTGGAATCTGGCCGCGTCATACTATAAGACGTTAAAATGTGGGAGTTGTTGCTTCCTGCTTGGCGCTCAGCATCAAAAGGACAGAACAAAGCAATAACTGGTGCCGCGTGGTGGCGACGAGCGCATTGAGCATACGTGTGTATGGAGTATGTGCTATACAAGCATCCATAATAATAATTTTTCACCCGATTCTCCTGCTCACTAACTTCATAAATTTAAGCACTTTCCTGGCCATCTGCTTTTCAACATGCCATGTGCTAAAGTTGACCTTTGTGTTGATTGGCTCGATTTTACATCGGGGGAAAATATTTAAAGGAACAGCACCGGGAGGGAAAATTAAAGGGTCTTTTTTTTTAATGATGCTATTTTCTGTTTATTTTCAGCTTTCATGTAAGTAATTTGGTTGATACCACAAAATGAATAACACAAATACCAGAAAACTCTTTTAGTGTTCTTTTATTATTGATATTTTCCACCTCTATGGTAATAAGCGCTCACCCACTCCAATTTTTTTAAGCACCCTGGGTGCTTATTATGTCGAATACAGTGTCCTGATCTTAACCCTCTTAAGTTTGTGGGATGTGCTGGAGAAAGTGATTTAATTTTTTCCTAATCAATTTGATGAAAAATGAACCTTGCACTGGCTGGAAATAAATGTTATGTTCTTATGTTTAGTTTGTTGAAACAACGTTATAATGGTTATGTCGTGTAAGTGAACTTAAGACGAAACAACAACATATTCCTGTGTGTGACTTTATTTTTTGGAGGTCAGGCAGTGTACTGTATATGTTAATTGTTATGAACTCCACTTGCTTGTAGGCCTGTATTATTTCCGTGCTTTGAAAAACAACTTTTGAGGAAAAGTTTCAGGGCTATTTTTCCCCATAACATTAATACTTTAAGAATGTATACAATATCATATTAATACATCCTGGACCACTGATCTGGTGGCCTGTATGAAAGCATGACATTTTCACCAGTTGTATTTGATGAAATATGTGAAATATGAGATTTTTTTTCCTCCTTGCAAATTGTTACCAGTGGATGGCACAGTAGTGCAGCAGGTTGTGTTAGTCAAAAAAAAAAAAAAAAAGAAAAGAAAAAGAAAAAAAGGAAATGTCCAGATCTGTGCCAAAGGCTTGTGTACTCTATTTTTTTATTATTACCGTATATATTTTGCTATGGATTTTTTTTACGTGTTCTGAATTAGCAGGTCTGTGCAAAAACATTTTAGATTTCCAAACATTATTTTTCCAGCACAAAATCAAATATTACAGAAAATAAATATTTGAATGCCAATAAGTCTTCTTCTTTTCCTTTCGGCTTTCCCCCTTTTTTTTTTTCGAGGGGTCACCACAGCGAATCATCTGATTCGTATGTTTGATTTGGCATAGGTTTTTACATCAGATGCCCATCCTATCACAACCCGTTAGTGAGGGACAGAAACACGCTGACGGCTTTGCAGCTACTCTTTACGAAAGTCAGTAATAGTTCTTTTACATGAACCTCTCCCCATAGACAGTAAGAGACATGACCGGCCTTTGATAACCCAGTTAGCTATTCTGGGAGGGACCGTGACAACCTCGTGGAGAGTGGGACTCGAACCCCCAACCTTAGGATCAGTGATGCAGCGCCCTTTACCACCAGGTCACCACTGCCCCTTGAATGCCAATAAATAAAACAGCATATCAGAGGGACAGCACATGTTAGAGGTTTTGGAGACAAAGTCAGAGAGGCTAGATTGAGATGGTTTGGACATGTACAGAGGAGGGATAGTGAGTATATTGGTAGTAGGATGCTGAGGTTGGAACTACCAGGCAGAAGGCCTAGAGGAAGACCAAAGAGAAGATTTATGGATGTGGTAAAGGAGGACATGAAGGTAGTTGGAGTAAGAGTAGAAGATGCAGAGGATAGGGTGAGATGGAGACAGACGATTCGCTGTGGCGACCCCTGAAGGGAAAAGCCGAAAGGAAAAGAAGAAGAAGAAGATCACTTAGGAGGATGACTTTCCAGACAAAAACAAATAATGGCTGCTGGTATTTTCATGCACATAGAAAAACAAATGAAGCAAGTGGGAGAGTCACAATATACAGAAGACCTGTAGTTGGTTTCATAAGATGTCCAGTAAAACTTATAGCCCCATACCTTGTAAAACTGCACAAACTGTACCTGAGACTACATTTAAAGTACTGTAGTGTCATCACGCCAAATACTGACTATGTTACACTTATTGCTGTTTACTTTGCTTTGTACTGTAATTACTTCTACATATATTTATATATGATAACTCTTTGCTCCATAGCATTTCTTAAGACTTTTGCACAGTACTGTAAGTGGAACAGCTATCATAAATTACCCTCAGGTGTCTATCAAACTTTTTTTTTCTGATTCTCTGTGTTGCATTACATCCTGCCCTGTGGCCAGTGTTCCGAGAATTAACTACAGATCCACCACAGTCCTGATCAGGATAAAGCTCTCAGTGAGAATGAACGAAAAAAAAAAAAAAAATGAATGAAAATGTCACCAGATCCTCAGTGCTTGCTTGTGCACTCAGTTCAGCTTAGCCCACATGTTTTCACTTTGCTTTAAATAAGGGACCATGACAGACATTGCAAAAGCTTGATTATGTGTGTGGTCATTGTACTGTTTTTATGCAGATTTGGAGGAATTCAGTTTATTGTTGTGTTGGGGGGAAAAAATGAACAGTGACTCTGTTTGAGACTTGTCTGCTACTAAAAGTCTTGGAAATAGACACTCTGACTTCAAAGTGCCATGTCCCAGCAGTATTCAAGGGAAACAGTCCTATGACAAGTCAACACCATACTTTATATTATGAATGAAAGGCTTTTCCAAGCGTACACTACTCTTTTCCCGAAAATGACTAATGTACAAGCCTAGATAAACTACATTTTGGTCTCATTTGTCTCGTGAAACCTGGATTTAATCAAGATTCCTGAGTTATTAGGAAACCCCAGGAATCTACCTATGTGATGTGAGGAGAGTGAAAGGTTTTCATTGGCAAGCCTTTTAAAAAAGCTTGTTGACATGGAAATGGTGTGTTACCGTAGTTTTGGAAACTTGGTGACCCTTGGATGCAAAGCAACATCTGCAAATCCTCCAACTGCGATCCTCACAGAAATTCTTGCCTTTTGAACCACCTCAGTCTGTAGGGGGGAAAATACACATTCATCATTTTCTAACCATCATTTTCATCACATCTCCATCTGTTTGAAACGTTTTAATCACTATCCTCATCGGGCTACAATTAAATTCATACGTGAACATTTTTTCGAGAAATGTAAGAAGGCCAGAAATCTTTTTGTATTGTTAAATATTTGTATCTTTTACTTTTCTCCCATGTTGATAGTTTTTACTAATTTAAATGAACTGAGGAAAAGTTCTACAATTACACATCATAATATTATTAATCAAACGTTTGAAGATATGTTGAATGTTGAACATATGCAAAATAATGAGCAGTATGAAAGCAATAAGTGAGCAACAGTGCTAAACAAATAAAAATCAAATTTAAATTCTCGCTCGAGCCGGTATAGAAAAGACTGATTCCCCCCTTCAACTCACATTTGGTTCCATTGCAGTGTGAAATAAAGACACACAAAAAATATTTTACAGCTGTATTTACTCAACACAACTTTTAACAGCCAAGTGAAAGATATTATAGCAACCGTTAAGAACAATATAAAACCAGAATCATTCAGATGATGAAAGGATCACACTCCCCCAAAATAGACTTGTAAACTCAATGGGATCGAACTAATGTAAACTAAACTTATACATTGCACACCAAGCTGAATGGCTTTCACCTGTGAACAACTGTAATCATTCAGAATGTTATTCCTGTTATTCCTGAAGCATTCATGTGCCTGGAGCTGTAATTAAAAGCAAACAGTCAACTATGGCTGGCAAGGCACTGTCAAAAGATCTCAGGTACAAAGTTGTGAGCAAGTACAAGTCAGAAGATAGAACGATAAAAATAAACTTAAAAAAAATCAAAGGCTTTATCAGTACATAGGAGGACAGCAAAGTCTATTATCAAGAATCAGGTAGTGCTTGTTATTATTGGGGACCATTGTGGTATCAAGTCATCTCAAGATAAATAGAAGGGTGAGGAGGAAACTGGTCAGAGAGGCCACCATGAGGCCTTTGAAACAGTTTATGGATTTATTGGCAAAGAATTTTCATTGTTGGAATGTGATGACAGTATCAAAAATGCACCACAAATGGGGTTTGTTTTGAAGAGTCACAAGAAAGTTCTAAAGAAACGTCTACAGAAAACCCACATAGTCACCTTAAAGATTCTGGTGCCAAATGGAATGAGGTGTTATTGTCAGATGAGACCAAACTAGAACTAATTGCCGTTAATGTCCAACGGTGTATCGGGTAAAAAGTCAATGCCATTTACAAGCTAAAGAAAGACCATATCTACAGTAAAGCATGAAGTGGTAGCATCCTGTTACTGGGTCGTTTTGTTGCACCAGGGATTGGGGCAAGTCTTAAAATTGAGAGAAAATGAGCAAGACAAAATACCGTCAAATTCTTAACCTGCTGCCTTCTGCCAACAAGTTGTCAATGGGGAGAAAGTTCAACTTCCCAAAGCCCACCGAAAGGTTGACCACACAGTGTTTGAAGGAGAAAAGGGTACATGTCCTTTAAGGTCATAGTCAGAACCCAGAATTAAACTCGATTGAAAATTTATAAAATGACTTAAATATTGCAGTCCACCCACAGTTGACATCCAATTTGACTGAGCTTGAATGCTTCCGTTAAGAAAGGGGGGAGGGGGGATATTCTACAGTCTACATGTTGGCAGAGAATTGGTAGAAATCAAAGCAAAAGGTGTTTATATGAATTATTTTAACCATCTCACTGAGTCTGTGCATTTATTTTGTTGTTGTTTTTTTAGTCACTGTCTATTATATCTTTCACATAACTTATAATGATTCATTCATTAATTGTCAAAATGCTATTTGGGGTTGCGGGGAGGCTGGCACCCATCTCAGCCAACTCTGGGCAAGGACAGAGTACACCTTGGATAGCTTGCCAGGCCATCACAGAGCAGTAACACACTGATAGCAACCCGGTGGCCTACTCTTTTTTTTTTTTTTTTTTTTTTTTTTTTTTAATAAAACAGCCATGCTTTACAACGTACGTTCTTTAACATGCCTCTCACCACAGACAGCGAGAGACATGACTGGCCTTTGATAACCCAGTTAGCTGCACTAGGGGGACAGCAGCGACAACTCCGGAATAGTGGGGCTTGAACCACCAACCGGGCCACCACTGCCCCATTGTTGTTATGATAATTACAATAATTATAAGCTTTATGAGAAATCTTACCCTTAGAACTGAGCCTTTGTTCCGAATATACTTTTTTAGTGCAAAGATCCGTTAGGGGCAGTGGTGGTCTAGTGGATAGAGCGTTGGATCGCTGATCCTAAGGTTGGGGGTTCGAGTCCCCACAAGGTTGTCACTGTCCCTCCAGTGCAGCTAACTGGGTTATCAAAGACAGGCCATGTCTCTCACTGTCTATGGTGAGAGGCATGTAAAAGAACCATTGCTGACCTTCGTATAGAGTAGCTGCAAAGCCGTCAGTGTGTTTCTATGACCTGGAGAGGGATGGGCTCCACCAGGTCAAATCAGCCCAAGTCTCACCATGAAGGTGCCCCAACGACATCCTCGGATGTTAAGGGATAAGTGAAGTGAAGTGAAGTGAAAGATCAGTTAGTTATATTCTGTTATATTGCAAACGACCTGGAGAGCTGTCCAGGGTGTACTTTGTCATCACCCCGACTTGGCTGAGATGGGCTTCAATCTCACCTTAACCCGAATTAGGATTAATCGGTTCAGAAAATAAATCAATGAATGAATCTTTACTCTGTTAGGATATAGTATAGGATATACTGTATAGGATAAGTCATATTTTTGTGCAGTAGAAAAGATACACAAAGATTTCCGTCCATTTACTTAAAGGTTTTAATGATACTGGACTTGACTGCATGTGTGGGTTTTGTTGTTGAGTCTGTTGAGCAGTTTTTCCCCA
This sequence comes from Plotosus lineatus, assembly GCA_024760905.1. Lineage (NCBI taxonomy): Eukaryota > Metazoa > Chordata > Actinopteri > Siluriformes > Plotosidae > Plotosus > Plotosus lineatus. Next base: position 17,104,575 of record CM045747.1, on the reverse strand, counting down.
ACTGATGAAAAAGATTACACGATAGGTTAGGTACACACAGGCATTTTATATGCCCCATTTTACCCAGAATTTTCTACAATACATTAACATTAGAAGGCAATGTATATGTTTGCAGTGATCTTTTACCTACAGAGTGCCTTAGTGCTGTGTGTCTCTCAGTATTTGCTGTGAAAAAAAAAAAAAAGCAAGATGGCCTTTCCCCCTCAAAGCCTTTATTTTTGGCAGGCTTAATGCTTAGAATGACATAAGGCTATGCTAATGAAACCCATTTGTGGGGAACAGTGAGGCCACCAATCATATATGCTGTGACAGTGTAGTGCTTTATGTTACCACTAGGACACTGTCATAAAATAGTTTATGCTTTAATGTGTGGTTTTAAAATTATTTATATGTACATACAGTACTTATATACAGTTTGATTATTCAAACCATTCCAGAATTATGAGGCTACATTTTTTTTGGCATTGGTTCTTTCACTTCTTCTCATACATCATAAGCACACAATTCTAAGTGTACATTAGCTTCTTTGACACATTACAGCTAATCGCTAGTACTTTCCTGCCTTTTCTAATGGTTGTAAAGTAATTTTGGTCATTTCCAGTGTACTGTTGACGGCCTGGATCACCTTTAGATGGATAGAATGCAATCACCCAAAGCTTTCTTCAGTTCTGTTTGTCTCTACACTAATCCAGAGAAGAGGCATCTGAGGACAGTCATCACCATGCCAGCATACGACGCTATTCCATCTCTCCTCTTACAAACGAACTACATCTGCTTCTCTTTTTGCAGACTGTGCTTTCTCTCTAACCCTCCACCCCTCCACCTCACCCTTCATGTGGAATGATGGTTTTTCTAGTCATGTTCACTTTGTGTGGCGCTTTGTCGATTTGAAATCCCTCCAGATAGCGGAGTACAACTGACCTGATTCCAACCACCACATCACAACTTGTCAAAGACCATCACCTCATAAGTAGACTGGAAATAAATGTTAAATAAGAGTTATGGCAGTAGTTAAAAATGGTTAACCTTTTTCACTGATTCAAACATCCCCGAGTTTACTGAAGGTGAATCCTCCCATTTTCCTTACCTAATTTAGTTGTATTTAATTCCCACCCATCATGTATTGCATCTCTATCACATATGATCACCACTAACAACAGGTGTAAACATTCACTTATATCCTCTACTGCCACCTGCATTTTTATGAACTGCTGCGCATACGCAGCAACGAGAGAACTGACAAATGCCCATGATTGGTTGGTGATCAATGCAAGCGACAGGAAAGCATGAACATCACTCCCTACTGTGAGAACTCAGCCAATTAGCTACGTTGCAGATGGCTGCTGCATCAATCCAGATTCGAACTCCAGACTGATATTCGTGCACCATGTTAGTACCACTACTACTACTACTACTACTACTACTAATAATAATAATATTAATACTACTACTATTACTACTAATAATAATAATATTAATACTACTACTAATAATAATAATATTAATACTACTACTACTAATAATAATATTAATACTACTACTATTACTAATAATAATAATATTAATACTACTACCACTACTACTACTACTACTACTAATATTAATACTACTACTACTACTACTAATATTAATACTACTACTACTACTACTAATATTAATACTACTAATAATAATATTAATACTACTACTACTAATAATAATAATAATAATATTAATACTACTACCACTACTACGACTACTAATATTAATACTACTACTACTACTAATAATAATAATACTATTAATACTACTACTACTACTACTACTAATAATAATAATAATAATAACACTACTACTACTACTACTACTACTAATAATAATAATAATAATAATACTAATAATAATAATATTAATACTACTACTACTACTACTACTACTAATAATAATAATAATACTACCACTACTACTACTAATAATAATAATAATAATAATAATACTACCACTACTACTACTACTAATATTAATACTACTACTACTAATAATAATACTATTAATACTACTACTACTACTACTAATAATAATAATAATAATAATATTAATACTACTACTACTACTACTAATATTAATAATAATAATAATAATATTACTACTACTACTACTACTACTACTAATAATAATAATAATAATATTAATACTACTACTACTAATAATAATAATAATAATATTAATACTACTACTACTAATAATAATAATAATAATAATATTAATAATAATATTAATACTACTACTACTACTAATAATAATAATAATATTAATACTACTACTAATAATAATATTAATACTACTACTACTAATAATAATAATATTAATACTACTACTACTAATAATAATAATAATAATTCTGTAATTTATGTAATATTCTAGATTTGTATTTTTGTGATTTTAAAAATATACATTATCATTTGTATCGTAGGTGTGAATTTGTTGATATGGTGATGTCTTTATTGACAAGGGATTTATTTTTCAGTTGGGAAGGAATCGTCAGTTGCAGCATTTTGTAAAAGTTCGGTATAAAACTGCCTTCCGACGCTGTAAAGTCTCTAAAACAGAGAACTGGTATTTATATTTACATTTACAGCATTTATCAGACACTCTACTCCAGAGCTATTTACAGAAGTGCTTTAAAATCACTATCAGTGAATATATTCTTATAGTGGTTTGTTGGAACACAGACTAAGTATCCCATCAGTCAAAAGTCTGGAATGTCTCTTTACAGCTGCAGTTATATGAGTGACAATCAGAACTCAGTTCCCATCTCCTTAAATTTCTACAGCAGAACTATCTTACACAAAGAGTGTATTATACTTATTTCTTTAGTAGATCTTCAATGAACTATAATATAAAAATTAACTGCTTCACATCACTGTCATTCATTATATTCCCATAACAGCGTAATATTTCTGAGATAAATATTAATACAAAGTGTGTAAACTTTTTTTTTTTTTTTAAGAGATAACATATTTCTTTATTGTCTTGGTTAGTTCTTGTCATTCATTCATTTTCTGAACCACTTCATCCTAAATAGGGACACAGGGAGGCAGGTGGCCCATCTCAGCCGACTCTGGGTGAGGGCAGGGTACACCCTGGACAGCTCACCAGGTCATCATAGGGCCAACACTCACACAGCTGTTCACACTCACACCTAAGGATCATTTGGAACAGTCAGTTAACCCACTGAGGCACCACAGATGCAGTGTTTGCTTTGAGGATGTTAATAGAGAAGTACAGAGAAGGTCAGACGGAGCTGCATTGTGCCTTTGTGGATCTCGAAAAAGCACATGACAGGGTGCCAAGAGAAGAACTGTGGTATTGCATGAGGAAGTCTGGAGTGGCAGAGAAGTATGTTAGAGTGGTGCAGGACATGTATGAGAGATAAGACAGTGGTGAGGTGTGCTGTCGGTGTGACAGAAGAATTCAAGTTGGAGGTGGGACTGCATCAGCCCCTTCTTGTTTGCGATGGTGATGGACAGGCTGACAGACGAAAGAGATGAAAATGTTGAGGTTCTCTTTGGGAGTAACGAGGAAGGATAGGATCAGAAATGAGTACATCAGAGGGACAGCCCATGTAAGATGTTTTGGAGACAAAGTCAGGGAGGCTAGATTGAGATGGTTTGGACATGTACAGAGGAGGGATAGTGAATATATTGGCAGTAGGATGCTGAGGTTGGAACTACCAGGCAGAAGGCCTAGAGGAAGACCAAAGAAGAGATTTATAGATGTGGTGAAGGAAGACATGAAGGTCTTTGGAGTAAGAGAAGAAGATACAGAGGACAGGGTGAGATGGAGGTGGATGATTTGCTGTGGCGACCCCTGAAGGAAACAGCCGAAAGGAAAAGAAGAAGAGTTAACCCACTGAGGAAACCCGTGGCGAACATGCAAACGCCACACAGAAACATCCGAGCTGGCAATCGAACCCAGGACCTTGTTGCTGTGAGGCGGACGTGCTAATCACTACGCCACCGTGCCGCCGGATGGTTATTGTGGTTAACTAAAACTTGAAACGATTATACCTGTTATTTTATTGTTTTAATGACAGAGTTGTGAGTTTTATACAAGATATCAACAAATATATAGAACATTACACTTTCGTATGCTTTGTGAGTGTTCAGTTCATTTTCTGTAACCGCTTAATCATAATTAGGGTCGTGGGGGTGGCTAGCACCCATGCCAGCCGACTCCGACCGAGGGCAGAGTACACCCTGGACAGCTCGCCAGGCCATCGCAGAGCAGAAACACACTGACGGCCTTGCAGCCTCCTCTTGTCAAAAGTCAGCAATGGTTCTTTTCCAGCCTCACACCATACACAGTGAGCGACATGGCCGGCCTTTGATAACCGAGTTGGCTCCACTGGGGGTGGGGGGTGGGGATGGGGGGGGCAGTGACAACCTTGTGGAGAGTGGGACTCGAACCCCCAACCTTAGGATCAGCGATCCAGCGCCCTTCACCACCAGGCCACCAGTGCCCCACGCTTTGTGAGTGTGTATTTCTTTAATCCGTGTAAATTATATTTATATGAGGATATTTTCAGGTGTTCAGTTCTTCCTTATGCTGTAGTTTTCATGAAAAAACATTTCTTTCAAACTCAGAGTCGTGTCAAATATAAAGTTCATATGAAATTAAACAAAAAAAAGCAAAGACTCACAGACAATGCAAATCATTAAGGTGTGTTTCGACATCCCTGGAAGACATCCCTTCCCTTTGGTGTTTCCCAGGTGCTCGTATCCATCAGGTGTGTTCCCTAGATACACGTGACATGAGGTGTTGGACCTTCTGCTCTCAGCCCCATTGTGGCTCATTTACTCCTGCATAAGACAGAGACAGAGCAAACACGTGTCCTCAAAGAGTTGCTTTGAGTTATAGAAAATAATATAATAGTGCAATAGAACAGTGTGTCTCCGGTAAAAGAAAAAGAATAAAAGTGGGGGATAGATTCAATTCCTCGGGTTTACTTTTATCCTATTTTGCAATGAACTCTTCTTCTGAAATTCATCTTTGTATCAAGTGAGAAGGTGATAAATGAAAAAGGTAGAAAAATTAATAAAATGCTCCGATGGTTAAAAAAGTATTGGCAAGTGTATTGGGCAGAGTACACCCTGGACAGCTTGCCAGGCCATCACAGGGTAGAAACATGCTGACGGCTTTGCAGCTACTCTTTATGAAAGTCAGCAATGGTTCTTTTACATAGACCTCACACCATAGACAGTGAGAGACATGGCCGGCCTTTGATAACCCAGTTAGCTCCACATTGGGGGGGGCAACCTTGTGGAAAGTGGTGCTCGAACCCCAACTTTATGATCAGCGATCCAGCACCTTATACCACTCGGCCACCCCTGTGTATTAATCTCATAAGGGAAATTATTTTTTTCTGCATTTAACCCATTCAAAGTGAGCACACACCCTCTGAGCAGTGGGCTGCCACACACACACACACACACACACACACACACACACACACACACACGCACACACACGCACGCATGTTGGGGTGCCTGGAGAGCAGTTGGGGGATAGGTGCCTTGCTCAAGGCCACTTAAGCTAATTATTTGGAGGAAGCGAAGGTGCTGCTCAACCCCCCACAACCCCAAACCCCCCACACACACACACACACACACACACACACACACACACACTGTCCCTCCCAGCCGAACACACAGAGAGACAGAGAGACAGAGAGAGAGAGAGAGAGAGCGCACCGAATTCCTCAGGAGTCTGCGCCTAAGCAGCCTCCGGGGGGGAGCTGTCCTCTTTCTCCCTCCCTATGTGCTTTTTTTCCTCCCTGCACTCTCCCCTTTGTCAACACACACTGTATAAAGGGAACATTGGACCACACCACTAGACAAAAAAATAGGGAAAAAAGAAACCAAACTTGGGGGATGAGACATGAATGCCAGCTTTTGGTTCAGTGTTCACTATTTCCACCTGTCCTTTTACCAACTGCAGTCAAGACCTAAGATGAACTGTGTTTAGGTTTGAGCCATTTCAGATCCTTTTCATCTTTGTTTCGGTGATCTTAAGGGATATCGAGGTATCTTATACTTACAGCCAGTGGGCTGAGAATTCCTGGCAACTAAGTTTGTGAGACAGGAAAGCCTGGGCTCGAGCTTGGTATTGTTCCAACTCTGAGGCCTCAGCTGGAATCCGAAGTCATAAGAGAAACTTTATAGCCAGAGACAGAGAGAGAGAGCGAGGGAGAGAGAGAGAGAGAGAGAGAGAGAGAGAGAAAAAGAGCAGCAAGAAGTGCCAGATCTGCACATATTTTTGTCTTTCTGACTTTCTGTCCTATCAAACCGAGTGCTTTTCTCTTGACTGCTCTGGCTATTGCTGTCTGGCTTTGAAGTCCACAGCTGATCATATCTCGACATGAAGGCAGCGCCAGAGTATGGGTCAAAAGGACATGAAGTCCATGCAGAGGTGACTGGGTTCCTCAGCCATACATGATTCTAGTAAAAGGACTCGCTTCACCTCCTAGAATTTTCAATTTTGATAAATATTTTCTTTCTCGTATACATCTAAGGAGTGATCACATCAGTGGTTTAAAAGTGCAGGATGAGGGAAGGTGGGGCGGTGAAGTTCTCAATTCTCACTCACTTCTTCGCTGGACTGCTTAATTCTATTTGCGTCATAGGGAGACTGGAGCCTGTCTCAGCTGAAGATGGGTGAAGACAAACATCACCCTACACAGCCAACACACACATCAAGGAGCAATTTGGAACAGCCGGTTAGCCTAATGTGTATTTGGTCTGTGGGAGGAAACTAGAGTACCTGGAGGAATCAGTGAGAACCTGCAAACTCCACACAGAAACACCTGAGCTTGGGAACCAAACCTAGATCCTGCTTGACGTGAGGCAGACATCACTGTTCCACCATGCCACCCAAGTTTGTATTCTATAAGATTCTGATACACATGTTTTGATTTGGCAGAGGTTTTTACGTCGGATGCCCTTCCTGACACAACCCTTTAGCAAGGGGCAGAAACACGTTGACAGCTATGCAGCTACTCTTTTTACGAAAGTCAGCAATGGTTCTTTTACATGAACCTCTCACCGTAGACAGTGAGAGACATGGCTGGCCTTTAATAACCCAGTTAGCTGTACTGGTAGGGACAGTGACAACCTTGTGGAGAGTGGGACTCGAACCCCCAACCTTAGGATCAGTGATCCAGCACCCTTTACCACCAGGCCACCACTGCCCCAAGATTAATTTGTTAAATTTGTATTGATTAACTTTCAAGAGAAATTTTAACGAAGATCGTCCTTGCTTTGCTTATTCATTCATTCACATAGCCGCGTAATTCTACTAGCATGACTGTGAGTCTCATCTCAGGGGCAAGGGCAGCCTACCTTTCTGGGTAAAGGCTGGGTACAACCTGAACAAGCTCACTCGTTTACCATAGGGATGAATTAATGAATGAATAATTACTCCTCTCTTTCCTTTCTGTACAAACCTTCCTAGGATCGCATTAGCACTTCATATTAAACCAGTGCTTCTCAAAGATGGGTGGGTGGGTAGGGGGGGTGATGTCGGGGGTACATGCGTTTCAGAAATTGTGTACAATAATTAAGTGTAATTGCACCTCCACTCCACTAGTTGGCAGTGGTTCTCTTATTGTCATGCTATGGTGTAGCGGTTTTTCGCAAGAGAAACCGATATGATGTGCAGTAAACAACCCCTCAAGAAACAACACGGAAAAATTTCGAACAGGATCGAAGAGAAAGGAGGAGAGAGATGGAGATATTAAGACATAAACAATGTAAATGAGTTTAAATAAGGATTTTTTTTATTATTATTATTTCAGGTACATTGGTGCACTTTAAATCTTTTTTGGTACAGATTGAAAAACAATGTTCATGAAGTTTTTCTTTATTGTAAGTTGAACTCTCTTTCTTTTTTATTTTTAATGTTAATAAAGATACAGTATTATGCAGAGGTGTACTAATAATTTTATAGACAAAAAAAAAAAAACTATTTATCGTCTCTCGCGGGGTGGTGAATTTTTTTTCTTCCTGGGGGGGCACAGAGAATAATTGAGAAGCACTGTCTTAAACTAATACATTTTTTAATGAGAACAATGACTTTTAATGACTACTTCTTACACAAGCCCCTTTGAATAGTAGGCTCAGCTTATTTTTGTCAATTTTGAGTTCAGTACAGAAATAAATAGAGAAAAGTTACATCTTTTAGATGAATGTTAATCTAAATCCAGATCAAGTTCCAATTTTGACATATAGAGACACTTCATTAGTGCTCTGAGGTATTTCATTGATTTCTTAATGCAACAGTAGGTCGTGTCCAAAATCCAAGATGGCGGCGTCCATGTGTGAAGCCTCTGCATCAAAGAAAATCCTACCTCACGTTAATCGAGGACTATGAAGGTAAGTCTTACTTTAGCTGGTACACCAGTGCACCTGCCTGTTCATATTTAACTGAATGTTTTTTTTTTTCATTGTTTTTTTTTTTTTTTTTTTTTTTTTTTTGTAATATTGCTACATTTTCTGGACATTTAGATTTGAAACACTGTTGCTCTAAAAAATAAAAGTTCAACACAGGTTTATTGCAATTCCAAAATTGAAATTGTTGGCAAAACGCCAGAGTCCAATCAACAGTAATTTATGCTCGATTTAAAAAAAAAAAAAAATTTTTTATCGCTTTATTAAAACTTTAGCGCTCTCTCTCTCTCCTGAAAATTCACAAAAATGGACTTGGCCCACTGTTGCTCGAAGGGTCTCACATGGACGAGGATCTGGACAACTTGTTCCTCATTAAAATCACTAGGATTTGAAAATTGTAAAGGCCCACCCATAACTGTGTTTCTATTACTAAATCTGTCCAAGTGTTACACTGCAGGCTTAAACAATTAAGTTCATATTTCTTTAGCTTTCGGCCGTTAGCATTTTATTAGCGTATTAAAGTTCGAAAAGCTTCAAACTGCATCCAGCCTATATAAAATTGAAACTT
>CM045747.1:16968081-17090581 GCA_024760905.1 Plotosus lineatus | reverse complement strand
AGCCCATCTAGGCAGAGAGTTAGTTTTTTCCCCTCAACTTCTTCCAGGTCCTTCCAGAAAAGGACCTTCTCCAGATAAAACTATGTACACTCATCTTCAAGATCCAGTTCTTTTTCCCCAATAAGGTTCGCTTTAAGCTATTTAAGATATGAAGCACTACATATAGACATTTGTTAGCAAAAGGCAGCAGGTCAGATTCTAACAGCATGCTAGACAGGTAGAAAAAAAAATGTATACATCACGATGCAATGCAATGGTTAATTTAATTGGATTTTGGATTTTGACAGGAAGTGCCTTAATTTAAGATGTCACCTGATCACAGTGTACATTTAGTACAGAATTTGACTGATGATTCTTAAAACCATGATGATCCGTAGTTGCATAAGTGTATGCACGCTGCAGTTAATATCCTTACTTGTGGATCACAATGTTTTGAGCATTGGCTCCCCGTAGTGAGACGAAGACAGGAAAATAACGCACGCTTGATTTGGCTAAGGAGCACAGGCACCTGGTTTGGCACTTGGTTTGAAGGCGCATTGCAATACTGGAGCGGGAGCTTCCTTCTTCAGTTCCCCACTGAATGAATGTACTTGGCAATATACAGTCACAGCCATGGTTAAACAGGCTAAAGCAGGGGAATGTCCATGATGAGAAGCGAGAGAAGACAGCATAGCTTGAATGGGTGGGAATTGCCACTCTGGGCCCTTACTCTCCAGTCTGAATGGGGAAAAATGTCTCACCTAAGAAAAGAGAAAGGTGATTAAATTATCAGTAAATAAGGCTGAAGACTGACAGCATGCAGCCATAGACATAGAAACGTTTAAAATGGAGATAATATTTAACCTTGACTTGTACTCTCTATTCTGTATAAAATTCATTTTCATTATTGTTTTATATATATATATATATATATATATATATATATATATATATATATATATATATATATATATACACACAAATACAAAAGTCTGTAAGTTTTTGAAGCCTTAGAATAAGCTATTTATATTTACACCTGGAGCAGGTTCCCTTTCATGCAGCCCAAAAGAAGCATAGGCTTTAAAAGTGGTATACAACAAAGGTGGTTCTTCTTTTCCATTCGGCTTTTCCCTTCAGGGGTCGCCACAGTGAATCATCTGACTCCATCTCACCCTATCCTTTGCATCTTCTTCTCTTACACCAACAACCTTCATGTCCTCCTTCACCACATCCATAGGTTATACATTTAAAAATCATCATTTGCCTGATTCTACTCCTAGGGTCACCAGAGGCGTGAAGGTGGGGTCTGGCCTGAACAGCTCATCAGTCTATCGCAGCGTACCATATACTCAACCATTCACACCTTTGGGAAATTTGGAACGGCCATGATGCCTAATGTGCATGTCTTTGAATTGTGGGAAGAACGTGCAAACTACACACAGAAATGCCATAACCCGAGACTTGAACCCAGGACCTTGTTGCTGTAAGGCAGATGCGCTAACTACTACGCCACTGTGTCAACCAGAACATTAAAGACGTAGTTTTTATTTTTGGAATGTTTTATCCATCCATTCATCTATTTATATATCCATCTGTCCAGTTATAGCGTTATGTATAAAAAACCTGTAATCCAAATCATTGTAATTAGATGGATATGCGGTTTTATTCCTTAACGCTTTCATTCACATTTTCCCCTAAAAATACCTCAAGAAATTGGTTCTGTTCTAAATCATAAATCTCCAATCAGCTCTTGCTCTTAAAAACATAGTTTGAGTGTTCTCACTGGTAATGATAATGGATCATAATCATAATCATAATGGAGCTGCATGCTTATGTACCTTTACCCGGACACCCAGCTGTGAGTAGTGGTTTTGACCCCATGTGGTGGGAATCCGGGCTGGCTTGCCATGGAGTCAAAGTTAAAATCAAGAGTATCTCCATCCATTAGTGTGTCATGAAGGATGGACTCCATGTCACACTCGAAGCGCTCCACAGGCATGCCATCTAAGTCACTGGGCAGCTTTTCCATGTGCTGAATGGGGGGCAAGCCTGGTCCAGGGCCATAGCCATTGCCGTTCATGTTGCAGAAGGGGAGTCCCCCCCCTCCTGCCCCACCACCTCCTGCCATGTGACTTGAGGCACTGTACTGCATCTGCATAGCTGATTTGACAGACCCAATACGTCCCCCATGGCTCAGGTTGCTCATAGGATGTATTGGACGCCCATTCAGAGCCACTGAGGTAGGTGGTGCCTGGCCATGAATGCTGTGAGAGTGAGATAGAACATGGGCATGGGAGGCACCCCCTATTAGTTCAGCTCGCCTACTACCATAAGGAGGCAGCATACGTCCTCCTCTGCTAGCCGTCTGGGAGACCACAGTGTCTACAGAAGGAATCAGGTCTGTATGTGGGTCAGAATCAGAGGTCAGGAGCTCCTTAAGCAGCCCTGCGGCGCAATTAAACTGCCCCATGGATGCGGAAGAAGCTGGGAAAGATAGCTTGCTCTCCTGGGTCTGCATGGACATAGGTGACAGGTTCCCCATGCTGGCCTGGCCATACAGGCACTTGTGATAGTCTTGTTGGGGTTGCTGGTTGCTGTACGTTGCATATCCAGGGCTGCTCTGTAAGAGAGAGGAGGGGGATGATTGATTCGAACTTGAACCTGGCCCTCCAGCTGATCCTGGATTATTTGGTGAGAGCAGGTTGAGATTGCCCAGAAGGTTCTCCATGGCATTTTCGGTGTTTCCATGGCCCAAGGAGCTGGTCATCTCTGAAAGACTTGGGAGAGTTGAGGTCATTTTGGCAGAGGAGCCAGGGCCTGAGTAGACCATGTGCATTTCTGAATCAGGCAGGTCATCCTGCTCAGGCATGAAGGGTGAAAGACGGCCGCTCACTGTGCTGGCATTAGAGTTGGCGCGAGAGCGGACCGTTGTCCAGGCCTCCAAATCATCATTACTGTGGGAGTTGGGGCTACCGGGCCACTTGCTATACTGAGAGCCTGGGCTTTCAGCACCAGCATCCGGTCCACCCTGAAGAGCCAACTGCAGGAAACAAGAGTGGGTAAATCCATTAACACTCACAAGATTACCAACAAAAATATCCTCATGAATGTTTGCTTATTCATAAAATATGTTGCTCAGTTATAAATAAAGGACGAGGCAATAAAATGTCTTAATAAAGAGTTAAAGATAATAATATACATGTGAAACTTTATTCAATAAAGCTTTTACACATCACGTTTGAAAGATTACATCTAAATAGTGGCTGTCATTGTCTGTACACACTTGAAAGAAATTTCTGAAGGCTGCCACAGTTTGATACGTCATGTGGGGCGGAACGGCAGCTACCTATTGCTGAATAGCAACCTGAAGTTCTTCAAGAATTTGGGATCAATGAGTATACGTGCCTGATTTAATGTAACCTCAGAGAAAAACTCACAAGCGTGAAGTTGTGGACACAAGGCAACAGGTTTTGGAAACATCTCCCTCAACACTTCAAATGATTTTCACACTGTCTTGCTGCTTCATTTGTCTGAAATCATACCTCAAGTTCTCACGGTTGAGGTTAGGCTACCAACAGACCTTAGCTCTGCCTCTCCTGCCTCAGGTAAAGTTCATATAAGAAATTGATAACAGTAAATAAAAATTGCATTGAACGGCAATCGTGGCCTGCTGGTAAGGTGCTGACTCACTGATCTGAAGGTCGGGGGTTCAAGCCCCACTATCAACGAGTTGTCAATGCTGCCCCCCCAGTGCAGCTAACTGGGTTATCAAAGGCCAGCCATGTCCCATGTCTCTCACTGTCTGTGATGAGAAGCATGCAAAAGAACACTGGCTGGCCTTTGTAAAGAGTAGGCAATTGGATTGTCGTCAGCATGTTTCTGCCCTGCAATGGCCTTGCAAGCTGACCTCAACTGACATGGGTGCCAACCTCTCCCTGCGAGCCTAATTAGGATGAAGAGGTTAATAAATTTAATGAATGAAGTTTCATGTGTGCCAATGATAACTTGATTGTTTATTTTTATTTACTTTTGAAATAGGGAAGGATTTTTTGGGTCACCCTGTATTTTTTTTAAAGGCTCTTGGACAAACACAGATAAAAGTCTTTCAGATTCTTTTGGATTAGTTGTGATTAGTAATTTTTTCAACTATATTTCATTTTGGGGACCAGGCTAGAATTTTCAGAGTTCAGTTAAATATGTGTGAAAGTACCGCATCTTATGCAGTACTAAAATATGATCCCAACTCACTGAAACAGGATATAAATAAATACTGTCTGAGGTGGGTAAGGACAGTCTTTGGCAGTGTACCTTTTTCTTGGCAGCACGCCCTCTACTCTTGGCAAACTTGCCAGTGTTATCCATGGACGCAGCACGGCGGCGAGGTGACTTGCCATTCTTGCCACCTTCTGGGTTGAGCATCCACCATGAGCTTTTCCCCGTCCCCTCATTCTGCACTCGCACAAAACGACTGTGCAGAGACAGGTTGTGCCGGATTGAGTTCTGAGAAAAAGAGATGAGAGAGAGAGAGAGAGAGACTGTTATGACCACCTTTGCCCTTTTTCCAGTAAATTCTGCTGTGATGGTATATCACTACAGTGCAAATCCTCATGGCAGCTGTTTTCTATTCATCTACTGCCTCTGCCCTTTTCTTTCATACGTGGCCTGCATTTCAACTTCAAATCCTTCTGTCTGTCCATCAATCTTCACAAAGCACGAGACCACTTTGCATTTAATGTACTCTAGACAAAAGATGTTCATAAACAACTTGATAATACTTTACATCATACTGTACTCTCATAAACCTCAATGTAACAATCAGCAAGATAGCCTAGATTGTTTACCAACATTCATGAGGGTAGCTATGGAGGTACAGTATACAGATCTACAGTACATTTACTAACATTGCACATTAGCCTTCATATGCAAGTTGGCATACAACAAGTGAGTATGAATAACATGGGGATATATTATTTATAAGACAGTCACAGATCCTTTTCATTGGACAGAATATTTCCACAGACCCTCTACTGATCAGAATACTTGAATATCATGTAACAAGTCAAATATTGGGATGGCACAGTGACTTAGTGGTTAACGGGTCGGCCTCACAGCAAGAGAAAGTTCTGGGTTCAATCCTTGTATCTGTAATGGGCGTTTCGATGTGAAGGTTGCATGTTTTTGCTGTTGCTATATGGGTTGCCTCTGGGTAGTCTAGTTTCTTCAAACAGTCTAAAGACATGCACTTTTATGCTCACTGAATACTGCCAATTGCATCTGGACATGAGTGTGAATAGTTTTGTGTGTGTGTTGGCCCTGTGATGTTCCCTGCCTTCACTCAGGTTTGGCTGGAATGGGTTTACTCCTACTGCAATGAACAGCTTTCTGGAGTCCTGTCCACCTAATCTTGCTAAAAGAGTCTTAACTTTGTAGAAAGCACCAGAAAAGCCTATATTTATAAGGCATGTCTGTTGGTTTACTGTCTAATAAAACATTGATGGAGATGCAGGAAAGAATGAATGGATCTGCCAATGTGCTGTGACCCGTCAAATATTGGAAATGCATTGTTGCGTAGCTGCGACGTGAGGGTGAAACGTCAGGTCAACATCGCAATGAAACGTGGCGGCGACGTTTCAGTGACAGGCCGTGGCAACGTTTTTCCGTGACGTCAAGGCGACGTGTTATTGCGGCTTCGCGGCAACATTCTCCCGCGACATCAAGGCAACCTGCCAGTGAAATGCCGCCTTGATGTCACGGGAAACGTTGCCATGACTTGTCATTGAGACATCGCAGGGACGTTTTTTTTGTGACATCATGGCGATGTTCCATTGACGGGTCGCCTGACGGCACAAAAAAAACTCTCGACTGATAGGCTGCCTTGATGACGCGGGAAAACGTTGCTGCGGCCTGTCGGCGGAACCTTGCTGGGACATCGCGAAAAACGTTTTGGCGACGTGTCACTGACAGGTCGCAGCAAAGTTTTCCCACGACATCACAGCGACGTTTCATGAAAGGCATGAGTCTAGGACTGAAAGTAGGGACTTTAAATGTTGGAACTAGGACAGGAAAAGGTAGAGAGCTGGCTGACATGATGCAGAGGAGGAAGGTGGACATACTGTGTGTTCAGGAGACCAAGTGGAAAGGTAGCAAGGCTAGAAGCTTAGGAGCAGGGTTTAAGCTGTTTTTTCATGGTGTGGATGGGAAGAGAAATGGAGTAGGAGTCATTTTGAAGGAGGAGTTTGTCAGGAATGTTCTAGAAGTGAAAAGAGTGTCAGACAGAGTGATGAGTCTCAAGTTAGAAATTGAAGGCGTGATGTTCAATGTTGTTAGTGCTTATGCCCCACAGGCAGAATGTGAGCTAGAAGAGAAGGAGAGATTCTGGAGTGAGTTAGATGAAGTGATGCAGAATACCCCCAGAGGTGAAAGAGTGGTCATTGGGGCAGACTTCAATGGACAGGTTTATGTAGGGAAAAGTAGCAAAGATTACTGAGGGGGAAGTGAGGAGGGCATTGAAGAGGATGAAGAGTGGAAAGGCAGTTGGTCCTGATGACATACCGGTGGAGGTATGGAAGTGTCTAGGAGAGGTAGCAGTAGATTTCCTGACAATAACATTGAACAAGGTCTTAGAGAGTGAGAGGATGCCAGAGGCATGGAGGAGAAGTGTGATGGTGCCCATTTTTAAGAACAAGGGAGACGTGCAGAGTTGTGGCAATTACAGAGGGATAAAGTTAATGAGCCATACGATGAAGTTATGGGAAAGAATAGTGGAAGCTAGACTGAGGGCAGAGGTCAACATTTGTGAACAACAGTTTGGTTTCATGCCACGAAAGAGCACCACAGATGCAGTGTTTGTTTTGAGGATGTTAATGTGGTATTGCATGGGGAAGTCTGGAGTGGCAGAGAAGTATGATAGAGTGGTGCAGGACATGTATGTAAGACAGTGGTGAGGTGTGCTGTCGGTGTGACAAAAGAGTTCAAGGTGGAGGTGGGACTGCATCAAGGGTCAGCGCTGAGCCCCTTCTTGTTTGCTATGGTGATGGACAGGCTGACAGACAAGGTTAGACAAGATTCCCCATGGACTATGATGTTTGCAGATGGCATTGTGATCTGCAGTGAGAGCAGAGAACAAGTGCAGGAAAATCTAGAGAGGTGGAGGTATGCCCTGGAAAGGAGGGGAATGAAGGTTAGTCTCAGTAAGACAGAATACATGTGTATGAATGACAAGGACCCAACAGGAACGGTGAGGTTACAGGGAGCAGAGATAAGGAAGGTGGAGGATTTTAAGTACTTAGGCTCAACAATCCAGAGCAATGGAGAGTCTGGAAAAGAGGTAAAGAAGCGTGTGCAGGCAGGCTGGAATGGTTGGAGAAAAGTGTCCGGTGTGATGTGTAATAGGAAGGTATCGGCAAGAATGAAAGGAAAAGTGTACAAGACGGTGTTGAGGCCAGCGATGTTGTATGGTTTAGAAACAGTGGCCCTGGGGAAAAGACAGGAGGCAGAGCTAGAGGTAGTGGAGATGAAAATGTTGAGGTTCTCTTTGGGAGTAACGAGGATGGATAGGATCAGGAATGAGCACATCAGAGGGACAGCACATGTAAGATGTTTTGGAGACAAAGTCAGAGAGGCTAGATTGAGATGGTTTGGACATGTACAGAGGAGGGATAGTGAGTATATTGGTAGTAGGATGCTGAGGTTGGAACTACCAGGCAGAAGGCCTAGAAGAAGACCAAAGAGATGATTCAGGGACGTAGTGAAGGAGGACATGAAGGCAGTTGGTGTAAGAGAAGAAGATGCAGAGGATAGGGTGAGATGGAGGCAGATGATTCACTGTGGCGACCCCTGAAGGGAACAGCCGAAAGGAAAAGAAGAAGTAACATTGAGCAGGGAAAAAAAAATATCAGTTTAGCTTATATTTACATAGCAACACAATGCATGAATAGCAACAGAACCTACATACAATGCAACACTCTGCAAGGCTTAATGAGAGTATATCAAAATCCATAGAGTGCTTTTACAAAGAATATTCTATACACCTCGATACTGTTGGGTTCTATTACCCATAATAGCTGCACTGCAAGAAAACAGTCACCCAGCACATGATAGGTAAATATTCACAAGGTTGGAGACAGGTATTACTTAAGCTGCCTTAGTAATATTCACCATTAGAGATATTTCTCATGAAGTTAAACAAAAACTGGGCTTTTTCAGCTACTGGCCTAATGGGTTGTGTGTGTTATTTCGAGCTGTTAATGGATGGGGCATGATGTGACGATTGTGGACTAAAAAGATTTGTGCTCATGAAACAACCTTATAATTGTGTGTGTGTGTGTGTGTGTGTGTGTGTGTGTGTGTGTGTGTGTGTGTGTGTGTGTGTGTGTGTTTCTATTTCAAATAATGTTTGTTGAACATAAAACAAACACCTCTTGAAATTCTGTTTCAATTCTTTTTAAAAAATATGCCCATTAGAAATGCAACATTAAAAAACAAAAATATCAGTGAGAAAGAAAGAGGGAGAGAGCAGTGGGGGATAATGATAGGGGGGAGAGAGAAAAGGAGAGAGAGAGAGGGCGATGAAGAGAGAGAGAGCAAAAGAGAGATCACGAAAGAGGAATAAAAGAAAGAGAAAGGGCGAGATGGGGAGCAAGAGAGAGCCAGATTATGGAGTGTAAGAGAAACAAAGAGAGATAGATGGAAGGGTGGAGAGGGGGAGAGAGAGAGAGAGAGAGAAGGAGAGAGAGAGGTGTGTACGTACATGGTGTGTCATTCAGTTTGTTTTCAACTTTTTGAAAATGCAATGTTAGTGCAAAGGCGATGCATAAACTGGATTAGTTTATGGCAATATTTCTATTTGATATTAAAGCAGAAGCAGCACTGCTCTGTTCAATAAAATGATAATTTAAGTTCCAAAGACAATTTAATGCCTATAATTTGCACAATAGTTTGTAGCTCTGTCTTCCTCTATAACACATAGCCACCAACCTGGGACTGTGAAGGATAACACCTAGATAAAGCAACTAGAAAAACATGGGTTTACAGCCCTATATTCCGATCTCTCATTGGGCCGACAGTTCCAGCCCATTGGTCAGGCAGCTCTAACCCTAACCCAACTGAAGTGAGTAGAGTACCCAACCAATTTAATTAAGGTACCCATCTTGTATGAGTAGGGCTGTTGGACCAATGGGCCCAAACATGGCAACAGGGTATAAATCCACAACTATACAGTACTTAATAATGTAGTAGAAGTAGTTAATGCTGGCTAACCTCACCAAACCTAACTTGCTAGCAATCTGGGAGATTGCTGTGTATAGTATAAATGCTGTCAGTGTAAGCTTTCTTGCTAGCAGTTGATTTTATTTAAAATGACCTGATGCTTAGTCTACATGGGTCGGTCGCTGCAGAAATCAAAAAAGATGAACTAACCCAAGCAAACTACTGTGTGCGTGCTGCTGAGGGAGGGGGGCGTTGGGACATCAGAAAACGATTGCAATTTTGAGCCAGACGCCTGAGCGTCCTGTGACCATCATGTATCAGCAGGCCTGCAGGAAGGAGTCTGGCCACGACACTCAAAAGTCTATTTAAATCTAACACACACGTACACACACACACACACACACACACACACACACACACACACACACACACACACACACACATATATTACCCAACACCATATAAGGTGTAACTTCATTTAACGCAACACAAGTTCATATTTTCATCTCTTCTGTGCACGTTTATGACCAAACATTTCATAATCTGAAACCAATCTGCTACTGAATGATCATATGAGTATTGAGATGATTACCTCAAGGTTTACTTGGAATTTCAAAGAGTCTCTGTACAGCATGTTGAGAAAAAGGCAGCAGGGGGAAATACCGAGGCAGAACTCTGAGTGCTGTGTGAGATGAGTTTGGCAAAGGAATATGTCTACAGTGTGGTCATACTCAGAGAAGCCCAGTTTCCTGCGTTGGGTCATGTGTGAGAAGGCTCTTTTTAACTAAGCATGAACTTTCTGAACACCGGGTCCTCACCATGTCATTACCTCCTTGTGTGTTAGTGTTGAATTATCCATACAAAGTTAGCCTGTATGATAATGATAATAATAATAATAATAATAATAATAAATCACTGTTATTTCCTATAAAGGTTGGTTAATTTGATTGAAGTTGTCACTTTAATGGAATCCCTCTTCCTATTTGTACAACAGCTTGTATTAACAGTAACTGAAAATAGGAACCTCAGCATTCCAGCTAATCACTGTGTTCAAAGTTCAAACACAATCACGGCTAGGCCGTCCGGGTACAATCTCTCCGAAAGGGAAAAATGTGGGATTCTGCTTTGTCCCAATTGACATTCCTGAGCAAGGTTACCAAACCACATGGTTTTGTGTACTGTGGAGACACTCTAATCTTGGCTTTGCAACAGTCCCACCATTCCATGAATACCATAACAATGCAACGACAGAACATAAACGGAGCAATTCTACCAGAATGCTATTGGTGAGTTGCGGCACAATAGCTCATATTCAACAAAGTGGTGTGGAAGCAAGAACAGACTTGAGCAACAAGAACGACATATGAGTTGTTCCATGTCTGATTCATGAAACTGCTGTACATCAACAAAATAACCGAAGACATGGGCGATGAGTAAATTGGCTTCTGTGCATTTCCTGTGTGCAAACTTAACTGCTGGCTTCCTTTATATACGATTACAAGTTTCCTAATTTTAAACTTAAAGAAATTATAACTTTTTTCTTCATAATATTATATAATTATTTTTGTAACGAAGCTCTCTTTAAAAAAAAAAACTCAGAAGTTAGTATTATTTCTGTATGTCTAATGCTTGCTTGGAGGCTCAAGCGACACCGAGCGACACACAACCTTTCATACTCATGCCTGGATGCAATTTGGAACAGCCAGTTAGCCTGATGTGTATGTCTTTGTTGGAGAAAACCGGAGTACCTGGAGGAAACCTACACAAGCACAGGGTGTTAGGCGGATGTGCTGAACACTATGCCACTGTGCCACCACATCAGAAATACAAGATAATACTGATAATACTGCAAAGAATTATGATTTAACTGCCAGTGCAGCAATTAAATGTTATCTTTATATTTACATCAGCTGTAATTTTTTATCATACAGATATGATGAAGGAAACAAAATGAATATAATAACTGTTGGTCAGTGGAACAGAGATAAAGCACGCTTACTTGCATCTGCAGCACCCTTTCTTATTTACTGTCTGCATGCAGGGATCGATCGATCGATCTATCTATCTATCTACTTAAGTACTTCTCTATATATCCATCTAAAGCAATGGGGATTTTTTTTTTTTTTTTTTTTTTTACAAATATCATGGTGACATAATGCACAATACTTGATTACAGTTCTAGTAAGTAGAAGGGATTTTTTTAGATTTTTGCTAATTTGATAAGTTATAAAACTGTACGAGCCTCTCAGAGCTGCTTTTATGAAACCGAGGGTCAATAGCAACAGCCAAACTCCAGGAAGTGACCACATGAAAGAGGACTGTCACAGGAAGCCAGCTTCAATTCCTGTCTTTCAGGAAACCGTGGTCGCAGGTCAGCGTGTAGATGTGTGTGAGTAAAAAGCACTGGAATGCCAGCCCGCAGCAATCAGGGCCAAGTCCCAGCGTTTCGGGAGGGGCGAATGTCTGCTGCGCTTCTCAGCCTTCTGTTTTGGCTCCAGTGCCAGCAGTGCTTACACTGACTGGCAAGAGAGAACACACTGCGGCCTGGAGTCCATCACAAGTCCTCACGAAAAGCCAACCTACAAAACTACAGTCCAGAATGGCTCAGTCCCCTGCTCGTTCTTTCATATGTAGAGAAAAAATATATATGTTGTTATGTATAGGACACAGTCCAGCCCAACAGCCAGTTAAGTCATATACAGCTGTGTTTTTAAGTGCAATGTGAAGTGAAAACCATAATGTGTTTCTCCTGTAATGGGACAGTTCAGAGTGCAGCTGACATGTTAAGACATGATGGTGGATTAGGGGGAGGTGATATGTGATGTGATTTTAGTGGTGAATGTTATTATTTATTAATTTATTTTTTCCCTTGAGAACATGGTGAAGTAATCAAAAATACAATTAATAATATCAGTCTGCATTTTATGTGAAGATTAACAGCAAGCAAGAATGTTTCACTGAATTTTGCCATGATAATAAACTCCACTGGATCACATGAGATCCTCAAATGACCTCATTGTATGAGGTTATAAAAATGTCATGGGGGATTGATATAGGTTTTTTGCAAGTGTCTAACCTTTTGGAGAACTGTTACAGGGTAGCAATGAGGTATAGTGGCTAGCATGTCCTACCCACAGCAAGCGATTCAGTGCAGAGAGTGCATGCTCTCCCGTGCTGGAGTGGGTTTCCTCTGGGTAATCCACTTTCCTCACACAGTCTAAACATGTTGCAGATTAGGCTAATCGGCTGTTCCAAATTGCCCCTAGGTGTGGAAGGGAGTGTGGATGGGTATGTGATGACCCTGCGATGTTCTGGTGAGCAGTTCAGATTCTATCCTTTTTGCCCGGTGTTGGCTGAGATAAGCTCAAGCCTTCCTGTGATCCTAGTAGTCGGATTCATAGTAGTCAGTGATATTAGAACTGTTACAGGTCATAACCAAGGTCACAAACAAGGAGAAACAAGTTTTCAATTACAGGTTTGATTTTGTCCAAATCAGGGAAATAGAGGTTTTTAAAAAGAGCTTGTGCTTGAATTCCAATAATGCCACGGTCACTGGTAGCTGAGGGTCATACATTTTATTAGACTATTGGCTGAGCCGGAATCGGAGCTTGAATTAATACTCTTGGTTGGTTTCACACGGTACATGCAACAAATCTAAAAACAACAGCAACAATACCATGGTTGATCTGCATTTCAGGCTGAAGATGTACTCGTAAAATTATTTCACTGTCCATGACTAAGCTCTGCAACAGAATGCAAACCTGATCTGGGTGTACGTTGCTTCACACCAAGAATCAACTACGATTAGCTTCAGGTTCCCTGGTAACTCTGGCAGGTAAAAAATATTAATCAAAGATGGCTGAATGAATGGCTAATGGAAAAAAGAGTGTAAAAATCACTCAACCATCTACAACATGGTACTGGCATTAAACAGGTGATAAACACCCACTGGCAATAACATTAACACCACCTGACTTGTGTGCAGCTAGGCAACAATATACACAGCAAGCTCCAATGAACTGTATGTTCTGACACTTTTCTATTATAGTCAGCATGACCAGTTCCAGCAGTTTGTGCTACAGTAGATTTTCTGTGAGTTGGATCAGACGTACACGCCTTCGATCTCCATGCACATCTGTGAGCCTTGGGCGTCCCGACACTATTAAAGTTAAGTAGCTTGACCCTGGAGCTTTTGTACCATTGACCATTGTACCGGGAACACCCCACAAAACAGACTGATGTATAATTATATAATTCAGGGATGTCATGAGAAGCAGTGCCAAAATTCAGAAAACATGATGGTAGTAGTACTTTTTCTAAAGTATCATTCATTCATTTTCTGTAGCCGCTTAATCCTAATTAGGGTCACAGGGAGGCTGGTGCTTATCCCAGCCGACTCCAGGCAAGGGCAGAGTACACGCTGGACAGCCCGCCAGGCCATCACAAGGCAGAAACATGCTGACGACTATGCAGTCTACTCTTGTCAAAAGTCAAGTGTTCTTGTCTGCCTGTAAATCTCAATGGAAAAAGACAAACATTAATTGATAAACAACATGTAGACATGTGCAGCTGTAGCAAGAACTCGGCATTGAATGGTTGAGAAGAAAACTAGTGGGAATTGGTGATGGAAATACTTTGTTTTCAAGGCAGCTCATTACAAAGTAATAAAAGATTGGAAAAAGCCAGTAAACAAACTGTACATTTCAGACTAAAAATGGAAACACTTTCAATTAAACAGAGCACTCTAAAGATGGTCATTCAGATGCATACATACAACTCAAGGTTCATGAGTTTTAAATGAATATCTCCATTAACAACGTTTCAACAGCATCCTGAAATACACATTACCGTCATTTTAATTCAAGAGTTCTGCCACTGCTATCTGGCCAACTAGGATTCATACAACAGTCAGTGCCACCTGGCTTCAAAATATAACTTCAATGTTACATATATTATAATAAATATTATTATATACCAAGAACAGTATTGGATTGGTCCAGCTGGCATCTCGCAGTATATCGCCCTTTAAGTTAGCCAATAGCTAGCTGCACTGTGCACTATAACCATTAGTATTTAATGAATCAAACTGAAAGCTGTTTGTTACGAATGCAGGGAGACATAAGGTGTATATGTTTAATGAAGAGTTGATTGTTGACTGGCAACTCAAGAGGTAAAAAACCCAAACCTCAACAAGTAAGAATAGCATGTAGTCGGCTAACAGAAACAAACTGGGTAAAAACAAGCATAAGACAAATAAAACAGCAAGGACACTGAATATACTGAAAATATTACTGAAAAACTAGAAAAAGACAAAGAAAACTAAGACTAAGTGCTCCACCCATATTGATATGAGAAGAAAGCTTAAATTTACTTCCAGATTGCACCCACAAATGTCGCCCACTCCTGGACATGCAATTCGCCGGTAAATCAGAAATAGCGTTGTGACAACACCAAAGTCTCACCAAGACGTATGAAGACTCATTCAGAAGCTTGAAAGAAACAATGCATAAAGTGAATTAAACAAGGCCCCATTTTAAAATGCTCCATCAAAAATTTCAGGCTTTTGTCGTCTTACTAAAAGGCTGAGATTTCTTTATACTGACCTCACACTCAACTAACAAGCAGTTTTTATATTATTATTTCAATACTAACTATGAGTAATGTTAAGTCATAAATGCTCAGTGGTGGCCTGGTGGTAGGGTGCTGGAGTACTGAGACAAAGGTTAGTGGTTCAAGCCCCAGTATCAGCGGGTTGTCACTGCCATTCCCCCCAGCGCAGCTGACTGGGTTATAAAAGCCTGGCCATGTCTCTCACTGTCTATGATGGGAGGCATGTAAAAGAACCACTACTGACTTTCGTCAAGAGTAGTTGCATCACCTCAGAGTATTTCTGCCCTGTGATCGTTTGGCGAGCTGTCAAGGGTATACTCTGCCCTTGTTATGAGCAGGCTGAGATGGGCGTCAGCCTCCCTAATTAGGATTAAGAGGTTCACAAAATGAACGAATAAAATTACAAATACACAGTTTTACAAGTAAAAATATTATATTTAATAAATATAAAAAAGTATATGTTGATTTGAACATTTATTCATTTCATAGTAGTATGAATTTTCAGCTGCCATGCTATTCACGGTTATTGGTAGTAACTACTAAATCACTACTAATACCAGGATGAAAACACCCCTCATGTTCACTTTAAAGTCATCACATCCAGATGTTTTTGTCCATCATTCTAAATATTCAGAACCTATTGGATTTTTGTTGGGCTCCAGCTCTGTCCATTGGCTACGTCTATAGCTTGTGGTTTAGCTAAGTAGTTTGAATTTGCAAAACAATTCTATTCAGAATAAGGATAGGCAATATAGGATAAAAGTTATATTGTGATAATTAGCATAATGAATGTATTTGATGTGCTTTTGTTCTTGGTGTTCGTCTTTTCTTGGTTGTTTTCTGCTGTCTGATCCAGTCTTGGGTCAATAAAATTCCATCTCCAATCACTGTTCAAGCCTAATATTTCTCACGTAAGTTCTACAGTACATATTTTGCTACATCATACACTCTCGATCTTCAGCTGGTTGACAATAACAATCATTTATTTATAGGTAACCCAGCCCTACTCAAAATACACGTATTTCACAGCATTTAACTTTATGTGGGCAGGTTAGGTCAGAGTTGAATCACTTTCTCACTGCAAGTGAACCATGCTAGAGTAAAATTGGAATCAGATGGAGACCACCTTGCTTGGCAGCCTTTATACAGTCTTCTAGAGCACTGGGGATACACATAAGCTGATGATTATTGTTCCAAAATGTGTACATATTATGCAAAATTTTATATATGAATAAAAACACAATAGTATGGAGTACCTTCAAATAAAAAATATTGAGCAAAAAGTATCAGCTTGTCTTAAATATACATGGAAGGTAAATTTTGGACAAATTTGAATTTCCCCATTTAAAAAAATTCTCAGGGTTCCAACCGAAATAATTTTCAAAGAGGATGTTTTTTCATGAACATTTTCCCATTAAAAATTAGATAATCATGTTGTTTAATTAAATCATATACATTGGTAGCAATATCACTGATTTATTCTGCACAGGGCAGATCTGAATACACGCAAGGCAGTGTCTGTCAAAAATGTCCACTCCCATTTTCCATCTCTTGTGATAGTAAGAAATGTAGCTTTTTTTTAAATTAGATGCACTTTTTATGAAGCACATCAAAGTGTGTAACTTCAGAGCAAAACATACCTGAACCAAATTTCTGAAATATTGATGGCACAAGCATTTGAATATGCGTCCGTCCAAAAGTGTCCACTCCGAAATGCAAGTTTATGCCGTCAGTACATTAACACAAAATATATTTCTACCAATAAAAGCTCAGAATAAATATCCATATGCTACATATTTTTTATACACTACACATTTAGAACCTTACATAAACATCCAAAATCTTACTACAGTTGACAATGACAGTTTTTAAAGAAATGTTATTATTTTGGACATACATACTGGTATTTCCAAAGGCCATAACATCCAAGAAAATAACATTACAGCCAAAATTTAAAAGGTTTTTTATAACCTGAATATTTAGAAAAATTACTACTTAAAAATTAGCAAAAGAAAAACCTTTATTTTTGACACCCACCCCCATGACTGATTGCTCTAAGAGACTGTGAAAATATCCTGAGACAGACCTAGGTATACAGTGTTCTCTACAGTGATCTCGTCTGAATAATAAAAAAGCACAGAATTAAGGGAATCCGAGTGCCAGTCTTAAACCTGTTACACATGTCAGTGTCACATCATGTCGAAAGAAAAGGAGAGGTAATGCTTTGTAGCATGTTTTGGTTATCCAAAGAAACTGCATCAGCAGCAGCTCAGACAAAGTAACAGGGCATTAGCATGGGTGTTGGGGTGGGGCGGGGTTAAAATAAAATACAAACAAAATGAAAAACAAGTACTGATCTAAACTGACTTCAAAATTATTTATAATGTTCACATTTTTTCAATTATAGGGTGGCACAGAGGTGCAGTAGTTAGCACATCCTTCTAACAGAAAAGAAGGTCTTGGGGTCATTTCCTAGGCTCGGGCGTTTCTATGTGGAGTTTGCATGTCCTCCCTGTGATTGTGTAGGTTTCCTCTGTGTACTCTGGTTTCCTCTGACAGTCCAAAAACTGGCTGTTCCAAATTTCCCGTAGGTGTGAGTATTTGTGAATGGTTGTTTGTGTGTTGGCCTTGCGATGGTCTGGTGAGCCATTCAGGTGTAGGTGCTTTCACTCAGTGCTAGGCCCCAGGCTCCCTGCGACCCTAATAGTATTAAGTGTTAAATGGGTGAGTAAACGTACAATAAGTTGAATTTTTAAATAAACCTCTATAAATATGTGTTAAGATTAAGGAAAATTTGTATGTTTTGCAATACTAACGTGTGTGACGTGTGTGACGTGTGTGCGTGTGTGTGTGTGTGTGTGCGTGTGTGTGCGTGTGTGTGTGTGTGTGTGTGTGTGTGTGTGTGTGTGTGTGTGTGTGTGTACACATATATTATCCCTGAAGAGCTGGAGATCAGGGAATTGAAACTGTCCATGCCAAGGACATCGTGTGCAGTTATCCTCATTCTCTCTTTCTTTCTTTCAGTCCAAGGAGGCTGAAAGGCCATACTGTTCTCTCTGTCTCTCTCTTTCTTTCTGTCTGCTTCTTCAGGGTGTAAAGAAGCCTGCAGACTAGACTTGGCCAAGTTAATCACTCACTTCTTCAAAGGATCTCAAACACACATTGACCTCTTTTGGGGGGAAAACCCTCCCCAGACAGAATATGAAACGAAGAAGAGCAGGAGCTGGTTTGAGTCAGAAGCCACATAAGAGCTTACTTTCTGTGAGGAGACTGAATTAGATGAAGGTGTGTGTGTGTGTGTGTGTGGGGGGGGGGGGTCGTCTCTGATGTGCACTTGATGTTTAGGCGTCGGAGCAGATGGAGAAAAAAGAAAGCATACAATTACAGGGGCAGACTTCAAAGCTGGTTTCACACCCTTGTGAGAGAGGTTACAGTCAAACCATGAGGTAGTGGTGAGACATATTCAGGCCTGGCAAAGGTAGAAAAAAAATCCCCCTAAAACTAGGTCCTTGTGAAGGATTTCCCCAGGGAGACAAAGAGTAACGGGAACATTAAGGCCAGTTCACGCGGTCCATGGTAAAGCAGCACCAAGCTCCTGTTAGGTCATGTCTGGTTGGAGAGCCATCTGTTGACAGATCTATGTGTGTGTGTGTGTGTGTGTGTGTGTGTGTGTGTGTGTGTGTGTGTGTGTGTGTGTGTGTGTGTGGTTTACAGCAGACTGAGAGGCTGCTCAGACCTGTCATTACCCTATCACTAGCGCAGCAGGTTTCTAGAAGTCTAACACCCTAAGTATAGCTTGCAGCATTTACAGGAGGTAAAGTCAGGTAAAAAACAAAAAAGATTACAAAAAAATTGTAACATTTACATTACTTCATGACGAGTTTATACTATACAAGCTTAATACTGCATTTGTAACAACCACGTTGCTGTAACTGTAGGGCTACACCACAAATTGATCTCATTTGACACCTGAATCACTCACTCGCTCATTTGCCGAAATGCTTCATTCCACTAGGGTCGCTGGGAAGCTGGAGTCCATTTCAGCTGACACTGGACAAAGGTGGGATATGCCCTGAACAGCCTCGAAAGACCATTGCAGGTCAAACACACCCACCCACACACCCACTCACACCCACACACACACACACACACACACACACACACACACACACACACACACACACACACACACACACATAGGGCAAATTCGGAAGAGCCCAATGAGCCTAATGTGCATGTACTTGGTCTGTGAGAGGAAACCGGAGTACCTGGAGGGAACCCACAGGACGAACATGCAAATTCTGCACATAAGAATTCATTCCCACCTTTGATATAAAAAGGTAGTCATGATGTTGCATTATATCCCCACATCCATGTCATCAAAATTTGACCTTTCTACTTCTTTAGAACTGTTACTATCTGTCACGTCACAATTCCTAAGAGAAATATTTGTCATAGTGTCCTCACAAAAAAAAGATGACATGAAAGTCCCAGTTACAGAGAACTTTATCTGCCTGTAAAATGATTAATGATATATTCAGCTTCTCTATTTCCAAAACTTGCACTGAGCAGAAATGACGTGAATTCTAGTCTTGCAGAAATGAAAGTTGTTTTTGTGCTGAGAAGCAAAGACATTTTTCAGAAACAGAAATGCACCCTTCAATCTTAAGCATTTTAAGGGTTGAGTATGAGTATGATAAACCATGTAAAAAATAAAAAATAAATCAAACCTGGTATGTATGCTAATTGTGCCACTTACTCGACAGTGTTTCATTCATTTTCTGAAATGCTTAATCCTAATAAGGGTCAAAGGTGGGTTGACACCTACCGTGTTTCCCCGAAAATAAGACAGGGCTTATATTAATTTTCCTACCAAAATATGATACTAGGGCTTATTTTTAGGTGATGATGTATTTTACATTTTTTTCTATTACATGTCTTATAATATATCTTTGTCTTTATATATTCTTATTTCGTTATATTTCTTTATTTTTTTAAATATTTTAATATCGAGCGATTTTAGCAATTTTTATGGACGCAAGTGTTTGTCCTCGTCTTAAAGCAGCCGCTGCCGTCATCGACTGAGCCTCAACGCGCAAGGATTGATGCTTTGAGAGCGTACCCTAGGTAAAGCTGCCTAATAGATGAGTCAGCGCTTTCACCTCGAGCCCTAGATTGAGTGAGTAGCAGGCCAATGAATTGCTGCCGCTCTCAACTAGGGCTTATTTTAAGGGGAGGGCCTATATTAAAATCATCTTGTAAAATCACGCTGGGTCTTATTTTA
Organism: Plotosus lineatus; assembly: GCA_024760905.1. Taxonomy (NCBI): domain Eukaryota; kingdom Metazoa; phylum Chordata; class Actinopteri; order Siluriformes; family Plotosidae; genus Plotosus; species Plotosus lineatus. Next base: position 17,070,501 of record CM045747.1, on the reverse strand, counting down.
TGGTTAGGTCTTATTTTCAGGGAAACACGGTATCTCGGTGAACTCTGGGCGAGGGCGGGGTATACCCTGGACAGCTCACCAGGCCATCGCAACCATTCATACTCACACCAAGTGGTGAATTGGAACAGCAAATTAACCTACTGTGCATGTTTATGAACTGTGGGAGGAAGCTGGACTACCTGGAGGAAATCCAAGCAAGCACGCGGAGAACATTCAAACTCCACACAGAAATGCCTGAACTGGGAATTGAACCCAGGACTTTCTTGCTGTGAGGCAGATGTGCGAACCACTATGCCACTGTGCCGCCACAGTGTTTCATAAATAACCTAGTATTCAGAAGAAATCTGGGTGTGTATTACCACAAACGTAAAATATTAACCTATAAACAAACCCATGGCATTGCCTACTCTTCTACAGATACATGCTCAGGGGTTGTCCTGTCCTTTTATAACATGCAATGCAAGATAATGTGTGTATAGAGGGGAAACTCCCACACTAGATTCACATCAGGATAATTAAAATACAGAGTCCAGTGGAGCCATCTCACTCTTTATAAGAACGAGAATAATCACCAGGGTTATTGTAGGGTGATAAGCCATGTTGCAATCAAAAGAAACATCTGCACATATAATATAGGTCAATAGTACCTCAGTCAAAATTGCACAGTTCCTATCTCTGGCTGTAAAAAGATCACTCTCATACAGAAATAATCTGCTCCTAGATTTGCACCTACAGCAAACCAACTGAGCTTTACCACTTCCTGCCATGTACTTCCCCGTTCCTGTCCTGTACAAGTTTGCAGCTGAAAGTGACGTCCTGGGAGAGAAACATTTGAAGAAACATTATACCTTAAGTTGCTTGAATTGTATTTCGCCTCAACCGAAGGTGTTTAAAATTGCAATTAAAAATATGAGTGAACTGAAATGTTTCAAGGGCAGTGGTGGCCCAATGGTAAAGTGCCGGATTACCGATCCCAAGGTTGACAGACACTGCTGTCCCCCTAGGGCAGCTAACTCGTTAGCAAAGGCCGGCCATGTCTCTCACTTTCTATGTTGAGATGCATGTAAAAGGACCTTTGCTGATTACCAACAAGAGCAACTGCATAACCATCAACGTGTTTCTACCCTGCAATAGCCTGGTGAGCTGTCTGGGGTGTTCTCTACCCTCACACAGATTCAGCTAAGATGGGTGCCAGCTTCCCCGCAACCCTAATTGGGATTAAGCAGCTTAGAAAACAAACGAATGAAATGTTTCAGTAGACTGCTAGTTAAATGGCTTTTGAATCCTACTGGGTGATACGGCATAAAGCTAACGCAATCTTTACACATGATGCATTTATATATTAATCTAACCCAATATGGTTATGAGGTACGAAAGCAATGTAGTAAGTAGTCAGATTTATATATATATATATATATACATACATATACATACACACATATATATATATATATATATATACACACACATATATATATATATATATATATATATATATATATATATATATATATATATATATACATACATACATACATACATATATATATATATATATATATATATATATATATATATATATATATATATATATATATATATAGATTTATATACAGTCGGCCCCCTTCTTACGAAATTAATCTGTTCCAGCTTCCAGCGCCTTTTTCGGAACCTGGAGTTTTCGTAAGTAGAGGTGTATTTTACATGTAAAATGCGTGATTCGTTCCAAGGCTCCCAAGACTACCCTTTAAAAATTATAAAAGCATACCTTTTAAGGTACTTACTTCGTGTTGACCATGTCTTCTTAGCAGAGTTATAATCTTACAATGCCCATGGCACCAGGAATCACTTTCACTGGGAATCACACGTGTGTGTGTGTGTGTGTGCGTGTGTGTGCGCGTGTGTGTGTGCACACACGTGTATTGACCATTGACCATTTCTTCTTAGCATAGTTATAATCTTACAAATGTTTATGCAAGGTTAAAAGAGTGAGCCATAAAATACAGTTGGAATGGCACAAACATGAACACAGTTCACACAAACTTGAACAAAGTTGAAACGACAGCGTCATCCCTCCTAGCCAATGGGAGGCCAGTGGGATGGGATGTTGGGAGACAGCCAATGAAAGAGTAACTTGCACATTGTTTGAATGTTTGAATGGCGCGTTTGGCACCTTTCATAAGAAGTTGTTTCGTTGATAGAGGACAAAAATTTAGGAAAATGTTTTTCGTATACTGGATTTTTTGTATTCAGGGGTTTTCATAAGAAGGGAGCTGACTGTACACACAAAAAAAATTGTGTGATGAAAAATGTAGATTAAAAAAACCCACCAGCCCTGCAATGGCCTGGCGAGCCGTCCAGGCTGTAGAGCCTGATAGGTGCCAGCCTTCTTGTGACCCTAACTAGGATTAAGCGGCTTAGAAAATGAATGAATGAAAAACCCCAAAAAGTTAGAAATACATTGTAGGAACATTGAGTTTAATTAGTAGAAGTAAGACAATGTCTTAGCCGTAGAAGTGCCCAATGTTAAAGCTCAGAAAGCTTTAAATATTCACAGTCACTTTTGTGTATGTGAGTGCAGTATTTACAAATGGCGAATGCAATGAATTAGCGAGTGCCATAAAGCCGATTTTTTTTGGCTTTGACACTGCCAGGTTTAAAGCTTCATTTTGCAACATGATTTGCGACAATTTTGCAAGAAGGCGAAGTAGATGTCACTGAATAATCTAAATATTCTATGGATGGATATCCGCCAAGCCTGAAGTGCATAAATATTGTAGTATACACTATAGGGGGATAAAAATAAAACACTATAATGAGATTTCTACGGCTTATTTCTTCGATGGTTCTTATTTGTTTTTAAATCATGACAGATGCAGGTGAACTTAGGTACACAAGAGAGCAGATGTCTTTAAGTCTCTTTACAATACAGTGGTACCTCACTTTATGAAAGTCTCACCAAACGAAAAATTCAGGCTACGAAACGCATTTTCCTAAAATTTTGTCTCTGGATACGAAACAAGCTCACGTTACGAAAGTGCCATCTCAAAAATTCAAACGCGCCATTCACACATTCAAACAATGTGCGAATTGTTTTCTCATTGGTTGTCTTGCAACACCCTACCCTGCTGGCCTCCGTTGGCTAGGAGGGAGCTGAATCTCCATAATACAGGACTGTACCCATAATGCTTTTTGTGTGCCTTCGACTCATTGTTCGTCACACGCATGAAGAAGTTTTTTTGAGTGTGTTCATTGCAGCGTTATTTTTCATTATTATATGTTAATAAAATGGTTTAATATGTTAATAAAATGTTAAAATGGTTTAATAAATAATTTTCTTTTACTTTTAACACATATTTCTTACATATTTCATACAAAATTGGTATACTTTTATAATTTTTAAAGGGTTTATGGGGTAGTATTGGGAGCCCTGGAACGAATCACGTGTTTTACATGTAAAATGCGGTTCAACTTACGAAAAATGCAGGTTACGAAAAAGGCATTGGAACGGATTCATTTCGGAAGATGAGGTACCACTGTATCTCTTTAAAAATGTTGTGCATATGATACAGTAAAATAATAAAAAAGTGAACTCAAACAAGCTTTTTATTGTTTATTTACCTGTTACATATTAATGAATTGAGCTATGTAGCTAATGGACCCTGTTCAGCCTACACACGGAAAAGCAAAAGTAATGAAACAAATGCTCACCAAACATCAGTATTTACTAAATGAAAATGATTGTGATTAAACCACCTGTTCCACATGACCTGGGCAAACTAACGGTCTGTCATTTTGATTCATGCATCATTCCATGTAGAATTTATTATTATATTTTACTGCAATATCAATATTATATTAATTATATAATTCTCTGCAATTTACATCATTTTATATGTTTGTATTAGAATACAGTGTCTGATATCTGTACATGAACATTCAGAAAATTCCTCAGGAACTATCTCTTCCTCGGGAATAAAAATAGGAGATCCTTGTTATGATGTAAGAACATTTAAAGTCTCCAATCACACTGGCTACCACAACACATGTCAAATGTCCTCGACAAACATAAGCTATTCATCCACAACAATAAAGTACACCATAACATGGAAAGTTTGTGATGGAAGAAAAGTCTAATAACCACAAAACGGGAAGCCTCAGAGTGGACAATAGCTACTCCTTAAGCATCTGATTTCCTGTGTTTACACTTTGATAGGTTATCTTGCCTAGTGAGGAGGTGGGGGTGCTTGGAGTAGTCAAGGCAAAGCACAATGGCCTAGTTTTGGAAAGTCGATACGAAGAAGCTCTTTCGCCATCTGCTTGAAGAAAGGTGGACAGGAAGATGTCATGCCCCTGGCGTCCAGTCCATTTACACAGCTCATCTCATTATAAAAGACTTTGGCAGAAAACTATCATGGCAATAAATAAATACCTGGCAACTGATAACAGGTTTCCAAGGTATCACAGCTCAGGAAAATCAGTCAAGTCAGAGTGAATTCCCAAAACTGTAAACGGACTAAAATATGCAAATCAGAATGTTCTCGAATCAGCTACTAAATCGAGCGAGTACAATATTGTGTTGGTGACCAAAATATGGAAAGAATGTGATTGTTTTTGGAATTGAAATAGATTCTTATAAAAATGGATGATCTATGCACAATCAAAAAGTGTTCATCAGGGGATTTCTTCTTCCCCACTTATACTTGCACACACACACACACACACACACACACACACACACACACACACAATCATAGGGACCAGCTGATCAGGCACTCGTGTTGCCGCTGGTCACAAAAGAGTCCTTGAGTCATGCAGTTACGTTAGAGCTTGCTAACTGGATTACGAATGAGGAGAGGCCCGTTAGACAGAGCCTTCAGTGTGGAGCTCCTCAATCCAATTTGCTCCCCTGCTCTTGTTTCCTGGAAAAAGTGCTCATGTCACTCGTTTGACCTCATACTGCTCAACATGCTCAGAGTTACACGGGAGTGTAATGAGAATCTCCCGTGCTAATGGACCATTTTTCACATGCGTAAACTGTGGGTTTAAAACAACAGATAGAGGGAGAGAGAAAACAGAAAAACCCCCAGTGACTTCCAGTAATATGTAAATGCTGGCAAAGCTTCAGTCATTCACATTTTCCCTTTCTTTGTGGAAAAGATCATTTTTCTACTCAAGCACAAAGTAAAATACGTAGCTTGTTTTGCTGCTGTATAATCCACACATTCATCAGTCATTATTGATAAGTGGTTGCCAACAATTATTAGAGGCCAAGTGTTTAGTCTGTAATTTTGTTCATCTTTGCTAAAAGTGGACTCACACTATTTCACAATTCTCCAAGACAAACACTTTTATATTCCATGTGTATATGCAAAGACATCATTCATTCATTGATCTTAAGAAACTATTTGATTATGATCTAGACTCTATTCCGGGAAACCCTGTGCGTATGGTGTGTATACACTCTGCATATGCAACTCTATTACAGCTTATTATACATACATACGCACTCCCGTCTGTTTTTAGGAGGAAACCAGAGAAATCGGAAACTAGATGAACATGTGGTTGCTCAGTGGTTAAGGCAATGGGTTAGTGATCTGAAGGTTGTGAGTTCAATTCCAAGTACAGTCGGCCCCCAACTTACGAAATTAATCCGTTCCAGAGCCCTTTTCGTATAGTGGGGATTTCGTAAGTAGGGGCCGCATCTTACATGTTAAACGCCTAATTCGTTCCAAGGCTCCAGTCTTTGGACTGGATAAACTCCATAAACCCTTTAAAAATGATAAAAGTACACAAATTTTGTATGAAATATGTGTTAAAAGTAAATTTAAACAATTTAAACATTTTATTAACATATTAAACCATTTCATTAACATATTTATTAATTAAACCATTATTAAACATTTTTTTATTAACACACACACACACACACACCTCTCTCTCTCTCTCTCTCTCTCTCTGTTCTCTCTCTCTCTCTCTCTCTCTCTCTCTCTATGTCTCCTTCGCGCGTGCGCTGCGGGCCACGCCCACAAGACGTGGAATTCAAAGTGCATTCCCTGCTTGACACACTCAAGCATGGTTGACTATATTCAGTATAATATAAAGAAAAACGCAGTAACTCATTCCAGTTATCAAATTTGAAGGGATAAATTTACTCCTCGAAGATCTCAAAGTTGTGATCTAACTTGGTTTTCCTGATCACCATATTTCTTACATAAATGCTTCTGCAAAATAAAGGAGTTCATATATGGTTTGAGAAATAAAGGTATATATTTAAAACACACGACACACTTTAATCTAATAAATATGTCCCTCATATCATAGTACTGTGATTGTTTGGTGTGTAGTGTAAATTAATTCACTCCGTGTGCCTTATTAGTTTATGCACTCAGTGACTCTTCACAGGCCCTTCTGTGGCATTCAGGCAGGAATGAACCCAGCCTGGGTGTGAGTTGAGGGCAAAGCACAGTAGAGTAAAGCAAAGCAGTCGAGATTTGTGCTATTAGCAGACTTCCTCCTCCATTGTGTCCACACAGGAAGTGCTGGCTAGCGCTGATACCGATCCTGCTAATGCCGCTGCACTCTGTGCAAAAAATACTGCAGTCACCGTCCGCTTAGCGAGGCCAAATACCACAAACTATCTGAAAACTACGGGTTCAAGAGCCAATGTTTCCGAATCAAAACGTGCCGCTCTGATAGTAGCAAAACAAGAGGAAAAGAAGGACAATAGGAAGTTTCTTACAGGTTTTCCTCCCCTGCATTTGCAACAGTTACTAAACAACTATGTTGTGAAGCAACACTTGGGGGGGAGACACTTCCACAACATTAGCACTCAAGAAAATTAATCACCTCGAGCAAAAAAGCCATTTCCTTTCTGCAAGGTGCTGCAATAAAGGGGGGAGGTGCTTTAAAATTCGACTAAAATGTCATCCAGGTAACAAGCTTGACTGCCAAACTGAAGAAGAAGAAGACAAAGATCTTTCAGTAAACTGTATGTGGGCTTGACCACAAGGTGACAAAGTAGTGACTAATAAACCACTGTGACGTCAGCATGAAAGGAGGTGATGAATCAAATCGAGAGTGCTACCCTCGGCTTTGGTGAGCAACAGTGGAGGAAACAGAAAGACAGAAATTCTTATGCTTTTTGTCTTCGTAGATTTTCCATGCCCCTGTTTTGACAGGAAATACATCTGCAACCTTTATGTGAGTAAGCTGAGTGCAGTAGGAAAGGCGGTGTGGTACTTTACAGACCATGAGCGAATGATTTGAGTGGAGACTGCTGGGTCTGTTAATCTTTGTAGAGTTTAAAAACGATTACACAGTGGCTGAGATTCCAAGTGTATCTATCACTCATTCATGATTGGCATGTTTGTCTTTTTTTAGTTAAATAATTACATGCTGCCCTGCTATGGAATGGCGAGCTGTTCGAAGTGTACCCCGCCCTCGCCCAGAGTCAGCTGAGATGGGTGCCAGCCTCCCCGCGACCCTAATTAGGATTAAGCGGCTTTGAAAATGAATGATGATAATTACATGCTAGGGTAGGAATCGTGGCACAGAAAACCAGTTCAAGTCCATTTCTGCCAAGACCTGTTACCGAGGTGGTTTTGACTTGCATTTGCAGTGCAGACAGAAGGGTCGAACTAAAAGCCTACTGAGTATGCAAATGCAATAAGTACGACAAGATTTATTAGTCTTGATGATCTAAGTGAAAGTCAGGCAAACCCATGTGGTTAAAAGTGCACTTAGGTGAGTAAGAAGGATAACAGCATTTCAGAAATGTCCTGACGTGTAGGTGACCAGAGCAGTATGTCAGCTGCTGATGTACACCATCTTGTAACAGTATGGGTAGATCTTATAAACTGTTCTGTTCAGTTCATTTTCTGTAACTGCTTAATCCTAATTAGGGTCGCGGGGAGGCTGGCACCCATCCCAGCAAACTCTGGACGAGGGCAGAGTACACCCTGGACAGCTCGCCAGGCCATCACAGGGCGGAAACACGCTGACGGCTTTGCAGCTACTCTTGTCGAAAGTCAGCAATGGTCCTTTCACATGAACCTCACACCCTAGACAGTGAGAGATATGTCCGGCCTTTGATAACCCAGTTAGCTGCACTCGGGCGGACAGTGACAACCCTGTGGAGAGTGGGACTCGAACCCCCAACCTTAGGATCAGTGATCCAGGGCCCTATACCACTAGGCCACATCTACTCCTTATAAACTGTAATGGGATTATTAGCTCATAATATCCTAGAGCAGAAACTTTAACTTAGATTAAATTTTCGATACTGGCAAGAGCCTAACGTGGGATTGAGCTTGAGGTGTACACATTTTTTTAGTCATGTGATTTATGCTGTTATTTTACGCAATATCAAATGCATTTGTGGTTCCCTGTCTCTTCTTCATTTACCGAAAGACACTGACCAATAACATGATAACAACACTGACAAGCTTGAGAAAACTAACACAGGAATACCAACCGACTTTAGTGTGATACCTTCCCATATATTCACTGTTGCGTGGTTAGTCTGCGCCCTTCAGGTCCAATTTTAGTAGTTTGGACGCAGCGATTTTATGAACAACCTTATAAGTGATTCTGCTGTTTCAGATGTGGATGGAAACAAGTCCTAGAGCTCATCTTCAGAAAATTGATACCTCTGAAACTCTTTTGAATCGAACAAGATTTGGACAAGGCCGAAGTTGCCCCAGGTTTAAATTAGTTTGCGATTGTGTGTACCGAGCAGAGCATGTTCCGCTCATCCTGGGATAGACTCAAGATCCACCACAATCGTAACTAGGATAAAATTACTGAAAGTATTGATCGGGAATCAGATATTGTGTTGAACTCCACAATTCTGAAGTATTATAGTGATGCTCTTCAATTGCACCTTCAGCACTAGACATTGTCACGAAGCGGCTTTACTAAAATATATCCATTCCCAATATACACTTCACCTTCATTAAGTTCTATCATTCATTCTTTTTCTGAACTGCTTAATCCTAATTAGGGTCACAGGAAGGCTGGTGCCCATCTCAGCCAACTCTTTGCGAGAGCAAAGTACATCCTGGACAGCTCGCCAGACCATTGCAGGGCTAACACTAACGCAACCATTCATACCCACACTCAAACCTAGGGATGATTTGGAACAGCCAATTCACCTACTGTGCATGTTTTTGGATGGTCGAAGGAAACCAGAGTACCCAGAGGAAACCGATGCAAGCATGGGAGGAACATGACCTCTAATTCTTTCTCGCTATCATACAAGCGTCTATATTGCTGCTGTCCTTTTAATCCTGACCCTGTGAATGGACAGATTCATGTTTGTGGTGGTCAAGGTGTTAGAAGCGTTATTTTGGAGTGTGTGTGTGGCTGTGCTGTACTGGTATAAAGAGGCAGTGTCGGAGTCACACACAAACTTGTGTGAGGATTGGTGAGGTGGGGCTTCAGACATGGGTATGCTTACAGTCTGTGTGTTAGCTATGGACAGACTAGGCTTCAGTGTAAACCCTTGCCCCTGGGGTGTTGTCTCAGCCAAGCCACAGGAGACCTCCTTTAGGTCCCGTGGACGTTAAGTGAGGCTGATTGTTACGCAATTTCCGGTTGCTAAAGTGCAGATGGATAGCCTGAATGTTTTTAGAACAAACACAGTACTTACCTATCAAATTAGGACCAAAGACTTTCTCAGGATTCTAAGTGCTGTATTATGCTGATATAGTGGTAGTAAAAAGAGGTTTTTCAGGTTATTGCGACTATCCTTGCTAATGACTTTTCCAGACCCTCAAACAAATAGGCCATACACAGGAATAGTACTAGACCTGCTGCGCTGCCCTCCCATTTTCGCCTGAAAGACAGGTTAGCTTCACTTGAGCAAAACCACAGTTGCACTATGGCCAAGCCTATTTTTATCTTACAAGTCGACAGCAACAGAAACAAACTTGACACATGTCTGACATCAACCACAAAAACACATCAGACTGTGAACGTCACCAGACAGACACGAGTCAGGCTACAAATGCCTTCATTGCATTAGCATGGTTTGTGCTGAACAGATTACTTGTGTTTGTCGCTAATTATATTTCATACACTTGTTATTCTCAAACTTAGACCAAAGGCCAGACATATGCATTTAAGTGCATTATGATCTAAGAAGGCAAGTCATGATACTTTCACATGAAAGAATGAGAATTAGGAATCAGAGACTGAACTGTTTCTTTACTCTGTCAGTGTCCTAAGGCACATGCATGCACACATATTGGTTTCATACCAAGAGTCAACAGTGACACACATCTGCTCTAGCCTCTCCTCCAACTCTGGATTTGGTTATGCAACAGGAAAAGAGAACAGCAAATGACAGATTCCAGTTACCCTTGGGAAAGTAGCATCGAGTGCAGAAAATCCTTTAAACAGAATAACGATAAGTCTCTAATGGATATTCTTCAAGCAGACACTTTAGAAATAACCTCATTTTCAGGTGTTAGGAATCCAAACAGAAAGAGACAGCATTTAGGGAGAATGTTGCCTGTGGAATGCCCTCACTAAAGTTTACTGTTCACTGTAAGTTTATTGTAACCTTTCATGGTTTTCAGTTAACCTGAAAGGCTCACGCAAGAAAAAATCCTCCTGTTTCATCAACATTCCAGTAGAGGCTTGTGTTCGAGAAGGAAAAGGACGTGGGAAGGAAGGACGAGAGGTCCAGCCAAGAGAGGAAGTCAAACAGGAAGATCTCACTCCACTGGCGTCAGAGTCATAGCTCTGCCCCATAATGCTGACATCATCACTGCAGTGCCACATGCCATAATGCATTTTTTAAAAGGTTGACTTCCTGTTAGTGGTTAGACTGATTTGAATTTATAGGCTTATTATAAAAGAAGGAGATAGAGTTATAATGTGATAATGCCTGTCTAACTGTGTGCCGCCCGAAGCAAATTTGAGGGATAAATGTTTTGAAGCCAGTGTTCTATGACATTCTATGATATGATATGATATTTTGATAATGGGGATTTACATCACATGGTATTGCTATATTGGAGATAACTGGAAGCAGTTAATATTTTACATAACACTGAGCAACTCCACTGTTATTTGCAGAAGCATGCAGTTACCTGTATATTCAAATATTTATTTTTATTAAGTGTTAATTTCTCCTCACTTTCCTCATTAAATTTTTTAAATAATATTTTAGCATGTAACGATCATTTAATAGAACCTACTGAATATATAGTGGGGCTGGTGGCGTATTGGTTAGGGTGCTGCGTTCATGATCGGGAGGTTGTGTGTTCAAATCCCAGTTAGACCCCCACTGTGCTAAGACCCCTTGGCAAGGTCTTAACCATGACTGTGCCTCTGTTTACCCAGCAGTATAAATGGGTACCAGTAAAAATATATACTGGGAAGGTAACCTGTGATGGATTAGCGTCCCATCCAGGAGGAGTTGTGCTCCTGGTTGCTTCATGCTATAGAAACCGGGGATAAGCACCGGCCTGATGAGCCACTATGGCTCAGAAGTAAAAAGCCCAAAGGACTTACTTTTACTGAATATATGCAAAATGCATAGAACTTTCTATAACTGGAGTATAAATGTAAAATAAACCACATATTTATGTGGTAATGTTATAATTTATTATTATTATATTATGTATATTAGGAATGAGGGCAGTGGTAGCCTAGTGGTATAGGGCACTGGATTGCTGATCCTAAGGTTGGGGGTTTGAGTCCCACTCTCCACAAGGTTGTCACTGTCCCCCCAGTGCCGCTAAGTGGGTTATAAAAGGCCAGACATGTCTCTCACTGTCTATGGTGAGAAGTTCATGTAAAAGAACCATTGCTGACTTTCGTAAAGAGTAGCTGCAGAGCCGTCAGCGTGCTTCTGTCGCTCGCTAAAGGGTTGTGTCAGGAAGGGCATCAAACGTAAAAACCTATGCCAAATCAAATGTGCTAATCAGATGATTCGCTGTGGCGACCCCTGAGAAAGGGAAAAAGCTGAAAGGAAAAGAAGAAGTATGTATACGAGGGACGCTCAGTTTATGTAATTTATGGCCTCAACATGATGATGAAGATGCGGCATCGCATGCTTTCCACCAATTAGAAATGAAAAAATATTTTGAATGAATAATAATGTGCATGATTAAAGAGAGTGAATCGAATATATTGTGCCATTTTCCTGTCAAGATATGCTCGGTTAAAGTTTTTGGAAATGCTTATTTATGTTTGAGATAAATTTGTCACATTGAGTTTTTAATCACAGGTCGCTGGTTTAAATGGAGGTTTTTACATAATAAGCTGCTTTGTTGTCTTACTGATTTCAAGAGAAAGAGAAAGCATGGCCATGTATAACTGCTGTAATGCAAGTGATAACTGACCTTTTTTACTTTTTCTTAACTTTCGTTCTGATTAGAAGGCAACCATGAATGTAGATTTCCTCGAGGTTTTAACAAAAACAGATGCAGATGGAGTAGGTCAATATGATTCAGCATCTGAGCTTTAGGTTGTGCATTTCCAAATAAGGTGCACTTGATGTGCCTACTCATGGCTTACAGCAAGGGTCCCCAACCACCGGGCCGCTCAATTGGTACTGGGCCTCAGAAGAAATAATTAATTATTTCTGTTTAATTTATTATCTTGAGTCTGAACAATCTTTATTTTTGAAAAGTCTTTTATTTTGAAAAATGACTGGATTCTACTGGTTACATGTAGGTCATTTTAGCACTAAAATGTGACCCACAAGTGGACAGCATGTGGACAGAGCCTTGGACATGTTTCAAACATTTGTGGGGATTTTGAGTGAGACTGAGCCTGAGCCTTCATTCTCCCAGCTGGTGCATGATCACGTGTGTGTTTTTTTTTTTTATTTTTTTTTTTTTATTTTAAGAAAAGATAGAAAGTTCTACTTTCCAACCAACTTTATTTCAGCTGTTGAAAAATAACATTCATATAGTGTTCATTATTATTATTATTATTATTATTATTATTATTATTGGTGATGATGATGATGATGATATGATAATAATAATAATAACAACAATAATAATAATAATAATAATAATAATAATAATAATAATAATAATAATAATCACTTTTCAATTAGGTGAAAAAAAGCATAGTAGTTGGAATGTTTAGTCAAGACTTACTTATTCCTCTAGCAGTGATGTGTAGCCTGTAATCTCACTGTTAAATTACTCAAAGTATTTTTGTCAGATCAGATAAACAGTAACCCTGAATTGACACTGGGCCACCACATCCGTGATCCCTTTGATTCAGAAAAGTGAGGAGCTCTATGATTTATGAAAACACTTGAAGCACAGTTGAGGTATAAAAATTAATCAAGATGAATCCAAAGAGATGAAACCACAAAACCCTCACACTCCTCACGATTCTCTCAAATTGCAAAAGTCGCCATGTAAATCTAACAGTGTTATTTACATCTGACTCATTAACAAATACCTCAAAAATGCTCAGAAATTCCTGAAAAATGACAGTTGGCCAAACAAAAAAGTGTTCTGAAAGTTCTGACCTTTTAAAAGAACTGTTTGAACATGTCGGAGGGAAAATCAATCAGCATGAACCTCAAAGAGGCCGCAAACAAGCAGCAAATCTATTTAGTCCAGTTAATATACAAACACACAAGAGCTTTGGGTTTAAGAAATATTTACCACTTCAAACAGTTTGTAATCATGCAGTAATTCTGTTTTCTGAGCTTTAAAAAAAGTCATGCTAGGTCGAATGTTTTCAGAACAAGTGATGATACTTAAAGGACATTAATTACAGTTTATGGTCTGAAAGCAAATTTGGGCGCTGAAGATATGCAGTGTATGCTCAGTAGGATTAGTGTATCAGTGAACAGTGAGAGGAGATGGGTAAACGTCTATTAAAACACACACACACACACACACACACACACACACACACACACACACACACTATTAAAAATTTATGGTACACTTTTGCTTGACAGTAGTCAGTATGCAGGTAATAACCTGTGGATTGAAAAGAATACAGTACAGTAATCCCAGACGAGAAAACACAGACGGCATGAGCAGAGTAGAAAAAACAAATCTCAAAAATCCCGCCTGTTTGGTTGCCTCCACCCTCCACACACTCTGCTCCAGCAGGCTGGCGTACCAACACATCAATGATTCATTGAGACAAAAACGACTGCACATGTGGGCACATGGTTAATCTACCCGACTGGCTTGGCCTCTGCTCAGGAATTTGGCATCACTACACCCCCCACCAATCCGCCCCGCCTTCCCCAACACCCCCACACACACACACACACACACACATACACACAAAACACGCTCACAATTATGAAAACAGGTTCCATTAAAAGCATTTTTAAAGGCGTGGGGTTCCATTTATGCCATCAAGGTTATTATAAAATGCATTAGATAACAAAAGGGAGTAAATAGATATTAGCAATATTAGTAAGATTATTATTAGCACAGTTAATTTGTTTACTGGAATTGCTGAATTGTCAGAACTGTACTTTACTGCTATTTATTCTTCTAAATGTATGAAGCATTGAAGAACAGAATGACAACAGAAACATGGATAAGCTAAGAATGCCATAAGTGACAGAAATGAAAAAAGATGCCATAGCAATTCCTACATCATGTGCATCTCGGATAAGCCAAGAGAGACAGCACACCACTTCACTGTCAATAGAGGAGCTCTTTTCATTCTGAACGCAAAACTAGGAAGATGCGAAACACAGTTTCTTTTGTGGTGTGTGTGTGTGTGTGTGTGTGTGTGTGTGTGAGAGAGAGAGAGGGGGGGGTGTATGAGGGAGCGAGAGAGAGAAAGAGCAAGAAAGAGACCATCTTTGTATACACGCAGTTTACACATCATGCAGGGAGATGTCCTGCGTTTGTGATTATTTATGCATGTGTTTCAGAGTGAGTGCAAGTATGAAGAAACCCGGGCAGTATGTGCGTGTGTGTGGTGGGCCAGCCTGACAGGCACCACTCATAATCGCTTTAGGGCAAGAGTTGCACAACAATGTGGAGAGTCTAATGCCTGTGGTTTGAGCCCTTGGAAGCAAATGGGCTCATAAAAATGACTGCTAAAATCTCGAGCACTGACACTGGATTCAACACACCCTTTATCTCATACACTCGTAAGCATAGCATTAGTAAGGTATCTGAAGCTGGTGCTCATATGTGTGTGCGTGCATGTGTGTGTGTGTATGTGTGTGTGTGTGTGTGTGTGTGCGCGCATGTGCATCTGTGTGTGTGTGTGTGTGCGGGTGTGTGTATGTGTGTGCATGTGCGTCTGTGTGTGTTTGTGTGTGTGTGTGTGTGTGTGTGTGTGTGTGTGTGTGTGGCGTGTGTGTGTATGTGCATGTTTGTGTATATGTGTGTGTGTGTGTGTGTGTGTGTGCATGTGCATCTGTGTGCGTGTGTGTGTGCGCGCGCATGTGTGTGTGTGTGTGTGTGTGTGTGTGTGCATGTGCGTCTGTGTGTGTGTGTGTGTGTGTGTGTGTGTGTGTGGTCTCTTCTAACACTCCTGGAATACTGTTAATATCCTCATCCTTAACTCATCCTTCATCATCACATGGAATAACCAGTTGTAACGTTTTCGTGTCACCTGCACATGCCTGAGCATTGTCATACCTACACAATAGCCAGCTCTTTCTTTTTCCCTCACTCTTTCAAGTTCGTGTCATATCTTAGCAACTAATACCATGTTTATCGGGACATTCCATGACGATTTTTCCCTGATTGCTCAGTGTTGACATTTCTTGACATGACAAAGCTCATAGGTATTCAGATGATGCTAAAAAAGTATCAATCCACCATCGAATTTCCTTTCTTTTAAATTGCCAACATGTGTGACAAAAGTGTTTGTATTGTTGTCTATTTCCATTCATTTTCATTATCACCTAACGACCCGGACCAGACTGTTCCGGCCTCAATAGCTGGCTTTCTGTCAATGTCCCGATTTCTAGGCTATAACAACATTAAAAGCAAGAACATATTTTTACTCTTTTATGTTAAAATGTTGAAATCCTAGTTTTAAACAAATGTATTATTACATATTAATCATTGGGAAAAATATCAGATTGTTTAGAGATTACTGTTGATATTACTTTACCTGGTAACGCTCAAAGTTTCAGGTTGAGCCTTATGCTAAGTGTAATTGACCCCCCCCCCCCCCCATGTGAATATTGGCAGAGTGGTTTTCAAGTCCTCCTCACAACTGGTGCAGGTCCTGGGCTCAACAAGGGCGTTTCTGTGTGGAATTTAGATATTTTCTATCTGCTTGATTGGCTTTCCTCCTGGTACTCCAGTTTCCTCCCACAGTCCAAAGACATACACATTTATACTGACTAGCTGTTGACTATAGGTGTGAATGGTGTGTGTGTGTGTGTGTGTGTGTGTGTGTGTGTGTGTGTGTGTGTGTGTGTGTTACCTACAATTGTCTGGTGAGAAAGGGTATACACCGCCTTTGCCCAGAGTTGGCAGAGATAGACCCTGGTTTCTCTGCAGTCCTTATGGGCTTATGGGCTTGGCATTCATTTTCTAAACTAAGTAGTCGGCAAATGAATAAATAATGAAATGTCCTTTTTCAGGAACTTAGCAAAATATTGGAAGAAAATGTTGGTATTACTCACTGACTCGTCTCATTTCCACTATCACAGTGTTTGTATACAAGGCCCAAGTACTAGGGAGCTTAATCATTAGCTTCACTGGATACCTGATGTCCTCAGTGTCCATATTTTCCAGTTACCCAACATTTATTACCATAACTATAACCACCTAAATGGTAATTATATTGTCTTCCTTATGTGCCTTCCTAGATCAAAATATAAAACCAGCAGTGCTATTTAAATGCATGCTTTGACCAAGACTGGTGATAGGATAAAACAAAAATTAAAAATTTTTGCATATCAGGTTTAGGGAACTGAAATAAGCAATAGGAAATGTTCAACGTTCACTTCATTTATTATGATTGCTTCAGTAAAAGTACAATAACATGAAGCTACATTAAATACATCGAATACATAAGCTACAATTGAGGAAAAACAAGCTGTGCATGTAATCATGAGCCTGACAAGAGCTCAGCCCTACAGCTACACTGACACACAGCTTCTCTTCGTACGCGTCTCTCTACCCGGTTCGCCAAAACAGCTCCGTGACTCACTGTGACTCACGCATCATGACTGCTTGCTTTTTAAATGGTCCAATATGTGTGTACGCTCCATCAGACACTTTTTATAAACGGAGTAGAAAGAGAAACACAAGGTGGAGAAACTAGCTTGTCCCTGGAACTATTCGGCCTACGTGAGGAACTGGTTGGTTCTGTTTAAAAGCACTGTTTGTGACCCATTTTGTGAGTTCTCTGCATGAGGTGTATGCAGATCAGGGATGAAGATCTCTGCTGGCAGAGGTTAGGAAACAGTCTCAGGAAGTCGGGCTTAAGTGTTTTCTTGGTCTGTTGGAGAGCTGGCGAGAAATACTATGGAATAGTTTCCAGTCCATGACCTAAACGCTTTCTGTCAGTGATCTAGAGACATAATGTCACTAGTTGACTCTCACACACTCATCAATCAGCACAAAACAGTTTTATGGATTGATAAATATTAATAAATTCAGAAAGAATGACTGCTTTGAAATAATCTTATTTGTTAATGATCTGATGGAATTTTTTTACCTTTAAGAGTAATGTTTGTCTTTTTCACAGACTAAAATGTAGTTGGAGTCACAAAGTTGGGTTGAGCCTTAAGATAACCCTGCTTTTGGGTCAGATCCTTACCCCACAAAGCTTAATATTATATAAGCAGATGATAAATTAACAATTCCCCTTTCTGCACAACCCCCATTATATATTACACCATTCAAGATTAGCATTGGTAACATAGTGAACATAATGTCTGATGTCTGAGACACACACACACACACACACACACACACACACAGAATACATGCCCAGCTAAACTAAATCATGAGGTTGTGATGCACTGTCCCTGGACTTTGGCCAGCAGTATGCTGAAATAGCAATGTGCTGTGTTGTGGCTTGAGCAGAATCGAGGCCTCTCTTACACCACCTTGACAGCACACACAAATAGGCATAGGAGGGTACATAGGGCGAGGTGCCAATGCTTCTCTGATATCATCCCCCAAAATACTTCTCCACACCCCTCCCCCAGTTGTCACTTTTACGTAGCATGCGTTTTTAAGTTCTGCTTTACTTCCCATTTGGAACCACTCGATAACCTCTCAAGTAGTGTTGTGCAGCTGCAAATGCATGTAGACACCTGATTGGCTAAAGAGATAAACAAGGGATCTTGTTTGATAAACAAACTCAAATTGCCAGTCAGTGTCCTCTATGACAGACAGTACCAGCTTCTCCAAACGGCGGACAGACACGCATTTGGACACTTTAAAATTGTGCAGTGTTGAAAAGAGACACTTATAATTCCTTTAATTTATTTCTTTATTTTTTATAAACAGTGGACTAGTTCGGACCTGTCAGCGGCTGCTTGAAAAGGTGCTGACAGTTTGTCCATTGCTTTGCTATTTCAATTCTTGGAGGGGTTTCAGCGTTCACTAAGTACTAAATGCAGACAATTTTTCCTTTTCCTTTCATTCTGCATGTCAGTGGTATGTTTTGTCTGGATAAGAAGCACAGAGATATTCCCTTTTTCATTTTCCTTTCTCCTACTTTCTCTCTGGATTGTTGGCCGACCCAAAATAAGGTGCTAAAATTCATAAACGATGACTGTGGCATCTAGTCTGAAACACTGCCTGTACATGCACTAATTTACCTGCATGGAGAGTCCATGTAATCGAATTCAGGGTTTTCATCATTTTCTCTGTGCAAGAAAGACACTGAGCACACACTTAAGCATTCCATATCATACCATACAATTCCCTAACAAAAAAAGGACCAGAATAAATTAAAATAAATATAAACAGAAAAGCAAATACAACTTTTGTAACTAACACGTCTGTGTTGCTTTCTATCGTCATACATCTGTTGTAACCCGGTTTAGAAACTTGGCTCAAGTTTGCTGCATGTGTCGCTGAAAGGCCTCATCTTTCCAAATGCTCCACTAATTAACAAGTGGCACCGCATTTTGGCCCAGGGCTTTCGGATTCCTGTAAACCGTCTGGTTATGCAGCCTTTAAGAAATGTCACCTTATCTGAACTCTGTGAACCTTGCACTGAGACTGACAGGCCCGGAGGGCTAAAGAGAGAGAAGCACACTGTTCTGGGAGTCTGTGTCTACTGACATTGATTCGAGTTTATGCCAAGTCATGTTTGGAGCATCCCGTTCTGGTGCAGGCGGAAAAGCAGCTGCTGTCAGGATATAAGAAAGGAACAAGTGGGTGGGGAAAGGAGAAGGTCGGGCATTCTGAAAAACACATTCATCCAGTTACGGTGCATGCAGGGTTTGATCATGCTGTCCCAATGGGAGCTTCATATTCGAGGCACAGATTTTCTCCGCTGATGTCATCCAGTTTCCTAAACTCAGCAATATTCTATGTGTATTAGATGTTTGGAGTGGAGCCGGTGGTGTAGTGGTTAGAGTGTTGGGCTCATGATCGGGGGGTTGTGAGTTCAATCCCACTGAGACCCTCACTGCGCTAAGACCCCTGGGCAAGGTCTCAACCACAAGTGTGCCTCTGTTCACCCAGCAGTATAAATGGGTACCAGTAAAAATATACTGGGAAGGTATCCTGCGATGGACTAGCGTCCCATCCAGGAGGAGTTCAACTCCTGATTGCTTCATGCTACGGAAACCGGGGATAAGCACCGGCCTGATGAGCCGCTAGGCTCGGGTGTAAAAACCCAAAACAGTTAATCAATCATCAATCAATCAAAATTAGATGTTTACATCCATGAAGTCTAATAGGCCCTGCGATGGCCTGGCGAGCTGCCCAGGGTGTACCCCGCCCTCTCCCAGAGTCTGCTGCGATGGGTGCCAGCCTCCCTGCAACTCTAATTAGGATTAAGCAGATTAGAAAATGAATGAATGCATGGAGTCTAATAACTGGTGAGAAAAGTGCTTGAAGAAAAATGTCAGGTTGTGATGAATTAAAATGCTGGTGGTGGCTCCAAACCACTGAGTATGATGTATTTTTACAAACTAAAACATACAAACGCTGATTTTTAGAGTTGTCTGATTCTGATGGGTTTAAATAGAACATACAGAGAATATAAGCGAATATAACTTACAGTACAGTATACACAACATCTTTCCTGTCTACAGCTGGAACGGCAGGGTAGGGCAGAGGTTAGTACTGTCACCTCACAGCTGGCAAGTTCTGTGTTGGAACCTGGCAGCTGACCGTGGCCTTTCTGGGAAGAGTTTGCATTAATCCGGTTTCCTCCCCCAGTCCGAAGACATGCGGATTAGCTCAACTGACAGCTCTCGATTATAATGTGCATGTTAATGT
Source organism: Plotosus lineatus (assembly GCA_024760905.1). Classification (NCBI taxonomy): domain Eukaryota; kingdom Metazoa; phylum Chordata; class Actinopteri; order Siluriformes; family Plotosidae; genus Plotosus; species Plotosus lineatus. The sequence continues at coordinate 17,050,102 of CM045747.1, read as the reverse complement.
GAATAGTTGTCTGTCTGTTAGCATGGAGACCCGAAAAGAGTTTACCCTGCTTCTCACCAAATATCAACTAGGGTTGGCTCCAGCTCTTTCATAACCCGCAGTATACATGTGCCCTAGAAACAAAATGAATGAAAGGATGTATGAATATATCAGGCTGATATTAAATGCATCAGATTTATAACAGGAACTGTGAATAGTGATGATTGCTGATAGTGGTAAAAAACCTAATTGAATTGCATTGTACACTTAGGAACGAGTCTCCATTGTCAGCATTTTGTACCAGTCAGAAGTAAGACTGTAACCTGAACAAATCCGTGCAGTGGAACATTTAGCAGTTTGTGACCAGTTTTCTTGTTTCATGTGGGTGGCATAGGGGTGTATTAGTTAGCCATCTGCCTTACAGAAAGAAAGTCTGGATTCAAGCTTCTTGGTTGTTTCTGTGTGGGTTTTGTATGTTCTCTCCATGTATGAAAGAGTTTCCTTCGGGGACTCCGGTTTCCTCCAACAGTCCAAAGACATGCAGTTAGAGTGATCGGCTGTTCCAAATTTCCCCAAGATGTGAGCGTGAATCCTGGTATGTGCGGCCTTGCAATGGCAGGATGTTCAGGGTGTACCCCATCTTTGCCCAGAGTCGGCTGACATCCGGGTCCGAGTCTCCCTATGATCCTAGCAGGATTAAGCTGTTCACCAAGTGAATGTAAAAAAAAAATGCTATACAGGGATCCCTCACTTTCCATGGTTAATGGGGACCGAGACCCCCCCTGCACTTGCAATTTCCGCAAAGTAGGATCAACCCCCTGACTGACGTATACGTACTGTACATGTACTGTATATGTGTCTGTCTGTCTTCCTTTCGGCTTTTTCCCTTTTACTCAGGAGTCGCCACAGCGAATCATCTGATTCGCACGTTTGATTTGGCAGAGGTTTTACGTCGGATGCCCTTCCTGTCACAACCCTTTATAGCAAGAGACAGAAACACGCTGACGACTTTGCAGCTACTCTTTACGAAAGTCAGCTACTGTACTGTATATGTGTATATAATATCAATAAATACATATTCAACACAATAAATGCTTATAATAACAATTAAACATTCAAAAATAATGCATAATATGTAACTAAAATATAAATACACACACATACAGATGTGCACCTCAAATAAAAATGTAAGTAGTTTTGTTGGGGGGTTTGGGTTGGGGTTTTTTTTTGTTGATTTTGTTTGTTTTGGGGGGGGGGGGGGGTTTGCATACTTGGTCTTGTTTTGCTGCATTTTCCTTAACTTTTTCCTTATTTTTCTTTAATTTGCTTCTCTTTTATTTTTCGATGAATATTTTTGAAAAACGCGCAATGCACTGAACCTGCAGAAACTGAAGCACGAAGTAGCGAGGGATTACTGTATACCATTTTCATCATGTTCATTACACCACACAGACTATTCAAAAGATTTGTGAAATGACTGTAATCAGAAATTATTTCAATTCAATATGATGCCTTTCTCTTGCGTGTTGTCACCATTTTACAAACTTTAACTTGTTTTCGACATGGTACAGGCGACTAGCAGAGCTGGTGAAGAATGTGCTATCATGAGAGTACAGTGTGACGTACTGAAGGATGGGAAAAATCAATTCTTGGCTTGGAAGCCAACACTGCTGATTGGTGGCCATGAGCTGCATCAAATATTTGCACTAGCTGAGTGACGTCTGTGTCATATAGAAGTCACAGGAAGAGTAGACACAGGGTCATCTGTGCATAGAGCAAAGACATCTGGCCAGGTGTGTTTATGTAGAAACAGTACTGTGTGCAGTCTTGTATAATCTTCTGAACAGAGCGATGCTTAATGTTCAACACAAACTGACAAACTGAACACGCACTGCTCACACTGGTTAATCGTTTGCCTACTTTTAATAGAAATTTGCATGAAAGGTATACTCTAACTCAAGTCATCAGCCTCATGTATAGCACTTCAGGTGCCATTTCTGATTAAACAATAACACCTGAACTATAGTCAGCTCTTTTAATGCACTGAGGCTGAGAAAGGCTTCAGCAGCAAAGGACATGACTCACCTTTTACTGCATGGAAATGGTTCACTGAACATCTTCCATTTACAATCATTGCCATTCACCTGGTTATCAAGTTTCAAAAAGAGCTGCAAAATTCAACGCAATTAGAGATAATTTTGGGTCTGCTGACGGCTATATCTCAATGCACTTCTACAGGAACAACTTTATCTCTACTAAAACAAAAAAAAAAAAAACAAACAAGTGAGTTTGCACATCTGCAACACACAATTACGAATTACTTAATCTCCAGACAAACTTCCATGACATGCTTTTAAACATGTGAGAACCACTGCAGGACTTTGGGCCTCCGACAGCTCAGTTGGTAGAGCAGAGGACTGTAGGTCATCTTGTCAGCCATCTTTAGGTCGCTGGTTTGAGTATGGCTCAAAGCATGCACAGTAAGTTAATTGGCTGTTCCAAAGAACCCCTAGGTGTGAGAATGAGTATGAATGCATGTGTTGGCCCTGTGATGGCCTGGCGAGCTGCCTGGGTGCACCCCGCCCACAGTGATCAGAATGGGTGCCAGCCTCCCCACAACCGAGATTAGGATTAAGTGCTTCAGACAGCCAATGAATGAATGAATGCAGAACTTTGTATATTTGCAGTAAATGGTTCCGCACCGATCCACCTACTGGGTTGTCCAATGAGAATGTCTCCTAAACTACGATAATTGTAGTTGAGGAAGCATTTGTAAATCCCATAAAAGAGAGTTTGTAGTTCATTCCCCTGTGGCATCAGGCAACTTGCAATTCCATTTTTATTGCACCATCTCAGCCAACTCTGGGCGGGGAGAGAGTACACCCTGGATAGGTCGCCAGGCCATCGGAGGGCAGAAACAAGCTGATGGCTATGCAGCTACTCTTTACGAAAGTCAGCAATTGTTCTTTTACATGAACCTCTCACAGAGGCTCAGGCAGTGAGAGACATGGCTAGCCTTTAATAACCCAGTTATCTGTAATGTGAGGATAGCAGTGATAACCCGTTGATAGTAGGACTTGAACTCTGACCTTGGGATCATTTAGGAAAAAGAGTGACAGCGAGTGACTAACAACCCAGAGCAGTCTACATTTTAAACATGCTGCTATGAAACATAATAATGATTTATAAAAGTTTGTGTTTTATGGTAAATTCATCCTACCCGAACAAATTAAACTCCTAACAGTCCTATATACATAATGCTTCGTGATTCATGCATACACTGTGCTGTAATGGTTAGAATGTTCGACTTACAGCAAGAAGGTCCTGAGTTCCCTGGGCTCGGGAAATTTCTGTGTGGAGTTTGTTTGTTCTCACCATGTTTGTTTGGGTTTCCTCTGGGTACTGTAGTTTCCTCCCACAGTCCAAAAACATGCACAGTAGGCTAGTTGGCTGTTCTAAATCGCCACTAGGTGTGTGAATACATGTGAATGGTTGCGTGTCTTAGCCCTGCAATCGTCTGGCAAGCTGTTCCGGCCCAGGATCAGCTAAGATGTGTGCCAGCCTCTCCGTGATGTTAATTAGGGTTAAAAAGCTTGATAGAAAATGAGTGAATGAATGAATTCATGATTCACTCTTATGATTCATTTCCGTTTAAATGTCATTGGAGGCTGGAGCCGACTCTGGGTAAAGTAGGTGTACACCATGAACAGCTTGCCAGTCCAGTGCAGGACACCACACACACACACACACACACACACACACACACACACACACACACACACACACACACACACACACATACACACACACATACACACACAGACACATACCAGGCTAACTGAACAGCCAACTAGCCCAATATGCATGAGAGAACATGCTAAAGCCATACAGAAACGCCCATGACTGAAATCCAGGATCTTCTTGTTGTGAGGTGGGCATGCTAACCACTACCCCACTGTGCCATCCTAATCTGTATACAGTACAGTGATACCTCAGCTCACGAACATAATTGGTTCCCAGAAAGTGTGTGTAAGGCGAAAAGTTCGTCTTCCGAACATTTATTTCCCATAAGAAACCATTAAAATGAGAATAATCCGTTCCCAGGTCCCCATAAAACATAATTTTCTACTAAATAAGCCTTAAAACTACACAAAAATATACCTTATTTTATGTATAATAAATGTGCTATTGTATTGTACTTAAAGAAATAAACTGTACTGTATAATAAAGTCGTTTTATTTACCTTTGTGATGGTAGTTGATGGCTTGATGGAATGGAGTAGGAGGAGGAGGGAGGGAGGGACTTACTGTTTGGAAGGAGAGTTTGGAAACGCCTACTGTTTGGAAACACCCTTAGCCACACACGCACCCTTAATAGCTTCCTTGTTCTTAAGGATGGGAGCAATGGTAGACTTAGCGTACTGGTACTGGGACGCTAAGTCACACAAACGCACACCTCGTTCGTGTTTTTCAATGATCTCCGCCTGTGGTGGGTCTTTTTCGGTCCCATAATAGCAAAAGTACACTCAATATGGTCCAAAATGTCTAGCAAACACAAACCACGTCCGCACTCAAAGAAAGGGGGTGACGAACTGGGACGCCGTGAGCGTGCGTCAGCTTCTCGTGGCCACCACCGTGGCGCTGTTCGACCGCGTGGTTTGGTTCGTCCGCCGAAACCTAGTTCGTCAGCAGAGACTATATGCTCGCAAATTTAATGTTCTTGAGGCGAAAAGTTTGTGAGCTTAAGCGTTCGTAAGCTGAGGTTTTACTGTATTTATAAAACACTTACATCACTATACAGACTGTGAAAACTAGAGCTTATGAGAGAAAGTATGTGAATGACAGCTTGCCTGCATTTCCACTCACTCATTTACGGATGAATGAATGGAACATTTGTACAGTATTGCATTAAAATCCTGAGTAGAAATAGTATGAATCTTAAATGTGTCCTTCCAAATTTTCACAAAACCAAGAATATTAACAACTCAATAAAACTAAATTCTACAGCTGTTGTTTCTGTTAGTCTATGACGGCAACTCAGTCACCTGTGGGTGAAAGTTGGTCTTGATAAAAAAAAAAAAAAATTAATTATCTTTATGCATAATACATCACTGGCTTTTAGCAGTTTTCTCAGCGAGCGTGTGTGTGCAGTCGTGACTTTTTAATATTCAGTCAGTTTTTTAATGTTGTCTCCCAAATTGTTTACTCTACAGACTGTGCTTCAGGCCTAAGGTCCGAATTTTGGTAGTTTTTAACACTGAAAAGAAAAAATAGGGTCCATCTGTTTCATTCACGTGGTTGCAAAACTGCAGAAGCAACTGTTCTGGAGCTGAACTGCATAGGAGAAATATCTCAAGTTCAAGATTTCAATATGATTTATCTGCATCTTAAGAAATATATCTTACTCTCATCTCTATGTAAAGCACGGCCTTGTGTCTCCTGCTACTAGAGGAGATCACAGCCGACATGGGCACAGGGGTTTCTTCCTGGGAGGTTTGGCATTAAAGCAGTGTGAGTGTCTTTGTAAAAAGTATCTGTTTACACTCTGGACTTGAGTTCAACCCAGAATTCTTCTCCACTCCACAAATCACCAGTTTAGGGTCAATGAATCAGGGAAAGCGTGGGGTAAAAAAAAAAAAAAAATCTGTCAATGCTATTGCACTTCTATCACTGTTTTCGGAAGATGAGATCAGGTTCAAATGAAATCTTTTATCCACTTCGGCTCTCACAGCCTTGACAAAAGAAGCAGCTCACAAGCTCAGTTGTGTATACTCACAGCATAATTATGTCTTGACCCACCGTACTACATCTTACCTAGGCTGACCACATTCACACTCTCTCTCTCTCTCTCTCTCTCACACACACACACACACACACACACACACACACACACATATGCATGTTCAGGACACTAAGAGTAATCTATACAGGCACTGAAGGATAAAAACAGTTAGAAAAGCCAATTTGATGCAGTATCTAGTTTTAGACATACTGTAATACTGTATGCAAATAAGTCAGGAGACTAATAACAACAACGAAGAACATAAGTGCTGCTGGGAGTTTATGATATCAGATGGGGGAGTGTCATGGTTCTTTGAAGAAAAAAAAGCTTAACTAGCATGAATGTTGATATGAAACAAAGGATTATAATCCATTCACTCGCTCACTTGCCAAACCACCTAATCCTCTACTAGGTTTGTTGAGAGGCTGGTGCCGATCTCAGCTGACTGGGCCAAAGGCAGGGTACACCCTGAAAACTTGGCCCGTCCACTGCAGGGTGACACACACACACACACACACACACACACACACACACACACACACACACACACACACACCACAGTCTATTTCCACTCACAGGAAATTAGGAGAGCCAATTATATTCTATAGTGAGCCTCCTAACCCACTGCTGTACAGTGTGGTTTAGCAGCTGTACTGCAGAGGACAGGAAGACCTTGCAGCGAGTGGTCAGGATGGCATAGTGGGTAACTGGAACCCCCCCCAGGATATTATCTGGGACCCCACTCACTCTGAACAACCTGAACAACCCCTTTTCTCCCCTCCAGAAAAAAGGTATAGGACACTAAAAACTAAAAACAACAGGTTTTACCCACAAGATGTTAAACGCGTAACCCTACCACCACAACCACTACCACCACCCTAACCATCACCATCACCATCTCACACACACACACACACACACACACACACACACACACACACACACACACACACACACACACAGATCATTCAGACCATCTTCTTGGTCAGTGCAATATTCATGTTTACGTTTCAAGTGTAATACTCATGTTTGGAGCAGGTCTCAAACATTAACAGTTTTAGCACCATACCTTATAATTAAAAGCTCTCCCTCTTGCCCGGTGTATATCATGCACCTGTGACATATTATTCTCCCTTCCATGTATGTGTGAATAGGTGTGAATATGTATAGTCTTTAAATGTGTGAATAGATATACTGTATAGGTTTATATAGGATATGTGTAGATATATGTACTGTATATAGGTACAGCATATGCACGTGCATAACTAAGTGTATTTCTTGAGTTGACTTTTGTGCTCTTTCTTTAATAATTACTGCTAAACAAAGAGCTGCTAGACTGATTTGCATTGTTCATGCAACAGTTCACACTAAAGACCTCTTTATCTTATTATCCTACTGTGTATGTCTTTGGATTGTTGGAGGAAACTAGCGTACCCAAAGGAAACCCACAGAAGATTTGGGAGAGCATGAAAACTGCACACAAATACGCCTGAGCATGGGACTCCAATCCAGGGCCTTCTTCCTGTGAGGTGGATGTGCTACCCACTATGCCACTGTGTTGCCCACACAAATGTAAATTTGAATTGGGATTATACGTTAAATTACAAGGCGATTGAAATCTTGGAGAAGTGTTCAGCACAACAATTTGTAAGCTGAAAGGCTATTTAACAAATACCGACAAAGTAAGTGGCAGTGGTGGCCTAGTGGTATAGGGTGCTGGATCACTGATCCAAAGGTTGGGGGTTCGAGTCCCACTCTCCACAAGGTTTGTCATTGTCCCCCCCCCCAGTGCAGCTAACTGGATATTCAAAGGCCGGCCATGTCTCGCACCGTCTATGGTGTGAGGTTCATATAAAAGAGCCATTGCTGACTTTCGACAAGAGTAGCTGCAAAGCCGTCGGCGTGTTTCTGCCCTGTGATGGCCTGGCGAGCTGTTCGGGGTGTACTCTGCCCTCACCTGGAGTCAGCTGGGATGGGCGCCAGCCTCCCTGCGACCCTAATTAGGATTAAGCAGTCACAAAAAATGAACTGAACAGACAAGTATTTTGGACATTTGTAGTACATTTAGCCAACTTTTTGGCATCTACATTTGGGTTAAAATCGTGACTCAACTCCTCTAAGATCTTGAACATCACACACTGTATTCCTTCCACCCCGGGACTTATTCACACAATGACTTTCACAACCACAACACTGGAGCAGTAACAGACGTCATGTATACAATTCCACCAAATTCCTTTTTTGAAGACCGGATCAAAACACTGTCTGCATTACTCTACAGCATGTCATAAGTAGGCAGCATCTTTCTTTTTGTGATGAAGCACACGCTCAGACTGAATCATCCACACATTTAGGCAGGTCAGAGAGCACTAAGCTCCCAAACTCACACTCACAAAAGCACAAAGCCTGAGGAATGCTGTGACAATGCCCTGAGATCAGTGGGCGGAACCTGGGTTTTGTCTGCATGTGTAGTCTTTCTTGCAAACATACCTGGCATGCATCGTGAGCGACTTGATGCATAAGCTGTTGGGTATTAATAGCATGTGGTGGCACTACACCTAACAACCTAAGGTTGTTGGCTCTGTCTCACAAGGTGGTTTCCATGGATTTCCACAGGAATGTTTTTTTGTTTCTCTGGTTGTCAGGTGGCTTTGGGCGTAAGAGGAACCTGACAAACCATGAGGATGTATGTGGCATCTAAAGAAGGCGTGTGTCAACTGACATCAGAACACTACGCCACCTGGGGTTACACTAAGGTCGCCTTCAGGGCCTCCAGCTCTCACGTTATGGGTTATGTAGGCGGGAACAGATCTGAACACTGGTGTTATGATCTGATGGAACTGCAATACCCAGAATGGAATATTATGGTAATGAATGTAATGAAAAATATGAATAACAAGAAATACTGAAATATTATGGTCTGGACAAAATATTAATCAGGACACATCTCAGACAGAAATATCACGTGACAAGTAAAGTATATCAACAGAAACACTCCATAATATGACCCTAAATTCTAAATAGCAATGTTGTCAACATTGTTTGCATGAATGAACTGCACTACCAATCAGTACACACACACACACACACACACACACACACACACACACACACACACACACACACACACACACAGAGCGAGAGAGAGAGAGAGAGAGAGAGAGAGAGAGAGAGAGACTATAACCCAGCCCAGCTTTAAACTATATGCATACAGAGGCAGGAATCCTCTTCGTCAGCAGACACTTCATGCCTAACTTTACTCCCGACCCTATCATATGACTGGCACTGGAACACTGGCAGCCAGGGACCTGCGTCTTTTTATTTTCCCAGACATTGAGATGCAAAAACAAAACATCCCTCAATCACACCACTACAAACTGGCAGCCCAATGTTTAAAAGATCATGAACATGCAGTAATCTGCACTGTGTACAGTCGTTGCTTTACTGCACGTGCTACGTACTCAGTGTACGAGATAGATGGATAGATGGATAGATAGATAGATAGATAGATACCTTCCAGCCGGCGGAGCTGTTGCTGTCGCCCTTGTCCTTGAAGTAAGGCACGCTCTTCACCATCCAGTCGTAGATCTGGGAGAGCGTCAGGCGCTTCTCAGGCGAGCTCTCGATGGCCTTGGTGATCAGGTCGGCGTATGACATGTTGCCCCAGGCGTTGCGCCGTGCCGAGCCGCTCTTCCTCTGCGCCGCCGCCGCTGTAGAAGAAGAAGAAAGTAACGGCACCTGTTGCTGTTGCTGCTGCTGCTGTTGCTGCTGTTGTGGGGGGAGCGGAGCGCCGGAGATCTGCGGCCGCGGCTGCTGCTGTCGGTGCCCGCAGTTTTCTTGGCACTGGAAATCTGAGCATAAGACAAGCGGCTTGTCGTCAGCATAGTCCTCGGATTCTTCAAGCAGACTGAGGCTCGTGAGAAAGTCTGCAGTGCCGCTCGGCTCGTGCTTGACAGACGGGGCCGGAGAGGACGTGCTCGAGTCTGCGGGGTTGGTGAACTCGGGCCGGGGCAGCGGCCAAGTGCATGATCGGGGCCGCGGCAGTGGCTCAAAGTCCGGGTCGATGTCGACCAGCTGCTGCTGCTGCTGCTGCTGCTGTTGTTGTTGTTGCTGCTGTTGGGCCGCTTCCGCCATGGTACCGACAAACGCCCAACGTCACATAGAGTTGGCGACGCGCGAGTGCCTCAGGAGCGACGGTGCGCACGAGAGCGCGGCGGTTTACACAGGAAAAAAAATTAAACCGTGAAGAAAAAAAGTTTCCTGAGAAGTGAACACTACTCTCCTACATTTGTTTCTCGGTCAAAACGTAAGTTAAATCGAGTTCATGCCTGAGGAACCGGAGAGTCCCGGACATGTGAAGGCTTTGTTGTGAAGTTGTGTTCAAAGTTTCAGCGTTCCGACCGAAGCTACTATTCCTACTCGTGTATTCCTGTCAGTGTGTTTGCGTGCGTGCGTGCGTGCGTATGAGTGAGCGAGACAGAGCACTAGCACTGGTCTGAAAGCGGCGTAACTGAACCTCAGCTATCATTGGTCAGAAGATACCACCCACATTTGTTTGACAATATTCAGCAGCCAATTACAAACGCGCATTGAAAGCGAAACGGCACAAAAACAGAGGCTTTCTCCACTCCGCACTAGTAAACACATTTCAGTACACAGTCGTTCAAGGAAATGATTTGAGCTTCAGGTCACAGTGAACCGCCTTCAAGTGCACGTGGAGCCTTCAAGTAGCTTTAATAAACATTACAGTGTTATTACAGCGACGTGTGGGAAACACAAGTGCGTGCCCTGGCTATCAGGGAACAGATTTATGTCTTATATAAATGTAAATATATATACCGGTGTATAAATATAAACATACAAACAAACACAACACACATCCACACACACACACACACACACACACACACACACACACACACACACACTCATTTGCTCATTTGCTGAACCAGTTAATCTCTAGGGTCTCAGGGAGGCTGGAGCCTATCTCAGCCGACACTGGATCAGGTACACCCTGAATAGCTCACCACACCATCACAGAGCAACCACACACAACCATTTATACTCAAAACCCATACCAAAGGGCCGTTTGGAACAGCCAATTAGCCTAATGTGCATGTTTTTGGACTGCAGGAAGAAACCCTAGTACCCAGAGGAAACCCACACAAGCATGGAGAGAACAGAAACACAAAAGCCCAAGACTCGAACCCAGGACCTTCTTGCTGTGAGGCGGATGTACCAACTACATCACACTGCCTTAATTTTATTGTATAAATAGAGTAAAAGCTATTTACTCCTTGATATTTGGTGTTAACACTTTAATGCACAGCAGGACCATACGGTCCTCTTTCAAAACATGCAAGTTTTGTACTAGACATATGCTGTTCATCAGGCGACGCCTGATGTTACAGAGCTTAGTTCCACATGCCTCAGTCAGCTGTGGCAGGATTGTGTTGTCCACAAATTTGTTAGTGTTATTATTTGCTTTTATTATTATTATTATTATTATTATTATTATTATTATTATTATTATTATTAATTGTAATTTTGTTGAAAGAAATGTGTTTGGAGTGTTTCCTTAGGCCTTTTTGATTGGGAAAGATTAGTACGTAATATTTTTTTTTACTTCAAAAAAATAATTTGAGCGTTAAAGGGTTAAAAAAAATCAATCTATATTTTATTCTGTAAATATTTTATGGGTCCTCCTTGAAAGCAAGACCCATGGTGTGCTGGATACATATACAGCATTTAGCAGACTCTTATCCAGAGTGACTCACAGTTATCATTTCTTTATACAACTTAGCAATTAAGGCCCAACAGTGGTGATAGTGGGGATTTAACAGCTGGCCTTCGGATTAGCAACCCATTGCCCATTGCCTAACCCACTAAGCCACCACTGGCATGTTATACCATAGCTGACCCCCAAAATTCCTAACAAGCTTGATGTGTGAAGACAGTAATTCATATGAAAATAATAGGGTTCTTTAAAACATGACGGATTTTGGAAAATAAAAACGAGATCCTTGTAATTAAATGATCACACACACACACACACACACACACACACACACACACACACACACACATCATTTGATTTACTTTATGAACATGGTGGTAATTAAATGCTGCTGCTATAGTAAAGCATTACTGCTGAGTAGTTCAGCAGTGTGGTCCATAGATTGTTCAGTACAAGTGTCTCCTGATCTGGAAAAAAATAATATCGTAAGTCAAATTTTTGTCACGGTTGAGTTAGACCCATATTTGCACTTTCGAGGTTTTGCCCTATCTTTTAATGAAAGTTCAAATGTAAATGAACCCATATTTTGGTGTATTTTGTTCTGAAATCAACTAATAAGTCTCCTCTACTAGTTTAATCTTTCTAAGTCTTTCCAGATCACAGGAGTAATGCTGGTGTGGTGTGTCGGGCCTGGTGAACAGACCAGAACGTTTATTTGCGGCGCATATAAATGCAGCTCGCGTAACCATACTGCCATCTAGCGGTCGAAATTAAAAAGTCGTTTCTCCTGGGGTCTGTAAGTAAACTTCAATAAAAAAATTAATCTAATCGAACATTATAATACTATTAATATTATTATTACTTACATCACTATACTGTTAATATTGTCAGTGATGTCATACTATTGTAAATATTCACTCTCTTTAGGAAACCGATATGACAAAAAAAAAAAATTAAAATACACAACTAACCATTATAGGGCAATGGTGGCCTGGTGGTAAAGGTGCTAGATCACTGATCCTAAGGTTGGGGGGATGGTTTGGGTTTCACGCCCCACTGTCAACGGGTTGTCACTGTCCCCCCAGTGCACTTAACTGGGTTATCAAAGGCTGGCCATGTCTCTCACTGTCTACAGTGAGAGGTTAATGTAAAATAACCATTGTTGACTTTTGACAAGAGTAGCTGGAAAGCCATCAGTTTGTTTCCACCCTGTGATGGCCTGGCGAGCTGTCCAGGGTGTACTCTGACCTCGCCCAGAGTCGGCTGGGATGGCCGCCAGCCTTCCCCGTGACCGTAATTAGGATTAAGCAGTTACAGAAAATGAACGATGATGAAATACATACTACAATGTAATTGCGTTTTTTTAAGGCTACTTTCTTCAGCTGCTATAGACTGTTCAGATGCTACAGCTGCACACATCTTATATTTAGTTTTACTATGTTTTGCACGTTTGTTTATAAACTGGCACTCCACATGTCCTAGTGTTCACAGGATCTGGACACGACTAACATAAAGCGACCAACTAGACACTTAACATTTAACAATTATTTGACAAAAGAAGTCACACAAACTGAGGTGAATAATTGATGTATACTACACATGAAAACACGAAAAGCAATATAAAACTTCTTTCATGATGGTTTCTTTATACATTTATGGAATTTGGCAGATGCCCTTATCCAATGTGACTTCCCTTATGTATGTATGTATATATATATATATATATATATATATATATATATATATATATATATATATATATACGTAATAAGGATCCTGATTCAATAAGCCTCCCCCCCATGTTTCTGATCTTAAGTCTAATAACCGCCCATGTGTACTGGGAGCAAAATAGTAGATCAAATTTAGCAATTTTATTCGTGTAGTTTTATTCATAAAATGAGGGTTCACTGTTTGTGTTGATTTGTTTGGTTGGTGTTGATTTGTTCAGCGTGCCATGTGCTAATGTTGACATTCATGTTGATTGGCTCATTTTACTTTGGAAAATGTTTAAAGGAACAGCACCTGGAGGGAAAAGTAAGGGAAGGCAAAGGTTTTTTTTTAATTTATGCTGTTTTCTGTTTATTTTCAGCTTTCATGTAAGTAGTTTGGTTGATACCACAAAATGAATAATACAAATACCAGTAAAACTCTTTTATTGTTCTGTTATTATTCATGTTTTCCACCCCGATGGTAATAAGCACTTACCGTTCCACCCCGCTGGTTAACATTTTAATAAGCGCCCACCCCCTTCAATTTTTTAAGCTCCCTGGGCACTTATTATGTCGTTTACGATATACATACATGTATGTATATATATATATATATATACAGTATAGGATATAGGACTTTTCAATCAGGACCAATGACTCTACCTATAAAGGCAGACCTATGCAAATATTCAGATGAAGCACTCACTGATCTAGCTGAAGAGGAGTGTGAGTCAAATGATTATGTAGAGCATGAGGTTGATGATACAAGAAAAGGAAGGGATACAGACGATAAGGAACAGGACGGAAGATAAAACTGAAGGAAAATATATCAAATAATTTGATTATGTAGAACGCTATCTCGAGACAACTTGGATAATTTCTTGAGGTTACTGATTTCTATGTTAAGTTTTGAGAACATAATTAGACTCAAGATCTAGAGCCTCAATTTCGTTCTTGTTTACATCTTTTTGTTTGCATTGTTATTCTTTGGTCACTGAATTTTTAATTTGATCAGCAGAATAATAAATAGAGTTCTATATGATAGAGAATTGGTTTCCATGTATGTTTCTTATTCAGTCATAATATATATTGTACACCAAACATTTAGACAGGCGAACAAGTGAATGAACAAAAATAACAGATTATCGCATAATTAATTATCCTAGAAAAAGTAGGGTCCAGTAAAATTCTTCTGGGTCCTGCAGATTTTTTCTTTTGCCTGCCTCCCGTTCGGTGGAAAATGTTCTTCATTTTGATGTCCTGTTTGTGTGTGTGTGTGTGTATTGTTTTCTATTTTCTTTTATTCATCACCATCAGTTTCTGAAAGCATAAACAACATCCAACTCTTATGGTATACAAGGAGGCTGGACCCTATTTCAGCCATCACAGGGTGGAGGAAGTGTACACCCTGTTCAGCTCACCAGACCATTGCAGGACTCAAATGCACACCTCGATACAATTAGCCTGATGCGTGTGGATTTAATCTGTAGGAGGAAACTGCCGTACAGTACTCAGAGAAAACCCATGCAAGCACAGGGAGAACATAGTCATTCGATACAAAAATGCCTGAGTCTGGGACTCAATTTTTTCTTCATGCTGTAAGGAGGACATGCTAATCTCTACACCACCATGCCAAAATCACTTTCTATTTCCTTGTATTATTATAATTATTACTTCAGTTGCTGTATCGTGCCATACAGTCATTGACTATTATCCATGTACTATCACTCACCGATTTGTTGAACCACTTAATCCCACACATACAACCAGTTCCACTCATGTTCACACCTTGGGTCAATTTGGAAGAGCCAAATAGCTTAATATGCATGTCTTTAGACCAGTGCTTCTCAATTACAGTCAACCCCCTACTTACGAAATTAATCAGTTCCAGCGCGGTTTTCGTAACGTGGGAGTTTCATAAGTAGGGGGTACATTTTACATGTTAAACGCCTGATCCGTTCCAAGGCTCCCAAGACTGTCCCAGAAACCCTTTAAAATGATAAAAGTACACCAATTTCGTATTAAATGTGTTAAAAGTAAAAGAAAATTATTTATTAAACCATTTAACATTTTATGAACATATTAAACCATTTTATTAACCTATTTATTCATTAAACCATTATTAAACATTTTTTATTAACACACACACACACACACACACACACACACACACACACACACACACACACCTCTCTCTCTCTCTCTCGCTCTCTCACACACACACACAATACAGTACTCATTGAATGTGTATTGTATATACATTAAATGTTTATTGCGGCGCTGCGGGCCACGCCCACAAGCAGGACTTCAGGAGCATTTTAAGACTGCTAGATAGATCGGAGGTCCAAACTCAACTTTAACTTGATTGCTTATGCACCACATTTATTAAACATTTACTGAATTAAACAACTTAAAAAACTAAACTAAAAACTAAAGAGTTAAGCCTCCTTCTGTCTTTATCTCTGTCTCTCTCTCTCTCTTGCTCTCTCTCACACACACACACACACACACACACACACACACACACACGCGCGCGCGCGCAACAGCTGATGGAACAATTCTATTTAAATGTTTAAATGGACGGGATGTTGTATTTAAAGTGGAATTACAGTATCTGTTTGAAAGATCAGCGGTCCTCATTCAATATTAACTTACTTCCTTGCGAGATCACAGGTCTTTTCCCACAGAGCACTCTGTTTTAATATCGTTGCTGAAATAATTGTCTCCATTACTGTATTTCCGCTTTAAGGTCTCCCACTGGTTCAATATCTTCCCGATTGTAGAGGGGTTTCGGCGATAACGAAGTACAACACTACATGATCAATCTCAAAACAAGCCAACAGTCAACTCTCCTTCACGCGTGAGACAAACAGGAAGTATGGGTACAGGAAGTTCAGCTGCCTCATTCCTCCTAGCCAATGGGCGGCCAGTGGGGCGGGATGTTGGGAGATAGCCAATGAGAGAGCAACTCGTGCATCGTGAGAAATATGGATTGTCGCGTTTGAATTTTGAATGGCACATTCCGTAAGAGGAGGTTGTTTTCGTATCCCAGGGATGAAAACTTAGGAAAATGTTTTTCATTACCTGGAATTTTTGTACCCAGGGGTTTCGTAAGTAGGGGGCCAACTGTACTTCCTGTGGCGCCCCCTCTAGGAAGAAAAAAAACATTTCATGCCTCCCACCGCCCCGCAAGCGACTATAATTAGTTTATTTGCCTATAAAATTATCAGTACTTCTCTGCATAACATTGTATCTTTATTAACATTCAAAACAAAAACAAAGAAATATAGTTTAAGTTACAATAAAGAAAAACTTCATTAACATTGTTTTTTAATCTGTAATAGAAAAGATTTAAAGTGCACCAATGTACATGAAATAAAACATACATCCTTATTTAAACTAATTCAAATTATTTATGTCTTAAATATCTCCGTCTCTCTCTCCACCTTTCTCTTCGTTCCTGTTAAGAAATTTTTCCGTGTTGTTTCTTGAGTTGTTTCCTGCACTTCATATTGTTTGCTCCTGTGAAAAACCTACGTCATTGGCTACGCCACAGCGCGACAATGAGAGCGGCACTGCCAACTAGTGGAGTGGAGGTGCAATTACACTTAATTCGTGTACACTATTCCAGAAAAACACGTTCCCCAAGGTCATACGCACAGGCATCACACCCCACGATTTGAGAAACATTGCTTTAGACTAAGGCAGGAAACCAGAGGACCCAATGGAAACCCACACAAGCATGGAGAGAACATGAAAACTGCCCACAGAAATGTTGAGCCCGGGACTTAAACCCAAGATCTTGCTGTGAGTCGGATGTGTTGACCACTACACCACCATGCTGCCCTTATTCATTATATTTATTGTTCATTATTATCAATCTCTAATTGTATTTATATATTTGATAACATATTCCACAGAGCTCATTGTTTATTCTATTGGACACCATTTCTTGTATTTTCTTATGTTAAATAAATGAATTAATTAATTCTTGGGCGCCCTCTGGTGGCACAAACAGTGGTCTGCAGGGCGTGTCGATATTATGGGGTGTTTCTAGTTCCCGCATATTCATCTGTTCTTGAGTCTTTTTATTATTGTTAGAAGTATAGAGAAGTACAGTTCTGTAGTCTGTCACTGAATAGTATGTATATAATATTAATAATAGAGGAGTAGTGCAGACATCCTGTTCACACGTTTTTCGGAAGATGACGTAAAGCCGGAAATGTCCGTGCAACGCAGCGTACGTTTTGCATAAATTCCTGAAATACTGGAAGCGCAAACAACGCACTCGGTGACCACGTGACTCAAAGAAAGACGGAGCTTCACCTAGTGTAAATTATGAAAGGCTGTTGGTGCTGCTGAACCCTGATCGAGGCAAGAGGCAGCAACGAAAAAGAACAATATGAATGAAGATACTGAAGAGAGAACATCGGTTACAACACTGTTTTACTTCACTGGCATCAACAGATCGATCATTTGTCCTGTCACATCACCTGGCCATACTGGGCTCTGGTCGTGCTGAGACCAGGCTGGAGAACGCTCTGAGGTATGTGAATATATGCGGGTTCAGAAAAGAATAGATGCTTGTGATGTATTATCTCAGAACAGAGAGAAAGAGAGAGAGAGAGATTGAAAGACAGAGAGAAACACACGCACGCACGCACGCACACAGAGCCATCGAGAGAAAGAGACTGAAAGAAACACACACACACATAGCCATCGAGAGAGACTGAAACACGCACACACACACAGCCATATAGAGAGAGAGAGAGAGAGAGAGAGAGAGTTGCTGTGCTCACTATATTTGGTGCCTGGCAACCCTTTCAAACACTCTTTCCCGAACGGCGCGGATTTAACCGTAAATCTTCGAATACCCGAGAGTTATAAAATCTAAATTGAGACAGTACGGTAAGTGTGAAGTTGTTCGTCTTGAAAGAAACCCGGAAATGAAGACTGTCTTTAACTTCGAATGTAATGTTTTTTAAAAAAAACACAAAGTAATGTTGTGATATGCCTTAAACTGTATGTTTCCCACCCTGATTAGTTATAATTAAGATTATTGTAATTAACCGTAGATCAAAGAACCGTAGGTCGAAGATTAACCGTAAATCTTCGAATACCCGAGACCTATAAAATCTAAATTGAGACAGTACGGTAAGTATGAAGTTGTTCGTCTTGAAAGAAACCCGGAAATGAAGACTGTCTTTAACTTCGAATGTAATGTTTAAAAAAAAAAACAAAGTAATGTTGTGATATGCCATAAACTGTATGTTTCCCACCCTGATTAGTTATAATTGAGATTATTGTTGAATTGAGTGTACAGTACAGTCTTTCAAATGGTTGGATCTTTAAGTGCAGGTGGACCCAACTTTACTGAACTTTCTGAGAGTAGAACAGAAGAGTCATTGAGATCTACACCTGACTTTCACCTACACCTATATTTAATCTGGACTATCTTTAGGGTGGATACTTCAGTAACATCCTGTTTTGTGTCATGATTTTGTCTGTCAAAAATTCATCTCCATAAAGTAATTTGTTTAGTATATTTTTAGTTTAAGGCTGCACAGTGTTGTAAGGTGTTAGCAAGTCTGTCTCGGTGGGGAGGGGTGTGGAATTTGCATGTTCTCCCTGGACTGGCATGGGCTTCTTCTGGGGACTCCGGTTTCCTCCTCCAATCCAAAGACATGCACACTAGGCTCCATCGGCCTTGCGAGAGGATTATGCAGTTTGGCAAAACAAAATGTGGTTAAAAGTAATTTGTGCAAACCATTCACTCATTTTCTGAACTATTTAATCCTAATTGGGATTAGTCAGCCGACTCGAGGTGGAGTGCACCCTGAACAGCTCGCCAGGCCATCGCAGGGCAGAAGTTATGCAGAATACAGTACACTTTATGGAGGGCCAGAAATGGTTCTTTTACATGCCTCTCATATAGACAGTGGCCTGTGATAACCAACTTGGCTGCATTTTTTTTTTTTTTTTTGGGTGGGGGCAACCTCTTGATAATGGGGCTTGAACTTTGAGATCAGTAATCTAGCACCCTACTGCGGGGCCACTACTGTTTCTTGAAACACTGTCCACCTGAACAGTTTTGTAAGATTGTGATTGCATTGCAAACCACAGCATTCATAATATTTAGGTTATTTTCTTCAACCAACCATGACACTGCCCCTTCAATACACGAAAATGCACTGAATCTGTCCAGTTATCTTTTCACAATGTTCAAGTTCATACATTTTTATGTTAAAATGTTTGTTAAGTCTTCTCTTGTGTTTGTCTCTGCTGTGTTTGAACAGGTGATAACATAATGGCACCAAGTCCTGTCATTCAGGCCATCATTGATTTATCTGCTGGATCCTGTGGTATGAATGCTACAACATTTTAATTAAAAATAAGTATAGCTTTTAACCATCTCGGCTGCTGGGATGCCATTATAACCATCACTAATCACTAAAACCCTATCTTACCGACAAACTGGAATATGTGAATGTTCTTCTAGATTTACACTATCTTTGCCAAACATGTTACACCATCCTTCCTTTTGTCCAAAGGTACACAAGAAGCTCCTCTTTTAAAGGCCCAAATATGCCATTTATTTTTATACTAAATGATAGCATGACTATGATGTCTTCAGAGATTAAGGGAACATACTGTGTTGAAATTCTGGATTTTCCAAAACCACTGCTACAGGCATTGTGTGGGTTTTTTTTTTTTTTTTTTCAACTGCATATTACAGTACCATTTGACACCCTGGGTTCCCAGATACTACTAAATAACCAATCAAACTCAGTAAATCTCGGCTATATAGGAAGCAAGCAAAAATTGAAACAGATTATTATTATTATTATTATTATTACTATTATTAATAATAATATAGGAAGCAAGCAAAAATTGAAACAGATATAATGTATAGCTTGCTATTGTTCTAAGAAGCTCTATGACTGGGGGTATAATTAAACATGGTTAAATACTGTAATGGAAACCGGTTTGAAAGATGGAGAGAGATGGCGAATTGGCTAAAAATTTAAGCTCTGAGCTTCAGCTATGGTAAGCCACTTCAACAAATTCCTACGGTGTTCTTATGCCTGGTGTGTTTTGTTGCCTGTTGTTGTGTAAATAAGGCACTGTTCTCTGTGCTTCAAGCACAACCATTTTATGGTTTGGTTTTAGAGAAACGCATTAGAGAAAGACCTGATGTGAATTGCATGTTGTCTACTTATGTTGCAGTTTATCACATGCGTAGGAGTCATTAATACAGTCAGCCCCCGACTTACGAAATGAATCCGTTCCAGCGCCTTTTTCGTTCCAAGGCTCCAAAGACAACCCCATAAACCCTTTAAAAATGATAAAAGTACACCAATTTTGTATGAAATATGTGTTAAAAGTAAAAGAAAATTATTTATTAAACCATTTAAACATTTTAACATATTAAACCATTTTATTAACATATTTATTAATTAAACCATTATTAAACATTTTTTATTAACACACACGCGCTATAACACCGCAGGCTTTGCAATAAAGTAGTACATGTATTTCATCTTCAATTAAATTAACATTATGTTTTTGGCACAAAGGACAAAATCGCAAGACCGAAGGTACATTGTTGTATCTGCCTGTTTATATACTCAATTCGAAATGACCACATCTGAGTTATGTCAAGCAATTTCTTAAATACGGATCTAAATCTAAGCTACACTGTCTCGACATTTAGTATGGACTTAAAAAGTTTTAAAATGTAATGTGTAAAAATGTTTTTGTATACTGTATTCCACACAGGAACTTCAGCTACAAAGGAACCAGTTTAACTGAGACAGGCAGGTCACTGTGAGCTCTGTGGAACTCGCAGCATGTTTTGAACCTTGTTCTTATGACCACTGCGCACTGTGATCTGGACCAGAGAAAAAAGAAATTGAGTACATGCTTGCTTGATGAAATGATCGATATTCTGCTGTTTAGTGTGTACTTCAAGCTCGGTTTGTTTGGCAAGGTGATAGTGGTGTGTTTGTGTTATTTTCTTAATGTGCTGAGGCTCCATGCAGGAGGAGGTGTATATAAAACGTTGGGAGAGTTACATGTACATTTCCATGAAAAAGAACACGGAGCCCTTTTTCAATTTTTTTTTTTTTTTTATGTATGAAGACATGATAAAATCATTGGGTCCTTACCAGGTCTTAAAATTATGTTAATTATATAATAGAATTGTTTATTCTATCCCATCTTCTTTAAAACTTTGCTTCTGTTTATTGATGTTTAAGGGAATTTGTTTATGCTCTCCAAACATCCCACCATGGGGCGACACGGTGGCGTAGTGGTTAGCACATCTGCCTCACAGCAAGAAGGCCTGAGTTCGATTCCCGGCCTGGGTGTTTCTGTGTGGAGTTTGTATGTTCTCACTGTGCTGGCGTGGGTTTCCTCTGGGTACTCAGGTTTCCTCCCACAGTCCCAAAACATGCACACTAGGTTAATTGTCTGTTCCAAGTTGCCCGTAGGTGTGAGCGAGTCTGTATGTGGCCTGGTGAACCATACGGTAGATCATTGTGATCACAGCCATGAGAATCCCTGTATGAGCATCATTCGATGCTTCAGGGATCGATGTCCATTCCTCGTGATTGGATGTAGACGTAGAGAGTGGGGTGTGTGTGTGTGTGTGTGTGTGTACGTACGTACAGGTGGCAGGGTTCTCCTTTAGAGATAAGGTGAGAAGCTCAGCCATACAGGGAGATTTTGGAGTAGAACTGCTGCTCCTCCGCATTGAGAGGAGCCAGCTGAGGTGGCTCGGCATCTGGTTAGAATGCCTCCCAAACGACTCCCTGGTGTGGAGTTTCGGGCGTGTCCAACCAGGAAGATACCCCAGAATGCACTGGAGGGATTATGTCTCTCGGCTGGTCTGGGAACATCTCAGTGTGCCCTCTGGAAGAGTTGGAGGAAATGGCTGGGAGAGGGATGTCTGGACCTCATTGCGTAGACTGCTGCCCCGTGACCTGACCCCAGATTGAGTGGATGATGATGATGATGATGACTATAACCCATTCCAGATTGATGGGCAACAATTGCTTCTATAAGATTATTTCTGATATCTTTCCTCCTTGGTATTGTGTTAATGCACACCCGAAACTTGAGCTATTATACAGGCAGTAATATTTTCTGACCAGTAAATTAAGTACATTAGTCAGGTGTGCTTGGTTTCTAAATACCTTAAGCATTAAGGGTAATTTTTTTTTTTTTTTTTTTTTTTTTTTTTTTTTTTTACAAATGGGATTTTCGCTTAATTTTTGCTCAATGGATAATGACCATGGTGGGGCAGTGGTGGCCTGGTGGTAAAAGGTGCTGGATCGCTAATCCTATGGTTGGGGGTTCGAGTCCCACTTTCCAAAAGGTTGTCACTGTCCCCCCAGTGCAGCTAACTGGGTTATCAAAGGATGGCCATGTCTCTCCCTGTCTATGGTGAGACGTTCATGTAAAAGAACCATTGCTGACTTTCGACAAGAGTAGCTGCATAGCCGTCAGCTTGTTTCTGCCCCTTGCTAAAGGGTTGTATTAGGACAGGCATCCAACGTAAAAACCTATGTAGTGTATAGTTGGATGCATGTGATATAAACACCAATGCTGTACTTGCTGGTTATCATTTCACTGTAGACATTAACTGAAGAGCTATGGTAGATTTCATCTATAACATGTGTCTTGTCTGAAGTTCTACTAACACCCAAGTTAGTAGTAACTTACGTGAATTGCGTAGGTTATGTGAATTAAGTTTAGTGTATTAAGTTAACCTATGCAATACACTTAATACATGTGACTTACGCAATACATGTAACTTGTGTGAATTGCGTAAGTTGCATGAATTGTGCAACTGACGTAAGTTGCGCAACGAACGTAAGTTGTGTGAATTAAGTTTAGTGTATATTATTAAGCTGTGTATTAAGTGCAATACACTTAACTAAACTTCACTTGGCGCGAGTTACGCAACTGACGTAAGTTACATGAAGTAAGTTTTGTGTATATTATTAAGTAACTAAGTATTAAGTTAACTTATGCAATACACTTAACTAATCAAACATGCGAATCATTAATATGACTTCCATGAAGATGGAGGCAGATGATTCGCTGTGGCGACCCCTAAAAGGAAAAGAAGATCATGACCATGGTGTCTGCCGTGTGTCATTGGCTTTAACTAATTCTAAGACCTGGAAAGGACCAGGTCATTTTATAAGTCCATGACAGGGGTGTTTATTCCTGCTACTGAAGATCTACCTTCCTGAGGACTTATCTCCAACCATAATGTGGCCCATGTGACAGGTCTAGTCAGGTCTCAAGTCTCATTTCAAAGTATTATTTTTTTGATTTGATGGGAAGGTGGGCAAGTGGGCATGAATAGGATTGTAGCGAAGGTCTGCAGGGAGGTAGATCTCCACAAGCAGGATTGAGCATCCCTGTTCTATGATAAAATGTGCATATTTATGGAATAGGCATAATGAAATACTTTATAAATAAACAATAGCATAATACTCTGATGCTTCAAAAGTAGATTACTAGTACATTCATTCATTTTCTAAGCCTTTTAATCCTAATTAGGGCTGCAGGGAGGATGGTGCTCGTCTCAGTTCGACTGGGCGAGGGTGGGATACACCTTTGGACAGCTGACCAGGCCAGCACAGGCCAATGGTATACAGATTTTATATTAAAAAAAAAATCAGTCATGCCACTGATGCTCCTCTCTCTCTCTCTCTCTCTCGCTCTCTCTTTGTGTTTAAGGTGGTATAGCATGTGTGCTGTGTGGCCAACCGTTCGATACCGCCAAAGTGAAGATGCAGACCTTTCCAGGGATATACCGTGGCTTTGTACACTGCTTTGTGTCTATTTCAAAGCAGGTGGGATTTCGTGGTCTTTATCATGGTACTGCACCTGCTCTAATGGCCAACATTGCTGAGAATGCAGTTCTCTTCATGAGCTACGGCTTCTGCCAGGATGTTGTGCGTTTTATGGTCGGCCTGGACAGAAGAGTAGAGCTCAGGTTAGACATTTCCCATCTGTTTATCTTATTTAATTTGAAAAAGTTTTTGTGTAATCACAGCGATGCATCACAGGTGTGTAAGGCTAAAGGGTTGCTATGAGCACCCACAGTACTGGAAAGTTTGGCATTCTGCTTCATTTACCAGCCAGGATTTAGCTCATCTACTGATTACTAAAGCTGTCACAGGTAAGATTTAGTGTCTTTAAAGAGGAAGAAAACATCTCTGCAGACTTTTTTGCCTTCAAGGCTGGAGTCTGACACCCCAGCTGGAACCAGCATGCTAGTACATATGCAATAGAGCAAATCTAGGGATTGATGGAAAATTTTCATTTGATACTTCAGACATTGAACGAGGATGACATAGTACACATAGACACAGCAGCAGAAAGCATTCAAAATACAGGGATCCCTTACTTTACATGGCTAATTGGGACTGAGATCCCCTCCGCGACTGCCGAATTCCGCGAAGTAGGATCAACCCCCCCTGACTGACTTATACGTACATGTTTGTGTGTATAATATCAATAAATACATATTCAACACCATAAATGCTTATAATAACAATTAAACATTCAAAAATAATGCATAAGATGTAAATAAAATATAAATACACACATATACAGATGCGTGCGCGCACACAGATGTGCACCTCATATAAAAATGTAAGTAGCTTTGATGGGGGATTTTTGGTTGTTTTTTTATTTTTTGTTTGTTTGTTTGGGATTTTTTTTTTTTTGCATAATTGGCTTTGTTTTGTGGCATTTTCCTTAACTTTTTCCCTATTCTTCCTTAATTTCCTTGTTTTTCAATTCGATGAATATATACAGTCGGCCCTCTACTTACGAAAGCCTCTGAATATGAAAAATCCAGGGTAAGAAAAACATTTTCCTAAATTTTCGTCCTCTTTTCACGAAAAGCACCAAACGTGCCATTCACAAATTCAAAGAATACGTCAGTTGCTCTCTCATTGGCTGTCTCCCAACATCCTGCCCTGCTGGCCTCCCATTGGCCAGGAGGCAGCTGAACTGTAACCATACTTCCTGTACCCATACTTCCTGTTTGTCACACGCGTGAGAGAGGAGAGTTGAACAGGAATGTTTGCTCGAGAGTTTATTTTGAGATTGATCATTTCAGTGTTATATTTCGTTATCCATCATGGACCCGGAAAATACAGAAAAGCGGAAATACAGTGATGGAGGTGATTATTTCGGAACGATATTGAAGCAGAAGGAGCCATGAAAACAGTGCTCCGTGGGACAAGACCTCCGATCTCGCAAGGAAGCAAGTTATTATTGAATCAGAACCTCTGATCTTTCAAACAGGTACTGTAATTCCGCTTTAAATATTTAAATACAAATTCTCAGTCAGCTCCGGGCTGCGTTTAGGCGGTGTCCGCATTCGGCAAAACACGACAGAGAGAAAGTTGTGTGTGTGTGTGTGTGTGTGTGTGTGTGAGACAGAGAGAGACCGAGAGAGACAGTGTGTGTGTGTGTGTGTTAATAAAAAATGTTTAATAATTGTTTAATTAATAAATGTTAATAAAATGTTTAAATGGTTTAATAAATAAATTTCTTTTACTTTTAACACATATTTCATACAAAATTGGTGTACTTTTATCATTTTTAAAGGGTTTATGGGGTAGTCTTGGGAGCCTTGGAACGAATCACACGTTTTACATGTAAAATGTGCCTCTACTTACGAAAACTCCAGGCTACGAAAAAGACTCTGGAACGGATTGATTTTGTAAGTCCAACTGTACACTCATGCCTCGGTTTTACAGACTTCGCTTTAACCGATTTTTGATACAACGGACAAAATCTGTAGCTTTGACTAGTCCGGACGTGGGCTGTTGTTTCCGCAAGTGACCGCCAGATGACCAGACTGGCTGGAAGAAATCTCGCGCATTTATATCTATTCATTTATTTTCAATGCCACGTCACTGTGGCGCAAAGCGGAGAGCCAATCCTTTCTGTATGCGGGCAGGTCCAATACCGTGAAACTCTAATTTTATTGGACTCACACACTGCAGTGTTGATGCGACAGGAAGCGCGTTCTCAGTTTTGGCAATCAGCTGGTCTGCGGGTTGAAGTTTTTCCATGTCTGTCCATTTGTGTTTGCTTGCCAGCTGTGCTTGGCTTCGTGGAAATGAGCTGATCAAAACGAGGCAAATTTACCTCTTTACTCAAAAACAACACGCGCAGTCTGTGGCTGTTGTTATAATCCAATAAAATTGGAGTTTGAAGGTATCGGACCTGCCCACATACTGGAGTACAGAAAAGATTGGCTCTCTCCTGTGTGCCACAGTGATGTGGCATTGAAAATAGATGTACAGATTTAAATGCGTGAGATTTATTCATCTGTTTTTGTTTACCTTGATGGCTTTTTTTTTTGTATTTTTATTTAAATTACAATGAAATTAAGTATTCACTATTCTGTTAAGAAAGGCCACCTGATTTATCTGAGAGCCAGATGTAGTCATGAAAACGGCCATATCTGGCTTGCGAGCCATAGGTTCCCGACCCGTGTGTGTGTGTGTGTGTGTGTGTGTGTGTGTGTGTGTGTGTGTGTGTGTATGTGTATATATATATATATATATATATATATATATATATATATATATATATATATATATATATATATATATAGCTCTCAAATGCAGCCATGAGGTGGGGGGCACTAACCAGTGTCTCTCCCCTCATGCCGGTCCCAAGCCGGAGAAATGCAGAGGGTTGTGTCAGGAAGGGCATCCGACGTAAAACCAATGCCAATTACTTAAAATGCAAATCAAAAGTATTACCTCCATACCGGATCGGTCGAGGCCGGGTTAACAACGACCGCCATCAGTGCTGTCAATCAACAGGGTGCTGATGGAAATTGGACTACTGTTGGTCGAAGACGTCGAAGAAGGAGAGGTGGGAGGCGTGTCCGTAGGCAGAGAGAGAAGAGGAAAGGCATGAGTCTAGGACTGAGAGTGGGGACTTTGAATGTTGGAACTATGCACAGAAAAGGTAGCGAGCTGGTTGACATGATGCAGAGGAGGAAGGTGGACATACTGTGTGTTCAGGAGACCAGGTGGAAAGGTAGCAAAGCTAAAAGCTTAGGAGCAGGGTTTAAGCTATTTTATCACGGTGTGGATGGGAGGAGAAATGGAGTCGGAGTCATCTTGAAGGAGGAGTTTGTCAGGAATGTTCTAAAAGTGAAAAGAGTGTCAGACAGAGTGATGAGTCTCAAGTTAGAAATTGAAGGTGTAATGCTCAATGTTGTTAGTGCTTATGCCCCACAGGCAGGATGTGAGCTAGAAGAGAAGTAGAGATTCTGGAGTGATTTAGATGAAGTGATGCAGAGTACCACCAGAGGTGAAAGAGTGGTCATTGGTGCAGACTTCAATGGACATGTTGGTGCAGGAAACAGAGGGGACGAGGAAGTAATGGGTTTGGTATCCAGGACAGGAACGCAGAAGGACAGATGTTGATAGATTTTGCAAAAAGGATGGAAATGGCTGTGGTGAATACTTTCTTCGAGAAGAAACAGGAGCATAGGGTGACTTATAAAAGCGGAGGTAGGAGCACACAGGTAGACTACATCTTGTGTAGGCGATGTAATTTGAAGGAAGTCAGTGACTGCAAAGTCATCGTGGGTGAGAGTGTTGCCAAACAGCATAGAATGGTGGTGTGCAGGATGACTCTGATGGTGAGAAAGGTGAAAAAGGCAAAGGCAGAGCAGAAGACAAGGTGGTGGAAGCTGAAAAAGGAAGAGTGTCGTGTTGTCTTCAAGGAGGAGTTGAAACAGGCTTTGGGTGGCCAGGAAGTGCTTCCAAATGACTGGACAACCACAGCAAATGTGATCAGGGACACAGGTAGGAGAGTACTTGGTGTGTCCTCTGGAAGGAAAGTAGATAAGGAGACTTGGTGGTGGAATGAGGAAGTGCAGGAGTGTGTACAAAGGAAGAGGTTAGCCAAGAAGAAGTGGGACATTGAGAGGACCGAAGAGAGTAAACAGGAGTACAGGGAGACACAGCGTAAGGCGAAAGTAGCAGTGGCTAAGGCCAAACAGAGGGCATATGATGACTTGTATGATAGGTTGGGTAGTAAAGAGGGAGAAAATGATCTATACAGGTTGGCACAGCAGAGAAATAGAGATGGGAAGGACATGCAGCAAGTTAGATTGATAAAGGACAGAGAGGGAACTCTATTGACTAATGACAGAAGTGTGCTGGGAAGATGGAAAGAGTACTTTGAAGAGCTGATGAATGAGGAAAATGAGAGAGAAAAAGAGTAGAAGAGGTAACCATTGAGGAGCAGGATGTAGCAAAGATCAGTAAGGGTGAAGTGAGAAGGGCATTGAAGAGGATGAAGAATTCTAAGGCAGTTGGTCCTGATGATATACCTGTGGAGGTATGGAAGTGTCTAGGAGATGTAGCAGTAGATTTTCTGACAAGAACATTCAACAAGGTACTAGAGAGTGAGCAGATGCCGGAGGAGTGGAGGGGAAGTGTGCTGGTGCCCATTTTTAAGAACAAGGGAGACGTGCAGAGTTGCAGCAACTACAGAGGGATAAAGTTGATGAGCCATACGATGAAGTTATGGGAAAGAATAGTGGAAGCTAGACTAAGGGCAGAGGTCAGCATTTGTGAACAACAGTTTGGTTTCATGCCAAGAAAGAGCACCACAGATGCAATGTTTGCCTTGAGGATGTTAATAGAGAAGTACAGAGAGGGTCAGAGGGAGCTACATTGTGCCTTTGTGGATTTGGAGAAAGCATATGACAGGGTGCCAAGAGAAGAACTGTGGTATTGCATGAGGAAGTCTGGAGTGGCAGAGAAGTATGTTAGAGTGGTGCAGGACATGTATGAGAGATGTAAGACAGTGGTGAGGTGCGCTGTCGGTGTGACCGGCAATTCAAGGTGGAGGTGGGACTGCATCAAGGGTCAGCTCTGAGCCCCTTCTTGTTTGCTATGGTGATGGACAGGCTGACAGACGAGGTGAGACAAGAATCTCCATGGACTATGATGTTTGCAGATGACATTGTGATCTGTAGTGAGAGCAGAGAACAAGTGCAGGAAAATCTAGAGAGGTGGAGGTATGCCCTGGAAAGGAGAGGAATGAAGGTTAGCCTCAGAAAATCAGAATACATGTGTGTGAATGAGAAGGACCCAGGAGGAACGGTGATGTTACAGGGAGCAGAGATAACGAAGGTGGAGGATTTTAAGTACTTAGGCTCAACAATCCAGAGCAATGGAGAGTGTGGAAAAGAGGTGAAGAAGCGTGTGCAGGCAGGCTGGAATGGTTGGAGAAAAGTATCCGGTGTGATGTGCGATAGGAGAGTGTCAGCAAGAATGAAGGGAAAAGTGTACAAGATGGTGGTGGGGCCAGCGATGTTGTATGGCTTAGAAACAGTGGCGCTGAGGAAAAGGCAGGAGGCAGAGCTGGAGGTAGCGGAGATGAAAATGTTGAGGTTCTCCCTGGGAGTAACGAGGATGGATAGGATCAGAAATGAGTATATCAGAGGGACAGCCCACGTAAGATGTTTTGGAGACAAAGTCAGAGAGGCTAGATTGAGATGGTTTGGACATGTACAGAGGAGGGATAGTGAGTATATTGGCAGTAGGATGCTGAGGTTGGAACTACCAGGCAGAAGGCCTCGAGGAAGACCGAAGAAGAGATTTATGGATGTGGTGAAGGAAGACATGAAGGTCGTTGGAGTCAGAAAAGAAGATGCGGAGGACAGGGTGAGGTGGAGGCGGATGATTTCCTGTGGCGACCCCTGAAGGGAGCAGCCGAAAGTAAAAGAAGAAGAATATATATATAGCTCTCAGAGGATTCGATTTTAAAATGTCTTCTTTTTGGCTCTCTTAGTCAAAAAGGTTCCCGACCCCTGATCTTATGGTGTACATTTACAGAGTATAGGTACAGTATTTACATTTACAGATTACATAGTGTGCTTAAGTAAAAGTTTTTCGTAACATAATTGTTGAAATATATGGAATTGGAAACTTCGGCCAATCAGGTACTTTGGACCAGTATATATATACTGAAATAAACTGGCATAGGAATAAAAAGTCCACTGTTTTCTGTGTGTGGTAAGGTCATTGTGCTGTACTGTCGAATCCTCATACACAACTGTAGATAGCTGCTTAACACAGTGTACTGATTTTAGCCTTTGAATGTACAAGATGATATTAAGTTACTCAGAAATGTTGTAGCTATTTTCACCAAGCTTCAGTGGAGTAGAAAATGTGGCTTCAAAATCTGCTCAACCAATACTTGTTTTTTGCTGTCTCTCATATTCTATAATATAAATAAACGCATTTTCCTAAAATTTTTGTCTCTGCATACGAAACAAATTCACGTTAGCCATCTTAAAAATTCAAACGCATGCGCGTTTGCTTTCCGGTGGGAGTGAGAAGAAGAAACGGGCTCGAGTGATATCGCAAAGGAATATGGCCAAACCCGTCTATCATCAGTACGATATTGAAGCAGAGGGAGGTCTTAAGGTATGCTTTTATCATTTTTAAAGGGTTTATGGGGTAGTATTGGGAGCCTTGGAACGAATCACGCATTTTACATGTAAATTTGTTTAAGTTTACGGACAATGCAGGTTACGAAAAAGGCTCTGGAATGGATTAATTTTGTAAAGTGAGGTACCACTATATTTTTTAAACTGAAGCCACATGAATTGAAGCGCGAAGCAGCGAGGGATCCTTATATTCTACAGCAAAGTAATATCAACAAGAGCAATTTGAGAGTTTAAAACTCCACAAAGTCCCCCCATATCATGCAAAATGTTCTATGTTGAATAATTATTTAAATAATTCCTGAATCCCGAATTGGAGCTGTATTATCTCCGAAGTCAAATATTTGAGATTTCCTTTACCAAAGCTCCACCTCTCGTTTTACAAGTTTTTTACATATTTATTACACATTTTACAACTTTTTTCATAATCCTGCTAATAAACATATCTTGACTGGGCGGGTGGGGGTGTAACTTATTGGCAGAAATAACTAAATATATCATGTAAAATCTAAGTATTTACTTGGACATACTTTTCTCCCACATTAAACCTTGTAGTGTGTTGAATGTTCTACGATACTTCTCAATTGTAAAGGTTATCTATTTGATCATAGTCTATCAGCTTTAAACAGCTTGGGTAGTCCCTTCTGCACTCACTCATTCTGTGTAAACTGTAGAGGCCGTTGTGTGTGACAATCTCAACAGGTCAGCAGTTTCAGAAATACCGAAACCCACCATGTAGTATCAACAACTGTGGAATGGTCAGAGTCACACACATTATGCCATCGTAGGGGATCTTGATAAACACGATTCCTTCAGGTTACATCTACTGGTTGCCTCCTTTTTAATACCACAATCATGTTCCAAGCATGCTTATAAATTGCCTTTCTGCTTTTTTGTTGAATAGGGAGAGAGAGAGAGAGAGAGATTGTATATTCTCAGTTTCCTTTCTGTCGCAGTAACATTAGCTGATCATAGGCATCTTTTTGCTTATCTACCCACTTTCTTTAGCATGAGCAGTGTTTCTAAAACAGAATGTGAATCCATGCATGCGTCTGAGTCATGTACCTCAGAGGAAGCATGTGGTGAAATCCAGCCTATCTGGTTGTTAGCTGTCTTGTGAGAGTGAAAAATGTCTAAAGGGGTGGGGTGGATTACTTTTATGAATTTTCTAACAGAAAAAGTCAAAAATCTGTCCATGAAAGTATCATTCTGTCCCAAACTTCAGTATTCTAATATTATATGATGCATGGGTGGCCGACCACTACGTTTGACGCACCTTTTTGAGTGCAAAACTGACTACCATGGCACATCTATGCCATGTCACTCATCTAGATGCAGGTGCAAGGTTGCCATCTGTTGGGCTTTATGTCCTTAAGACTGGACGTAGCAAGATATGTTGAGTTTGATTTTTTTTTTTTTTTTTTTTTTTTTTTTTGCAAAACAAGAACTTGCACATGAACAATGAAAAACTGTGATGCGACAGGAAATATGTTTATATTTAGAAATTTAGAAATTTAGAAATTATTTAGAATTATGTTTTCCCTAAAGTTACATAATTCATGATATTACTATTTATTTTATTTATTTTTTTTACATTTTATTTTTGCAAAAAAGTGGACAGGGCATAAAAATTTTAAATAGAAATAATCATTTTTGAAAAAACTGGATGTTTAAAGATGTTGAACATTGTCTCGAAGATGTTATAACTGAATTTAAAGGATATGATGATTCAGAAAATACATAGCTCCTGTCTTTAGATTCTGATAATGTGCATTTATTGCACTTTGTATGAATCGTATAAATGTGAATTACAGCCCGCTCCTACATACGTATGTACTTGCATACATGCATAACTACAAACATACACACATACTGTACATATTTCCACCCGACAACATGTGTCACATTTCGACTTCTCAACATTTAGTTTTATTTTTTTCTGCAGATAATCAATGCTGTTTCTCTTAATGTCTGCTTTAGGGGATATTAATACTTGACCAACGAAAAGTATATAAAATTGTTTTATCATGACTCCATTGGATCCTTGAACTGTCACTGAATTGTTCATCCCCAGCTCTACCCCGTTCTTCAAAACTCATAGGTGTGATGAGCAGACTCATTAGTGGTAATCCACCAGGAGCCAGACCCTGTTTCTCTTTATCCTTCTGTTTCTTTTCCCCGATGTTCCTTCAGTAGGACACATGACTTGTACACTGTGATCGTGTCAGATAAAGAAAGAGAGACAGACAGACACAGAGAGCGAGAGAGAGAGAAAGAGAGCGAGAGAGAGAGAAAGAGAGCGTGAGAGAGAGAGAGAGCGTGAGAGAGAGAGAGAGAGAGCGCGAGAGAGAGAGAGAGCGCGAGAGAGAGAGAGAGCGCGAGAGAGAGAGAGAGCGCGAGAGAGAGAGAGAGCGCGAGAGAGAGAGAGAGCGCGAGAGAGAGAGAGCGCGAGAGAGAGAGAGAGCGCGAGAGAGAGAGCGCGAGAGAGAGAGAGCGCGAGAGAGAGAGAGAGCGCGAGAGAGAGAGAGCGCGAGAGAGAGAGAGCACGCGAGAGAGAGCACGCGAGAGAGAGAGAGCGCGAGAGAGCGTGCGACACACGGAGGGAGAGCGACACGGAGGGACACCCGGGGAGAGAGAGAGAGAGAGAGACACCCGGGGAGAGAGAGAGAGAGAGAGACACCCGAGGGGAGAGAGAGAGAGAGACACCCGAGGGGAGAGAGAGAGAGAGACACCCGAGGGGAGAGAGAGAGAGAGAGAGACACCCGAGGGGGGAGAGAGAGAGAGAGAGAGAGAGAGACACCCGGGGAGAGAGAGAGAGAGAGAGACACCCGGGGAGAGAGAGAGACTCGGGGAGCGAGACAGACAGAGACACAGACAGAGACACAGAGCGAGACAGACAGAGACACAGAGCGAGACAGACAGAGACACAGAGCGAGACAGACAGAGACACAGAGCGAGACAGACAGAGACAGAGGTGCTACCACTTTAGGACATCGCACCCGCAGAGCTTTATGCACCTTTGGAAGTTACCTATGTTGGAGATCTGTGTTCGATGTCAGATGTGCAATATTTTGTTCTAAATGTCAGAGGAATGTTTAAATGTTTTTGTAACAGGATAAACTGCATTGAACCCAAATCTGCGAATCAGATGATTCGCTGTGGCGACTCCCGAGAAAAGGGAAAAAGCCGAAAGGATGAAGGAAAGAAAAAAAACTGCATTGAACCCAAAAAGGACACCATATTTAATGCTTTACTTCTAAAAGAGTATGCGAGTCGTCCATCCATTCATTTTCTGAACTGCTTAATCCTAATTAGGGTCGTGGGGAGGTTGTTGCCCATCTCAGCCGATTTTGAGCGAGGGCAGAGTACCATTCTAAACTTCTAAACTCACCCTAGAGTACAATCTAGTCCTGGACAGCTTGCCAGGCCATTGCAGGGCAGAAACACACTGGTGGCTATGCAGCCTCCTCTTGACGAAAGTCAGCAATGGTTATTTTACAGCCTCGCACCATAAACGGTGAGAGACGCGTCCGGCCTTGGATAACCCAGTTAGCTGCACTGAGGGCGTCAGTCATCCAGTAGCTTACTTTTACCAGAGTGCATGTTCGAATTTCTGTGTAAATCTGCTTGGTTGTTATTTTCAATGATTCATGAATATCTTGTTTGTTCTGTCTGATTTTAAGTTTTTGTATCGTTACTGGGTTGTGTTTTAGTGATGTTCAGAAGGCTTTCTCTGGCTCTGTGGCCTCCATCTTCTCCTCACTTGCTCTGTGTCCAATCGAGCTAGTGAAATGTCGTCTGCAGGCCATGCATGAAATGAAGGCATCAGGCAAGATTGCTGGTGGACAGAAGAGGTGACTTTCCATAACTGTGTATCATATTACTAAACCTAAGAGTCTATTGTTTTTTCTGCATATTCACATAATGTAGCGTGGTTACTTTCAATTTATATTCATAAAGTTTTAATATGTATTACTGTCCCCCAAATGAATGAGTCTCATGTCTCCTCTTTCTTCTTCCTTCAGCACTATGTGGTCTGTGGTTAGGCATGTGTTAAAGACAAACGGTCCTCTGGGCTTTTACCAAGGCCTGTCCACTACTGTAGCACGTGAGGTTCCTGGCTATTTCTGCTTCTTTGGAGGCTATGAGCTGAGCCGATCTGCTTTTGCCCAAATGATGGGCAGGACAAAAGAGGACATAGGTAACCTGACTCTATGTATTCTGTGCGTTTCAGTGAAAAATGGTACACAGAAGGAAAGTTCAAATCTTTGATCACTTAGCTTTGGTCATGAATGCGCCGTAGTTCGAAAAGAGGCGGATGGTTGGCATGGCATATCACAAAGGAGGCGTGTGCATGCTTTCGTCCCTCCCTGGTTGGTGGTGCTCATGCTCATGTGATCGAGAAAGCAATACCTGATGGTTGAGAATTGGGTACAACTACATTGGAGAAAAGATATGGGAAAAATTGAGGAAGTGGTGGCCTGGTGGTAAGATGCTGGATCACTGATCCCACAGTTGGGGGTTCAAGACCCTCCTCCCAATGGCCCTCACACCACAGACAGTGAGAGGCTGTAAAAGAAGCATTGCTGACTTTCAACACGAGTAGACTGTAAAGCTGTCGGTGTGTTACTGCCCTGCGATGGCCTGGCGAGCTATCCAGGGTGTACTCTGCCATCGCCTGGAGTCGGCTGAGATGGGCATCAGCCTCCCTCTGACCCTAATTAGGAGTTAGCAGTTCAGAAAATTAATGAATATGGGAAAATCCAACAAAACAGATTCTATATTAGAGGAAGTTAAGAACCTTTAATTCTGCAAAAAGATACTAGGGCAGTGGTCTCCCACCCTTTTTTGCACCAGGGACCAGTTTAATGTATGAAAATGTTTCCGTGGACCGGCTAGAGTCTACATCGTAGCTTTGTTTTGGTGGCTGTCACCGCAGAAAACCCCGCCTCACAAAGATATGTGGTTGGAAATGGAAGAAGGGCTTTCAGTGCTTCTGTGGCAGGCAATGTCAAAAACGGTCATTTTTCAAAATAAGATCCGGAAGCTCTAATAAAAAAAACTCTTAATTTGCACCATGAAAGATTTTGTTTGCGGACCAGTATCAAATGAGCCACGGACCGGGGTTTGGGGACCCCTGTACTGGGGGACTATTTGAATGCACAGACAAACCGTGCAGGACCTTTTGCTGAAGTGATTGTAATTGCTAAAAAGCAGCTGTTTTGTAATGCGCACATCTGTTTTGCAGGTGTTGTGCCTCTGATGTTTAGCGGAGGCTTTGGAGGGGCCCTTCTGTGGTTAGTTGTCTATCCAATAGACTGTGTGAAATCCCGCATTCAGGTTCTGTCCTTGGCTGGGAAGCAAGAAGGATTCATAAAGACATTCCTTGGCATTGTACGCAATGAAGGTAAGTGCTGAGTGTGGGACCTCCAAGAAGTAAGGTGTTGAATGGAAAAAAGCAAAAACTGCTAATGTATATTAATTTTGTAATATATTAAGATTTGAAAATTGATTTAGAAAGCAGAAATTCAACTAAGCAACCTCTTTTCTAGGAGTTCAGCCTCTGTACTCAGGTCTAACTCCAACGATGATCCGAACATTCCCTGCCAACGGCGCCCTGTTTCTGGCCTACGAACTTAGCCGCAAGATGATGATGAAACGGTTTGAGGAGTGACCCATGTTCATTATCCAATTTTAACATTCTGTGCTGTCTGCACATTAGAGGTGCATCTATAATTTAAAAGATTATTCTAAATACAATTAAAAACGGATTCTTATTATTATCATATTTTATGATTTATTTTATATTGGTGTGAACCCACATGATATTCAGCTCAGAATCTTCCATGTTAGCTGCTAGATTGCTTAAAACCAAATATGAGAAAATTTTGACCTGGGACCACAAACCCAACACCAACTTTTAACATGACAAACTTGGATTAGCAA
Source organism: Plotosus lineatus (assembly GCA_024760905.1). Classification (NCBI taxonomy): domain Eukaryota; kingdom Metazoa; phylum Chordata; class Actinopteri; order Siluriformes; family Plotosidae; genus Plotosus; species Plotosus lineatus. The sequence goes on along the minus strand of CM045747.1, from coordinate 17,013,423 downwards.
ACACAATGTGATATTGGAACACAAGTAAGATAATTGCTGAAAATGGGCCTCTGGTCATCTATAACTGTGTCCTCTTAACAATTGAGCCATTTCCACCAATAATAGTCATTTTAAACGTTCAAGGCATAGTCTCATTTGGGTGAGTCTTTGGCGACTGCCTGTGAATTTTTTTTATTATTATTATTTTTTTTTTTTTTTTTGAGTTGGGGACTATCTCACACCAACCACAACTGTATATGTGATTTCGTAAACTCTGACTCAAAGAAAACAATTAAAAAAAAGGTAGGTAAAGTCCTTTTTTAGCTTTTTACACCCGAGCCATAGTGGCTCATCAGGCCGGTGCTTATCCCCGGTTTCCATAGCATCTGGGAGTACAACTCCCCCTGAATGGAACGCGAGTCCATTGCAGGTTACCTTCCAAGTATATTTTTACTGGTACCCATTTATACTGCTGGGTGAACAGAGGCACATTTGTGGTTAAGACCTTGCTCTCAGAGTCTCCGGCGCTTGGTTAGAAGTGGAAGGTTAGCACTTCCGGTCATACTGCTTGAAAATGTTCAGTCCCTGCGAAACAAGATGGACGAGCTTCATGCTCAGATTGCAGCGCAGTGGGATCTGCAGGACTGCGCTATGCTGTGTTTTTGTGAAACATGGCTCGAGGAGAGTACACCCGACGAGGCGAATGCACCAGCCGGCTACACGGCCTTCATCCCCTGCGATCCCAAACACCAGAGTCGTCGTTCGGCCCCTTCCCGCCTGGGCTTATTGTTAGCCGGGGTGCGGCTAGCATTGAGCTATCATAGCATATTAGCGCAGGATAGGAAGCTGCTAAACTTCAGAAGACTCCTATCTCATAGCTGTAGTAGGGCCGACCGGTCATAGACGAGCATAGTGCAAAACATGAACAAACAAAACAACAAATAAAACAAATTAAAAATGAACAAAGAAACAAATTGACTCTGAGAACGCCGCATACTGTACTAGAATAATAATTGACAAAGACTTTAGTGCTTTACAACAGTATATGCTGTATAATGTGTATATATATTATCATTAATAAATATAACAGTAAAAATTGAAAAGTTTTTCTTAATCATTACTATATTTTACTACATTAATACTGTACTAATGAGTAAGACTGTCTATAGAATGTGTTTAAGAAGCATATTTTAGCGCATGTAATAGATACATAGTATTTTACTTCCGGTTGCTCATTCGCGCATGTGACGTGATACATGGAGTTTTACTTCCGGGTACAGAACTCGCAAATTATCTTCATTTGTGGGAGGCGCTGGAACCGATTCCCCACGAATATCAAGGGCCTACTGTATTCATCAGGCATGTGATTTTTCCACGAATTCACGGAATTCCTATTTTTTTTCATTGGCCCAGTTAAAAAAAAAAAAATCAATATACCAATATCTATTTCATGCCGAATATGTCAAAATAACCTTTTCCGCTTTTATTCCGTTCCGAGTCTTGCATAAGATGACCTCTATTGAAACGTTACTGTTGATTGGCTGATGGCTTTCTAATAGCCAATCGCTGATGTTGAAACATGTACGTAGACATTCGCACCACGTCCGATCTGTTCAGCTATCAAAAGCATGTCGGTGATCCAGAGAAAAGATTCTGCTCAAAGAAATAGAGAAAGTCATGAAAAACAAGTTTAGGTGGGAATGGATGGAAAAAAAGAAACCGTAGCATTCAATTGCCAGAACATTTGGTGTTCAAGTGAAGATTCCAGAACCCTACGTACTTAACCCTTTGTTTGCCGTTCGACCAGAAACTTCCGTGCAAATAAAAGACCCAGTGAAACAACCAGTTTCTGTCGCCGATCGAGTAGTTAATTTTGAGGTATGTTTGAGAATTTTCTTGTCTAGTTTCCGATTATATTTTTCAAATGATTGTGAATGCATGCATGTTTTAGGCGTAGGACGTTCACGTGTTTATTCCGTGAACTGAATCAAATGAGCCGACTCTCTGGTCACTGAACCATTTTTCTGTCATGTGTATAGTTTGTTTCCAGATTGTGTTTAAAGACAATGACTGTTGATAATAGTGTTGTGAGGCAGGACATATCTATAAGACTATTTGATTTGTGACTGTGACACTTTTATTAGTGTTGGGATCCCACATGATAAACCCACAAGTTAAAATACAGTATGTATATGTAGATTAGTATTAAACTTTCTAGAGCTCTTTCAGTGTCATGAACTAGCCCTTTTCCCCTTCTGAAATGCTTAAAACCTAGCAGCCCCCCCTTGTCCCCCCTACCAGGGTTTCACCCTGGCCCCAACTGGGGGTCTGCGCCCCCCAGACCCCTGGCTGATTTTCAGATATTTTGGTGATGGCCAAATCACATGCCTGATTCATATCAAAGAAACAATATTTTTGTACAGAATCACCAGATCATATAAGGGAGAAATGCAAATATATAACATCAATTATTTTCATGGATTTTTAAGTATTTTCCAGACAAATGTGAACCTTTTCCTTTGATTAAAATATAAACTTTAGTGAAAATCACAACACATCTCTACACACTCCATGTAAATCTATGTGTAAATGTTTAGCTGTTATTTATGACCGTTAATACACTAGGTATACAGCAAGACTTAAAAATAATGCTGAAGGGTAGACTGTTGGCAGTTTGTGAATCAAATAAATGTGATTTCAGTCATTAAGTTATTTTTGTTTTTTTTATTTAAACGAGCATAAATATAAGGGAATTGCAAAAATAAATCTTTTTTTTCTTTTAAACTGGTGTGTGATTTTTTTTTTTTTTTTTTTTAATTTATCTGCAAGCACAAGCTTTTTAATTCTTTTTTTTTTTTAAGGGTAAGTCTTGAATGGCTAGAATACATTCGATTCATTCTAATTCTATAATCAGCTACAAATCTAACATTTTATAAATATGCACATAAAAGCAAAGTACAGTGATCCCTCGCAACTTCGTGCTTCTGTTTTTGCGGCTTCAGTGCATCGCGGGTTTTTCAAAAATATTCATCGAAAAATAAGGAAATTATGGAAGAACAGAGGAAAAATTTAAGGAAAATGCAGCAAAACAAGGCCAATTGTGCAACAAAAAAAAAACTCTCAAACAAACAAAAAAAAACAACAACCCTAAACCCCCCAACAAAACTACTTACATTTTTGTGTGTGTATGTATGTGTGTGTGTATATATATATATATATATATATATAATATGTATATATGTGTGTGTGTATGTGTGTGTGTATGTGTGTTTTATATTTTTATTTACATCTTATGCATTATTTTTGAATGTTTATCAGCATTTATGTATTTATTGATATTATATTATATATATATATTATATTATATATATATATATATATATATATATATATATATATATATATATGTGTGTGTGTGTGTATATATATATAATATGTGTATGTACGTAAACGTCAGTTGGGGGGAGTTGATCCTACTTCGTGGAAATCGGTGGTGGTGGTGGTGGGGGGGGGGGCGGTCTCTCGGTCCCCATTAACCGTGGAAAGTGAGGGATCCCTGTACATGCATTAGGTCAACTTTACCTCAATTAGCAATCTATATATTAAATTTACAATACTGTATACATAAACATTCAATAAAACCAATTTACATTACTTATGTTAAACAGACATTGTAATAAGCATATAACTAAATGTGGCACATATAATATATATAATTTTGACATACTACAGTGTTAGTAATCATATCAAATCTGAGTGGCTTCCTCATAAAATGTAGTCAAACTAAAGTGTAAACATTTTCTGTCATGTACATTAGCAACAAGGGGAAAATTCCCATGAACTATGAATAGGGTCATTTAAATCTCCTTAATCTAGCAAAATAATAAAAAAAACCTTGAGCTGACATTCCTCATGCTATCCGTGATCTTTTGTGATGCCTGAAATTAACAGAAGTGCTTTCTGAGCCATGCAACACGTCACCCACTTGGCATCCACTAGTAGTTTGTAAGGAATTAATCGGCTGCAAATGTACGTATACAGAAATTAACAAGAATGATCACTAATTTTTTTTCCCCCCCAGAAAGGATGTCGTCTACCACATACTGAACTAATGGGAGCTTACCGTTGTCCAATCAAGAGATTATAAAAGCAGCCATTAGAATTTAAGACAAGGGTAAGTTTTGTTTAGCCAATAGAAAAGTGCTTGTTCATTAGATTGCAGTTACTGTTGATAGAACAACAACAAAGAGCTGGTCTTCTGAGAACTACACACATGTTCTGAATAACAGGTCTATAAACCAAAATACTGCATATGCCAGATAAATGTACCGTATAATGGCAAACAGAATTGTCTCAACTTTTAAGGGTCTTATAAGACATTCTGCATTGTCCGGGCCCCACCGTTGGTTCTGTCTGGATGCAAACATGGCAAAATATTTAAGTAAACTCAGCTGAGCACTAAAATAAACACTCTAATAGCATGTGGGAGAATACTGGCAGTAATTCAGTGACCCCATGAACATTATTCCCCATATATGTTGGCTGACCAGAGTTACCAGAAGAAATACGCAAAAACAGGAAGAACACGTAAACCATATATGGTATATATCTCCATATAGAAACATTCTCATTGAGCCCTGGGTTCAAACCCAGGCCCTTCTTGCTGTGAGATGATTATGCTAACCACTACACTACCATACCAAACTCTGTGTAATGCAATATAATGCAGTATAATTTACAATTACGCACCCAAGGCACGGGGATGTCACAGAATGTTCCCTGAGAATTCCTCCTTCAGTACTGTATCTAATTGCTTATAATATTATAGTATAAATATGGATATTTATACACTGCCTAAGAATATAGCTCAGAACATGTTTGCATTTGTTTACAGTAAAGAAAAAGCCTTCATATAACTTATGTCTTTCAATAGTATTCCAAACTTTCAAAAAAGAAAAAACGTTGCGTAAACAAAATTTTCGGTGAGGTACAAGTGCATTGAGTGCCGACAGTGGCAGCGCACGTGTGGGTTGCTATATGAGCACGTGACCACGGACTCGAGAACAAAACCAAGCTCACGACTTTGGAGATTTTCATATGTGGAGCGCTGGGATTACGGTGTATTGGACCGTTGCTATGGGCCGTGAGGTCTCTGTGCCACCGAAGCCAGAGCTTAGTTTGTTTTGGTAACAACAGGTCATATTCGTTTCCGGTGAGGGTTGGAAACAGCCAAGAGATAGCATGTCAATGACAATGATAGTCAATGGAGACATCCTTTGTGACTGATTCTATTTATAATTTTTATAGACAGACTTTCAAGGCTCAGCTGAGGCATTGAGGGGTTCTGGTTTGTTGGTCATAGGATCTCGTCTTTGGTTTTTGCGGATGTTGTCCTTTTTGGCTTTATCAATCCAGGACCTACAGCTCTCATTGAAGCGATTAATAGCCAAATGCAAAGCGCCTGGGATGAGAACTAGCAACTTCAAGTCCCAGGTCATGGTTCTCAGCTGGAAAATGGTGGAACACGCCCTCTGGGTCTGGGATGAGGTCTTGTCACAAGTGGAAGAGTTTAAGTATGTCGAGGCCTTGTTCATGAGGGAAGGATGGCGCACAAGTTCGACAGACAGACATGTGTACCCTCTGCTGTAAAGCGGAGCCTGTCTCGGTTCGTTGTGGTGAAAATGGAACTGAGCCACAAGGCAAAAAATTCTCAATTTACCATTCAATCAAAGTTCCATCCCTCAACTATGTTCATGAGCTTTGAATAGTGACTAAAGAACAAGATCTTTTCAAGGAGGCAGAAATGAGCTTCCTTCCCAGGCTGGTGGGTCCTCCCCAAAAAATAGGGTGAGGAGCTCAGCCATATGGGAGGAGATCAGCATAGAACGGTTGTTCGTTCACATCGAGATGAGCCACTTGAAGTGGCTTGGGCATCTGGTTAGAATGCCTTCTGAACACCTTCCTGGTGTGGTGTTTTGGGCATGTCCAACTGAGAAGAGACCCTGGGATTGACCCAGAATACTCTGGAGAGACTATGTCTCACAGTTAGTCTGGGAACACCTCAGTGTCTCCCCAAAAGAGCTGGAGGAAGTGGCTGGGGAGGGGGTGTCTGGACCTCATCGTTTAGGCTAGTGTGCCCCGCGACCTGACCCCAGATTCAGCAGAAGAAGGTGATATGACGGATGACATCTTCACATGAGCAGGACAAAAAAAAAAAAAAAAAGGTAAAAGTGTAAGCAGAGAAACTAAACAGAAGAGAAAGCTGATGTGGCAAAGAGTGGATTTTCTGTGCTGATTGATTTAACAATTTTTTTTTACCTCCCTTTTTGCAGTATTTCTTCTACAACAGAAGTCCTGTTGCGCCACTCACTGGCGGTTCAGTGCTATTTCCATTTATGATCACTTAGAATGAACAGAAATTTCTTAACAAAATTGCATTGTTTTAGAATGCTGAGAAGTTAAACACAGCTCGAACAGATTCTGTTAGCCTGGCGAACAGTTCAGGGTGTACTCTGCCCTCGCCAGAATGAACAATGTCCTATCTTGGTTTTATTTATTTCTAGAAAAGAAAGTGTAATTAAACAACATACAGTGGCATATTTTTACTCCTCAAACAAAACATAAATAACAATCTGTATTTCGATGGAGGAAAAAAATTAGGACACCACACACATGATCAGAACATTGTTATCCTATTTAAACCTCAGACATTTAGATTGATGTGTCCCTGTTTGTCGAAGTGAGACTGAGCACCATGGTGAGATCCAGAGCTGTCTGAGGTCCTCAGAAAGAAGATTCTGGCTGCCTACGAATCTGGTAAGGGGTTTAAAAGGATATCAAAAAGAATTTGACATCATCCATTACACCAAAATTGTTTACAAGTGGAGGTCATTCAAAACAACTGCCACCATGCCCACGTCTGGCCGTTCAAGCAAGTTCACCCCAGAGCAGACTACAAGATGATAAAAGAAATCACCAAAAAAAACGGAAATATCATTATGGGCGCTACAACAGGCTCTTGCTACTGTCGATGTGAAAGCACATGACTCTACTATCAGAAGGAGACTACACAAGTTTGACCTTCATGGGAGGTGTGCAGAGAAAAACCAGGTCTTGTGGAATAATGGCCTCCATCAGTCCCAAAGGACTATGGCTGCGCTCTGGCTGGTATGGGTAAGTCTGTTGGGTTTTTACACCCGAGCCTAGTGGCTTAGCCTGGTGGCTCATCAGGCCGGTACTTATCCCCGGTTTCCGTAGCATGAAGCGACCAGGAGTTCAACTCCCCCTGGATGGGACACTAGTCCATCGCAGGTTACCTTCCCAGTATATTTTACTGGTACCCATTTGTACTGCTGGGTGAACAGAGGCACACTTGTTTTTCAGACCTTGCCCCGGGGTCTTGGCACAGTGAGGGTCTCAGTGGGATTCAAACTCGCACCCTCCCAATCATAAGTGCAGCACCCTAACCACTAGGCCAGCTGCCCCACAGTATCCTGGCTGGTAATACTCTCCGGCGCAGAGCCGGGGTAGGGAGTAATGGAGGACAGGCTGTTACTCGAGCAGAAGTGCCCCCTTTCGGCGCTACCGGAAGGATCCAATGGAAGAGCAAGTGCCGATACGACTGGGTTCCAGTGCTGCTGCAGAAATTGCCAGAACATTACTGTGAACAAACTGCCTCAGGGGACTCCGACTCCCGATTAGAAACACGCTGACGCTGGCAACCTTGGAGTGGGACTCGAACCCCCAACCTGACCACCACTGACCCCAGTAACCTTTATTCTGTCAAATACTGGTCCTTCTCAAAAAATTAGCATATTGCGATAAAATTAATTATTTTCTGTAATGTACTGATAAAAATTCAACTTTCATATATTTTAGATTCATTGCACACCAGCTGAAATATTTCAGGTCTTTTATTGTTCTAATACTGATGATTTTGGCATACAGCTCATGAAAGTTGAATTTTTATGAGTACATTACAGAAAATAATGAACTTTATCACAATATGCTAATTTTTTGAGAAGGACTAGAATATAATATTTCTTTACTATAATATTAAATTGTCGGTGGTGCAGTGGTCAGCGTATCCACTTCACAGAAAGAAGGTCTGCGTTTGTGTGGAATTAGCACGTCGTGCTTGTGTGGGTTTCCTCCAGGTACTCTGGTTTCTTTCCACTGTCCAAAAAACATGTACAATAGTCTAATTGGCTGCCTCAAATTGCCCTTGTGAGGTGTGAGTGTAAAATGTGCATGGGTTTTGTATGGGTTGGCACTGCGATGACCTGACAAGCTGTCCAAGGTGTACTCCACCCTAGCCCAGAATCGGCTGAGAGAGACGTCTAGCCTTCCCGAGACCCAAATTAAATGAAGCGGTTCGAAGAATTGAATGAATACAGTATACAGTATTGTGATGGAGTATGGATCAGCATATCTGCCTCACAGCAAGAAGGTTCTGGGTTCTCTCTGTGTGAATGGCTGTGTAAGTGTTGGTTCAGCAATGGCCTGGTGAGCTGTCCGGTATACCCTGCCCTCGTCCAGTGTTGGCTGAGATGGACGTCAGTCTCCATGCGACCCTCGATAAGAGTAGGCGGCTTAGAAAATGAATAATATATTACATTGTACTTTATTCTACTAATTATTATTATTATTATTATTATTATTATTATTATTATTATATTCGCTGTGGCGACCCCTGAAAAAGGGAAAAAGCCAAAAAGAAATCATCATCATTATAATCCAAAAAAACGGTGTGTGTGTGTGTGTGTGTGTGTGTCACGTGACCGACCGGTAACTGAGCTATAAGCCACGCCCTTCTGTTCACGGTATCAAAAGCCATTGGAATGACGTTTCCTCGTGCACATCAAAGCAACAACTCCAAACAAAACACATCCGCTGGAAATGACGAACAAAAACAAAGTCGAGGGGGAAATAATGGAGAGAGAACATGACAGCGTGATCCCTATTATACAAGGTACTATATCTAAACATATATGCACGTGTATATATACATACATACATATATATATATTTGTGTTTGTGTATATATATATATATATATATATGTGTGTGTGTATATGTGTGTATATATATATATATATATACACAAAAATAAAAGGACAGGACAAAGACTTTCTATTGAAACTCCATTTATCACTACAGATCTGTTTCGAGGGGTGGTGAAACCATCCTCTCTCTTCAGGTGAATATAGAAGAATATATATATATATATAATGTGTGCATGTGTATATCTATATATCTATATGTATGTGTGTGTATATATATATATATATATATATATATATATATATATATATATAAAATATCATATGTAAACGTGGTTACTTCAAGTGTCAGACCGGCTTCAGGAGATCAGCTGTGATCTCAGTTTTAACTGCAGCAGCTCATTTTAATAATAGGGAGGTAAAGTTTGCTCTAACTTTATTATGAAATTATAATAATTAAAAGCAGTAAGTAATTCTGGTGTGTGAAGCCTGTGAAACTTGCATGGTCATGCTTGGAGGATAGAATTGCTAATGCTTAGTGCAGCATTTCCTGTTGGAAAAGACTGGAGAATCTGACACTTTGTAGACTGCAGTATATTGTGTACAGTAGTCCAAGAAAACAATTGGAGCAGCATGATGGCGTCTGGAGTAGGACCTACACCTCACAGCAAGAAGGTTTGTGGTTTAAGTCCCAGGCTGGGATGTTTCTGTGTGGAGGTTGCATGTTCTCCTTGTGCTTGTGTGGGTTTCCTCTAGGTACTCTGGTTTCCTCCCACACTCCAAAGAGTCATTACTTTAATTGGCTGATTCAGATTGCTGAAAGTGTGGATGTGAGTATAATTTTTATTCCCCTGTGTGTGTTGGTCCTGTATTGGTCTGATGAGTCAGGATGTACTGTGCCTTCTCTAAGAGTTCACCGAGATAGGCTTCAGCCTACCAGTGACCATAGTAGGATTAACCAGTTCAGAGAGTGAATGAGAATACAGCAGTTTAGGGGATATGCCTATTTGAATGCAATGTGTCCTTTCCAAACCATGTCAGCCTTTCCTTCTTTAGCATGTAGGAAATAGATGCCTTCGGTGTGTCAGAAAGCATTCAATAACTAATCATTCTAGGTAACTGTCTTTTACATCATCTTTATTATTTAAATACTACTAATTTATTCATTAGTTTCAGTAGGCACACCCACTTCTTCGCAGTAGGAAAACCTGGGAACTCAGTCTCAGCCCATGATATTTTAGAAGTTGGTTTTCATACAGAATCATTACATCTTTTTAAAGAAGATGGGATCAACAAATTTTGACACTGAGTACCACACCGATCCTAAGGTTGGGGGTTCAAGTCCCACTCTCCACAAGGTTGTCACTGTCCACCCAGTGCATCTAACTGGGTTATCAAAAGCCAGCCATGTCTCTCACTGTCTATGGTGTGCGGCATGTAAAAGAACCATTGCTGACTTTCACCAAGAGTAGGCTGCATAGCCGTCAGCATGTTTCCGCCCTGCGATGGCCTGGCGAGCTGTCCAGGATGTACTCTGCCCTCGCCTAGGGGCTCCAGCCTCCCCGTGACCGTAAATTAGGATTACGCGGTTACAAAAAATGAACAGAGCTTCCACAGCCACTCAAACATTCATTTACTTATTCACTTTTAAAAAATTTTAAACTCTCTCACTCATTTTCTGAACAGCTTAATCCTAATTATGGTCACGTGGAGGCTGGCGCCTATCTTAACTGACTCTGGGCGAGGGAGGGGTACATCCAGGACAGCTCACCAAGCCATTGCAGGGCATTTTCTCAGCTCCTAATCCTATTTAGGGTCACAGAGAGGTTGACATCCATCTAAGCTTTCTCTGAGCGAGAGCAGGGTATGCCTTCGACAGCTAGTCAGGCCATCACAAGACCAACACACTCACACATTTACACTCACACATGGGGGAGATTTGGAACAGACAATAGGTCTACTGTGCATGTTTCTGGACTGTGGGAGGAAATCGGCGTAATCGGAGGAAAGTAAGCAAGGGGAGAACAAACTCCTTGCAAAAATGTCGGATCCAAGGAATCAAACACGGGCCTTGTTGCTCTGAGGCTTACGTGCTAACCACTACACCACTGTGCCACCCCTACGCACTGAAACATTTGTCTCTAAATGTAGACATTTTCTAATATAAACAGTATGTCTTGCTATTAGATTAAATATCACAGATTGAGTTTAGTGAGAGTCTGTGTTCAGTGCTTGTGATGTAAAACTTGTTTTCATAATACTTTTGGAATAGTAAGTTGTATGTTGGCAAAAATAACCGTGACTTTGTAAATGCCATTCTGTACTGTTTTACTGTAATACACTACACCACAAGTGTGAAGCTGATTTTATGTGGCCCGGAGAAGTTTTAACGAATATGATTGTCATACATTCTTTGCATCAACCATGACCATGAAATGTAATTCATCATCATTCCATTAGGTGGCAGCAATCTATTTCAAATGAATAGCTATTTATTCATGGCTCAAGACAGATTGCGTATTGTCAGGAAAGTGAAAAGAGAAATTAATTATTTTGCCATGCAGATTTCATTTCATGACCTTGTTGAAATGGATGTTCAGTGATTATTTGGCTCCTGGTGACCAAGAATTTTTGTGATGTGTCCTTCAGTGAAAATGAGTTTGACACATCTGTTCTACATTATGAAATCAAATGAAACCTGACTGCATTATTTTGAATCGTCCAAGTTACCCAGTTGTCAATTGGGAGCAAGAACGTTTTAAAATGTGCCACATGGCTGCATGTGGCATGATCAGAAAATAACTAGCATAACAGCCATGCATTTTAATCGAAAGATTTTTTTTTTTTGCCACAAATTAATAATAATAATAAATTCGCAAAGAAGATAACAAGAATTTTACATTATTTTAGTTCAGGATTTGTCTTCTGAAGCATAGCATGAGTATAATCGTGGCTTCAGGTGTTTATCAGGATTAGAATCAGAATCCTTTTTTTGATCCCAGAGGAAATTGTGTTCTTAAATGGATCACATCCTTAAATGGTAATCGTGATTCCTGGCAGTCTGAATTTAAATAAATCCTGTCCTCAGTAATAGTCACTTTTTTCCCTCTTCGCCAGATGACAGCCCTCCTTCTCTGGGTTTCTGTGGCTGGATTTTTATCATCACCTCTTTTATTTTCACCATAACACTGTTTCCTCTCACCATATTCATCTGCATCAAGGTATGTGATCTAAAATTAAATGTCCAGGCTACAAAAATACATTTTCTGATAACTCAGAAATATTATAAATGTCAGGCTCTCGGTAATTATACTACTGGAAGGAATTGGAAGTCCAAGAGAGTGTAACTGTTTCTGCTCTTTACAAATAAAGTAAATTAACATGTAAGGCTGGTGTGGGTTCACAATTTTGTTTTCTTGACCATGACACCACTGAACAAAACTGTGTAGTATCCTGTACTTGGGGGTGGGGGTGGAGATACAGTCATATTTTGGACAAAATTGTTGGATGTTGCCACTTCATTACTCACAACTAATATTGCCAAAAAAAAAAAATAAAAAAAAAAATAAAAAATAAAAAACCCAAACATTTCAAGATCTTAACCAAAAGTAATCGTATCTCTTAAGAGATACTTTCAGATTCAGAAACGGTGAACAAATCTTACAATCCAATCAGGTTCCGGTATTTTGCTCATGTGACCTTTGTATAATATTCAGAGGGTATTTCTGAGGTTTATGGACAATCCTCCTCATTCTCTTATAAATCATTATATCATAAATAATAATTATTTCATAAGTACTTGCTGTGAAGATGGAATGTTGGTATAGAAACATGAATTTTTATTTATTTTTATAATTTGATCGAATGCTAAAATTTTGCTGTCAAAACTTATTTAGAAAACTTAATCAAGAACATCTCTCATCCTGAGTCCTGTTGTGAATAAATGAACAAAAATAATAATTTGACATGTGCCTCATAAAATATCCATCATACAGTATGTAATCTTTGTTTAATATCCATGTACTGATATAGGGGAACTTTATCCCAGGCGATGAATAATAAGGGCAACACTGGCTATTATGAAACTGTCAGAAAAGTGGGTGAAACTTTATTTATTTAGTTGGTTATTGCAGGGCCAACATACTGACAAAACTAAGCATTCACATTCCCACATTGATGCAATTTGAAACAGCCAGTTGGTGTAATGTGCATGTCTTTGGACTCTGGAAGGAAACTGGAGTACCTGGAAGAAACCCATGCAAGCTCCACATAGAAGCACCTTCATCGAGCTCAGGACTCAAACCCAGGATCTTCTGTGAGGCAGTCTTGCTAAGCACCATGCCACCAGGTCTTCCTAATGCTTTCCTCAATTATTATTATTTTTGAACCTTCTATTTCAGCTTGTCCAGGAGTACGAGCGAGCTGTGATCTTTCGTTTGGGTCGTATCATTGACAAGAAACCAAAAGGACCAGGTATAGCAGCATCTTGATCTCAAGCAACAAATAATACACATAATTAAATGATCCTTTGAGAAAACAAATGGTTTTTATTTTAATTTTAGGATTTTTTGTTTTGTTTTTTTACATCTAATCAATGTATTGCAACCTGATGTTTCATTCATTGTAAATCTGAATATGTGGAATAACAAAGACAATGAGCAACATTTCAGTAATTGAGCTCCCACCATCCTGCAGGAATGTTTTTCGTCTTGCCATGTGTTGATACCTTTAAAAGGGTGGACTTGAGATCTAAGACATTTCAGATCCCACCTCAGGAGGTGCAGTGATTCATTTATTTATTTATTTATTTGGGGGGGTGGGGGGGGGGGGGGAAATCCAAGTTTCATGCTTGAAGCCTAGATCAGCATCCATGTATCTTATTAAACAACCTGTATCTTGTTCTGATCACAGATTCTGACAAAGGACTCAGTGACTGTGTCTGTAGATGGTGTGGTTTACTTCCGGGTCAATGACCCCATCTTGTCTGTAGCAAATGTGAAAAATGCTGATAACGCAACTCGCCTTCTCGCACAGACCACACTGAGGAACGTCCTGGGCACCAAAAACCTGGCAGAAGTGCTATCAGACAGAGAGGGAATCTCCCATAGCATGCAGGTATGGAGAGCATTGGGTTTCATGACCAAAGACCAAAGTTTCAGGTTTTTATTGCTGCCTGTCCACAATCTCTGCCCACTTTAAGAGGCATGCATGTACATTTATAAAATCCTACAATAAAAGCATCCAGTACGTGGAAGAAATGCAGCATAGGTTTAGTTTATGTTTGCAATATATATGAGCATGGCATATGTGAGCATGACTTGGACATGAACATAAACATGACTTAGTTTTTGGTGAGAGGTGGGATGATATTTCATTAACTGTGATACAAAATTGTGTGTAGCAGTCATACAGAATGAAACAAAATCACACACATGCACACCTTTATTTTTTTCTGAGCAACAGTGGGTTAAGTCCCTTTTTGTCAATTTTAAGATAAGTAGAGCAATGAATAGAGAAAGGTCAAATCTTTTAGATCAATACTGGTCTAAATCTAGGTACCATTCCAATTTTAACATATAAGGGACACTTCACTGTTTCTCTCAGTTATTTCACTATTTTACAAAGTGCAACTGTGGTCCAAAATTCAAGATGGCGGTGCCCATGTTAGAGGCTTCCACATCAAGGAAAAACGTATCGGAAAAAGTTTCTCGAGGGGAAAAGAACCCAACTCAGAATCAGTAAAACTTTAGCTGGAACACCACTGCATCTACTTGTTAGTATTTAACTAAATGTTATTCATTATTTTTTTGTCAGCTTGCAACATTTCTTCGACATTTGGACTTCAACCGCTGTTGCATTGGAAAAAAAACAACAACATTTCAACAGAAGTTAGTTGCAATTCTTTTAAGAAATGCCAATGTTCCAGCAACATAACAATTTAGGTGGAAAAAATATGTAGGAGAAGTGATACTGAAGGGATTGATTCATACAGATTTTTTTTATAGCCTTAAAACTTTAAGGCACGCTCCCAAAAATTCACAAAAATGGACTTGTCCACTATTTGTCTTAGGTGGTCAATAAGTATGTGGCTCATTATTTGGTGTACGGTACACTCTTGGTGGCATTTTATTGAATATTTTAAAACCATAAAAACAATCAATTCTTCTCAATTTACAAAGTTAGGACTCGAAAGAATGCAATGTTCATTAAAATATATTTTCAAGAGAATAAATTCTAAAACCATTTTAAATTAATGTCATGTGACCTTAGACACATCACCTTATTGGTGAGAGTAATATAATATGTAATTTAATAAAAAAATATCCGGGACTGCAGCCTCATGTGTTTCTCAGAGACGTGGCTGAATGAACTCACACCGGACTCTGTGGTTTCTCTTAACGGATTTACACTCGCGCGTGCAGATCGGAGTGTAACGGAGAGCGGTAAGAAGAAAGGAGGGGGCGTGGCGGTCTATGTGAATGAACGATGGTGCCACCCGGCAAACGTGCACGTGAAGGAGCAGCTGTGCACGCGGGACGTGGAGCTGCTCACGATAAGCGCGCGGCCATATTATCTACCGAGGGAGTTTTCACACGTGATTGTGTTTTGCGTGTACATTCCGCCCTCGGCTGATGCGGCGGCCGCGTGTGAGCGTCTACACAGCGCCGTTAATCAGACACAGACTCGTCACCCCCGCGCCATGATTCTGATCAGCGGGGACTTTAACCACGCCCCTCTCTCCGCCTCTCTTCCGACGTTCACGCAATACGTGAAGTGCGCCACAAGAGACAATAAAACACTGGACTTACTGTATGCAAATGTGAAGGACGCTTACAGCTCCTCCCCCCTCCCCCCACTGGGACGCTCAGACCACAACCTGGTCTACCTGCTCCCCCAATACACACCCAGAGTGCGAAAGGAACCTGCACAGAAGAGGTCTGTGAAAGTGTGGACCGAGGAGACCAACGAGAGGCTTAGGGACGGTTTCCAGACCACAGACTGGAAACATGCTCTGTAACTCCTTTGGTGATGACATCGGCGGCCTCACACACTGTATCACCGACTACATGAACTTCTGCGTGGACAGCACCGTGCCAACACGGAGAATGCAGTGCTTCTCCAACAACCACCCATGGGTCACCCCTGAGCTCAAAGTCCTCCTGAACCAGAAAAAGAGGGCTTTCATCTCGAGAGGACAGAGAGGAGCAGAAGAAGGTCCAGCGTGAGCTCCAGTGGAGGATCAGGAGGGCAAAGAAGGACTATGGGAAGAAGATGGAGAGAAGCTGGCTCAGAACAGCGTGCGGGGCGTCTGGAGAGGACTAAAGACCATGTCTGGATTTGGGCAGGGTGTCAGAGGGACAGCTGATGGTGACCAGCGCTGGGCGGATGAATTAAACTGCTACTTCAGCAGGTTTGATTCTCCCCCTCCCCCTCTGCACCCCTCCCGTTCCCCTCCCCTCTTCACGCGTCTCCAGACCAGCTGACACCTCCCCTCCCCAGGCCAACTTCCTTGACTGCTACAGCCCGACAGACACATCCCCTCCCTCTGCAGCCCACCCCAGCCCCCTCTCCCTCACATCAGACCAGGTGAGGAGACAGCTGAAGCGACTAAATCAGAGAGGAAATCTGAAGGACCTGATGGCATCAGTCCCAGGCTGCTGAGGACCTCGCCCAGACCAGCTCTGTGTGGTACTATGCTACCTGTACAACCTGAGCCTCAGCCTGGAGAAGGTTCCAGTCCTCTGGAAGACCTCCTGTGTGGTTCCGGTTCCCAAAACAGCACACAAGCGAAGGAACCAGCCCACTACAGACCTGTCGCCCTGACCTCCCACCTCATTAAGATCATGGAAAGGCTCCTCCTTGAACACCTCCGCTCTATGGTGAGCCCCACCTAGACCCGCTGCAGTTTGCCTACAGGCCCAACATCGGAGTAGAAGATGCCGTCATCTACCTTCTGCAGCGGGCACTCACCCACCTGGAGATGCGCCGGCAGCGCTGTGAGGTCATGTTCTTTGACTTCTCCAGCGCCTTCCAACCATCAGGCCAGCGCGTCTGCGAGGGAAGCTGGAGGGGCGTGGGAGTGGGCGGGCATCTTGCTGCCTGGATTATTGACTACCTTACTAACCGTCCACAGTGCGTGCGGCTGCTTGTGACTGTAAGTCAAAGGTGGTAGTCTGTAGCAGAGGGAGCACCGCGGGGCACCGTCCTCTCACCCTTCCTTTTTAACATCTATACCTCGGACTTCATATATAACACAAACAGCTGCCACCTCCAGAAGTTCTCGGACGACTCCGCCATCGTGGGCCGTGTGTCAGAGAGGAGCGAGCTGGAGTACCCGGTCGATCATCGTCGACTTAGTGGACTGGTGTGGCGCAACCACCTGTGCTTGAACACTAGGAAGGCGAAGGAGATGGTGGTCGACTTCAGGAAAACACTCAAACACACACACACATTTACTAGTGAACATCCAGGGACAGGACATTGAGACAGTGGACAGTTTCAAGTACCTGGGTGTTCACCTTAACAATAAACTGGACTGGTCCCACAACACCAACGCCCTGTACAAGAAGGGCCAGAGTCGCCTCCACCTTCTGAGGAGACTCGGGTCCTTCGGCATATCTGAACCTCTGCTCAGGACATTTTATGACTCTGTGGTAGCCTCTGCAATCCTCTACGCTGCCATCTGCTGGGCCCGGGCAGCACAGGCGGGGACAGAAAGAGACTGAACAAGCTGGTCAGGAGGGCCAGCTCTGTCCTCGACTGCCCACTGGACTCTGTGGAGGAGGTGAGTGAGAGGAGGATGGTAGCAAAGCTCACATCCATCCTGTTCAACAGCTCTCACCCACTGCACCAGACTGTAGAGGAGCTGAGCAGCTCCTTCAGTGGGCGACTGAGGCATCCTCAGTGCAGGAAGGAGCGCTTCACCGCTTGGGTCGTTCATTCCACCGCTATCAGACTGTACAGCGCCACTTTGTAACTGTCTGTGAAAATACCAGTTATGTGCAATAAAAACCCGTGCACTTTAATCAACCATCTACCCCACTGACTGTCAACCATATCAACCCATCTACTCTGCACTCAGATACATTACACTTTAATATAGGCCAATCTATAAAGTTGCTCCATTCTTTTCTTTTATTGTTTAGTAATTTATACTATTTATGTATCTATTTATTTATTTACTTATATATGTATGTGTGTATGTTCGTACTTGTATCTATTTTTGCACCCCCTACTGATAGTACCTCAAGAGCCTGTAACAGTGAATTTCTCCATTGTGAGATTAATAAAGCTGTATCTTATCTTATCTTATCTTATCTTATCTTATCTTATTAGGTGGTGTTGTTATTCATCGTAACAACTAACAAGATATTGGTCACCTCTGGCTAAAATGATTTGTTTTGAGTAGCCTTCTATCTGTTACTGTCTCATGGGTTTTTATTGTTGTATACACATGTACTTAGTATTGTTTCCAGACATTCTTCCAATAAATGTCACGTAACACAACAGACGCTGCTTGCTAGTCAAGATGACGTTTTAGTGAGGACTATCACTTTGTGAATACAAACGGCTTTTCTTGCTTTTCAAATGACAAAGCAAAAACATTTTTTAGGATAATTATCTTACTGAATGCAACCAATGCTACCATCTTTCCAGTTTACTAGAACCAAGTACATATATTTGCTGGTATGTACATCACATAGACAAAGTTATCAACTATATGGATCTTGACAGACGTTACTTTCAGAGACCCATCTCATTAAAAAGGCGATTTTTGTGTGTGTTAAAATAAAAAGAAATTAGCAAAACCACACATTAAACATCCTTTTTACATTCCAACAGTAATACAAATTTGTCATATTTATTTGTGAAGTTGGTAACTGAACTTGACCAGATATGTGTATCATGCCGGAAAAAACAGCAATTTTAGAATCAGTATACGTTATTGATCCCAGAGGAAATTGTGTGGACAGAGTTGCTCCATATAAGTGAGTGCGAAAAGATTATGTATATATGTATATATATATATATATATATATATATATATATATATATATATATATATATATATATATATATATATATATATATATCTTTGTTGCAGGTGACACACGGAGCTCTTTCAAGTGCACAAGTGCACTTGCACACTTGAAAGGTCCGGATAAGCCGTGCTTCGTCTCACAAGCTCCGTATGTCACCTGAAACAAACGCCTCGCATTCAAAGGGGAAGGACTTAAGTAAGTGTGCTTTAATTGAGGTGAGCGTGCGGTTCGTGTTTATAGGGAGTAAATGAGGTTACTTAATTCAAGTATGAACTGCATTCAGTCCGAGCAGCTCAGCCACGCCCCTCAGCCAGAGTGGGAGAAAGCAGACACACACAACTGTTTTTGTTGTTAAAGAATTTTACTTTTGGTTGATCATTCGCACATGTAATATGATACATGGGGTTTTTACTTCCGGGTACAGAACTCGCGATTATCTTCATTCGTGGGAGGGGCCAGCACCAAACCCCCGCAAACAATGAGGGCAGGTGGGAGGTATTGTTCAATATTGTCTTTATTTTGGACAACATTCGCCTGTCTGACACCACCATCAGAAATTCCGGATCCATCCCCACAACGTTACTGGCCTTGCATATCAATTTGTTCAGACTGTTAGCGTCTGCAACCTTCAGGTTTCTGTCCCAGCAGACCACTGCACAGATGACAGCACTGGGCACAACAGACTCATAGAACATCCTGAATCAAGTCTGACATATGTTGAACCACCTTAACCTCCTCAAAAAATTGAGACGGTTCTGGCCCTTCTTGTAAAGTGTGGTTGTATTCTTAACCCAGTCCAGTTTATTGTCAATATAAACTCCAAGGTATTTGTAATCCTCTGCCATTTCAACATTGACGCCCTGGATGGAAACAGGGGTTGCTTGTATTTTGGATCTCCTAAAATCCACAATCAGTTCCTTGGTCTTTGTCACATTAAGCTGCAGATGATTCTGCTCACATCATGTGACAAAGGAATAAACCGCAGCCCACTACTACATCTCATCACCTTCGCTGATGCATCTGCTTACAGGAGAGTAATCAGGAAACTTCTGAAGAGGACAGGTCTTTATGCAGTAGCTGAAGTCTGTTGTGTAGAGCGTGAAGAGGAAAGGGGAGAGGATGGTCCCTTGTGATGCTCCGATGTTTCTGACCACCATGTCCAACACACAGTGCTGCAGGTGCACATACTGTGGTCTTCCAGCCGGGTTGTCCACAATCCAGGCCATGAAAGGCATCCACCTGCACCCATGTCAGTTTTACATTCAGGGAGGTCGGCTGGCTGATCCAGGCGGGTGTAGAATTGATTAAGCAGGTAGATGATGGCATCCCCGACTCTGAGACGAGGTTGATAGATGAACTGAATGGGGTCCATATGTTGTCTAACTATGGGTCTGACTTCATCCAGTATAAGTCTCTTGAGAGTCTTCATGACATGTGGAGTCAGTGCCATGGGTCTCTCATCCTGTGGACCACTGAGATCTGAGGTCTTTGGTACAGGAACGAGGCATATATTATAAATGAATATATGAATAAATTGGAACTAATTCATTATGAATATCATGAAATAACTAGTATGAATAAAGTAAAAAAGAACCGTGTTAGCGCTTTGTATATTGTCTAATGTAATAAATACTAAAATGGACTTTTCTGTACTTTTGTATACAGTACTATTAAAATTTAGATTTTTTTATTATTACATGTGCAAATGAGTCAACGTGCAAAGTCATGTACTACGGGGGAACACTGCAGTTTCACTGGTTCACCATCTGCACATTTAAAAACATTCTTCTTCTTTTCCTTTCAGCTTTTCTCCAAAACATTATCGCGAGTAAAAACGGTTGAATCACAAATGATGGACACTCACAGTTTGTCAGACAATTGGAGCAGGTGGCTTCACTGTCCCGCATTATGAAGGAAAACAAACCATTGTTTGTTGAAATTTTTGATTTAGTTTGCTTTACATGTGTTTCCATTAAATACATATTTAAACATAAACATAGAAATACGCTGTTACACATTGTGGTTTTCTTGTATTTCCATGTTGTATAATCCGAAACACTTTGTGACACAGTACTTAAGTGCTCAAAGAGCAAGCCGTAAAATGTGAAAAAAAACTAATCTTGATTTGGTCTGGTTTATACGTTCCTCCGTAATGCACCCTGAAACAATTATTTGCCTCACGCCCAGTTTCTGAATTGAACAGTCCCTGCCTTCATCAACTTCATTCAACTGCTAATTACTCTGAGAAAATATTATAATTATTAAGTCTATGAATACACCAAACAGCCAGCATGCCACAGTACTGTGTGTGTGTGTGTGTGTGTGTGTGTGTGTATGTGTGTGTGTGTACAGGGATCCCTCGCTACTTCACGCTTCAATTCATGCGGCTTGAGTGCATCGCGTTTTTTTAAATATTCATCAAATTAAAAAATAAGGAAATTAAGGAATAATAGAGGAAAAAGTTCAGGAAAATGCTACAAAACAAGACCAATTATGCAAAAAATACAAACAAACAAAAAACCCCAAAACAAACAAAAAACTAACCCAAAACCCCCCATCAAAACTACTTACATTCATATGTGATGTGAACATGTGTGTATATATATGTATATATATGTGTATATATATATATATATATATATATATATATATATATATATATATATATATATAAATATTGTATGTGTGTACTGTGTGCGTGTACTGTGTGTGTATATGTTATGTATATATGTATATATATGTATGTATATATGTATATATATATATGTATATATGTATATATATATGTATATATGTATGTATATGTATATATATATATATATATATATATATATATATGTATATATCTCATCTCATCTCATCTTCTTCCGCTTCTTCCGCTTAGTTAGGGTCGGGTCGCGGGGGCAGCAACCTTAGCAAAGAGGTCCAGACATCCCTCTCCCGAGCCACTTCCTCCAACTCTCCCGGGGGGACACCGAGGCGGTCCCAGACAAGCCGAGAGACATAGTCCCTCCAGCGTGTTCTAGGTCGACCCCGGGGTCTCTTCCCGGTTGGACATGCCCGAAACACCACACCAGGGAGGCGTCCGGGGGGCATTCTAACCAGATGCCCGAGCCACCTCAACTGGCCCCTCTCAATGCGGAGGAGCAGCGGATCTACTCCGAGCTCTCCCCGGATGGCGGAGCTTCTCACCCTATCTCTAAGGGAGAACCCCGCCACCCGGCGAAGAAAGCTCATTTCAGCCGCTTGTATCCGTGATCTTGTTCTTTCGGTCATTACCCAAAGCTCGTGACCATAGGTGAGGGTTGGAACGTAGATCGACTGGTAAATTGAGAGCTTCTCCTTGCGGCTCAGCTCCTTTTTCACCACGACGGACCGGTACAGGCACCGCTTAACAGCAGAGGCTGCAGCGATCCGTCTGTCGATCTCTCGCTCCATCCTTCCCTCACTCGTAAACAAGACCCCAAGATACTTAAACTCCTCCACTTGGGGCAGGACCTCATCCCCGACCCAGAGGGTGCATTCCACCATTGTCCGACTGAGAACCATGGCCTCGGACTTGGAGGTACTGATCTTCATCCCGGCTGCTTCGCACTCAGCTGCGAATCGCTCCAATGAGAGCTGGAGGGCCCGACTTGATGAAGCCAAAGGACAACATCATCCGCAAAAGCAGAGATGATATCCGATGGCCACCGAACCAGAACCCCTCATCGCCTCGACTGCGCCTAGAAATTCTGTCCATAAAAATTATGAACAGAATCGGTGACAAAGGACAGCCTTGGCGGACTCCAACTCCCACCGGAAACGAATTCGAGCTGCTGTTACCAATACGGACCAAACTCTGGCTCCGGTGATACAGCGACCGAATAGCTCGTAGCAACGGATCCGGAACGCCGTACTCTCGGAGCATGCCCCACAAGATCGTTCGAGGGACACGGTCAAAAGCCTTCTCCAAATCCACAAAGCACATGTGGACAGATTGGGCAAACTCCCATGCCCCCTCCAGAATCCTGTGGAGCGTATAGAGTTGGTCAAGAGTGCTGCGGCCAGGACGAAAACCACATTGTTCCTCCTGAATCCGAGGTTCGACTATCGGTCGGATCCTCCTCTCTAGTACCCCTGCATAGACTTTCCCAGGTAGGCTGAGGAGTGTAATTCCCCGATAATTGGAACACACCCTCCGGTCCCCCTTCTTAAAAATTGGGACCACCACCCCAGTTTGCCAATCCAGAGGTACAGCCCCCGATGACCACGCGATGTTGCAGAGACGTGTCAACCAAGACAGTCCTACAACATCCAGAGTCCTGAGGTATTCCGGGCGGATCTCGTCCAACCCCGGAGCTCGACCACCGAGGAGCTTTTTGACAACCTCAGTGACCTCCACTCCAGTGATGGGCGGACCCTCACCCGAACCCCCAGGGTCTTCCTCTTCCACAGAGGGCGTGTTGGTGGGATTGAGAAGGTCCTCAAATGTATAATGTATGGGTGATTGGTGTGTTGTTGGCAGACTTCCCTAGATGAAGCCACACATGAATGGGGTATCAAGGTGGAGCGAGTGGAGATTAAAGATGTTAAACTCCCTCTTCAGCTCCAGAGAGCTATGGCTGCTGAGGCTGAAGCCACCAGAGAGGCTCGTGCTAAGGTAAGTTTTATCATCAGTCCCAGATGCACAAAGCGTTAAAAAAAAAGCATGATAGATCTTAAACTAATACATGAAACTTTTCATCTACAGAAGTTGACACCCAGAATAATCTTAGCAGTGGAAAAGTCTTGAATTTATTGTAGTTTAAGCTAATAGTACTTATACTTACTCATTATTATACAAGACATATTAAAAATAAATAAATGAAAAATTGCCAGTCTATTTTTAGACATCTATATTAAACTGTGCTTAAAATGTTTTATTAGGAATTTTCTAAAAAGTCATGCTTGAAATATTTACAAAAATCTCAAGCAATTTTATATTTCATCATTTGGCAGACACTTTAATGTGACATGGTATAAATGGGCATATGATGCTGAAGTGTCTTGATCAAGAACTAAACACTGGCAGCTGGACAGTACTGGGATTTCAGATTGCTACCTCTGATTGGTCCAGAAAGCCTAAAGCTGTAACCAGTGATTAAATCCTGCCATCCATCCACCCACCTATTTATGATATTTAATTTGATAATATACTGTAATGTGATTATGGGGTAGCTCGTTATTGCCGTCACACTCCATGTCCCAAGAGTCAGAGTCAGTAACCGAGGATCAGTCCAACAGAACCCATGCCTTCGGCTGTCACCCAACTCACATTGCACCCGACCCCTATGACCCCCTCCCACGGGTGGTGGGTCCATGGGAGGGCGGACCCATGTCTCCTTTTCGGGCTGGGCCTGGGTGGGCTCCTTGGGCAGAAGCCCGACCATCGCCTCTCCTCCAGGCCTGGCTCCGGGGGGGGGACCCCAGTGACCCCAGTGACCCCAGTGACCCGCGTCCGGGCAAGGGAAAGTGTGTCCTTTTATTTTTCATAGAGGTCTTCTGAATCGCACGACCCTACCAGGGGAATTATGCCCCCGACAACATAGCTCCTAGGATCATTAGGTCACGCAAACCCCTCCAGTTGAGGTGGCTCGGGCATCTGGTCAGAATACTTCCTTGGTGTGGTGTTTCGGGCATGTCCAACTGGGAAGAGACCCCAGGGTTGACTTAGAACACGCTGGAAGGACTATGTCTCTCGGCTTGTCTGGGAACGCCTCGGTGTCTCCCTTGAAGAATTGGAGGAAGTGGCGGGGGAGAGGGATGTCTGGGCCTCATTGCTTAGGTTGATACCCCCGCGACCCGACCCTGGAAGAGGCGGATGACGATGATGATGATGATGATGATGATGACGTTATTGCCGTGGTTAGCACGATCACCTCACAGTGGGAAGGTTTTTGGCTCAATCCTCACAGCCTTTCTGTAAAGAGTCTGCATGCTCTCTCTGTGCTTGTGTGGGTTTCCTTTGGGTACACTGGTTTTCTCCCACGGTGGAAAAGTGTAGAATAGGCGAACTGGCCACTATAAGATGCCCAGAGATGTGCATGTGAATGGTTGTTTGTCTCTGGGTCATCCCTATATACGTGCACTGTTTAGAGTTTCTTACACCTCTTACCTGAAGTCAGCTGGGATTGGCTCAAGCTTCCTCTGCAGCTGTGATGGATAAGTGGTATACGTAATGGGTAGATGGAATCTGATAATGGTGGTGATGATGGGAAGTGTTTATTTAAATGCTTGGCAAGATGATGATCAATACAGCTAAAGTTTCCATCCCTTTCTCCCTTGCCAGCTACACATGAATAATGTAAAATATCTTGGGCTTGGCAGCACTCAATAATAAACACTAGCAGTGTTCAAGCTCCTGGTGCTCAATATTAGTCTGGAATTTTTGTATTTTTCTCGTTCATTTCTGATTATACTTAAAGGAGGCACAATTATAATACTTGCAGAGTGTTTCTCGATGCATGAGGAAATGTATATTTAAAAACTTGTGTGTTTTGTATTATAGGTAATCGCAGCAGAGGGAGAAATGAATGCATCACGGGCCTTAAAAGAAGCATCTCTGGTAATTGCTGAGTCACCGTCTGCTCTTCAGCTCCGCTACCTCCAAACACTCAATTCAATTTCAGCTGAGAGGAACTCCACCATCATCTTCCCTCTGCCCATTGACATCTTACAGCACTTGATATCAAATAAATGACATATCAGATAAAGTGTTCAGTAACAAGTTGTACATATCTTATCCTTTTTAACATTCAAGCCTGGATTTAATTCTGAACATCATACACAATATTCTAGTTTTTTCCTTCATTGCACTTAAAATCACATTGTTACTCTCGTTCTGCAGTTATTATCGTTCTGCAGGAATAAAATTTTTTTTTACTTATTGCATCATTAAACATATATACAGCATATATACGTAAATGTAAAGTGTGAGTAGAACTGAGCTAGAAACCGGAGAGAGAAATAGAGATTCCTCGCTACTTCACGCAGTGCATTGCTGGTTTAAAAAAAAAAAAAAAAAAAAAAAAAAAAAAAAAAAAATCGAATTTAGAAATAAGGAAATTAAGGAAGAATTGGGGGAAAAGTTAACGAAAATGCCACAAAAACAAGGCTAATTATGCAAAAAAAAAAACCCTAAACAAACAAAAAACAACCCAAAACCTCCCATCAGAACTAGTTACATTGTTGCATCGCGTATATATGTGTGTCGTCGTCTTCTCATGCAATACCATCTGTATGTGTGTGTATTTATATTTTATTTATATCTTGTTTTTTTAATGTTCAATTGTTATTATAAGCATTTATAGTATTGACTATGTATTTATTGATATTATATACACATGTACGTGAACCTATATGTCAGTAGGGGGGTTGATCCTGCTTCGCAGATTTTGATGGTCGCGTGGGGATCTTGGTCCCAATTAACCGCAGAAAGTGAGGGATCCCTGTATACGCATCAATCCTATTATCCATGCTATTTATCCAGAAGGGTGATGGGGTCGTCAGTCTCAGTTGATTTCCGGCATGAGGCTTTATCAGTTCCTTTTCAATTCCATGCTCCTTTCCATGACTTCAGAGATGCTGTGCATCCAGTGTCCTCCTCCCGACCAGAAACATCAAGGAAAGTGGATTTTTATTTTTTTAATTCGAAATTGCTCTCTAGGTGTGAACAGCTGAAAGCTTAGTCCAGGTATAGGTGAACATATACTTGTATTCATATTCCTATCCTGACTTGCCCCTTTACAATTTGGTGCTATTTAACTAATCGTTGCCATTGTGACACGACTAAGATATAAACTCATGATCTTTTTCACTGAGATATCACTGCCACTTTTTGATTTTTCTTCTTTTTTTTTTTACCCTGACAGGAATGCAGTGTGCACTCACACATGACTTTGACTATAATATTGATTTCAACATTTCTTTACAATTCGGATTTCTGTAAAGCTGCTCTCAGAGTGTTACTTGTAAAAACTGCTATCAAAACAACATCGAATTGAAGATGCAATGCTATGGGTACTGTGTTTTTATTGAATAATTTATAAACCAATACATTAGTGGGATTTAGTAGATCCTACATAGCTGCTTCCTGCTGTTTATATCATATAGGCATCGTGAATTTCAGATTCTTGTAAACTGTAAATAATCACTTATTCTTTTAAAAGTGCCTGATCCATGGGTTTAAGCTTGCAGTTCATTTCAAGGTGACTATCTCTCTCTCTCTCTCTCTCTCATATGTGTCTATATATCTATCTATATATATCTATATTATATATATATCTATATTATATAATATATATATTATATTATATATGTAATATATAATATAGATATATAATATATAATATAGATATATATAGATAGATGTATAGATATTATATAATATATATATATATATATATATATATATATATATATATATACACACACACACAAACATATCTCTGAATAAATTATACAGTATCTCCAAACTGTGATCTAATCTATGCTTGCATGGTTTACAACAACATAATACAAGAGAATCGCATCTTGAAAACATGCCCTCCTTTCAAAGAAAACAAACAAATTTAAATTTTACAGCATAAATGATAACCCAGAAACTGAGAAGGAATAATGTTCAATCCTTAAATTCCTTCAGAATTTAGTTAAATAATAGACGACGGACACACACCTTTTTTAAAAAAAAACAAACTCATAAGCTACTGGAAAACACAAAATGATGTTGTTTTAAAGTTAGACACTGATGAATCATATATGAAATTCGGAAGTTGTTAACCAATATTTCTTAATTTCTCTCCACTGACCTACAGTATGTTTACCTGATATATATATATATATATATATTTTTTTTATTTATTTATTTATTTTTTTTTGATTTGTAGTTTATAAGAGTTTTATATATCTGACAAGTTTAAGCTCTATGAGAAGTTAAAAACCGATATTGTTTAAATATTGTTTGTTCCTGTATAGAATTTAACAGCCTTCAAAAGAACCTTAACCTGAGATGAATTTTTTGATTTTGATAAATAATACATAGTGCAAAATAACAATTCACAAATAATAATACAAAAATACTGAACTCAACACAGGAAAAACAAGACAACAAAAGCTGATTGAGCTTCGTAGGTTTGCGAGTTTGCCAGAAATGTGTAAACACAGTTAGAGATAAGGTCTTCTTGAACAAAATACAATATTCATGTAAAAAATAAGTACACTTACTGTATACTGACATTTGCACATAAATAACACAATTCATGATTATAAATTAGCTTAGACCCCTTAACATAAAGGAGTAAATAATTTTACCTTTTCTTTCCTACTTTTGTCTTTGTATCAGTACATCACTTAAATAAGGTTAGGTATCTGAAATCAGTTATATTTTTTACGAAAATTGTTGTCCACGCAATGAAAATATTAATATATCTTGCTAAGTGACAACACATTGGCTCCCAGTCTCAGCTCTTAGGATCTATTCTTTTTAAGCCGAGTTCATTTGTGAGCTAGTTTGTGTTTGCCAATATAGCAAAGAAAACAATGAATTTTTGAATAATAAAAAAACAACATGAAGCCTGCTTTTTTTTGTTTTGGATAATTATCATGGCTTTGAATTTGTATATTCTGAAGAACTTTTTGGCCATCAGAAGCACAGCTGAAACAGCATTATTCCAACAAGTGAACTAATACACTGCTAAATTACTTATTACAGCAAAACATCCAGACTTTTAAACATAATGTCACACAATAACATTCAGCTTCCTGACGCTTGGTAGCTCATGTGTGACAGAAAATAAAACATCAATAAGATGAGATTTGAACATGCAAGCAGTTTTGGAATAATGTCCTGTAGCTCAAATGCTAATGTTATGGTACTAGCAGCATGATGTTCTCTTAGATTTATGTTAACAACCTGCTGACGTAGCCAAATTTGTCTCCCGTATACGATGAAATCTCTTGGATGTTTCCTTACAGGTAAATGGTTATAAATACAACATCTGTGTTCAAGTTCAAATGGAAGACTTGTGCAGGAGGTTTGTCCAGCATACAAATAGTCCATGAGAGGAATAGCAATGGCAGTAATGGAGTTTGACATGGATTTCTGTAAACATTGCTGACCAAAAGATGAAGGTGCACACACACACATTTTATATATGTATATATAATGTATATATATGTATATATATATATATATATATATATATATATATATATAATATGTATAATGTATGGGTGATTGTACATTTTGTATATGTATGTATATATATATATATATATATATATATATATACATACATATACTAAATGTATATATATATATATATATATATATATATATATATATATATATATAACATATGTATGTTTGTATAAAGGGCTGTTTCATGGTCAGGGTTGTCTTTTTTTAAATTATACATTTATAAGATTATACAAGGGACCCCTTTAAGTAGACACTTGCATACTTGACGACTGTATTTTGTTTATTGTTGTGTAGAGGAAGAGCTATCAGAGGAAACTATTGGTCAAAATTTGGTCAAGTACAGAATTCAATTTTTAATTCTCTCTATTGTAATAAAAATAGTAGTTTTTATCTGACAAAAATTCTGAATTGCACTCCTAATTACTCACTTTTTTTACTTTTGGAGGGATATTTTATACAATCTAGAAATATGTTCTGCTGCTTGTAAACTCTATTTATAACCTTTGGTCATTTGGCTTTGCCGAGATCCTTTGTCCATCAAAAATGTCTTCTCCAAAAAGTAGACATTACATGTGGAGGATAGAAGTGCTTTTTCAGATATTAATTGCTTTCTTTTCAGCAGCATAGTACTGTACAGTGAACCCTCGTTTTTCGCTGGGGTTACGTTCCAAAAAGAACCCGTGATAGGCGAAATCCGTGAAGTAGAAACCTTTATTTATTTTTTTATTTTTTTACAATCATTATACAATTAAATGCTCTATTATACATTGAAACCAAAGAACAAACCTTTTTTATAGGCCCAAGCATTTGTTTAACAAATAAGAGTACTGTATAAACGTTTGTTTGCTTTTTACAAATAACTACTGTACTGTCAAATAATAATTTTAATCATCAATGTGAACTAATTGCGGAGATCAGCACCGCCCCATTGCGACCCGAGTAATTGGATTGAATGGGAGAAAATGAAAAATAAAAGTACAGTCGGACAAATTGTGACTCACATGTACTGTTTTTTACTACTTTTCTGACTGAGCCGCTGCATCCTGACTCCGCTCTGCAGCGTTTTCTTCTTCTGAAGCCCGAGGTGCAGGTGTGGTTTTCGTGAGAAGAACATAGTGATAGGCAGTTGTTGACGCTCTTTTTCTTCTGGGCAAAAAGAGACTTATACACAGACATGCCACCACCGATTATGTTGGAGAACTGTAGTGATCGGCTCATCAAAGGGTCCCAATCGTGAGCTGCTCGCTGAAGTTCAGTGGCCATTCTCAGAATGGTTGCTAAGCGACCAAGTGTTAGTCCATCCTCCTCATCTTTATCCACACTTGTGTCCTCTTCTTCCTTTTCTCTTTCATCATCACTTGGTGGCTTTGTCATTTGGGCCAGGTCTGCATCGGTTAGCGGGCGTGCTTCAGCATCAATCAGTGCATTAATGTCATGCGAAGTCATGTCATTAAAGCCGTCTCCTCAAGCTGTTTTGCGAGAGTCACCACAGTATCTATGACAGAGTGATGGATCTCGTCGAGCGAGCCCCGGTTGGGTTTTGCACTGCCTCTGGCCACAGTTTTTCCAGCAGGCATTCAAAGTTTCAGTTTTCATCTCTTGAATGGCCCTCTGAATATTTTGGAGACATGATGCGATGGTGTATCCACGCCAGTAGTCCTTTAGTGAGAAGTCTTGATCCGAGTCCATAGCGTCAACAAGATGTTGCAGGGTGTTGCGTGTATAGAGAGCCTTGAAAGCACGGATGATGCCTTGGTCCATGGGCTGAATCAGGGATGTAGTGTTTAGGCGGCAGAAATTCGATTTGCATACCATCATATACCAAATCATCGGCGTGACCTCCAGCATTGTCAGCGAGCAGAAGCACTTTAAAGTCTAGTCCCTTTCCTCTCAAATAACACTTGACCTCCGGGATGAAACAGTTTTTGAACCAATCCATATTGAGCGCTTTTGTCATCCAAGCCTTTGCGTTGTGCATCCAGTAAACGGGCAAATCATCCTTTTTTGTTTTTCAGTGCTCTGGGATTTTTAGACCTATAAATGAGCCCAGGCTTAATCATAAAACCTGCAGCATTTCCGCACATAACCAGAGTCACCACGATCTTTTTGGGCTTTAAATCCTGGGGCTTTGGCTTCTTCCTGCATGATGAAGGTGCGGGAGGGCATCCGTTTCCAAAATAAGCCAGTCTCATCCATATTAAAAACTTGTTCAGGCATATATCCCCTTCCTCAATGATCGCTTTAAATGTATTGTTCACGAACGCTTCTGCTTCAGCGGTATTTGCAGAAGCGATCTCTCCGTGCAGAGAAACATTTTTAAGTCCAAAGCGTTTCTTAAATTTTTCAAACCAGCCCTTGCTAGCATTAAATGTGCTTGGTACTGCGTGAACAGCACTTGATGATGGCCCGGTATCTGCATCCTCCTCCTCTTCCCTGTCACTGTCGCCGTCAGCAAAGGCTTGATACAGTGTTCTAGCTTTTGTGCAGATAACATTCGTATCCAGCGTAATGTTTTTTTCTGCAGTCATTAATCCACAAAGCTAATGCAGACTCCATCCTTACCATGGTCTTGTTGCGAACAGTTGCAACCCTTTTTGCATCTTTATTAAAACTTATTGCTGCTGTAGTCCTTATGTTATTTTCCTCCTTCTTTATAGAACGAACGGAAGATTCATTAATTCCGTAATGCCGACCTGTAGCCGCATAGCTTTTACCTTCCTTTAGCATGTCCAGAAGTTGAACTTTTTCTGCAATAGTTAGCATCTTCCTCTGCCTTTTAGGCCCGACCGCAGGTGCTTTTGTCGGTGCAGAACGTTTTGTCGACATAATGGGTTTTAGGGAGACTTGAAATTGCAAGAGAATTTGCACGTAGGGAACATAAATGGCAAGCTGTTTTACGTACGTGTACGTATTAAACCGCAAGCTTATTGACTAACACGTAGAGAAGAAGCAGAGAGACTGTTTAGCCAATCAGAATGCAGAACACAATGCACTATGCAAATCCGTGAAGTAGCGAGACCGTGAAAAGTGAACCGTGTTATAGCGAGGGTTCACTGTATAGCTTATAATTTAAAAATATATAATTGGGAGTGAAATACTTTTTGTACAGTTTTTCATCAGCTTGATCAGCATGTTCATTAAAAAGTGTCTGCTCTGGAAAACCATAATGGTCACTGATACTGTTGTTACTGCAGTTAATAATGCATACAACCAATGTTGCATGAAACCTTCTCAGATAAAGTCAGCTTTTATTATTATTGCTGTGAATTTTTTTTACAAGTGGTGCTAGATTCTAGATTCTATTTACTCTCAAGCCCCTGTACCTGTTACCCTTTCACCCAGTATAATTTAGACACCATTAGCGCTGTAGCTCTGATACGTCACACTAAATATCAGAGTATGATAAGATACTGAATGATAACAAGAAACCACAAACACTAGTTTGATGTTTGCACTACTGTGAACCCAAAAAGTATACCCTGACTGTGAAACAGCCCATAAAGAGATAAAGAGAGAGAGCGAAAGAGAGAGAGAGAGCAATGAGACGATTGTAGGGATAATAGTCTTGAGAGACAAATAGCTTGAAATAAATCACTATAATAAATATATGTTCAATATCCTTTTCAACAAAACTCACTAAAACCACAATGTTATGGAAATTAGAGAGAATGAATGATGAACTACTTTGGTTGTACACGGACAGTGATGGTCACTATTTTTCTAATTTCTCATACACTACAGTATATTTTAAGGGGAAGAAATGTCCATATTAAACAGGTGCAATGCTTGCATTGGTGTGTAATTCTACATAGAGTTTGTATGAACAATAATCTACTATAGATGACATTGCGGTGTTGCAGCAGGTAATATTGACGCCTCACAGTTTCAGGATCCCTGGTTCATTCCAGAGCTTTGGTGAAAGTTTCTGTAAAGTTTCCTGAATTGTTTTGTGTTTTAAGTGTTATAAGCAGCTGTTTAGGGTCTCCGGACCACCTGGAGATCAACGATTTTTAAAACAGATTTGCAAAAAGTGAACATCAGGCAGTCCAAGGGTCCACTTATGATGTGATGAAATTAGAACCTGCCTCTTACGTAACATAGTATAGTCTTGCTTAGTTTGATTTATGTTTTTATTTGTTAAACTGTTTCCCCTCATCTAAGATACTGATATCGATTTTTATTATTTGAAAGGAAGAAAATGCAGTGTAAGTAGTGCGGATAAGGGAGGGGTAGGGATGGGGTGGTGGTGGTGGTGGTGTTGTGGTAGTTTTGGTGAAGGGTAGTGGGTGCTGAGTGTAGTGGCTCAAAATGTTCAAAAGCAGTTCTGGGCTTTCCCTTGCAAGTTTTTTGTAAGGTTACCAAGTTTACTTGCGCCTCCCAGGAGTACGATGGTAAATACAGACGCTAACCGACTTACGTTCGTTCATTTTACGTATTTTTCAATTTTACGTTTTAAAAAAACTGTCAAATTTTGAGTTTAGCATGCTGTCTGTAGTACGAAACGTACCTATGTAGTACGCTGACGTAATACGCTACTTCCACATGACGCTGCATCCATTGTTTACAAACGACAGACTGAACGTGCCCCTCCTTCCCAGTTCACCGCATGTTACCCTTGTGTTAAGACGTCGTCTCTGTGATTGTTGTGTTTACACTGTTTTGCGGACTTTTGTAACCCTAAGCAAATATGGTTGGTTAAAAGCAAAAGCGTAAGCCTACTAGTGATAGTGGTAATCAGAAAAAGCGGCAAGCCATCTCGTTAGAAACGAAGATGGCTATTATCAAGAAAATCGATGCTGGTGAAAAATGTGAATGTTGCATGTTTCTTCCAAATGGCTCCATTGACCATCGGAACCATTTACAAGCAGAAAGATCGCATCATAGAGCATGTTAAAGGTTATATTTGATACTGTATTTGATATTTGATGAATGAATTTGATTAAAATTTATCAATTTGAAATTATTTTGCTTGAATTTAATTTATTTGAAATTAATGTTGATATTATTTGATATAGTTGATATTATTTTACAATGTTATGTTTATAATAATTGATTTAGGGGTGTTTTATGAGATACGGTAATGGTATTTATGGATGTATAGTACAGTATGAACGTCATACGTCACTGGAACATACAGTAACAACTTACGTTTTTTTTTCACCTTACGTTCGGCCGTTTGGAACCGAACTAAAACTTAAGTCGGGGAGCGTCTGTATACTGTATGTATGTATGTATGTCTAATCTAAAGTGTCCCTAGGTGTGAATGATTGTGTAGATGGTGACTTTTGATGAGCCCAGTGTTCCCAGGATCAAGTCTGGATTTGAATCCATGAATGAACCAGACCAGGATAGAGCTCTTACTGAAATTGAATGAATAAATAATTAACTACAGAGATTATTTATCTTGTTTAAATTGCATCATTAACTGATTATCTTATATAAGCTGCAAATTCTAGCCAAAGCAAAGCTTGACATACAGGCCCCAAAGAAGCTAATGCAAGTTAATTGAACCTGCCAATTTGTAAAACATGCCAGTGGTAGTCAGTACTTCATTATGTATGTTACAGGTAGGATAGAAAAATCCACAGCCCAAAACATGCTGTGTTGTCATGTTTATATGATGGAGATTAAAAAGTTTTAAAATAAACAAGCCAAT
The DNA here is from genome assembly GCA_024760905.1 of Plotosus lineatus. Classification (NCBI taxonomy): domain Eukaryota; kingdom Metazoa; phylum Chordata; class Actinopteri; order Siluriformes; family Plotosidae; genus Plotosus; species Plotosus lineatus. The sequence goes on along the minus strand of CM045747.1, from coordinate 16,978,524 downwards.
AGGTCAGCTATCCATATTCTGTTGTACTGAACTGTATTAAATGGAGTCCCATTTGCTCATCTAGAATTAAAATCTGTAAGACAGAGGGGGTTTAGGGGTTCAATTTTAGACACACTTCTCTTAAGCCTCCTGAGATAACCTAGTTATCAGCATCCATTTACAGCACATACAGCTCAACTGATACAGTCTATATCCCAACAGAAAGCAAAGCACCTGAGGTGTCTGCTTGCATTTATGCCTGATGAACGAGCATACATCTAAAATAAAATTGATGAAAAGACAGAAGGAGGAAGAAAGTGCAAGAAAGATGTGGGGGTTCATCTCGGAAAGGGTGGGAGGTTGGATGGTGACCCAGGACCAGGAGAAGGTCGATGGAGTGGCGACTGGTTGGGCGACATGTGTGGGCTTAATTCGCCCGTCTGCAGACGCCACAGCAGCTCTTCGTTTGTGCGACTCAGTCGCTTTTTCTCATTACTCTCCTTCTCCACGTACTCCTGCAGGTTAGCATTCTCCTCAGACAGTTGCCTAAGAGAAAAGGTAAATGATGAACCTCGTGCAAATTAAATCCAATATAATATAAATATTGCATCGAATTGCTTTCTTTTACCATTTGAAATCCAAGTTGTCAAAGCACAATGAATTTCTGATGAAAATTATGATATTTTCTATAGCCTCAGCTCTGACAGTAGATAAATCACAGGCTCACATCACCGTATTTTCCCGGCCCACAAGGCACACCGGATTATAAGGCGCAACACCAGTGAACGATTATTGAACGGTCTCTGTCCATACATATGGTGCACAGGATTATAAGGCACATTAAGCGAAACAAAGGTCAGATAAGTCAAATTTGATTCATCAGAGTAACTCTCATCATTGCTCAGTTGTGACAATATAAAACAATAAACTCACTTGTTCAGTTCATTCCTCTTCCACAAATCCATCAAATTCTTCATCTTCAGTGTCCGAGTTTAACAGTTGCATGAGTTGGACATAAAGGCCGGATCCCTCTATTACTTTTTTATTAATATGTTTTATTATCTATTACTCCCTCACGCATGGCGTCAGATCAATGGAGACTGAGATTAGAAATCTTCCTGGGTCATGACCTCTTAGCCACACCCCTTAAAGGGACAGCGCAATAGTATTGTGTTCATTTCAGAATGAAGGTCATTACTCTTAAGGAGCTGGATCAGTGTTACTTTATATTCAAGAAGGTTAATCCGAGGTCTTTGGAGGACACCTGTAGCAGGGCTTTATCCCAGTACAGGTATACCTCACCCTACATTGTTAATTGGATCCAGGAGAGACGACTTAAGTCGAAAAATGAGTTAAATCGAATAAGCTTGTCTCTATGCTAGCCTAGGTTACGCTACTCCAGATTTACTTGTCTAGACTAAACAGAAAATAACCATTCCTAGTTCTGTACTTTATTCATGAATGCAATTTTCAATATGGTTAATAACGTTGCGCCTGGAGCATACGCGTCGGATCCAAAGATGCAGGAGACCATGTAAGAAGATTCAACGATTTTATTTTGCACTTTGGAAAATCTAAATCACTGGAAATAATTAATCGATGAAAACTGGTCGAGCACGAAACAGGATACCGGGAGTCAGAGAGATACAGAGGCAGAAACGGAATCACTGGGAAGGCCAATCTTCTGATGTCGGAGGGACATATTTATGGCTTGCTGATTGCTGATTGCTGAATGGAAACAGGTGCGCTCTCTGGACCTCACCTGCAGGTAGCAGCCACGCCCCTCGCCAGCACTTGCAATGAATGAAGTTAACGCCTCCAGCCAGCACAGACCATAACAAATAAGATCTATTTCATTAAACTTTATTTATTAAACTTTTTTTTTTTTCTATACTTTTTTGAAAACCGACGTATAATAGAGAACAACTTAACTCGAAACGACTTAAGTCGAGGTATACTTGTATTTGGACATAAATCCCGGATCCCTCTAACTTATGACCTGTTGACACCAATATCTAGCAGTTGGAATTCTTTGGTTAATCCACCGGAATGATGCCAACCTTTGAATTAGTTTGCTTCACTTGGGTTTTGACAGTGTCACTGAGATGGAGTCGTGCGGCTTCATCCACAGATAAAGTGCACCATCAGTTTTTGAAGATTAAATGCTTTTAAGTGCACCTTATGGTCCGAAAAATATGGTAATGTACTACTACAAATAATAATAATAATAATAACTGTTTTTGATTGCAGACAGAAGTGTACTGCTTCTTGAATAAAACAATAATTAGCAATTATGTGCCAAAAGTTATGGTGGATGTCGCCACCTTGGTATAGTCCCCAAGATGGAACCTCTTAGGTGCACATGTTTTCGTATATAATACATAAAAACAATATATATATATATATATAGGATTTTCTGAGTAGATCCTTCCGTAGGAGAGTGCTCAATACTTTTTGGTAGAGCAAATAAACAAAAATAAAAGGACAGGACAAAGACTTTCTATTGAAACTCCATTTATCACTACAGATCTGTTTCGAGGGGTGGTAAAACCATCCTCTCTCTTCAGGTGATTATAGAAGAATGATTACAAATTAATCATTCTTCTATAATCACCTGAAGAGAGAGGATGGTTTTACCACCCCTCGAAACAGATCTGTAGTGATAAATGGAGTTTCAATAGAAAGTCTTTGTCCTGTCCTTTTATTTTTGTATATATATATATATATATATATATATATATATATATATATATATATATATATATATATATATATATATGTGCCCCCCCCAGTGCAGCTAACTGGGTTATCAAAGGCCGGCTATGTCTCTCACTGTCGATGGTGAGAGGTTCATGTAAAAGAACCATTGCTGACTTTCATAAAGAGTAGCTACAAAGCCGTTAGCGTGTTTCTACGACCGACCTGGAGAGGGATGGGCTCCGCTAGGCCAAATCAGCCCAAGTCTTGCCATGAAGGCGCCCCAACGACATCCTTGGATGTTAAGGGATAAGTGAGGTGAAGAAGTGTACAGATATGAACAGACCTGGACATGGCAAGGTTAAGGTCTATTCTCGCCTTTAGGTCCTCATTCTGCTGCTGTAGGACCTGAACTCGCTCCTCCAGAAAAGCATTCTTCTGGGCCTGTGCAAAGACACCAAAAAAATTCAGAAGTTCAGATTTTTAAATATACAGTTTTTCACTCACTCAGTTGTTGAACTGCTTAATCCTTTGAGGGTTGCAGGCAGCCAAGTGCCTATCTCAGCCGCCAAAGGTGGAGAGCACCCTGAACAACTTGTCAGATTACATATAAAAGCATTCACATGTATACCTGGGATCATTTTTTTTTTAGAATTCAGTTTTCACATTGAAAACATTTAGAAATGACAGAGAACCCAAAGAGACCCTGAAGCTTGTTGTATGATAGCCGCACAAAAATAAATCAGATGTCCTGTATATTATGTACCCTCAGGTTGAAAATATCTTGAAATACTGGAAGTAAAAAAAAATAATAATAATAATAATAAACAAGTTCAATATTAAAAAAGATTCTAGATCATTTCCATAATATAATGACAGTGACCTTCAAACCCCATAACAGTCCGACTTTACACATGAGACTTCTATTTTAATCTGTTTGTACTGTAAGATAAAACCTCATTTATTTGTCTTATTTGATTCTAATTATTTTAAATTGATGCAAGGCAGATGAGTTTCAAACGATAATTCCATTTGTAACCATGGCTACAGCACCTGCCGTCGAATCATACTTTACTTTCACGTTCCACTTTTCTTCCAACACTAACCAGTTTCTCCAACTCGGATATCTTGACTTCTTGTTGGTGGATCTGTTGATTCTTCATCTCCAAAACTTCTTTGAGACTCTTAAGATCTTCCTCTATGTGCTGATAAGGAGCTAAAGCTTCCTGAGTATATATAAACACAAATTAAATGTGTACAATATTAAAAAAGGGCGTGTCAATTTGCACATGAGTGTATAGCACAGAAAAATATAGCATGTAGGGTGTGTTTGCAGACAGCATTGTTAGATACAGACGCCTGGGAGCTTGTCCAGTCTCTACATAGTGTTATATACACTTGGGGTATATAATCACATTGTCTACCTTACCTGAATGCTACCCAAACCGCGCAATCTAGGTTGGCACTGGATGAAGGCGCGGTTCACCTGAACAGCTCGCAAAACCAACACAGAGCCAACACACATACAGCATTCGCAATCACACCTAGGGACAATCTGGGACAGCCAATTAGCCTAATATACACATCTTTCCACTGTGGGAGGAAACTGGAGCACTCGGGGGGAACACATGGGGAGAACAGGCAAACTCCACACGGAAATACTTAAGGCTGGGACTCAAACTCAACACCCTTTTGCTGTGAAATGGATATGCTAACCACTACGTCACTGTGCTGCCTACCTATAAAAATATGGAAACTAAAACAATTTTGAGAAGATATTCATAGAATTTACCATATAATGACGCATTATACTGACGTAAATGCAAGTGAAGCTAGATGTAATACCACAATCTGTTCATCTGTGCTTCGGCGCAAGGCTTCCTCAAAGCGTTTAGCTCGGTCACTCAGGCTACGGTTCTGAAATGTCAGTGTGTCCACCTGATCCTGGACATACCACATGAAGAACATGAAAAAAAAAAAAAAAAAGACTTGTCATCAGAACATCAGAAAGGTAATGTACAGTCAGTGCTAGGAAAGCAAAATACAGTTTTTCTACCTGCAGTGACAATCTGAGTTTTTCAAATTCTTCCTCCAGAGATTTCTTCTGCTGTTCGTGCGCCATCTTGAGATCTGTAAAAACAAACTTGATCAATACTTATCACCTTTTCCTTTTGGCCTTTTCCTTTCTCAGGGGTCACCACAGCGAATCATCTGATTCGCATACTGTATTTGATTTTGGCTTAGGTTTTTTTTTTTTTTTTTTTTATGTCGGATGCCCTTCCTGACACAACCCTTAAGCAGGGGGCAGAATCACGCTGACGGCTATGCAGCTACTCTTTACAAAAGTCAGAAATGGTTCTTTTACGTGAACCTCTCACCATAGACAGTTATAGACATGGCCGGCCTTTGATAATCCAGTTAGCTGCACTGTGTGTGTTTTTTTTTTTTTTGGGGGGCACTGACAACCTTGTGGAGAGTGGGACTTGAACCCCCAACCTTAGGATCAGCGATCCAGCGCCCTATACCACCAGGCCACCAATACTAATGAAGTCATGAAATAAAATAAACCAGAATTTGAGTGTTAACAGGTCTTTAAAAACAATCCAAAAATTCACAATGTTAAATTAAATTGGTAAAAATTTCAAGCTACAAAATTTTTACCACCAACAAATGCAAATTACATTCAACTTAATTAAATTCTCCTTATTTTTAACACAAAGTAATGTTTTATTCTGGGCACTCTTCCATGAAGCCATTCTCTATGGAGTGTACGGCTTATTGTGGGCCCATGCACACATACACCAGTCTCTGCTGAGGAACTCTGCATCTCCTTCAGGGTTACCTTTGGTCTCTATGCTGCATCTCTGATTAACGTCCTCTTCACCTGGTCTGTGAGTATTAGTGGGCAGCCCTCTCTTGGCAGGTTTGTTGTGTTACCATGTTTTTTCTATTTGAAGATGATGGATTTGATGGTACTCCATGGTTGGGATATAAAAAATATCCAATTCTTTGATGATCCCATGATCCCTTTCAGAAAAGGTGTGTTCATACTGACAGATCATGCAACATTTAGATTGAACACAGATGGACTTTCATTTCATTTCTGATTTTATCCTAATTAGGGTTGCGGGGAGGCTAGCACCCACCCCAGCCAACTCCGGGCGAGGGCAGAGTACACCCTGGACAGCTCGCCAGGCCATCGCAGGGTGGAAACATGCTGATGGCTTTACAGACGACTCTTGTCAAAAGTCAGCAATGGTTCTTTTACATACCTCACACCATAGACAGTGAGAGACATGGCTGACCTTTGATAACCCAGTTGCATCCCATCCCACTGGGGGGGCAGTGACAACCTTGTGGAGAGTGGGACTCGAACCCCCAACCTTTGGATCAGCGATCCAGCGCCCTATACCACTAGACCACCACTGCCCCACAGATGGACTTCATTTCACTAATTATGTGACGTCTGAAGGTAATTGGTTGCACCAGAACTTTTGCGGGGCTTTCGCAAAGGTGCTAAATACATACGCACATGCTGATTTTCAGATTTTTATTTTTAGAAATTATTTTTTTATATACATTTTTTCAGATTAAAAAAAAAATTTCATTATAGGTTGTCTTGTAGCAAAACAGGTAAAAAGCCAAGCAAGGTAAAGAAAAAAGGTAAAGAATACCTTTGCGAGGCACTGTATCCTTGAATAATTATGCAACTTGATTAATTAACGCAAAACAAGTCAGATATGCTCCCAATCAAAAGATATTTTGAATTTTTTAAAGAAATAAACTCCTTGCAAAAAATATTACATTAACTGAAGCAGAGAATCTTCTAAATGAACCATTTTGCCTTCTTTCTTTAAGCCTATACAGTAATCAGATTCTCATTATGTTCTCGATCACATTCTATTGTGGTATATATTGAGGTATATCTGCGAGGCATTTGAATTTGGCTATATAGCTGGCAAAGCCAATCATTCCATTTGCAGTTTGGAAAAAAAAATCCAGTTACATACATCTGGGTTCATAAGGTCATCTTATATGAGCCTACAAATTTGTGCGATTCCGGTCAGTAATAACAGAGGAATAGGACTGTAGGAGTGCCTTGACAATGACCGGACCCCACAGAATTGTTTCCATTGTCATGTAGTATAATGTTGCCAAATTTCGTTTAATTTCATCCATGCATGATTGAACAGTTGGATCTTTTTCAGTCATTGGAGGCATAATTCTGTTCACAAATCGAAAATCGGGAACCATGGAATGCAAACTGTTGTCCACAAGCAAAGTCCACCAAGTTTTATACGATTCTGATCAATTATAAGGGAGGATTCATACATTTAAAGCCAACCTCCCACGGCATTAATACAACAAGGTGATAAAGAGTCTAACACTTGATACCTCCAGTGTAAAAAAAAAATAGGTGGATGTGGTCGAATCAAGATGGAGTAAGAAGGACATGGTAACAATGCAGTAAGAAGTAGGACATAATAACAATGGCAGTGACATAGCAATGGACCCAATGGACCCAATGGACATAACGAAAACAAGTAGCGACTTCACTAATGTACTGTAAGCATGGCACAGACTTCATTCTTTCATTTTCTGAACCGCTTAATCCTAATTATTGTTGCAGGGAGGCTGGTCCCCATCTCAGCTGACTCCAGGCGAGGGCAGAGTACACCCTGGACAGCTTCATGGCACAGACTTGCTAAAGTATATGTAGATACAAGAAGGCTTGCAGAATGAATGAAAAAGCATAGCGAATTTCACCATGTTTCAAAAGACTGGATAGAAAGAGCCCCGATGTCAACGGTTGTCACTGCTGTCCCTCCCCCCAGTGCCGCTAACTGGGTTATCAAAGGCCGGCCATGTATCTCACTGTCTAAGGTGTGAGTCATGTAAAAGAACCATTGCTGACTTTCGACAAGAGTAAATCGCCGTCAGCATGTTTCTGCCCTATGATGGCCTGGCGAGTGGTCCAGGGTGTACTCTGCTCTTGCCCAGAGTCAGCTGAGATGGGCACCAGCCTCCCCGTGACCCTAATTAGGATTAAGCAGTTAAGAAAATGAATGCATGAATGAGTTGATGGGAAATATTTACTGTATATATATCGCTGTAAACGTATTTCTGCACTTCGATGGCCTGGCAAGCTCCAGCAATCCACCAAGTTCCCTCAAGATCATCACGAGTCGATCCTATGACTCATCACACTTATCACGATTCTCTCAAAACACGGAGATCATAGAACATCTTGCCCCAGTGTAAACCCAGAATTAGAAGCAGCGAGAAGCCGGCATAGACATAGTATGACCACATCCTCGCTGCTTTCAGGTTTCAGGACATAGTGTGGTTTTCATGGTTTCATGTGAGGGTGATGGGGTTTAGCAAATAGAATGAGTGCATTACTACATACCCCCCGTCTTCCCATTGCTGATACAAGTTATACCATAATAAGAAAAAAAGTATATCTGTCCAATTAGAATCAAGTATTCTGCATTATGGCGTGATATGTTTATTTGTAAAATGGTACATTATCCATGCTCAACAATAGTAAAGGTTCAGTATTGCCTAAAACGACTCACTTTTGACTGTCCTGGCGTGCTCCTCCTGCAAAGTGGCCAGTGTGGCATTATGAGCGGCCTCCATCTCCTGCATGGCTGCCTCATGGCTCCCATCCATCTCTTCCACCTGAGAAACCAGGTTATTTTTATTAGTGCAGAAATCCTTAACCTTGGAATTGTGAATACAATAACACTGGCTAAGTGTCTGACCTGCTGGTGGTGCTGGAAGCTGAGCTGTTCAAGCTGGCGGTTCTGCTCCTGCTGCAAAAGCTCAATTTCCATTTGCTGCTCTTCCCTCAACCTTTCTTGCAGTTCCTGGAGCTCCTGCTTCTGCTTATCCTTCAGCGTCCTCAGCTGCTGCTCAAAAGTAAGCTCCAGCTCGGCCTTCTCACCCTGCAAACGCTCCCACCGGCCCACGCTGACCACTATGTAGAGGGTCAGGCAAATAGAATTACAGAAAGAAGGGGAGCGTGTGTGGCCTGATAGATTTCCTTACATTCATTTTTCATTTTTTTAGTATTAGGTAGCTGACACGATGACATCACGCCATTATTTCAAGTAGTCTATGTACTGAGGGGTTAGTGTACACTAGGGTGAGTCAAAGTGACCTCATCTCCACTTACCCACTTCATCCCTGATCCTGGTAAGCTCCAGGGACAATTCCCTCTCTTTCACCAAGGCATTCTCATTCTGCAACACACGGATAAAAAGGAAGATATATTAATACATGCAGATAAAAATAGTGCACATTAAATCAATGCATACAATTTGCAGTAAAAATGTCTTATACAGAGTTTATTTATTCATTTCTGATCCCTAAAAGATGTTGTGATGGCTGTGTGGTGATTAAATGTTAGCTCAACCATGCCTTTTGCTAGCATGGTGGCATAGTGATTAGCATGCTTAAGTCAAAGCAAGAAGGTCCTGGGTTTGAGCCGTCTGCATAGTAAGGACACTTAAATGTGTAGTCTGCATGGTTTTTCCTGTGCTTGCATGGGTGTCCTCCAGGGCCTCTGGTGTCCTCTCACAGTCCACAAAGACTTCAGACTAATTTCCAGTCTAAATTATCCTGGAGATCAATGTTGACTGGCACCCATCCCATAGTTATACAGCCTACAGGCTCTCTGATGAAGAGAGATATCGCCCGTGTTAGTGAGGCTCAAACAATAGAAAAGAATCTAACACGCAATACTATTGCGAGATAATTCAGTTTTCTGGCATAAAATTAAAATATCTTGTAATATAATTTTTTTTCATTATAATGAGAAATATCTGTATTTTTCACTTATTCTTCATTCTTTCTTTATCAGAATCCTAATAAGTTAGATTTAGCTCAGTTGGTAGAGCATCCGCTTTGTCCTCCGGAAGGTCGGAGTTCGAATCCGGACACATCATACCATAAGACGTTAAAATTTGGGAGTTGTTGCTACCTGCCTGGCGCTCAGCATCAAAAAGGATAGAACAACGCAATAACTGGCGCCGCACGGTGGTGACAGGTGCCCGAAGCGTAGGAGGCGCCGGGGAGCGCTTTGAGCCTGCTATTCAGTGTGGATGGAGCGCTATATAAATTTAACATAATACAATACAATCATGGGGAGGCTGATGCTCATCTCGGCCGACTCTGGGCAATGGTAGAGATACCCTGGACAGCTCCCCAGGCCATTGGAGGGTAGAAACATGCTAACGGCAACCAAATGTACCATTGTTCACAAATGACAACAATAGTTCTCAATGCGTCTCACCACAGACAGTGAGAAATATGACATGGCCTTTGATAACCCAGTTAGCCTCACTGTGGACAACTGTGACAACTTGACAATAGTGGAGTTTGAACCCCCAGCCTTTGAATCAGTAAGCCAGCACTCTACCAGGGTAGCAGTTAGTGCCCTCTATAGTAATTGGTTTCCACTTATTATAAAATTTATAACTACATTTTTTTAATTCAGTTTAAAGTTTCAAAGCTATACAGAAAAACATTTTTCATCATTGTTTTATGTATCTTTGCCAATATTTCTGTATTTTCCTGTGAAATAAATACATAGGAACATCAACTAAGTACGATTTGAACAAAATCAGTGCGACTGAAGTATGATGTCAGCAAAAATAAGTGTGAAAATTTATATAAAAGAAATAAAATATCCTGATTTACTCCTATTGATGTTCTGGTTGGTTGGTTGAAATGGCCTGACGACACAAAAGAAAGAAAGAA
>CM045747.1:16943081-16965581 GCA_024760905.1 Plotosus lineatus | reverse complement strand
TTCGTACAAGTCACCCTCAGTTCACAACACTTGACCATGGATGAAAGATGCCTTTATACCTTGAGTCTCTGTCCACTAGTCAGTAAGAGTAACTAACAGTAAAAGTATTATCTAGTGTATATAATAACCTAATGAACAGCAAAGGTTCACTTTCATCCTTTTTCTGTAACAGGGACGATGGAACCTATCTCAGCAGACTTCAGAGTAAACAGCTTGGCATGGCCAACACCCACACAGCCATTCATACTCAGGAAACCAGAGTACCCAGAGGAAACCCACACAAGCAATGGAAGACCATGCAAAGTGCACCCAGAAATGCCTTCGCTGGGCATTGGGTTTGACAACTGGACCTTCTCGCTGTGAGGCAGATGTGCTAACCACTCGTCCAGTGTTCATGTTCATTTTCTGTAACCGCTTAATCCTAATTTGGGTCGCGGGGGGGCTGGTGCCATCCCAGCCGACTCCGGGCGAGGGCAGAGTACACCACAGTTCGCCAGGTCATCGCAAGGCGGAAACATGCCGACAGCTTTGCAGCTACTCTTGTCGAAAGTCAGCAATGGTTCTTTTACATGTCTCACACCATAGACAGTGGGAGACATGGCCAGCCTTTGATAACCCAGTTAGCTGCACTGGTGGGCACAATGACAACCTTGTGGAGAGTGGGACTTGAACCCCCAACCTTTGGATCAGCGATCCAGCGCCCTATACCACTAGACCACCACTGCCCCCTTGTCCAGTGTATCACGCAAATATTTAAGAGTAAAATTATATTCCAATCTGCTCATTTTATAGAAGGTCCGATTAGTCTAGGTCTCGGAACTGGGACGGCACAATGGCGTAGTTGTTAGCACGTCCATCTCATAGCAAAAAGATACCAGGTTTGAGTCCTGGGCTTGGGGGTTTGGGTGTAGAGTTTGCATGGTCCACCTGTGCTCACGTGCGTTTCACTCACTCTGAGTACTCCTGCGTCCTCCCACAGTCCAAAGACATGCATGTTTGACTAATTGGCTGACCCGAATCGGTCATCGGAGTGACTGTGAATAGTTGTGTCTGTGCGTGTTGGTCCTGCAAAAGTCTTGTGAACTGTTCAGGGTGTACCCTTCCTTCAGTGTCGATTGAAATGGGCCCCAGTCTCCAGAGACCCTAATAGGATTACATAGCATTGGCGAATGAGTAGGTGCAAGAGCATTAACTGTCCTGTAGTAACTGTCCACAGGAGCAGATGGCGCTACAATAATGAGACAATATAGGTGAACAGACATGCATACATGCGTCATATCATTACCTAAGTCACAGTAGAGTGTAACATAGTGTTTGCTTTACTGGCATGAGTGTGTGTGTTACCTTATAGCAGAAGTGCTGAGTGGTAATCACCAAGACATCCATGCAGAGAGAAGTTTTACGAAGTTGGACCTGCAGAGCAATGATCTGCTTGGCCTGCTCTGCACAGCGCTCTTTCAGTCCCTGTACCATCAATATGCGTTCATGCTCAGCATCGAATCCCTCTGTTCGGCCTCCGAGTCGCGCCACACATGACTTCTGACGCACTGACACACATCGATACAAATGGGACAACTTTACCGACATTCCATCGACTGTATGTGACTTTTTTCTTGTTCACCCAACCAGACTTCCATTAGTTTTGGAAAACATGGAAGACAGAGCAGTTCCTTTGATACAGGATATGCATCTGCTAAAATGTATGACAGATGCAAATGAAGCTATAAATTAATTTCTTCACGGATGGAGATTAACATGTACACGACCCACGTGAGAAGTTCATAACATATACATAATCACAAACATCACTGAGTCGTCCGAGTGCATGAATCAGAAATAAGATCTGACCAGACACGGGTGACATGACATTCACAATCAAACACAAACACACAGACAAGTATTGATGAGTATTAAGGGAGGAAAGGAGGAATAAATTAAATGAATCTAGGCGGTATTAATTATACATAAACGCTGAGTAACAGAAGAGGCACATGAATGCATGAAGAAAATACTGTACAGATTTAAAAAAAAAAAAAAAAAAAAAAAAAAAAGTGGGACATCTACCATAGTCTGCAGTAAAATTTTCCTAAAATTTTCACTGCTGTCCGGTTATGAACATATTAAAAATAAATATATTATACTCTGATTATTTTACATATTTAGTGGTTCACACACAGTGTTGAAGGACAAGCCTATAATGATAATTTCTTTATATTATGTTGCAACGATAACCCCAGGAGCCATGCACAGGGTAATTAGATACGAAGCATGCATGTGGGCGGGGTAATCAAGATTTTTCTCACACACACACACACACACACACACACACACACACACACACACACACACACACACACACACACACACACATACATAAAGGGACATTGCACTCACTAGGGGAATGAGGCTTGGGTGAGACCACTGCAAATCTCTTTGGAGAGGACAGAGGAGGATGAGCAACATCTCCATCACTTTGAATTTCCTTTCTTGCAGCTTATTGACAAGACACAAAGAAAAAAATAATATTGTATTAAACACATTTTTAAAAAATGTTATGCCTGTTGTTTTATCATCATCTTCATCATTTACTGAATCTCTTAATCTATTTGGGTTGAAGGGGGCTCTCAGCCAACACCGGGTGAAGGTGGGGTACACCTTGAATAGTTCACCAGAGAATCACAGACCTAACATACACAACAAACATTCAATAAAGCCTCCAGTGCGTACTGGAGTACCCGGTCGAAACCCACCCAAGGATGTGAGAACATGCAAACTCCACTCAGAAACGCCTGAGCTCAGGACTCGAACCCAGCACCTTCTTGTTATGAGATGGACATGCTGACCACCACACCACCTTCTCAACAGATTCATCAGTCAACAGTAAATCAACAGATTATCAGTCTTGGTAAAGTTGTTGAGACAAAAAAAAAAAAAAAGTTAAACATTTTCATTATGTCTATGTTATCATAATAAATAAATGGCTGAAGTGCACTTAAGCAAGGTACCTAACCCCCAACTGCTCTCTGCTCTTTCCCAATGGGTGTGGCAGCCCACTGCTCGAGTGTGTGTGTGTGTGTGTGTGTGTGTGTGTGCTCACGTTGGATGGGTTAAATGCAGGATAAAATAATTTCTCCTGCACGATTAATACAGTATATATATATATATATATTTAAAAAATCCAACTCCCCCATACACTCCTATTCCAGATGTATAATGAGACACTTGAATCTCACCCATTGCAAAACCATGAGTATTAACATGAGGTGAGTCTCCTCTTTTCTATCATAACCACCACTTTCCTGAAAAGTCTATATGGATATTGGGTAGTGACTGTTCATTCAACCAGAAAACTAGTCAAGAGATTGGGCCCGGATGTCAGGCGAGAAGATCTGGCATGCAGTCAGCATTCGCATTTTATCAGTGGGGCTGATATCAGGACTCAGGCCACTCTTTCACATAAATATTGGCAAAGCGTGGTGTCTTTACAGATCTGAATTTGTGTGTTGCAGTGAAGACCGGAGTCTATATCAGCCCACCAGTGCCTGGAAGAAGCTCAAACAAGCACAGAAGAGAACAGTCAAACTCAAAACACAAACAGCTGAGTCCGGGACCTGAACCCAGGACCTTCCTGCTGTGAGGCAGACATGATACCATGGTGTTGTTTCTCTGAAATCTCCAAAGAGATTTACATTCTATACAACTGTTTACTGCAGATCATAGAGAAGAAACGTTCTAATAGCAGTAATGGTCAAGTGGCCACATACTTTTGGCTATTAAGTGCACCTTTTCATGTGTAGCTTCTCTCTCTCTCTCTCTCTCTCTCTCTCTCTCCGTGTGTGTGTGTGTGTGTGTGTGTGTGTGTGTGTGTGGTTTATTTGTGTTAATTGTATACTCAAAAATGTTTCCTGACTAAGCTGAAGAGTTTCCTCATTTAAAATGCTGAGCTTTGAGTCAATTTTATGAGTTTGATTTTTTTTTTTCTTGGTCTAGAAAAATTTGTCATTACTGCCCAGGGTTAAAGTGAATATATTACAGGTGTAATAAGTACAAAGTTTGAAATGAGAAAAATGCCAGTGTATTATTTTATGTCAGAGACAGGGTTAAAATAAGCTCTTTCAACTCTTGTCCCTTAACATCCAAGGATGTCGTTGGGGCACCATCATGGCGAGACTTGGGCTGATTTGACCTAGCGGAGCCCATCCCTCTCCAGGTCGTAGAAACACGCTGACGGCTTTGCAGCCTACTCTTTTTACGAAGGTCAGCAATGGTTCTTTTACATGCTTCTCACCATAGACACTGAGAGACATGGCCTTTGAGAACCCAGTTAGCTGCACTGGGGGGCACAGTAACAGCCTTGTGGGGACTTGAACCCCCAACCTTAGGATCAGCGATCCTGCACCCTAATCACTAGACCACCACTGCCCTTTAGTATACAATTTACAGAGAATATATACACATAACTGTGGTAGGCCTCCGTCAGTCCCGAAGGACCATGGCTACGCTCTGGCTGGCTGGTATCCCGGCTGGTGATACTCCCCAGTGCGCAGAGCCCGGGTAGGGAGTAATGAGGGACAGGCTGTTACCCAAGCAGCAAGTCCCCCGTCTCGGCGCCACCGGAAGGATCCAATGGAAAGGCAAGTGCCGATACGACTGGGTTCCAGTGCCGCTGCAGGAGAGAATCTACGGTCAATTTAGAACGGCCAATTAACCTACAGTGCACGTCTTTGGATTGCGGGAGGAAACCGGAGCACCCGGAGGAAACCCGCACAAGCACAGGGAGAACATGCAAACTCCACACAGAAACGCCCAGGCCGGGAATCGAACCCGGGCCTTCTTGCTGTGAGGCGGACGTGCTAACCACTACGCCACCGTGCCGCCTATATACACATAACTAGTTTAATATATATTATGATATTCCAACATATTCACACAATTCAGCTCTAGATAGAATTGATTCAAATTCAGAAATCATGAAATATCGAGAAACCAAAAGAGACTGAACAGGAAACTGTGTTATGGTTTATAAAACTGTGATGGTACAGAAATACTTGTATTATATCATATTTTCCCACGGATAATCATTTATATTAAACCAATGTTTAAGTTTGTGTTAATTTTATAATACTAAAAAACTTGACTGTGATTGGTTTCTCAGAAGTTTACTGTCCGCGTAATCAGTAAACTTTTATTTTAATTTATAGGCTTGAATGAACCATATACTGTACGGCCATTCCAGTGTCGGAAAGGGTCACCTCATGTGCTCTAGTTTGTTCTCCTTTTAATGAAATTTCAGTGTTGGACAGCACTGTGACCAGCAGGTGGTGCACTTTTCCCATATTCATATAAGCTATTTCTGCTTGAAGCATTGCAGCAAATCTTGTGGGAAAACAACCAGTTTTTCCCTTATTCACTTTTCAACCACTAGATGTCTCTCAGCAACAATGCACCTTTTTAAAAAATAAATAAATAATTCCAAGCGCATGATGCAGACATCCCCAACAAATTTCACCTTTCTGCATCATACCAAGCAAAATTGCTGACTGGCTGTCTCCTTAGAATTAAATTCAGCAAAACTCGTACTCTGTGGATATGTAAGATGATTCCGAACCCAAAAGACTGACAAGATTGTAGGATGAAAACTTGGGTTTTGAAATGTATTT
The DNA here is from genome assembly GCA_024760905.1 of Plotosus lineatus. Lineage (NCBI taxonomy): Eukaryota > Metazoa > Chordata > Actinopteri > Siluriformes > Plotosidae > Plotosus > Plotosus lineatus. The sequence goes on along the minus strand of CM045747.1, from coordinate 16,959,921 downwards.
AATCATTGTTGCTGGTTAAGTTGGAAAGGTTATCAGTGTTGTTGTCTCTTGTATTGTTGTTTGAGATCTTAGTCATGTTATTGTTTCAGGTGGTTATGTTAGTAGTGTTGTTGCTATTAGTGGTGTTACTAATGTTCTGGCTGCTGGTATTAGTGTTTTTGTTGTTATTGGTGTTTCTTGTATTTTTATAGGAGCTGTTCGTGTTATTGTTGCTGTTGGTTGTAATGTTTTTTTTTTTGGTTGTTGCTCTTGGTAGTGTAGTTTTGTTGTTATTGTTTCTTGTATTATTGTTAGGGTGGATTGTTGTAGAAGGTGTTATGAATATTTTTTGTTGTTGGTAATGATGGTTCAGTTCATCCAGTTCATTTTCTGTAACCGCTTAATCCTAATTAGGGTCGCAGGAAGGCTGGCGCCCATCCCAGCCAACTTCGGGCGAGGGCAGAGTACACCCTGGACAGCTCGCCAGGCCATCGCAGGGGGGAAACACACCGACGGCTTTGCAGCTACTCTTGTCGAAAGTCAGCAATGGTTCCTTTTACATGCCTCACACCATAGACAGTGAGAGACATGGCCGGCCTTTGATAACCCAGTTAGCTGCACTGGGGAGGACAGTGACAACCTTGTGGAGAGTGGGACTCGAACCCCCAACCTTTGGATCAGCGATCCGGCGCCCTATACCACTAGACCACCACTGCCCGCTGGTAATGATGGTGATACTCTTATTGCCGCTGCTGGTAGTGGTGGTGGTGGTGTGGTAGTGGTGGTGGTGGTGGTGGTGGTGGTGTGGATTGTGTTTCTTGTATTATTGTTGGAAGTGTTTTTTGTGTTATTGTTGCTGTTTGTTGATTGCATTGCTGTCGCTGGTGGTGATAGTAGTGTTGCTGTTGTTGTTGTTGTTGGTGTTGATGTATTATTGATGTGATTGTTGTTCTCAAATCTGGCAGAGTTTTTAATGGTAATAGTCAGGGATGACATAATGTGACGTAACAGAATGATGATGGAAAAGAGAAGGCAGGATGAAGCTAGACATACACAGCAGCTGTAATAGCAGCTGCATGTCTACATGTCTGTGCAGCTAACATTCCTTGCATTGCACAATGTATGAATGACACCTGCAGAAGTAGAACAGCCTGGTAGACTAAATATATGCTCTTCCACCAAGCTATTACAGATGGGAATAAGATTACAGCGCACTAACAGGATCGGACGCTGATTAGGTTGTGAGAAATTACTAATGACAAAGAAATCATACTACAGGCCTCTGAGACACAGGTTTATTCACGGTGTATGACAGGGTGTTAAGTGTGACTGCTACCGTAGTGATCGTGACATGTTCTTGACAGCACCAAACCACTGACAACTAACAGCCTTCCATGTGTTCCTTTGCTCACAGTTTGTGAGAATTACTGGAGAAATGTCGAGACAGACCCATCCATAAACACACTCACTTTATAGAAACTCCTCATCTGCTAGTTGAAGCACATCTGTATGATTTGAATATCTGTCTGCTGTAGTCAATTCAACAAGCCTAATAGCACTGTCTGTCTTCCTTTCGGCTTTTTCCCTTTTACTCGGGAGTCGCCACAGCGAATCATTTTGATTCGCACGTTTTAATTTGGCAGAGATTTTTACGTCGGATGCCCTTCCTGTCACAACCCTTTTAGCAAGGGACAGAAACACGCTGACGACTTTGCAGCTACTCTTTTACGAAAGTCAGCAATGGTTCTTTTACATGCCTCTCACCATAGACAGTGAGAGACATGGCCCGCCTTTGATAACCCAGTTAGCCGCACTGGCGGGACAGTGACAACCTTGTGGAGAGTGGGACTCGAACCCCCAACCTTTGGATCAGCGATCCAGCGCCCTATACCACTAGACCACCACTGCCAACAAGCCTAATAGCACATATCATGGAATTTATGAATAATAATAATAATAATAATAATAATAATAATAATACCACTCACAGACAAATTAGAGTAGGCAGTTAACCTACCGTAATCAGTATGGTTTTGGACTGGATGAAGAAGCACACACAAGCACAGACGCAAACTCCATACAGAAAGTTTCTGGTCAGATGCAAAAATTGAATCCAAAATCTTTACACTATTAGGTGACAGTGCTGCACCAAGTATAACACTATACAAACCTAATAATAAACCATTAGAATAAAAAAGTGTGTGTGTGTGTGTGTGTGTGTGTGTGTGACTCGTGTGGAGGCTGGAGCCTACTCAGTCAACATTAAGTGAAGGTTCTTACTGCCTTCAAATGCATCTGAGCACAAATAAAGGTCAAATTATTAAAATGTAATTAACAGCAGAAGCTTAGCTTCTCTATTGGAAAGATGACTGATGTGCTAAAAAAAATAATAAATGTGAACACTGTGCGTGAAGAAATATTAATCGTTGGTATGGAAAATATCATTTCATTTTAAAAAGGCCTTTGCTGTCATGTGCCTTTTTAAGAATTATTTCATGAAGCCATTATCTTGGGTCTATTTTGGAAAACAAATACAGTGGTACCTCACCTTACGAAATACCCAACAAATGAAAAATCCAAGTTACGAAACGCATTTAGCTAAAATTTCCGTCTCTGGATACGAAAAAAATTCATGTTATGAAAAAATTCAAACAATGCGCAAGTTGCTCTCCCATTGGCTGTCTCCCAACACCCATACTTTATCTCCATAATACCCATAATGTTTTTCATGTGCCTTTGACCCATTGTTCTTTCAAGGAGTTCTAACACGCGTAAAGAACAGAGTTACTGTTGTTTCGTGAGTTTTTCGTGTGTGCTCATTGCAACTTTATTTTTTGGCTCAGGCTTTTAACCTTGCATAAACATTTGTAAGATTATAACTCTGCTAAGAAGACATGGTCAATGCACATGATTCCCACACATGCACATGATTCCTAGTGAAAGTGATTCCCGGTGTGAGTGAAAAGAAGAAGCAGGCTCGTAGCATGCGGTTGAGTGATATCGCAAAGGAATATGGCTGAAGCCCGTCTACCATCGGTATGATATTGAAGCAGAAGGAGGCATTAAAAGGTATACTTTTATAATTTTTAAAGGGTTTAGGGGGTAGTATTGGGGGCCTTTGAACGAATCAGGCCTTTTACATGTAAAATGTGGCTCAACTTACGAAAAAAATCAGGTTATGAAACCATTTCTGGAACGGATTAATTTCGTAAGGTGAGGCACCACTGTACCAACAAAAATTCCAACTCCAACAAATCTATTAATGGTAATCTATTATGATAGATGTATGGCGGTATAAATCTATATCTCCTATGTACAGCAGGGACCAAAAAAGGGAGATACTACAGGTTGGCACAAGTTGGATAATGTAGGACTGCAAACTCTCTGTGTAACTCATATTGACAAATTACAGAGCTGAATGAGTCACATGACCTCAGTTGTTTGAAATGGTTGTATTTTGTTAGATATCAGCCATCACCTCAAAGACGACACTGAAAGTGAGAGAAAATCTAACTGTGAAAGTTTCCAGAGTGCCATTCTAGGGCACCTCCATCGCACACTACACAGTACACATCTGCTATACAGCTGTTGATTTTCAAGCAATATTAAGTTCTTGAAAAAACATACAGTAGTAGCAGAAGATTTATGTTTAGGGGATTCTTCTTCTTCTTCTTCTTCTTCTTCTTCTTTTCCTCTCAGCTTTTTCCCTTTTTTTCAGGGGTCACCACAATGAATCATCTGATTCGCATGTTTGATTTGGAATAGGTTTTTAGATCAGATGCCCTTCCTGACACAACCCTTTAGCGAGGGGCAGAAACGCGCTGACGGCTTAGCAGCTACTCTTTTTACGAAAGTCAGCAATGGTTCTTTTACATGAACCTCTCACCATAGACTTTGATAACCCATGTAAGCTGCACTTGGGAGGGGGGGGGGGGGTTCGACAGTGACAACCTTGTGGAGAGTGGGACTCGAACCTCCAACCTTAGGATCAGCGATCCAGCACCCTTTGCCACCAGGCCACCACTGCCCATGTTTAGGGGATTAAAGGTTGAAAAAAAGAAAGAAAGCTTTTTCCATTTTATCGAATTTAATTAGCTATCATTGCCTTTACAAAAGGTATTTTATTAATTTTAAAATAAAAAAAATCTCCCTACAGAAGATAGTTGTTTCTGCGTACAGTATATTTATTTATCTTAACAGCATGTATGTATATTTATGAAATGTAGTATAACATCAGAATGCACTTTCTTCTGCATCATACATCAGCTCATTACTGAAGCTCTGACAAATACGTGCTAATGATTTAAGAGACTTTTAATTTATTTAATCAATACAGTACTACGATAATTTAAAGCTCTAATCCACACTTACATGACAGCAAATCCTGCTTTGGTGTCTCTCTTTGGAAAACAAAGGTAACAAATGGGACAAAGTATCCAAGTAAGGTTAACATTTCAGCATCAAATTCGTCTTCGAAAAATAAATAAATAAAGTCCCCTGGCTTATTTATCTATATGTACTACATCCTTCACATCACCGAACTCTTCTTTCTGAGCTGCGAGCCGTTAAGATGGCAGTTGCCGGCTACATCAGCAGTGTGTCAACGGATGCTAAAATCAACCTGGAACACCCATGCCCGTCACAGAGTAATAATTCAAAGATGTATTTAATGCTGTAATCACCGGACACTTCACATCAGATTATCGTCAGTGTCCCTCACAATGAACTTTATCATGCCAGAAAGCAAAAGTAGCCAAGGTGTGGAAAAGAGACCATTTCGGGTGTGGACGACAGCTGTTCTTTTATTTCCTATTCAAGCTTTCCATTTGTGCTTACTGGCCCCAGTGACGAAAAAACCCAACAGGCGTATACATGTAAATAACGAGCAGACAAGTTGTAGATAGCAGGATCATAAAAGCAGGCAGCACTAGAATGCACCACCACCACCACCGAACCTCCAGCTGTCTAAGAGCCAAATGTTTCCTATAGGATTAGACAAGCTTGAATTTCTCTCAAAGTCATAGTAGGGGTGAGAAACTCTAGATTTTGAGGAGACACACTCTTCTATTCGGACGTCTAGTCTGATCTTCACCAACTCATGCAGTATACTGTAATCAGTGGATTGATGGTGTTGTACTGGTTTACTCTAATGTTAGACTCATAGATTTAATACTGTGCAATATACATACTGTACATCATACCATTATAAATTCAAAAGATAGAGCAAACCTGTGTATAACATACAAGTATTATCTGATTATAAATTTATAACAGTGGCTGATGATTTGGGATGGATTTGTGTGTGTGTGTGTGTGTGTGTGTGTGTGTGTGTGTGTGTGTGTGTGTGTGTGTGTGTGAGAGAGAGAAAGATATCCTCAGCATTTTCTCTTACTGCAGTTATGGACTCAGCACTACTTCTGCAGCAGACAAAAACAATGAAATGAATTCACGACTGCGTTTTGAGAAAGATGTCTACAGTGAACCCCGAGGCACAAACTTCTATCACAAAGCACACACTACAAAATACACTAGAATCATCTTCCACCTCAAACACACATTAACAATGTCCCACATCATCTCTACCTGCTACATCTGTCATGGGAAATAAATTAATGCTGAGATACACAATTTGACGAAACCTCTCACCATCATTACTGCAAACATTCTATCACACCTTCAGCATGTGATGGCTCAGCAGTGTATTTAAATATTATGAACCAGTCAGGGCGGCACGGTGGCGTAGTGGTTAGCACGTCCATCTCACAGCAAGAAGGCCTGGGTTCGATTCCCGGCCTGGGCGTGTCTGTGTGGAGTTTGTATGTTCTCCCCGTGCTTGTGTGGGTTTCCTCCGGGTGCTCCGGTTTCCTCCCATAATCCAAAGACATGCACAGTAGGTTAATTGGCTGTTCTAATTGCCCGTACATTCGCATCGTGCAACCACTGCACTAATCCTGCCAAGAAAACCTCCATGAAGATGATAACCAGGGTGTTATCCTTTATGGCGGGTCGCCAATGGTCGTTCTACGACTCAGGCACTAGATAGATAGATAGAACCTGTCAGTGGCCAAATCAAGAGATTTCTTGCAGTGCAAATTATTTCTGTGTAGGCTACCAGTGTACAGCGTTTTTTGTGATTGCTGATTATAGCATGGCAGTTCAATACTGAACCAATTTCAATCATTATGTCACCAGTTAAAAAATATGCCGGAATGAAGACGATGGAGGAAATATGGCCCAATTTAAATACAGGGATCCCTCGCTATTTTGCGCTTCAATTCATGCAGCTTCAGTGAATAGCAGGTTTTTTTGTTTGTTTTTTTTTTTTTTTTTTTTTAATATTCATCGAATTAAAAAATAAGAAAATTGAGGAAGAATAGGGCAAAAGTTAAGAAAAATTCTGCAAAACAAGGCCAATTATGCAAAAAAAAAAGTTTAATTAATTAATTAATTTTAAAAAATGAAACAAAAAAACAACCCAAAACCTCCCAACAAAGCGACTTATATTTTTATGTGAGGTGCGCATCTGCACGCGTGCGCGTCTGTATGTGTGTGTATTCATATTTTACTTACATCTTATGCATTATTTTTTGAAAGTTTGCTATTATAAGCATTTATAGCATTGAATATGTATTTATTGATATTATATACACATATAAATGTATGTATACGTCATTCAGAGGGGTTGATCCTACTTCGCGGAATTCGGCGGTCGCGGGAGATCTCGGTCCCACTTAACCACGGAAAATGAGGGATTCTTATAATAGCAACATTTCTTGTTTAAATAGTTTTCTTTCTGGGGGAAATTCAATCAGAGCAAAGATGCAATTTGAACATTAATAATTTCAATTCGGGGTTTTTTTTGTGTGATATTGTATTTTTTATTTACCGTGAAAATAATTGTGGATTGTGATTTGTTTTTGATAAATGTTGAAAGCATTTGGCAAAATGACATCAACCACATTATAGAGTGGGTTGGCAGACTTGATGAAAAGCAGTAAAATTATGAGCCATTCACACCAAAACAAACACACACTCAAGTCAGAGTATAAATTCATACACCCACTTGTGTTATCTTGGAACAGAGAGAGTTGTAAGCATTCCATAATATATGCACATATTAATTTCATTTCATTTCCCAAACCACTTTATCTTTTATCAAGGTCGTGGGGAGGATGGAGCCCATCCCAGCCGACTCCGGGGAAAAGAATGGTACAGTTTGAACAGCTGTCCAGATCACTGCAAGACCAACACGCATGCCACCATTTACAATCACGTTCACACCTAAGGGCGATTCAGAATATCTAATTAGCCTAATGTGCCTGTCTTTGGACTGTGAGAGGAAACCGAGATACCCGGAGAAAACCCACACAAGCACAGGGAAAATCTGCAAACTTGACACGTAAACACCCTCATCAAACACAGGGGCCAGAACCCGTGATTCTTCCTGTGAGCGAGACGTGTGAACCAGTAGAACACCATGGTCTGTCTGTCTTCCTTTCAGATTTTTCCCTTTTACTCGGGAGTCGCCACAGTGAATCATCTGATTCGCACGTTTGATTTGGCAGAGGTTTTTACGTCGGATGCCCTTCCTGTCACAACCCTTTTCAGCAAGGGACAGAAACACGCTGACGGCTTTGCAGCTACTCTTTACGAAAGTCAGCAATGGTTCTTTTACATGCCTCACACCATAGACAGTGAGAGACATGACCCGCCTTTGATAACCCAGTTAGCCGCACTGGGGCCAGTAGAACACCATGGTACGCTGTATAAAAACATGTACGTATTGTTAATATTTAAACGTTATACTGCAAAAGAAAATTTTCAGAATATTTTACCAAAGGATTTTCAGACTGCTAAAACTAGTGTCGGGGCAGTGGTGGCCTGGTGGTAAAGGGTGCTGGATCACTGATCCTAAGGTTGGTTGGTTCAAGCCCCACTCTCAATTGGTTGCCTCTGTCCCCCCAGTGCAGCTTGGAGGTTATCAAAGGCCGGCCGTGTCTATGATGAGAGGCATCTAAAAGAACCATTGGTAGCTTTCGTAAAAAGTAGGCTGCATAGCTGTCAGTATGTTTCTGCCCTTCGATGGCCTGCCTGGCGAGTTTTCCAGGGTGTACTCTGCCCTCACCCAGAATCAGCTGAAACGGGCACCCCGCAACCCTAGATAGGATTTAACGGTTCAGAAAATGAATGAAATGATAAAACTGGTGTCAATCAGTCTCTCATTAAAACTGATAACGCTGCTAAAAATATGACCATGCCTGCATTGAGAAAACCTTCCGTGTGTGTGTGTGTGTGTGTGTGTGTGTGTGTGTGTAAGAGAGAGAGTGTGTTGGGGGAGGGGTTAATCACCCAGAGAAGCACAAAACAACTTGTAGATTAATGATCGGCATTATTCCCTAGCAACAAATAAACTGGAGGAACGACGATAAAATCAAATCTACAGTGCCAATCAAGCCCATACTGGACACAGGTTCACCAACCAAAAGGGAGGCAAGCTCACAAAGGAGAGAAATCTGTCAATTGTTTAACCTGTCACTGTTCTTTTTGCCATTAAAATTATTTCAATGGGAGATTTAAACTGATCAGAATGTGCAGCTTCATTCCTCTGACAATTTCCCTCTGCCTCATTAATGTCACTTCCAGCTCCCACCCCCTTTTCCCGTTTGTTCTTTCTCCTATATAGGAGCACATTACATCACTGTTGGCAAACCCTGGTGTACAATACACTGCATGCATGTGACATTTGGAATTGATAAAAAAAAAAAAAACCTTTTGAGCCCTTGGCACAAAATCATGCATGTTATGATTATGGTTCATTATCTATGTAATGAGAATAGCAAGCCAAAATTCATTTATCTGCTTTTAATGAATTTATCTGCTTTTAATGCTTTTAAAATCTATGTAGCAAATTATGTGTCCTCTGCAGAAATAATACAGTATAAGCCACAAAATAGTTTAACTTTGCTGGTTTTCTCTGGTATTCTCAAATAAGAAAAATCAAAAATGATCTAAATTAGCACTTCTACAGGTAGCAAGATCGTAGAAAGATCGTCCCGGGTTCGGGTTCCCTGCTCAATGTTATTCATTCATTCATTTTCTGAACTGCTTAATCCTAATTAGGGTCACAGGGAGGCTGGCATACATAGCCGACTCCGGGTGAAGGCGGAGTACTGTACACCCTGGACAGCTCGCTAGGCCATAACAGGGCCATGCTTGTGTTTATATATACGGTATATTTACATTTTGCTATAATGTACTAATAGTGTAAGGGAAATGATTCCTTCTGCATGTAACACATCCACAGTGAGCACAAACACACACATTTAACTTACATTAACTAGCATTTCGCTGCCACACACATTGGGGGTGCCCGAAAAGCAGTTGGGGGTTAGGTGGGTTAGGTGCCTTGTTCAAGGGCACTTCAGCCATGAACGAGGAGGACGGGATGGTACAGCTCACTCCACCATAATACACTTTTCCTGCTGGTTTGGAAATCAAACCACCAGTGTCCTTTCGGTCCCAAAGCCACTTCTCTTACCATTAGGCTATGACTGCCCTGCACTAGGTTCAGGGTGTACCCCACTTTTGACCAGTGTCGCTTGAGATAGGCTCCAGCCTATCCATTCCAAATAGGATTAAGTAGTTTGGAAAATGAGTCAGAGTGAGTGAGTCAGAATACAGTTTATTGTTTTTGAAACCTTATACCTCTTTTCAAAAAATACATGTGGTACACATGTTACATGGATATGACATAATAGCCTAATAATCTCAATTATGAGTTTCTGTCTGGGCTGTGAAGGATATTCGGCTAACTTCCTGTTTCAAATTTCCCCTTGGTGGGAATGTGTTTGAACTTGTGGTGTGTGTGTGTGTGTGTAATGGTGCAGTGAGCTGTTCAAGGTATACCTCACTTTTTCCCAGTGTTATGTTATGTGTTATGTAGTAGATTTATATTGCGCTTTATCCATACTGAATATTATGCTCCAAGTGCACTGGGGAATGTTTAGTTAATGATGATAAGTCTTTGTTGTCAAAGTACATTACATACATGAAATTTGGTTTATGTGCTCTGGGCACATGTCGTCACTGTGCAGCACCAGTTATTGTGTTGTTCTATCTTTTGATGCTGAGCGCCAAGCAGGAAGCAACAACTGCCAAATTTTAACATCTTATGGTATGACGCAGCCTGATTCGAACTACCACCTTCCAGAGGATAAAGCGGACGCTCTACCAACTGAGCTAAATACCCGGTGAGATTGACTGAGATAGGCTTCAGTCTCCTGTCACCCAATAGTAAAATTAAGAAAGGAAGGTTCACCACGCATCTCACCTCAAAAACTTACTGGATCAGGTACGAAACAGCTCAAGAACAACAATAGTACAAATATACAAGAGAGACTAGACAGATAATGGGGCAGTGGTGGTCTAGTGGTATAGGGCGCTGGATCGCTGATCCAAAGGTTGGGGGTTCGAGTCTCACTCTCCACAAGGTTGTCACTGTACCCCCCCCCCCAGTGCAGCTAACAATACGTACATTATACAACGTACCATGGTGTTCTACTGGCCCCAGTGCGGCTAACTGGGTTATCAAAGGCGGGCCATGTCTCTCACTGTCTATGGTGAGAGGCATGTAAAAGAACCATTGCTGACTTTCGAAAAGAGTAGCTGCAAAGTCGTCAGCGTGTTTCTGTCCCTTGCTAAAAAGGGTTGTGACAGGAAGGGCATCCGACGTAAAAACCTCTGCCAAATCAAACGTGCGAATCAGATGATTCGCTGTGGCGACTCTCGAGTAAAATGGAAAAAGCTGAAAGGAAGACAGACAGACTAGAGCACACGGATAAACTAACAGCCTTAATGGGGCAAACATTTCGACACTGCCGTGTCTTCATCAGGGCCAAACAGACCAAAGACACAGGCAAACAATACATAGAAAATCTGAAACAAATGTACAAATCTCATTGGTCCAACAGGATTTCAATTCTGTTGGTAAATGATTCAGGAGAGCGAGTTGCCCAAGGGCCATGCCCCCAACTTCCTGTTAGGAAGGGCAAACATGGATTATTCCCAAATTTAGGAAGGACAAAAAACATAAAGTGCATGTACATAGACAAGAGGAAACATTACAGTTGTGCATAATAAAGGGCAAACACCAAGTCTAGACAGAAGGGTATACATAAAATTAGTTGAAAAAATACATTACAGACGCTCCCTGACTTACGTTTGAAAGTGAACGTAAGTTGTTACAGTGACGTATGACGTGTGACGTATAACGCTCATACTGTACTATACATCCATAAATACTATTACCGTATCTCATAAAACACCCCAAATCAATTATTATAAACATAACATTGTAAAATAATATCAAATACTAGTATATAAAATAATATCAATATTAATTTCAAATAAGTCACTTATTTATACCGAGTCACTTTACATGAAGCTTAAACCAGCTTACATATGTAGGTATGTCTAAACTCAAAATTTGACTTTAAAAAAAACCCGTAAATTCGAAGAAATGTAAAACGGATGAACGTAAGTCAGGGAGCGTCTGTACTGTATAGTACTTGAAATACCCAACATAAAGTTATGTCATTACATAGGCCACTTGACCACTTAAAGGAAACATTTGGCAACTCCCTCTCCTGGACTGGTTTGGCTTTTATCGGTGTGCTATAATCTCATTTGTCCATTTTTAGTAAGATTAGGCAGTTTGGCAAATGAATGAGTGAGTGACTAGTATGCTGTCAGGCCGTATACAACATTTCTATTTCTCAATTAATTATTCTAAACTGTCCCAAGGTTAAAAAGCATCAATCTATGCATGAGACTAATCAGAATTTAATAGTATAGTGTCAACTCCTATTTTTCCCCCTAATCCCACTTTTCACACAAACAGCAACATGGAACCTCCTGTAAATAATAATAATAATAATCAATATACCCCGGAGTTAATTCCTCACATACTACGAAATTCAAGTCTAACGAGCACTTACCATGAGGAGGGCGGCTTGGGCTGCTATGAGTACTTTCATTGGATTGGTTACTGGACACAGAGGACACACTGGCACTGCGAACAAAGCCAAAAGCAGCCAGGCGAGCAGCAGGTAGGTGGGAGAAGCCCGGTGGGCGGAGGCCAGACTGAGCTGATTTGGGAAGGAGGGTCTTGGGAGCGACCTCTAATATAGGTTTCTTCGACTCTCCTTATTAATCCATTTGAAAAAAAAAAAAAAAAAAAAAGATTTACTTAGAAATTTCATCCATACACTTTCAACACAAGATACATAAAGGGTGCTAAACTATTGGCACCCCCCATAAAAAATAATCACCAATCAGCCATTAGTAAATACATTTTAATTAAATTAATAATAATTATCTCAATACCGTGGCACTTGCCAAAGAGTGGGCTGAATTATGCAAAAAGCAAACAATCAGTTTCAAAGTTATTAAGTTCTCAGACGGAAAAAATTAGCAAGTTTAAGGGTCTGCATTGTGATGGTTAAAGACAGGTCGTCTGGGGTGTTCAGAGTATGTAGTCATAAGAGCCTACCAAAGGTGGCCCAAGGAGGGACATCCAGTAAATGCTATGTTTGTTTCTTGCTATACTGTATGTGGGCCATGGACCAGTTTGAAGATTTTAATGGAAAAGCTCATCATTCACAATTGCACTCACACCGTGGGGCAATTTGGAACCACCAATCAGTGCAGTGTACATATTTTTTGGACTGTGGGAAAAAACTGGAGTACCCAGAGGAAACCCACACAAGCATGGGAAGAGCATGCAAATTCAGAAACGCCCAGGAGTCGGATACAGGACGTTAATGCTGTGAAGTGAATGTGTACTGCGCTGATGTGCCATTATGGCAAAACATAATTTATTTTTAATCATGATCTATTTTTCTCCTAACAGGTATTATAAACAGAAATCCTCATTCTCAATTCAGCTTTCCTTTACAAAGCAGGACATAATCAAATCCAAATCTAATAAGGCCACTCATTTTATATTATCTGGTTGACGGGTCCACTGAAGCACTGGCAAAAGTGCCGCTAAAATAACAATTTTTAACTTTTTAAATTTATTATCCCCCCCCACCGATCTCTGTATTGTCTGCCGATGTGAAAAAATATCAAATCTTAATCAGACACAAAATCGTATCTATAAATATTACGTAGAATTTTGTGTGTTCGCCTCGAGATTGCGCTTACATCTTCATTCGCATCTTCATTCGCACTACATTCTCGCATCAGGTATCGTGAGTTGAGACTCCCAGCATGCTTTGCGAGTGACTCTAATGAACAGATAATGCATTGTATTGAGACATATATAATTTGCGCAATATACTTGATGATATTTCCAGAACTTCTAGTCATCAACCACATATTATACATGAAAAAACTTTAAGTGATGAAATCTTGCTGTGCTATTAATATCAACAAAATAACAAAACAATATATATATATATATATATATATATATATATATATATATATATATATATATATATATATATTTTTTTTTTTTTTTTAATATTTATTAATAATAATAATATATTTCAAAATTGTAAATAATAATATTTTAAATTGAGTGGCCTTATTTTTTTTTTATTTTCGTCACACTATGGAACCTGAGGATAAGCACTGGCTTGATGAGCAACTAGGCTCAGTTGTAAAAAATCCCCAAAAAACTAGACTCACAGGGAAGCTGGAGATATCTTCAGACAGCACAATTTTACTTCACTACTTGATGTTAAATAATGGCCTATTTAAGTTATTCAATTACCAAGGAAAATGCTTGAACTAACCTGTGGAGTCTTGGTGGCCATATGTAGAGGGCCCTGTGGAAGATGAGTGGCTTAGAGGTGAAGTTGACCTTTGACCTGTTATCAGCATCCTGGCTTTAGTTGTAGGTTGTTTTGTGACTGCTCCAAGGCCAAGCTGAGGCCTTAGAGTCCTTGGTGATCGATGGGCACCGGCTGCTTCATATGCACCAAGGTGAACACCTCTTCCTACCTAGAAAAACAAAACAAAACAAGGAGGTTATTTTAAAATCTCAATAAAGGAAGGGCAAAATATATACAGAATTATAATGCCATTCCAAAACCATCAGTGTAGTAATCATTATTTTTACAAGAATTTTTACCTCATGGAGATATTTGCCTGGGAGTTCACCATGAAAACTTTCTGATTTTCCTATCATTTTATGAGCTATACTATGACCTGGTGGTCTGATGCCGGACACCATTAGACCGGGTGCTGAATAGTGTCCTGATTTCTGGAAGTCCTGCCGAGGTTTATCATGTAAGATATTGGAGGAGCTCATCACCGGTGAGCTTCTGGATCCTGTGACTTTTTGTTCCTTTGTCGCCGGCATAGTAGAGTACGGTGAAAGCCTTGAAGGCAGAGTAGAAGCTTCATATGGACTCTCTGTAGAACGTGGTTTTGGCTGAGGGCCTTTACGAACATAAGTGATGATTTTTGGGCGGACATTTTTAGGCCTTTGAGGAGGAGAGGATTTCATAAATTCAGATTCTGATTTAGATTGCTGAGAGGCAATTGGCTTTGGGATGCCACTACTGAAATAGCTTTGACTTGGAAGCTTCAAACCACTTGGGAATCTTTGTGGAGAACCAGAAGGTTCCTGGTTTAGAATTCGTGTGCTCACACTCTTGGCTGGTGAAGAAACTGGATGTCGGTTTGGGGAGCCGGTTGGCTTGGAAGATGGAGAAGTAGAGGAATGTGACGCGCCCCATGGTATTCGTCTTTCCAGGCTGGATGGGCTAGCACTCTGAGTTCTGTCAAACGATGGCTGTTTCTGGCACAGTAAAGCTTCTGCTACCCCACTGTGGCTGGATGTTTCTGTTGAGTCTGACTTGGGGGATCTTTGAATCATTTCTACAGGCTCCTCCTTCTGGGGTTTTTCGTATTTTATTTCATGGCTCAGATCGTGAGGAATCTTGTTGCACACCGAAAAAGAATGTGTGTCATCTGAGCCGAAGGATTGGCAAGATTTTTGCTGAAATGAAACTGTTTTTGGATCTTTATGTTTACTTTCCTCCTTAATTGAATTCGGGTGCTCCTCTGCAGCATCTGTATTGTTCCCGTTGGCATTTTCTATTGTATTGTGCTCATTTTTATCACCTGTGATGGTTAGTTTACATTCATTTGTTACATTTTTTATCTGGCCTGAGGATCCTGTGCAAGTTTTTACAACTTGTTGATCAGCTGCTTGGTTTTCTTGTGCTTCTAAAAGGGGTTTCTCGGGTAAAACGGTAGTGTTTAAATTGAGATCTACATGAGTTCCTTCAGTGTGTGGAGAACTTTTGCTCCTATCTGAGATGGTTATACAGGATTGTGATGCAAGACTGGACATTGTGGAGTAACAAGACACAAATACATCATTATCTGAGCTAAACTCAGCCCGAGAAGTGCATGTCTCCATCTCTTTGCTGATGGGCTTGTGTAAAGCTACACCTTCCTCCTTTGTTGCCAGTTCTATGTCTGTGTGAACATCGACTTCAGGTTGAGTTTTGGAAAAGGTCCCTAGTGTTGTACTTTCATCTTTAACAAAACTGTCCTCTGAATCGACAAGATACGCCTCCAGTTCCTGGCATTCCAACATCTCAAACTCTGCCAGTTCAGGATCATCATATTGAGAGTCTGTGCCCCAGATGATAATTTTGTCTTGCTCCTCAGAGTGAGATACAAAAGAAGACTGGGTAGCAATGTCCTCCAATGTTCTAGTTTCTTTACTCTGAATCTTATTTGCATTGGCATCTCCATCCAAAGAATGCTCAGTGCACCTGTTGTTGTTTCTGATTTCTTCATGATCATCCTGAGAACTGGATCCAACAGGTCCAACAAGCTCATCATTTATGCTCATGTTTCATTAAGAAACGTTGCCTCTATGCTCGATGCGTCTGTAACATTGATATTAGTGTCATTTCTCTTTTGGGAATTTGAGATGGTTTTACAAACACGCTTGCATCTTTTATGAAGGTAACGTAATTGCTCCACTTTGTCAGATGAGAGAAGTTGTTGTTTTCACCAGCTGAAGAGACAAAAGGAAAAAAAAAAAATCACATTATGGCACAGGGCGATTAAGGCTGTCAATGAATTAATTAATTACTTTAATACAGTACACAGTACCAAAATATAAGTTGGTTAAATGATATCGTTATGAATTTTATGCCATTTTTAAAAGTTTTTATACTGAATCATTTTCTTTAATTAAATATTTGTCCCTTAAGTTCTAGAAAAATATGCACTACATAGATAAATTTAATGTACACATCAAGTTCCGTTCATTTTCTACAACCGCTTAATCCTAATTAGGGTCACGGGGAGGCTGGCGCCCATCCCAGCCGACTCCAGGAGAGGGCAGAGTACACCCTGGACAGCTCACCAGGCCATCGCAGGGCGGAAACACGCTGACGGCTTTGCAGCTCCTCTTGACAAAAGTCAGCAATGGTTTTTTTACATGCCTCACACCATCAACAGTGAGAGACATCGCCAGCCTTTGATAACTCAGTTAGCTGCACTGGGGGGGGGGGGGGGGGGGGGGCAGGGGCAACCTTGTGAAGAGTGGGACTCAAACCCCCAACCTTTGGATCAGCGATCCAGCACCCTATACCACTAGGCCACTAGGCATTGCATATGTTATAATTAAAATTTTCACTTTAATCAACTACATCAAGGACGACCAGGAGTACGATGATGACTACAATGACGACAACAACAATGACTATCACTACTACTACAGTGACTATTACAGTGACAACGACAACTATGACGATTGACTACAATGAGGATGATTATGGCTACAACGACTACAAAAATGACAACCATGACAACAACAAGGACT
>CM045747.1:16818081-16938081 GCA_024760905.1 Plotosus lineatus | reverse complement strand
AAGAAGATAAACTGGTTGAGGAATTACAGGATTTTCAATTAATGCGTGAAAATGAAATGCCAGTGTTCAGAGAAAAGATGAGGTGTGATGAGTGGTGGCATCAAGTGATGACAATGTCAACTGTGATGGGAGTGAAGAGATTTTCCTCTTTTCACAAAACTGTTGCAGGCAGTGCTGACTGTACCAAACAGCAATTGTGACAGTGAAAGGGTATTTTCTATTGTAAAGAAAATCCACACTGATGCCAGGTCAGAATTGATCAATGAAACTGTTTGTGCCCTCTCGGCTATAAAATTGAACTCAGACTTTGTTTGTTACAAATGCCATCCAAGTCCTGAACTTTGTAAAATTGGAAAGCAAGCAACATACAAGTATGTGCAGGAACATACCTAAACATCTGGTGTAATTATTAAGCAAGCAGCATTAGTATATGTCACAATATTTTTAAACAGTTGTTTTTATCAGCTGATTCATAAAACTGTATACATCCATGAATAAATAAATAAAAAAAATAAACTTGTTTATTGAGCAATGTTCCTTTATAAAAAAATATGCATCAATTCTTGGGGCCGCAGCCCGGCCGCGCAGGGGGTGCGGTGTCTCTGGTGAAAATTCTCCCTATTTCAAAATGTTGAAACTTAATAAGTATGTTGTTTACATCTGAATTACTGAATTAGATTAGGTTGATGAGAGCACTTCACCCTGTGTAACCTATAAGGCACCGGCCTGCCACCTCATTCTATGTGGCCCTCAAATGCTTTCAAAGTACAGTATAGGACTGCCATAGATTCCTTGGAGGAACCATTATAACGAAACATAATTCATTGTCTTTCCACTAGGTGGCGGCAAACTTATTTCAAGTGTCATCAATGGCTCAAGAAAGATTGTAGACTCTTATTGATACAACTCTGCAAACTCGGGTGGCAGGATGGAGCAATGGTGATCATGTGGAGAGACAATCCAGTGATAGCGGTGCTTGAACCTCTGTAATTGGGATCAGTAATCCACACAGGGCCACCACTGCCCTAAAAGCTTCTCGAATTGCAAAATATGTCAAATCTTGAGGCAAATGGAATACAACAGCATAAGATCCGAAGCGGTTCCACTCGAGTCAAGTCAGAACAAGAATTTATGGCTACAGAAACTGAAAACTGAAGAAGACCATGGGAAGCTCTTGACCTGTACTTGCATGATTTTATGAATTATGTTCGTGTCAAATGATTACTTGACTGGTTCAAATGGTAGATGTGTTACTCATAAAGTAGCCAGTCAGTGCGCACTAATAACACTTATCAAAGTACGGAAGATGTCAAGAGTACCAACATTGAGCCATAGAAAACTCAATATTAGTAAAGATGTGTATTAACCTGAAGTCAGATCATCTAAGTATAGTACATTGCTTGCAAAGAAGGTCTACTCTCAAGCTTAAAAATGTCAGAGAGTCAAAACGTGACTTAAAATGATGTTAACAACTGCCTTATTGAATTGTTTTGGGGGGTTTTAGTCAGTGCCTGCCATCCATTTGCAAAATATCAAAAGTGACCTATTTTCTAGAAAATCTAAGTCTGGTTCAAAATGTCTCAACCTTTTCCTGTGCCAATTACGTTGCAAAGGCAGCATTTAAATAAACAGAATGGAACAAAAGTACAGATACATTCCAAATTACATACATTTATTTGAGGAAAAAAACACAAATACATTAGATGAATCATACCTTTAGATCAAAACAACTCAGAGGACTCAAACATGCAACCTAATAAATATTTCCTCCGTTGATAGGCAGTTTAATTAGAAAGAGAACCACATACAGTATATATTCAGTCCTTGACTGGAAAAGTAAAGTGCGTTTTTTACATGAACCTCACACCATAGACAGTGAGAGACATGGCCAGCCTTTGATAACCCAGTTAGCTGCACTGGGGGGACAGCAGCAACTTTGTGGAGAGTGGGACTCGAACCCCCAATCTTAGGATCAGCGATCCTGCGCCCTGTACCACACACACACACACACACACACACACACACACACACACACACACACACACACACAGGCTTTCTGAAGGCTGTCATGGCTTCGCGGGTCATGTTGGACAGAACAACCGCTATTTCCTGTTTAAAACCTTACCTTGAGGGCTTCAAGAGTATGAGGTTGATGAGTATACTCTATTGATTTAAGGTAACCCCACAGCACGCACAATATATTGGGTTACATGTGAAGCCAAGTAAGCATGGACACGGCAACAAAATTGAGGTCATGGCTTTAAGACACAAGACAAGTGCATAAGTATGAAGCTCTGGAGGACCAATACAAACGGAATTGAATGAAGTTTCATTAGTATAAATAAGAAATTGATCATCTTGAACCTGCTTTGTTTTTATTTATCTTTGAAATGTAGTTGGGTTTTTTGGGTCAATCTACAACAACGGTAGAAAACAGTATAGTATACATGATTTGATTCCATGTTTAGCAGTCTGAAATTTGCCTGTATAGTCAGTTGATAACTTTGTTTTCATCCAGCCAGCATGCAAACAAAGTACAGACTTTAAATTTTTCTCATTTTTTTCTCTCTCCAGATTTGAAAAAAAAAAATAAAAAGGTATTTTATCTGACCCTTAGTCTAGCATAGTGAAATAAATCCTCAAAACGACAAAGCAAATAGTTTTCCATAGATGCAAAGCTTCATTTTCGATAGTGAGCGCAGCCTCATTTCAACTTGAACATAGAACCAGACACAGGCACCAACATTCACATTCATTTTTACTTATTTGGAGTTGGGGGAGTGTTTAACAAAAATACCATATAATAAATAACTTATTTACCTTGTTATTATTTTCAGTACAGGTAAATTCTATAGCTCAGCCTTGATGCATTGTATCAAAGCCCTGGTCTGGAATTTCCCTGTACCGACCAGACACTTTGTTAATGTGTAGTATGTAGTCTAGAAAGTTTTTTTCTCCAAAGTCCAAACATTCTTGGTTGTCCATTATATCCAGTAGCAATCAGTAATACTAAATTAAAAAATACAGCAATACTATAGTTTACTACAAGCGCCTATAATTGGCTTGAACGTTTGAACACATTAATCTTGAAATGAATAAAACATCCAGGCCCATAGAAAAACAACAAAAAAAACTTTGATATGTTTTAAGGTATGTTTAAATATTAAATTGTTTTAATATATCTAGACATAACATAATGAAATAACCTGCCACACAAAAACTTCTTGTTGTGATGCAGACACGCTAACCATACCCCTCCCCCTGCTGCCCCCCAAAAAACAAATAAACAAAACATGCAGAGCAAGTCAAAATAAAGCAATCGAGCACGTCTCATAATGAGTGCATGTTTAATTGAGTCACTTATTCGTAGAGTCAACTGACCGAATGGCAAAATCCCAACAGGTGATGTTTGAGTTTATTACTTTATTAATAGGGACAGTACACACTAATGAACATCAGTGCACACTTAGTAAATATGCAAGGATTAGCATTATAACTATCTATGTGTACTCCCTAGGCGGGTGACACACAGACCAAGCTAATACAGAAGCATCAGAAACATTCATGTGCTAATACAGTCTGCCCCCTTCTTAGGAAAACCCCTGAATACAAAAAATCCAGTGCACGAAAAACATTTTCCGAAATTTTTATCCTCTGGATACGAAACAACCTCTTCTTACAAAAAGCGCCAAACACACCATTCAAACATTCAAACAATGCGCGAGTTGCTCTCTCATTGGCTGTCTCCCAACATCCCACCCCACTGGCCTCCCACTGGCGAGGAGGGATGACGCAGCTCCCTCCCATTGACTATCCCTCAACATCCCGCCCCGATGGCCTCTCATTGGCTAGGAGGGATAACGCTGTCATTCCAACTTTGTTCAAGTTGGTGTGAACCCTGTTCATGTTTGCGTGTCATTCCAACTGTATTTTATGGCTCAGGCTTTTAACCTTCCATAAACATTTGTAAGATTATAACTCTGCTAAGAAGATATGGTCAACACACGCGTGTGCGCGCGCACACACACACACACACACACACACACACACACACACACACACACACACACACACACACGTGTGATTCCCGGGGAAAGTGATTCCCGGTGCCATGGTCATTGTAAGATTATAACTCTGCTAAGAAAACGTGGTCAACACCATTGAACAAGTCACGCGTTTTATATGTAAAATACACCTCTACTTACGAAAACTCCAGGTTCCGAAAAAGGCGCTGGAACGGATTAATTTCGTAAGAAGGGGGCCGACTTTATTCAGTCTCAGTCATCAAACAAATGAATAAATAAAAAAAATTACCACATAAAAATAAGAAAAACAATTACACATAAAAATGGCAAAGGACAACAGACAACATAAGGAAAGATAATAAATCACAATTATGTGCAAAAGAGTATCATTGATGACAGAAGTAAGAACAGCTCTTATTTTCCAGAAAAGGAAAAGTTTTTGCGTTTGTTACACCCGAGCCATAGCGGCTCATCAGGCCGGTGCTTATCCCTGGTTTCCATAGCGTGAAGTGACTTGGAGTTCAACTCCTCCTGGATGGGACGCTAGTCCATCGCAGGTTACCTTCCCAGTATATTTTTACTGGTACCCATTTATACTGCTGGGTGAACAGAGGCACACTTGTGATTGAGACCTTGCCCAGGGATCTTAGCACAGTGGGGGTCTATCTGGGATTCGAACACACAACCTCCCGATCATGAGCCCAGCACGCTAACCACTGTGCCACTGGCCCCACTTATTTTCCTGTGTGAATTTGGTTCCTTCCTGTTTTACTTATAGCTTGCATCTGAAACAACAGGCTGGTTCCATGAATGAAACACTTTACGAAATACACACTAATAAGTTGATTTAGTCTCAATCCATGCGTCCATATATTGACGGTAGAACTCATAGCATGTCTCATTTTGTCTGTGCAACCCATTAGTCAAGAATTCAATTGATCCTTCTCATTTTTTCCCCCAACCTCAGTAACACCTTTATTCCGGCCATGTAAACAAAACTGCTACTACAGTTACTAAAAATATTTACATTTGTTTATGCATTCAGAGAATGTCTGTGTCACCTATTCTCAAACCAAACAAATTTACAATAAGATTTGTCTGGACTTGACAAACATGCTACATCTTAGGTATTAGTGAATTATACAATCATCTATTTCATCACAGGAGACATTCCTACATGTGTAATGTACATTGTGTGTGTAAGCCTCATATATCAGCTCGACATTTTGTCATCACGGTTTGGACATGTACAGAGGAGGGGTAGTCAATATATTGGTAGTAGGATGCTGAGGTTGGAACTACCAGGCAGAAGGTGGAAGACCAAAGAGAAGCTTTATGGATGTGGTGAAGGTAGTTGGGGTAAGAGAAGAAGATGCAGAGGATAGAGTGAGATGGAGGCAGATGATTCGCTGAAGACAACCCTGAAGGGAACAGCCGAAAGGAAAAGAAGAAGGAGCAGTGTTGGCCTGGTGGTAAGGTGCTGGCTTGCCGATCCTAAGGCTGGGGGTTGAAGCTCCACTGTCAACGGTTGTCACTGCTGTTCCCTCCAGTGCAAATAACTGAGTTATAAAAGGCTGGTCATACCTTGCACTGTCTATGGTGAGAGGCTGTAAAAGAATCACTGCTGACTTTCGTAAAGAGTAGGTTGCGTGGCCGGTTGCGTGTTTCTGCCTTGCGATGGCCTATTGAGCCATCTTGAGTGTACTCTGCCCTCGCACAGGGTCAGCTGAGATGAGTGACAGCCTCCATGTGACCTTAATTAGGATTGATCGGTTAAAAAAAAAAATGAATGAATGAATTTTGTCATCACCTCATTCTAATTACTTTGTGAGAGAAGTAATAATGGAGCACATCCCATATTAATGTAGTTCAGTAGTTTTCTGAAGTACTATCCTCAAGAAATGTTAAGATAAGAAACAACACAGACTGGACCCTCGTTTCGCCTTAAAAACAATTCTTGACCAGACTCCATTACAACCATCAGCAAGCCAGAACCACCCTCAGAAAAGTGATACTGTCCATTCATAAATTATTAAGTACACACTTTTAATGTATCATCAAGCACATGACATTTTAATCCTGTGGAAATAGAGCTTGTGTACCTCAAGCAAAATCCCCACAGGCTCTCTCTCTCTCTATATATATATATATATATATATATATATATATATATATATATATATATACACACACACACAGTGGAACCTCAACTTACAAAAGTCCCAACAAATTAAAAATCCAAGTTACGAAAAACATTTTTCTAAAATTTTTGTCTCTGGATATGAAACAAGTTCACGTTACAAAAGCACCATCTCAAAAATTCAAACAATGCACGAGTTGCTCTCGCATTGACCACATTTCCCAATATCCCGCCCTGCTGGCCTCCCATTGACTACATTTCTCAACATCCCGCCCTGTTGGCCTCCCATTGACTACATTTCCCAACATCCTGCCCTGCTGGCCTCCCATTGGCGAGGAGGGATGACGCAGCTCCCTCCCATTGGCTATTATGAAGCACCCATAAAGTCTTTCTTGTAAAGGACAGAGTTACTGTTGTTCCATGAGTTTTTCGAGTGTGCTCATTGCAACTTTATTTTTTGGCTCAGGCTTTTAACCTTGCATAAACATTCGTAAGATTATAACTCTGCTAAGAAGACATAGTCAACACACACACACGTGTGTGTGTGATTCCCAGTGCGAGTGAAAAGAAGAAGCGGGCTCGTGGCATGCGGTTGAGTGATATCGCAAAGGAATATGGCCAAACCCGTCTACCATCGGTACGATATTGAAGCAGAAGGAGGCCTTAAAATGTGTACTTTTATCATTTTAAAAGGGTTTAGGGGTAGTTTTGGGGGCCTTGGAATGAATCATGCGTTTTACATGTAAAATGCAGTTTAATTTACGAAAAATCGAGGTTATGAAAAAGGCTCTGGAACGGATTAATTACGTAAGGTGAGGTACCACTGTACAATAATTTAGAGTAGTGTTTGTGTTAGAAAAGGAAAACACTCATTCACTCACACATCTGGCACACACATGCAAACACACACACATACATACAGTATATATGTGTGTGTGTGTGTCTGTATACATCCTGAAGAAACATACATCAATCAATCAATATATATATATATATATATATATATATATATATATATTATATATATACATACATTATATGTGTGTGTGTGTGTGTGTGTGTGTGTGTGTGTGTGTGCCAAATGTGTGAGTGAATGAGTGTTTTCCTTTTCTAACACAAACACTACTCTAAATGATTGCATTTATTCAGCCTGTGGGGATTTTGCTTGAAGTACACAAGCTCTATTTCCACAGGATTAAAATGCCATGTGATTGATGATACATTAAAAGTGTGTAATCATTTATGAATGGACAGTATCACTTTTCTGAGGGTGGTTCTGGCTAGCTGATGATTGTAATGGAGTCTGGTCAGGGATTGTTTATAAGGAAAAACGAGGGTCCAGTCATGTATGTATGTGTGTGTGTGTGTGTGTGTGCGTTTCTTTCTCATGATCCTGCTAACACACACACACACACACACACACACACACAAACTTCACCAAAAACATGCCAGTGCGGCATCCTCACTGAAATCAAACATCACCAATGTTCTGCCATAGACAAGATACAGTAGTGCCTTCCAATGTTAGAACAGGTTGGGCATTTTATCAATGTGGTGCCATATTCTGTGCATAAATACAGGAAACACTGAGACGGTATGCTTTAAGGAAACTCAGTACTGTATATGCAAAATGAATAAAGAAAAATGCAAATTGGTGTTTTGCTGGTGTTATTCAGACAGGTTTTTCTATAAAAGATGGATGTAGTAATTGCATGGACTCCAATTAATGTTGTGGATGCTTCATTCATTGCACACCAAAAGCAAGCAATATTCAGATCAGTTGATGCACACACAGACATGTTCATGCATGCATAGACTGGAATTTTGATTTTGAGACATCAGAAGTATCCTTCAGCCTGCGCGCACGCACACACACGCACACACACACACACACACACACACACACACACACACACACAATGATACCTGTCACACTGCAGCAGAGATCACAGATATACAATACAGTATATTTTTACATGAAATATTATTTAACCTGCACGAGTCACATCTGAACCAACACATATTAAGGCACTGACGTGATTCTGCACATAAATATGTCCACATTAGGGTGTGTGTGTGTGTGTGTGTGTGTGTGTGTGTGTGTGTGTAATGCACCAGTACAGTACCAGCATGCTTATAAATTTCATGGATCGCAGTAACCACACACTCGAGCAGGTGACAGGTATCATTCCACTGGAATCAGACCGCACAGCACCATCAGGTGAACAGAATGTTCTTACCTTGCAAGATGCTCAGCGTCAGTGGGGAAATGTTGCTGGATCAGTTCACATGACGGTGGAGAGATGGAGAGATGGAGAGAGAGAGAGAGAAGGGGAGGGTGGGAAATGGAGATGGCATAAAAATGGAAGGGTGATGCAGAATGGATGGAGGCCGCTTGTGACGCTCATCCAGCCACATTTAAAATCTAAAATGCGCCAACAGCGCCTCCCCCTGGCAGCTATCGGTTTCAGGCCTGTTTTTGTATTTTGTGAAATTGTACTCAGGTGCAGTGGTTAACATGTCCGCCTCACCACAGGAAGGTCCTGAGTTCGATTCCCGGGCGCGTGTTTCTGTTTGAAGTTTGCATGTTTTCCTCTTGCTTTCAGGGTTTCCTCCGGGTACCCGGGTTTCTTCCCACAGTCCAAAAGATATGCACGTGAGGCGACAGCAATTCAGGTTGTACTCCACCTTCAGCTGGTGTTGGTTGAGACAGGGTTTCATCTCATCGCCCCCCCTCACCTCATTTTACATTTTTATTTATTTATTTTTTACATAGATGTTTTATTAACTGATACACAAATTGTGATATCATGACAGGTATTTAAGAACATGTCCAAAAATATGTGGTCTGATTACCTGAACATCTCATCAACACTCCCACATGTCCTCCATAACATTTTCCATAAGTTCTAAAGATTGTACAAAGTTGTCTTTGTGGGAACTTCTTTCTGTGGTTTAGGTGTCAGCACATTTGCCTCACAGCAAAAAGGTGCTGGGTTCGAGTCCCCTGGCTTAGCAAGGTCGTTTGGCCTGCACTCGATGTGGGTTTCCTCAGGGCACCCTGGTGTCGTTGTCTCCTCCCCCCAGTCTAAAGACATGCATGTTAAGCAAATTGGCTGCTCCAAATTACCCCCCAAGTGTGAGGTTTGTGCGGGTTGTCCCTGTAATGGACTAGCAAGCGGTTCCGGATATACTCCACCTTCACCCAGAGTCGGCTGAGCTTGGCTTCAGCCTCTGTGCAGACCGAGTCGGATTCAGCAGCTTGGCAAATAAATAAGTACAGTAAATGGAAATTGTATGTTGTAGAACTGAAACTTCCTTTCACTAGCAGAACTGGACAAAGTGAGATCCATAAAGACCCAGTTTGCCAAAAGTGGAGAGCAAAAGACCTGCACAGAACCTTGATGCCAACCCTGTTGAACCGCTTCATCGCAAAGGGGTATATACAGTGTGCCAGTAGTGCACACCAATCCAAATCACTCAACCACAGTGCCCAACCTCATTAATGCTTTTGTTGCTCATTGTGCTCAAATTCCTACAGCCACGCCCAATTATCTAGTTAAGACAACTTCCCAGAGGAGTACAGGCTGAGTGTAGACATGATGGGGTTAATGTTAATGCCCATGAATGTTAGTTCCCTTCTTTTCTTTTATTGTTTATTAATTTATACTATTTATGTATCTATTTATTTATTTATATAATATATATGTATGTGTGTATGTTTGTATTTGTATCTATTTTTGCACCCCCTACTGATGGTACCTCAAGAGCCTGTAACAGTGAATTTCTCCATTGTGAGATTAATAAAGCTGTATCTTATCTTATGATTCAGCACATATTGGTGAGATACACAGGAACTTTTGGCCACAGAGTGAATGTCACAGCATCAATTTCTATTTGAAAACTCACTTTCAGCGGAAACATTTTACATTCACATTTACAGCATTTAGCAGAAGCTCTTATCCAGAGCAACTTACAGAAGTGGGCAGTAGCGGCCTGGTGGTAAAGGTGCTGGATCACTGATCCTAAGGTTCAGGGTTCAAGCCCCACTCTCCACGGGTTGTCACTCGTCTTCCCAGTGAAGCTAACTGGGCTATCAAAGGCCGGCCGTGTCTCTCACTGGCTATGGTGTGAGGCTGCAAAAGAACCACTGCTGACTTTCGGCAAGAGTAGGCTGCAAAGCCGTCACTGTGTGTTTCCACAATGAGATGGCCTGGCGAGCTGTCCAGGGTGTACACGCCACCCTCGGCCCGGAGTCAGTTGAGATGGGTGCCAGCCTCCCTTGTGACCCTGATTAGGATTTAGCGGGTCAGGAAATTAATGAATGAACTTACAAAAGTGCTTTAAAGCCTCCATCAGTGAATATATTCTTATACTGGTTTGTTACAACACTGACCAAGTACTGTATCCTGCAAGTTAAACTCAGCCAGTAGGTGGTGTGTGTGTGTGTGTGTGTGTGTGCGCGCACATGTGTCCATACAGCATGGTGGCAATCTAAGTACTTCTGAAAAAGGTAAGTTTCCAGTGGTGGTTTGAACATACCTAGTGACCAGGTCTCCAGATATCCAGAGGAAGTTCATTCCACCACCCTTTAAGCCAGAATGGAGAAGAGTTTAGATGCATTGTCTCTTCGTCACCTGGTAGAGGGCGAGACGGGCCTAGCAGTCCGAGAGGATACGAGAACGCAGTGCACTTGGAGGTGTGAAACAAGCTTCACGAGACCGAAAATATTAAAACCCACCAGACGATGAATTATAATGAACAAAACAGTCATATATTCCCATGACAACATTGACAAATCACCAACCCACCAATGTCACCCCTCAGCTGCTTCATTTCCCCCATAATCTTAAAGCTGCCTAGTTTTTGGGCAGCGGGACCGAGCCATTACAAGAAGTGCCCAGCTATACTATACATTTTTGTCTTGAAATGATTTCACCAGAAGGCATCTGAAGTTAGGGCAGTGGTGGCCTGGTGGTAAGGTGCTGGATCACTGATCTCAAGGTTGGTGGTTCAAGCCCCACTCTCAACGGGTTGTCACTGCTCCACCCCCCATTTCAGCTAATGGGTTATTAAAGGCTGGCCACTGTCTGTGGTGAGAGGCATGTAAAAGAAAAATCGCTGACTTCCTCCAGGAGCAGGCTGCATAGCCGTCAGCGTGTTTTTCCCCTGCGATAGCCTGGCAATCCATCCAGGGTGTACTCTACCTTTGCCCAGTCAGCTGAGATGGGCACCAGCCTCCCCGTAACCCTAATTTGGGATTAAGCTGTTCAGAAAATGATTGTATGAATATCTGAAGTTACAAGCAGCACTGGCCTAATGTTTTTTTGTTTGTTTGTTTGTTTTCATGGCCACAAACAGGGATGGTCACCAATCCAATTCAAATCAGCACTTTCATTTACTGAACTACCCACAGATAAGAGTACAATGACGTCAGAACTCCAAGTTCATATTTAATGAAAAATATTCAGTGGTTGTCTACTGTACGTGTAAATCTACTGACACCTAGTGGCTGCATGCTGCAGTACGCAGACCATTGCAAACTAGTTTGAATTATGCAAAACATTTGAGTAATGTAAGGGCAGGAACAGCATTGTAAACTGTATTGCATCAGCCAACAGATTAGTCTGTAATTTTTTTAATGAAAGCCGACCTGCCACATTTGGATCATACCAAAAAACTGACTTTTTGTAAAGCAGTAAATAATTTATTAACAGACAAAATATATACAACAGCATATAATGCAAATCTTTAAAAAAAACCAAAAAAAACCCCAATGTAATCGGACAATTTAATAGATAAGCTTTATATTATAAGAAATTCTGGTCTGCCTACATTCAAAATCATGAAGAGACCCACAGAACAAGGGTGTGACTTTTTTTCTTTCCCGTGTGCGTACGATATGTACAAGTCAATATAAACTCATATACAAGGTTCCACCTAACAAAGAGAAATTCAGGAGCGAAGATAATGTACAGGTTTTTCTGACAAGCCAGACAGAACACACGGAATAAAAAGGTGGCTCAAGTAAAAAGGTTAATGCAGGATGCAATAAAATAAATAATATATTAATCCCAAACCAAAGTTCACATCATATGACAAATGAAAATACACATTCAAACATTATTTAAAAATATGACCAATAGCAGGCACTGCAATTCTTACCGTTTATATTACACAACAACAACACCAAAGTTTTCCCTAAAAAAGTTCTATATCTCCCCAAATGTTCTTTAATGCTTCTTTCTAAAAATAGTCATTTATAAATTTTCCTTTGAGCTACACCAGAAAGAAATATCATTCTATAATTCATAAGTCATCATTCTCCCTCAGTAAAAACCTCCATTGATCTGCTGAGTAGAACCGCACATTTAACTCCTATGCACACTTTGAGGACATCAATGGCTGAACCACCAGAGAACTCTTTCTCTACTCATGAACAACGGTTTCAGCAGTCTACACGACTCAAAATATGTTATGAACCCCAAGGTAAATAGTTTGGCAACATAATTTAAAACAAGTTATTTAGTGGAGAAACAGAAGCACCAGTTCTGTACTCAAAACTATGATCCATCCGAGGCCCGAAATGATCACAGTCTGCAGTACTGATAACAGAAAAGCTCGTCAACGTGAGCCGGCATCGCAAAATGAGAAGTCTGTATTAGGCTGCAAACAACCATCAACTCCTTTTTGCTTCTCTACAGAACAAACCCAGAAGACATTTTAAGAGTCACTGTCCTCATCTTCCTCTTTCTCCTCATCCTCGTCTGTGTTAACATTATGGGTGAGAAAGGCCTCTTTCTCTGGGGTAGGAGGTCCATTTATTTTACTTTTTGGTTTGTCGTTACCAAAAGAGTTGTCCTCGTCTCTGCCATTACTGGATATCGCGGCCTCTGTGCTGTTTCTGATGCCATAGGCGAAGTAGATGATGAAGCCTGGGTTGAAAAGAGGTAAACAATTGAACCATGGTTTGTGAAACGTTGCGGCAGATATCGTTTGCTACTGTTATATAAAAGCAGCGACTGTTTTTGAAGAAACCATCCGATTACAAATAT
Source organism: Plotosus lineatus (assembly GCA_024760905.1). Lineage (NCBI taxonomy): Eukaryota > Metazoa > Chordata > Actinopteri > Siluriformes > Plotosidae > Plotosus > Plotosus lineatus. The sequence goes on along the minus strand of CM045747.1, from coordinate 16,924,861 downwards.
TTCATATCAATGGTTTCAAGAATCTGCTCAGGGGAATGGGAAGCCTCGCTTCACGAGTGTGTATAGACCATTACCTTCACCAAGGAGGTGGTTTTCATCAGTGTGGGTTTGTTATGCTTTCTGTCTGTTAGCAACATCCTGTCTGGAGTTTTTGACAGAACAATCTCAACTTTTCCCATTACATTTTTGGCAAGAATCCAGATGATGTCACAAAAAGTAATTATTATTAATTAATTTTAAATAAGTCTAATAGTATGTGTGTGTTTGTGTGTGTGTGTGTAATTGTATTTAGAATCAGAAACTTTGACGGTAGGCCAGGTTTCGGGATCTGATCCTTCTTCTTCTTCTTTTACTTTCGGCTGCTCCCTTCAGGGGTCGCCACAGCAAATCATCCGCCTCCACCTCACCCTGTCCTCCGCATCTTCTTTTCTGACTCCAACGACCTTCATGTCTTCCTTCACCACATCCATAAATCTCTTCTTCGGTCTTCTTCGAGGCCTTCTACCTGGTAGTTCCAACCTCAGCATCCTACTGCCCATATACTCACTATCCCTCCTCTGTACATGTCCAAACCATCTCAATCTAGCCTCTCTGACTTTGTCTCCAAAACATCTTACGTGGGCTGTCCCTCTGATATACTCATTTCTGATCCTATCCATCCTCGTTACTCCCAGGGAGAACCTCAACATTTTCATCTCGCTACCTCCAGCTCTGCCTCCTGCCTTTTCCTCAAGCGCCACTGTTTCTAAGCCATACAACATCGCTGGCCTCACCACCATCTTGTACACTTTTCCCTTCATTCTTGCTGACACTCTCCTATCTCCCATCACACCGGATACTTTTCTCCAACCATTCCAGCCTGCCTGCACACGCTTCTTCACCTCTTTTCCACACTCTCCATTGCTCTGGATTGTTGAGCCTAAGTACTTAAAATCCTCCACCTTCGTTATCTCTGCTCCTGTAACATCACCGTTCCTCCTGGGTCCTTCTCATTCACACACATGTATTCTGATTTTCTGAGGCTAACCTTCATTCCTCTCCTTTCCAGGGCATACCTCCACCTCTCTAGATTTTCCTGCACTTGTTCTCTGCTCTCACTACAGATCACGATGTCATCTGCAAACATCATAGTCCATGGAGATTCTTGTCTCACCTCGTCTGTCAGCCTGTCCATCACCATAGCAAACAAGAAGGGGCTCAGAGCTGACCCTTGATGCAGTCCCACCTCCACCTTGAATTAGTCGGTCACACCGACAGCACACCTCACCACTGTCTTACATCTCTCATACATGTCCTGCACCACTCTAACATACTTCTCTGCCACTCCAGACTTCCTCATGCAATACCACAGTTCTTCTCTTGGCACCCTGTCATATGCTTTTTCCAGATCCACAAAGGCACAATGTAGCTCCTCTGACCTTCTCTGAACTTCTCTATTAACATCCTCAAGGCAAACATTGCATCTGTGGTGCTCTTTCTTGGCATGAAACCAAACTGTTGTTCACAAATGCTGACCTCTGCCCTTAGTCTAGCTTCCACTATTCTTTCCCATAACTTCATCGTATGGCTCATCAACTTTATCCCTCTGTAGTTGCTGCAACTCTGCACGTCTCCCTTGTTCTTAAAAATGGGCACCAGCACACTTCTCCTCCACTCCTCCGGCATCTGCTCACTCTCTAGTACCTTGTTGAATGTTCTTGTCAGAAAATCTACTGCTACCTCTCCTAGACACTTCCATACCTCCACAGGTATATCATCAGGACCAACTGCCTTTCCATTCTTCATCCTCTTCAATGCCCTTCTCACTTCACCCTTACTGATCTTTGCTACATCCTGCTCCTCAATGGTTACCTCTTCTACTCTTTTTCTCTCTCATTTTCCTCATTCATCAGCTCTTCAAAGTACTCTTTCCATCTTCCCAGCACACTTCTGTCATTAGTCAATACAGTTCCCTCTCTGTCCTTTATCAATCTAACTTGCTGCACGTCCTTCCCATCTCTATTTCTCTGCTGTGCCAACCTGTATAGATCATTTTCTCCTCTTTACTATCCAACCTATCATACAAGTCATCATACGCCCTCTGTTTGGCCTTAGCCACTGCTACTTTCGCCTTACGCTGTGTCTCCCTGTACTCCTGTTTACTCTCTTCGGTCCTCTCAATGTCCCACTTCTTCTTAGCTAACCTCTTCCTTTGTACACACTCCTGCACTTCCTCATTCCACCACCAAGTCTCCTTATCTACTTTCCTTCCAGAGGACACACCAAGTACTCTCCTACCTGTGTCCCTGATCACATTTGCTGTGGTTGTCCAGTCATTTGGAAGCACTTCCTGGCCACCCAAAGCCTGTTTCAACTCCTCCTTGAAGACGACACGACACTCTTCCCTTTTCAGCTTCCACCACTTTGTCTTCTGCTCTGCCTTTGCCTTTTTCACCTTTCTCACCATCAGAGTCATCCTGCACACCACCATCCTATGCTGTTTGGCAACACTCTCACCCACGATGACTTTGCAGTCACTGACTTCCTTCAAATTACATCGCCTACACAAGATGTAGTCTACCTGTGTGCGCCTACCTCCGCTTTTATAAGTCACCCTATGCTCCTGTTTCTTCTCAAAGAAAGTATTCACCACAGCCATTTCCATCCTTTTTGCAAAATCTATCAACATCTGTCCTTCTGCGTTCCTGTCCTGGATACCAAACCTGCCCATCACTTCCTCGTCCCCTCTGTTGCCTGCACCAACATGTCCATTGAAGTCTGCACCAATGACCACTCTTTCACCTCTGGTGGTACTCTGCATCACTTCATCTAAGTCACTCCAGAATCTCTCCTTCTCTTCTAGCTCACATCCTGCCTGTGGGGCATAAGCACTAACAACATTGAGCATTACACCTTCAATTTCTAACTTGAGATTCATCACTCTGTCTGACACTCTTTTCACTTTTAGAACATTCCTGACAAACTCCTCCTTCAAGATGACTCCGACTCCATTTCTCTTCCCATCCACACCGTGATAAAATAGCTTAAACCCTGCTCCTAAGCTTTTAGCTTTGCTACCTTTCCACCTGGTCTCCTGAACACACAGTATGTCCACCTTCCTCCTCTGCATCATGTCAACCAGCTCTCTACCTTTTCTGTGCATAGTTCCAACATTCAAAGTCCCCACTCTCAGTCCTACTCATGCCTTTCCTCTTCTCTCTCTGCCTACGGACACGCCTCCCACCTCTCCTTCTTCGACGTCTTCGACCAACAGTAGTCCAATTTCCATCAGCACCCTGTTGATTGACAGCACTGATGGCGGTCGTTGTTAACCCGGGCCTCGACCGATCCGGTATGGAGGTAATACTTTTGATTTGCATTATCAATAATTGGCATTGGTTTTACGTCGGATGCCCTTCCTGACACAACCCTCTGCATTTCTCCGGGCTTGGGACCGGCATGAGGGGGAGAGACACTGGTTAGTGCCCCCCCCACCTCATGGCTGCATTGTTTCGGGATCTGATCCATACTTCATATTTACTGGTAATTTAAATTTAACATGGGAAATTGTCTTTTTTTTTTTTTTTTAATGGATACTGCAGACCCCACAGTGGGTGCTGTGGAATTAATTTTTATGGCTTGCGGGAGCCCCCCCCCCCCCCACCTAGTACACTTATTTATATTTGTAATTTTGGTGTGTGTGGGACTAAATGATACGTGGGGATAGTACTCATGGAACATTATTGCATTAGACCATAAATAACCAGTGTACATTAATGGGGTGACATGGTGTCACCATGTGTGTATATGTATGTATGGGTATACAAGAGTGAAACTTACCAATTACCATCCAGATGGCAAAACGAAGCCAAGTGCCTTTGTCTAATTGCATCATGAGGTAGACATTAATTACCATACTCAGCACAGGCAGAAAAGGAAGCAGCGGAACCTAAAAGATGAAAAAGCACACCCCATTTTCTATGTTCATACAATGGTTACCTGTTACTATTATATAAGAAAAGAAAGAAAAAAAAATTCTTAAATGCATACAGTAGGCCCCCGTTTTTCGCGATGGTTCGGTTCCGGCTCTTCCTGCGAGTTTTTGACGTGGTTTTAAAACCCTATCTTATGATATTATATGTACTAAAATATACTTCTTAAACACATTCTATAGACAGTCTTACTCATTAATACAGTAATAATGCAATAAAATGTAGTAATGATTAAGTAAAAACTTTGTAATTTTGTACTGTGATAATATTTATTGATAAAGCGCTTAGGCTCCTTACCAGAAGCTAGAGAAGATGCAGGGCATTTGAGTGGCATCATAGGGATTAAATAATAATTAAAAACAAACTAAAAACTGAATTCACAATTCAAGCAATCACGCTGACGTGTGCAAAGGAGAAAGGGAGAAAAAAAAAAAAAAAAAAAGAGGCGTACACACCATCTGCAACCAATCAGCAGGAGGGAGAAACAAAAGCTCTCAGCCATTGGCTAAATTTGAATCACGTGCCAGTAACTTCTGGGTTTGCTGCTAATCCACGAGTAGTATAATAAATGCTGTAAAATGTAGTAATGATGAAGTAAAAACTTAAATTTTATACTGTTCATACTCGCTTCCGGTAAGTGAAGATGCAGGGCGTTTGAGTGACATCATAGGGTTTAAATAATAATTATAAACGACTACAAAAAAAAAAAAAAAACTTCACAATTCGGGCAATCATGTTGATGACCTCAGCACAGGGGGGTTTGGGGGAAAGAGGTATACATATCATCTGCAACCAACCAGCATGCGGATAGGGGGGCTCGGGCTCTCAGACATTGGCTAAATTTGAAAATTTGAATCACGTGCCAGTTACTTCTGGGTTTGTCGCCAATCAGCGCGTATGCAGAGGGCACGAGCGATGGATCACAAATGGTCAAGGGCCTACTGAACTTGCTTCTATTATTATCTTATTTACTGAGAAACCAGCTATCCACCTCAAAACCTGCGAATTTATTTTTTATCCCAATGTTTCATCATGTCTTACCTTAAAAGATAGCTTAGTTTTGCTTTCCGGTTGCCGCCAGATCACCATCGTGAACAAGAAACATATCACTGCTAAAATTCCCAATATCGTCAAAGACCAGACCTTAAATGCACCTTGTACGGCAACAATACAGAAAATACATACCAGCACACCTGCAGAGAGTGACAGAGAAATAAAACATTAGGAGTGTTGGTCCATACACTGGAGCTGTCCTCTGAAAGTGCATGTCTACCAGTTAAATAAACAAATCATGGCAGCATGTGCTGTTACAGGAGAATAATCATACTGAGTGCATTAATGTCAGGGAATCCAGTGAGGTTTAGAAAAAAAAATAGAGGAAATGGTTTTTAAAATAGAGGAAATGAAATATTTCAGCTGGGGGTCAAGGGAGCCGCTGGGCCCCTTGTGAGGTATAGCGGCAGAGCATATGATGTGTAAAAAAAAAAAATCATGCAAAAAAGTGAATCAATCAAAGTTTTGTAACATGCATAAACACTAAATAAAACAGCTTAAATAATGTAAAAAATACTAAAAAGGTTATTTAAGTGTAGATAAACAGATAATTCAAGTAGCGTAGCGCTATGGCCCGTTATTCATGTGTAACATAATTGTGAAATAATTATGAACCCATTTGTAGAATGATCATAGAACACATGACATATACAGTATTATCACAACAAACATTTGTGTTCAACTAGTGAGCATACCTGCTACAAGTTAATATGTTAATAGTATAACACGATAATTCAAAATGTTACAACATTTACTCTGCACGAGTAAACAGGCTTACACTGTACTTATTGCATAAATTTATAGAAATAGCGGAGATCTGGGATCCCTGTAATGTAAAGCAGGCATCTGAATTTAACAGCACTGTGACACCATGCTAGTAGATATTTATTACCACCACGTCATTTATACTGCACACTTTCTCAAAGCTAACTCTTAATCAGAGCCTCACAATCAGAGTTTAAACACAGCCAGAGTTTTCATTTATTATTAGCTTCATGCTTATGAGCTTGGCTCAGTGATTAATGAGCATAAACCTATAACCCAGTGTTCAGGAAATTCTCAATTACAATTTCAATAAATCAGCTCATAATTACTATTTTGATTATATGATCCTTTGCTTACATACTACTATTCAACAAAAATGTGAGCCCTCTGAAAACAATGTGTCAGTGTTCCGTTCATATCTGACCTAATACACTGGTGCAGATGTTGACTGTAAATCCTGACAGCCTTGAAGGCTCTGTGTTTTTTGGGTAAAGCAGGTTTCTCAGTGTGCAGCTTTCCCGAGCGCTGTTCAGGTAATGTGAACTTCCCTCACTAACGGAGTCAGTCTCTGCATCCTCCTGAGAATTGGCGATCTGATACTGCACATTCACACTGGGCTGCTCTGGCTGGTACCTGAGCACAAAACAGAGAGGGACATTTGGTGCATTATTCTATCTGAAAAACATTAGATAAATGATTTGATTGTGCTAAAATTATCAGAACAATCTCAGGTCTATCATAAGTGAAAATTCAATCTCAATAAATACCTCAAAACCAAGACACATGCAGCCACTAGGGTGTATGCCAACAGTGTCCCAATGGACATGAGATCCACCAAATCCTTCAGGTCAAACAAGAATGCCATCACAGCTGCAAAGGGATGGATGTCAGCATTAAATTATTTATTTATTTATTCAAAAAAAAAAAGGTTACAAATACAGCCAGATGGTGATAGCAGCGAAAAAAAAAACCCACCTGCTTTTAAAATGATTTTCAGTACCATTACCGTTAAGATCTACAAAGCCCAGCCAAGGGGGAAGAGAAAGAGAAAAAAACCCCAACCTTTAATATTTTGCCTTGACAACATGTAATCGCCATGGCACTGTTGTTTCAGTTGGTCAGGTTGAGGTTTGACAACATTTTGTGGCAATAAAATGAAGTTGGCTGGAGACCTAAAATGTCCCGAATGACCATGTTATTCCACTAAAGGACTCTTCATTCCCTGATGGCATGGATATAAAATTGTGGCTCAGACTGGTTAAGGGAGAAGGAGGAATCATTTTCACACATTAACTGGAACCACAGACGCCCGACCTTCACCGAATTGAAAATCTCGGGGATGTGCTGAAGACAATTTCATGGAATGGTTGGATTTTGCCATCATCAGTTCAATAGACCAGTGGAAAATTAATTCAACTCCGATTTGTCAACTGTAATCAAGGTTAAAGGCAGTCCAAAGTATTAGTGGATGTGACTTTTTTCCACATTAAGTGTATTATGAACAAGCTAAGCTTGCAAGGAGTTCTACTATAGCATTGTGCTAGCATGATTCAGGTCCACTTTTGAAAGTGCACTGTAAATGAAAGAAGCTATACTGTCCCATGATAAAACATTCCCAGTATGACAATGTTCTCATTTATAAGACACTGAATAAGTATGAAAATAATGTTATCTACATATTATAGCCTTCAAAGTCATGCTGGTGGGCAGCGCCAAGCTGAATACACATTACACAATATACCCTTTACAGTCAGAGGAGGAGTCAACTCACATTTCCTCATATAGAATGTGGATCAGAAGCAACCGATTGCTGTTTTTTGTGCATACCAGATATTTTGATTAAAAAAAAAAAACAAAACAAAAACAAACAAAAAAAACAAACAAACAAACAACAAAAAAAAAAAACACTGATAAACCAGCTTTTTAACAGGTATGATAGCTGGTATTATTTTCATATTTTTTGTGGCCATGCATGCCTATCAGCTCAAAAGATGACCATTAAATTTCAAGGCATCAATGGCCGACAATTATTTATAATGGTGAGGAAAATGGCAGCCGGTGCAAGTTATGCCAATGGGGCATCCAAGTTAAATAAGTATATACAAATTGAAATATGAAACCCATTTATTTAGTGAACAGCTTAATCCTACTACTAGGATCATAAGTTTATATAGCAGAGAGCTGTGCTTATATTGGGTGATACTGAGTGAAGGCGTAGTACACCCTGAACAGGCCACTGCAGGACCAACACACAACCATTCACACTCCCACCTTGAGGCAAACTGGAACAGCCAGTGAGTCTAAGATACATGTCTCTGGACTATGGGAGGAAATCAGAGTACCCAGAAAAACCCATGCAAGCTCAGGGGATACATGCAAACCCCACAAAGAAACAGCTGAGTCTGGAACTCAAACCCTTGCAGTGAGGTGGATGTGCAAAGCAGTACACCACCATGCTTTCCCTAAATATCGCAGTATTTGCTATAAAAAAAAAAAAAAAAAAAGTGATCTGTCAAGCTTTTTCAAATAAATATATTACAATTGCTTACTGTTTCATTCCAGTACATTAGCCATGCCAAGATAGTTTTACAGATGCGTGTGTATGTATATATAAGTAAAACTGAGAGGGTTAAGCAGGCTACAAGTGATTCTAGCAGTGTTGAGATCCAAAGTCTACAACTGTGCAGAAGTTCAAGTTTAGCAATCAGAACGTTTTGTGACCTAAATCAAGTAAAAGTTACCAGCAATTGATGCCATGGAGCATAAAGGCAAACTCATATGATTCTCCTTTTCAACAAACTCCATTGCAAAGGGTATCAACTATATACATGAATGATCAAATACTTCATTTCTATTTTCACTTCCATTTGATCTTTTTCTCTGGAATGAGGTCTGCTGATTAGCCCTGGGTTTCACCAAATTGTCACTTTTTGTAAAAATTCTTGAGGATCCAGCTGACTGGCACTGAAATATCAGGGTACTTTCAATGTTTATAAACTTTTTTTTTTTTTTTTTCAGTACGTGAGCCATACCTTGTCCAAGTAAGGTCTGTACAAGTTTATTTCCAATTTTTGTCATGTTATAGAGGATTAGTAAAGTTTTTATCAAGGCAAACTCTGCAAATGTTGTAAAGCTGGTCTTCTTAAACCTTACAAGACAAGAACCCTGCCACCATGGTGGGGACAATGGACATCATCTGCTCACAGACGCGAGACAAGACAGAGAAGTGCAGGCCGTCATATACCAGGAAAAAGAGCATGAAGCAGGGGAAACATGAAAGTCAGTTCAGTAAACTGAGGCACAGAATGAATTAGATGAGACAGATTTATTCATCTGAACCAAATATAAACTGAATGATTGGCAAAAATGAGGGATCACTTGGATCTGAGGCAACATTTAAGAATTTGACTTTACTAAAAAGGACCAACATGAAAAGAATTTAGCCCAATTATAACACTACTTTCACAAACATCTGATTCTTGTGCAAGTGTTTAGGAGGGAAAGAAAAAGCAAGCTGATGGACAAGTCCAGAACATTCTGTGATGAAAACCAGTCTATTAGTGGTTCTAAACAAAGCTTTCTCACCTGCTACAATGCCCGATGTTATAGTGGCTATTACAGGGGTTTTGGATTTCTCGTTGATCTTTGCCAAGAACTTGAAGAGCAGTCCGTCATCAGCCATGGCCCATATAACTCTGGGCATTGGAAACATGGAGCCCAGTAGACTAGGGGGTAGAGATGCAAGCGAGTTATAGCACACACATTTATTTATAAAGAAAGATATACGGTGAGGAACATTAGCATGATGTCAGTAAGAACATGCTCAATGGGTCCTACTAGCAACTCGCTGCTATTAACATTACCAAGTTGGTGTGAGGAATTTGTTTGAAAGATGTGGTAGAGGATGGTAAAGGATGCAGTGAATCTGGAATCCTGGGAGAACCAAAAGAAATTTGGGAAAATATCTGCTTTTACTCAAACGTGGGAAGTCAGATATAAAGCTGATGGAATAAGAAAGACCCCGATCACAAAAACAAGAGCGTATCTCCTAACACATGCTGGTTGGATGACGTGGTATGACACATTTGCCTCATTCACTTATTCAGCTTCAACAAATGCTTTACTGTGGTCAGAGTTGCAGTGGTAGAAATAACCAAAAATGTATTTATTTATTTTGGGAAAGCTTGTCAGATTATTGTGAGCGAGTGCAAATAAAACAACAACAACAGGCTTAGGCAGAACTACTTGTTTGACTGGTCATGTAACCACGAACTAGTCCGACATCTTAATTAGCACAGTTTTTTTTTTTTTTTTAAACATGGGTGACACTGAAACTTCTCAAGCAGTGAACAAGTATAAAATTACAAATCAATAAGACTTCATCTAATCTTTTCTTCATTAAAGCAGAGCTGCCAACCCCATGAAGTTAGGAAGTGGAAGATTCAATCTCCGAAACGAGTGCGCAAAAACTGCAAGATTTTTTTTTTTAACACAAACTTGTGAAAACAACATTATTAAACTTCGTGAAATATGCATATAAGAAATATGAAATAAAGATATGATTGTCGAACAACAATCATACTGATAACAGATCCACACTAGCAATAATACTGGCAACTGGAATATAATACACGACAAAGCCAAAATTTCTAAATTACTACAAAAAAAATTGTTTATTATCTTTATTTATTTATTACAAAAAGCACTAAAACAGTATACAGGGATCCCTCACTTTCCGCAGTTAATTGGGACCGAGATCCCCCGTGACCGCCAAATTCCGTGAAGTAGGATCAATCCCCCTGATGGACGTATACGTACATGTGTATATAATATCAATAAATACATATTCAACACTTTATGAATATTATAATAATTAAAACATTCAAAAATAATGCAAGAGATGCAAATAAAATATAAATACACCCATACAGATGAGCATGCGCACGCCGTCAGATGCGCAGCTCACATAAAAATGTAAGTATTTTTGACGGGGGGTTTTGGGTTGTTTTCTGTTTTTGTTTGTTTGGGTTGTTTTTTTTTTTTTTTGTTTGTTTTTTTTTTTTTTTTGCATAATTAGCCTTGTTTTGTTGCTTCTTCCTTAATTTCCTTATTTTTTTATGCAATGAATATTTATTATAAAAAAAAAACAAACAAAAAAACAAACAAAAAAAAAAACGCATTGCACTGAAGCATGAAGTAGCGAGAGATCCCTGTATTAATACTGATATGTCCGAACACTGTTTCTAACTGATATGGCAACACTAACTTCAGTGAAAAAAGTTTAAAGTGAAAAATGGATCAAGTACTGATTATTTTCAACAATGTTCCAAAAGTCAAAGTCAACAGTGTAACTTCAACCCTCATTGAAAAGTAAAATACTTCCAAAACTGATATATTAAATATTCAAGCGATGATAATAACCTTATTGTCTATTTCAAATGCATGAACACTGCTTAATATTAATGTCAAATTATGAAATACTATATACCTTAATAAAGTTTAGTTTAAATTAAAAGCTGAAAAATCTCTCTCAGAAGCCATACAACTGTTCTATCAGGTACACTGTACAAATCAAGTTGGAAAAAATGTCTCTCTAATGCCATAAAATGATTTATTCGGGTACGTTTTAAGCTGTTATATGTAGCAGATTGGGCCTCTGTTAAAGATTTGGAGTGTTGATTCTGAAAACGTGGGCAGCTCCTTGTTGCCACCCCTACCTTTCTGGTGAATAAGCGTTCAAGAGTTTTGGTTGCAAGGGATGCCCTGCCTGGGGTGTTGTGAAAGGGTATTTAGCATGGTCACCCAGAACAAGGGGCACTGCTGTGGAATAAGCACAGCACTGACAACATAACCTGTACCCAGTACTTCAACAGAAACTTGTTAATGGTGAGGAAGACAATACCTATAACCTGCCACTGTATTGATATACAGGGCTCCCTCACTTTCCGTGGTTAATTGGGACCGAGATCCCCACGCGACCATCGAAATCCGTGACGTAGGATCACCCCCCTCCCCAACCCCCGACTCACATATATGTACATATGTATATAATATCAAGAAATACACATTCAATGCTATAAATGCTTATAATAATTAAACATAAAAAAATAACAAGATGTAAATAAAATATAAATACACACACATACAGATGGTATTGCATGAGAAGAAGACGACACACATACATACATACGCACGCGCGCAGATGCACGTACACGCACAGATGCAACAATGTCACTAGTTTTGATGGGAGATTTTGGGTTCTTTTTGTTGGTTTAGGTTTTTTCTGCATAATTATCCTTGTTTTTCTGGAATTTTCCTTAACTTTTTCCCCATTTTTTTTAATTCGATGAATGTTTATTTATAATAAAAAAAATAAAAAAAAAGTGATGCACTAAAGCCGCATGAATTGAAGCGCGAAGCAGCAAGGGAGTCCTGTATTGTGCTCTATGAGAAAAGCTGTTTGAAACATGCTGGTAATGCTGTTATTTGACTGACTTTTCCGTAACATATTTGCTGTTTTTAAGTGCATTTTGATATTGTAAGCTCTGCCAGATTTTATACTGATGTGAACATTACCAATATCATAAAGCACAAAAATGGGTCCTCTGGACGAAGGCTTGATGCACTTCCATCTAGCGCTCTACGACTGCTTGAATATTTGAACATACCTCTTTTTCTTACATTTAGGGCTATTAGATGTTTCTGTGGAGTCGCTTTCAGAAACAGAATGGTCAGATTCCTTATTATTTGGAGGTTTTTTGAGTAATGCAATGCTCCATGTGTAATTTTTGCAAGAACGGAAGTGCCTCTATTATCACCGAAACTAAAATGCGGACAATCCAAAAATAAAAAACCCTGGCTTGGTAAACAAGACACTGAAGATTTTTATACAAGACCGGACTCACGGAAATCGATGTGAAAAACAGGAGCCACCTGGCAAAATCGGAAGGGTTGGCAGCCCTGTTAAACCTTTAAAGACTTTTAATTACATGGAAATCATTTGAAGATAAAATCATAAAGTATAATGACCCATAATCATTCACTGCTAAAAAGATGCACTTTACACATAATACACTAAACAACAATGCACATTAAAACACCCTTCACTAGAGCTGTGTTTACCTTGTAGAGAGGGCACAGAGTGATCCGATTGCAACAGCATACGTAGCTCCATCCCAACCCACATACTTAAAGGCCACGGGCAGTGGACTGTTTTTATCCAACAGGTAATAAGGCATCATCAATGTTAGAGCTGCAGACACCCCGAAATAAGCCACGAAGCAGATGAGTAGCGAGGCTACAATGCCAATAGGAATAGCCCTCTGCGGGTTCTTCACCTCCTCTCCTGCAAAAAGAAATCAGCACCTCCATAAGAACACACCGAAAACCTAGCTGTGAAGCAACTAGACTAAAGCACATTCATATTACATTTCAACTGTGTTTTGCAATACTGATGTTTATATCATAAATACTAAAACAGAATCTCTTGCTTTACCACTGCATGCTACAATCAAAGCCTGAGTTTTTTTTTTGAAGAAAAAGATGAAGAACTCGGTATGATGCAATTTACCATTTTTTTCTGTGTGTGATATTCAGGTCTCTCACCTGTGGTGGCAATGCAGTCAAACCCAACGAAAGCATAGAAGCAGGTGGCAGCTCCTGAGAGCACTCCGCTGATGCCAAAAGGCAGAAACCCTCCGGATCCAAGACTCTCAGGTGAAGGCAATGGCCCCGTTTCACTACAAACAATCAGAATGATGAACAAAGATAGACAACAAACATGGATATACACCACTAGGCTAAACAGTGAGGAGACTCAGATCATTTACATTACACACAAACTCACTTTCCACTTAAGCTTCCATTAAGGATCTCTTCTCGATTCAAATTCCAGTTTTTGATAGATCCTTTGATTAGCCCCGCAATCATGACAAACAATAACACCAGAACGTTGACACAGGTAAATACTTTATTCACCATAGCAGACTCCTTCACGCCAAACGCCAGCAACCCTGAAAACAATACATGTAATAATAATATGCAAAGGAAAAAAAAAGGCAGGATCTGTATATGCACCAAGGAAAGAGATATCAGCAGGGAGACTGCTCTGTTTACACTGCTGTCAAGACCATAATTTGCACTTGATGATGTAGTATGTGGGGCAGTGGTGGTCCAGTGGTTAGGGCGCAGGATCGCTGATCCTAAGGTTGGGGGTTCGAGTCCCCACAAGGTTGTCTCTGTCCCGCCCAGTGCAGCTAACTGGGTTATCAAAGGCATGCCATGCCTCTCACTATCTATGGTGAGAGGCATGTAAACGAACCATTGCTGACCTTCATAAAGAGTAGGCTGCAAAGCTATCAACGTGTTTCTACGACCTGGAGAGGGATGGGCTCCACCAGGTCAAATCAGCCCAAGTCTCGCCATGAAGGCGCCCCAACGGCATCGTCGGATGTTAAGGGATAAGTGAAGTGATGTAGTATGTATACGATACAAAGATGAAATGTGCCTTTCTTGCTACTGAAGCTTACCGGACTTACAAAAACATACATACGCAAACAATATACTGTACTGAATTATTTCCTTGCTGTCCCATGAGACTGCAAGAAAATTAAACATTAGGGGGAGAAACAACGTTCCAAGTAAGGTTGTCCTTCCAAGCTCCTTAATGGGCATGATATCCTCGGAATCCCGCTCAAGATTTGTAACAAACTTTAATCAATTACTCAATAACAACGGCCAATAAACTGGTACAGAATCTGAGGTCAGAGGTCAAAGGTGAAAAACATCTATTTTACATAGAATGAATAACCTCACTAATTGAGCTCCACACTGTGATTATTTTTGAACACACTCTTTTCAATTAGTGATTCAATTACACAATCAGCAGCATGCAAGGCATGACTGTTGGGTCGATTAGATTTCTATTGCTACAATTTCTGACTAATTTACTATTTACCGACTGAAATTATTTTGAACACGACTGTATACACACACGCGCGCACACACACACACAGTCTCAGTTTACTGGGAAGAAAGAGAATAAATGACAATTTAGTATTCAATCCAAGAGTCCCATGGATTTGAAATATTTTCTATGACTGTGGGTTGGCCTACAGCAATTCAGGGTTCAGATGATATTTAAACTTTGTAGAGGGTCCTTACCAGTTAGAATGAGGATAATGAGAACAGCGAATATGTCTGGGTACTCTGCTAAAATCCCAGGTGCATTTATGCTCATGTGTTGCCTGCAGAACATTTCGATTTGTTTCCCTATGAGCTCATCGAATGTGGCACTCCAGGCGCGGGCTACACTGGATGTTCCTGAGAGAGAGAATTCAAGACAATATACATGCTGATTTTCAAGAAGTGGCAGAACCATAAATGACAGATTTCAAGCATCACAGTCTAGACGTGGATAAAGCAGATAATTATGCAGAAATATCCAAACAGCCTCAGCTTGGCTGGCAGAATGATGAAGTAGTCTCCTTAGGAAATGATTATACTTGAGAAGCCTATGATGTACTACATTTCTTGAGATCAAATGGCTGGGGTCAGATGTATTATAATAGTTTATAGTCATAATATCCATAATCAGCCAATGAAAGATGGTTCCCTGTTGATTGTAGCTCCTATGAAGTTTACTTCATGTCATGTCGATTCTGGGAGTATTACTTTCTCATCAAAAACTACATCCAGATTTCTCAGACATTCTTTTGTCATATATCCTGAAAAAGCTTATTTTTTTATCTGTTCTTAAAAGAGGAGTTAGAGTGGATTCCTACTTCTCCTAATCATACTTTATATAAAAAAATAGATTAATTAATTAATTAATTAATTAAAAAAAAAAAAAAACATACAAACAAAAAAAAACCCACACCTTTATGTTGTGTTGCTTTGTCCGTGTTCACCTCAGATTTAAGAACATGGCCAGAACTAGGTTTCAGAAAATAAGCCTGAATAAACAGATTTTCCTGAGGCGAAAATTTTTCACTCTAACTATCATTTTGTATTCTGAATTACTCATAACTGACCAATTAGTTCTAGTAAAATATTTTATGTCATGTGTCCAGAAGCCATTTTGAATACAAGACTATGTGCTTTTTGAAAAAGCAATATATGTTATACATTATAGATTTCAAATTATTAAACAGAGTTACAGATATAAATATGTTCAGTGTGTTTCTGTCCCGTGCTAAAAGGGTTGTGTCAGGAAGGGCATCCTACGTAAAAACCTATGCCAAATCAAATGTGTGAATCATTAGCTGTCGCCACCCCTGAAAAAAAAGGGGAAAAGGCCGAAAGGAAATCTCATTAACTTTGAAAGGGTAAATTAGTAGCCTACAAAATACAGGGATCCCAGCGAGGTTTAGAAAAAAAAAATAGAGGACACAGGTATAGAAATAAAGGAAATTTATTTTTTTCAGCCGGGGGACAAGAGGGCCGCAGGGCCCCTTACGGGTTACAGGGGCAGAGCATGTAACGTTAAAAAAAAAAAAAAATCAAACAAGTGAATCATTGTTTTGTAACATGTATAAACACTAAACAAAACAGCTTCAATAATGTAAAAAATACTAAAAGGTTATTTCAGTGTAAATAAACACACAATTCAAGTAGCATAGCAATTCTTTCTTTTCAGTATGTTTACTCCCGACACAATGCTGTTTCAATGCCAACCAACCTTTACCTCCATAATTGATCACTTTCCCGTTGCACAGACCGCAAAGTGCTTTCCCCGTATCTTTATGTTTGTAAATTAATTCCAATGGCGGGCTTCCGTGTACTACTTTTTCCAGCCACGACCAGTTCCATGAATTTTTGATCCCAGCATCTAACCCCGAGAACCGTTCCGCTATCTCTCTTAAGAATGTCTCTCTTCCAAGACACATTGAAACTGACCGGAAATCCGGCAAGGAAGCCGTCATATAGATGTTTCCTCATTATTTCACGTACATTCTTCTTTTCCTTTCGGCTGTTCCCTTTAGGGGTCGCCACAGCGAATCATCTGCCTCCATCTCACCCGATCCTCTGCATCTTCTCTGACACCAACTGCCTTCATGTCCTGCTTCACTACGTCCATGAATCGTCTCTTTGGTCTTCCTCTAGGCCTTCTGCCTGGTAGTTCCAACCTCAGCATGTTCTTCTTCTTCTTCTTTTCCTTTCGGCTTTTCCCTTCAGGGGTCGCCACAGCGAATCATCTGCCTTCATCTCACCCTATCCTTTGCATCTTCTTCTCTTACACCAACGACCTTCATGTCCTCCTTCACCACATCCATGAATCGTCGCTTTGGTCTTCCCCTAGGCCTTCTGCCTGGTAGTTCCAGCCTCAGCATCCTATTACCAATATACTCACTTTCCAACCTCAGCATCCTACTACCAATATACTCACTATCCCTCCTCTGTACATGTCCAAACCATCTCTCTAGCCTCTCTGACTTTGTCTCCAAAACCTGTAACATGTGCTGTCCCTCTGATGTACTCATTCCTGATCCTATCCATCTTCGTTACTCCCAAAGAGAACCTCCACATTTTCATCTCTGCTACCTCCAGCTCTGCCTCCTGTCTTTTGCTATAATTTTTATAGCGAAATTATACGATAAAAACATTATCACCTTGGGGGATAAAAATAGTGGAATTTCACTAAATAGCGGAGATCTGGAATCCCTGAAAATACCATAAGTCATTGTACTCAAATATTCAGAGATATGTCCTGATCTGCACATAGCAAAAAACAAGTGAATTTTTATTGCTATGTCAGTTACACTATGAATTTTAAGAACAGGCATGTATACACTTTGAACAAAAGCAAGATGTTTTCAGGTGTAACTTAAGCACAGTGCATATAATTCAGTCATTGTGTCGGGGGGGGGGTGATTCCTAATAATTGAATGGAAAACAATGAATGTGTTTTTTCCCCCTGAATGTTAGCCCAGTTACCATGGAATTGTGCAGCAACGTTCACTCACCTATGACGTACGACAGAATGAGGTTCCAGCCGGTAACGAAAGCCCACAACTCTCCTACTGTCACATAGCTGTACAGATATGCCGAACCTGTCCTAGGCACCCGTGCCCCAAACTCGGCATAACACAGACCAGCCATGACTGAGGCCAGAGCAGCAACCAGGAATGAGAGCACAATAGCAGGGCCTGCATTCTCCCGTGCCACGGCACCTGCCAGCACATACACACCTGCGCCAAGTGTGCTGCCCACACCCAGTGCAACCAAGTCAAATGTGTTGAGACATCGTGACAGACGTGACTCCTCAGTACTGCAATCCACTACTTTCACACGTAGCAACTTTTTCCCATAGCCTTGCAGTATAGAGAGAGCCATGATGAAGGCTTAGCCCTCCCTTTATGTGCACAGTGAGGAGTATTCCAAGGCAGGGTCAAGGACCTGAAGGGAGAAGAAAAAAAAACCCAAAAAAACAAAAACTCATTGCTTACAATGTACAACACAGAGCAATTGTACGAGATAAGAGACCAGTGAGGATACTTTAACACATCGACAATAAATACATGAGACACTTGTAAGGCTGTTCAGTTTACATTCTTTTTAAATATTAAGAGAGGACTGCTTTTTGCTGTCATCTTGCGGCCAAAAGAAAATAATAGGTTTGCATGTCAGTCTGCCGAAGGTTCTGCTGAACATCCACACAATAATTAAAACTCAGTAGTTAAAATTCTACTAAATAATTAAATCCACTGAATAAAATTCCAAACCTATATAAAATATGCATCTACTGCTAATGCAGTGGCAGCCATGTTCAGAGAGATCAAAAGATGATATTTAGTTGACAGCATGGCTATCACTCTAAATAGGCTTCCCAAGGCCTAACAGTTAATCAGAAATAAACAACAACAAGAACACAAAAAAAACAAAGAAAATGATCCGCATTTATTAAGATTCCATTACTGGTTCAAAAATTACAGTATTTTAATAATCAAGATGATACCATTTTATGGTCCGTTTTATACCGAAATGGGCAAAATTACTTTTTACATCAGTTTTTAAAAAACAAATAAATAAAAGGTTAAAATACTTATTACTCTACATTTTCTTATACAATTGTGCATACAGCTTATCTCATTTTTTTAAGTTATTATCTGCATGATAAACTTTAAAAGTTCACTTTTAAAATTGGGGTGGGGGCATTTTTCCACTTATCAAAATAGCGAATTGGCATTTCCTTTAACGTTTGAAAGAAAAAACAGCCACAATTTCCTGAATATTGGTACCAATAACATCAGGTCTGAACTGTATAACAGTTTAAATATTCACTTTATCAATTAAATTTAATCAATTAACAATAAATTTATTCCCTGACTTCTACTCATAAAAAAGATTTGACAACCAAAATGTATAAATAGCTTGTTACAGCTTTTAACTGTATTATTTATAGAACATATTTAAGTTTTAAATTTAACTGCATTTTAAAACATGAAGCTACCATTAGGGGGTTAAGTTCGTCAAATACGTTCAGATGGGGATCTGGTCAGTTTATCAATGAAAGTGTTATTTTCCTTCAGTCACAGCGTGGGCAATCAGCACCATCAAACCGGAAACCTCGCTGGTAACAATCCCATAATAATATATCCAGTAACACTACTAAGCTATAAGATTCACGCAGGAGAAGCAATCAAGTTATTTATTAACATATAAATACAGAATTCTTTGTGTATTTGATCATGAACTTCTTTCAGAGTTTGTGACTTTTGTGCTCAGCAGCTCTGCACTGTTGCTCACACAGCAGTCCTCAGTGGGCAAGTAGACTTGGACTAAACATACTCAGAAAAGCGAGTTGAATTTGGGTCTAAACATTTACTCGGCATAGTTTTGCATCAAACTATGTTATCTTATACAATTAAAAAAATGGCAAATACAATATTTATTTTCATGTAAAACTGACATGATTTCACATCTATTTAGCTTTTCTATAACATGAATGCAAACATTAAACTGGAATTTTAACCACTTCTGGGGGAATTATTTGCTTAATTTGAACATAAAAATGCAGCTGAAGAAACAATCTAGCCATCTGTCAGTGTTTCAGACCGATTTCAATCAATGCAAACTGCACGAGGCATCAGAAACCATCACGCTTTTCGAGTCTCCGTTCAGCAATTTGCCGACATGCTGTCAAGAAGGCGGGTATGGCCCGTTTTTAATTGCTGATAAATTAAATTTGCCGGTTATACACATAAAACATGGATATACGGTATACTAAACACTTAACTTTTGCTTCTCCACAAAAATAATTTTAATACTACAATTACCATGTTTACAATAACTTGATAAAAAAGCCCTCCCATCAGTGCTGGTCAGCACTTGTACATGCCCACAACAGCAACCCTTGGAGTACCTACTCTAAACAAGTAATTATTACTCATAGTTATCCTTTAAAGGGGGCCAACGTACACTGGAACCTCGGTGGTCGAACACAATTCGCTCCAACAATATGGTCGATTACTGATTTGTTCGAAGAGTGAAACAATATTTCCCATTAGAAATAGTTAAAAGTCAATTAATGCATTCTGATGTCTACTTCTGTCAATCCAGTTTTATATAATTTGAAAACAAGGTGTATTTATGAAACAATATACAATACATGCATTAATGCACCAGAGTAAAAAATAATAGTACACAATTACCTAATGTACTGTATTTACTTACAGTACACACCTTTCCGGCTGCGATGTGTCAGTGTACTGTATGTGGATGGATGAGAGAGCGAGAGAGATGGGGAACAGGCTATTGCTTTGAGGGGGAGTGGCGGTTTTCCCCTACTGTCTTTTGATCGCAGTTGATTCTTTCACGTTCTAATGACTTTCCTCTTTTCCTTTCCAGTAGAATTACTGATGCTTTTCTTAAGATCCAGGGTTAAGGGTTAAAGTGGCCATAATATAATGAATAAATACAATACGCAGTACGAGACACTCGCTCAATGGCTGTTCAAAGAACTGTACACTGAGCAGCGTTCAACACACTCGGCTCTGTTCCATTCGAACAGCAAGGCACATTTTCCTCATATTTTATGATCAAACTCAGATTTGTTTGATTAAGCAGTTGGTCGACCGCCAAGGTTCCACTGTAAAATAAACATGAAATACAGTGTTGGAAATAAAATGGAATTTTGTGTCTTTCTGAAACTGTTTCCTTACTAGTGTAACTGTCAATGAACCTTAGAAGGAGTGCAGCATCACTTATTTTTCCTCTTAAAATCGTATACAGTGGTACCTCACCTTACGAAAGACCCAACAAACAAAAAAAATGCAGGTTACGAAACACATTTTACCTAAAATTTCTGTCTCTGGATACAAAAAAAAAAAAAAAAAAAAAAAAAAAATTCACATTACAAAACACGCCACCTAAAAAATTGAAACAAAGCATGAGTTGCTCTCCCATTGGCTTTCAAGATGTAAAACAGGTAAATGAGAAACACCAGGTTTGCAAGCAGAGGTGGCTGATACACAAATATAAAATTGAGGACAAAGTGTTAACAGTAGCAGATAGGTTGTAATATATAAACATTTATATAATGATCCCCTCCTTAGAACTCGTTGAACAAGTCATAGTCCATAAACAAACAGGTTTTAAAACAAACCCAGAAAATTCCATTGAAAATCTTTAAAAATTTATTTCAGGGGAAGGGTCACCTTTTAAATTTGCCTCATGCTGTTAAATCAGATTTATTAACTAATTATTATGAGACATGATCTAATATCCAGAATTTCACTCATCATTTGCAGATACTGTGTTTAAAAGCTGTGTGTGTGTGTGTACTGTACGTCCATCCCCCAACAAAAGTATGCAAACACAACATGTGCACACCTGCACTATCACAGTTATGTAGCATGGTGAAACAGGATCATGCTCACATTGGCAACATGCGGCCCACACTACACCTCCAAAAAAACAATGCAAAAAAATTTGGAATATGTTCCACCATCTAAGGAGAGTAATCAAGTGTATCACACGTCTATCGTCAAAAGCACAACTGAATAAATATTAGGCCCTTTAAGATTAATAAAACTAAAATACACTGCCTATAAAAAGAACAGAAATATTCACTTACCACCACCAAAATCCCCAGTGCAACCCAGAGTATGTTAAAGAAATCATTTTTGTTGAGCACAATTTCCCTCATAGACAGGAACAATCAAGTAATTAGCCATCAAATGCACAGCTCATTATAAGGACAGGAGTTTCTATTCACTGAGCCATTCCCATCCAAGATGAATTTATGAGCAACAACCCAATCAGGCCTAGGAATAGAACAGAGTTGGGTCACATGGCCAGGTGACTCCAGCAGCTGACCATGCAAGTGTCTCACTGCCCATTTCTAACACCTTCTCAGCAATCCCGGTGACTGTGTTCAGACATAACATGCCACTAATACAAGAGATTAAAAGGACTACAGCAAATACCACCAAGACAACAACAGAGATGATGTTCACAGTTTTGGCTCAGCTAACACGTGCACTTGCTTGAAACAAAGCGCGGGTTATACGGACTTCCGATCTTTTAAGTGAGCAAGAACTTCGTTGAACTCGTTTAGTACTCGGCCTGCACTGATATGAATCACCAGCAGAGCGGAGAGTTTTTCTGGATTTCCATTCATTTTACAACTCTCTTTGCTTAACTGAGTATGCATGGTAGATTGCGCCGATCCGAGCAGATAGTTAATTCATCTCTGTGTATGAAACTTGCACCCATGCTAGTAGGCTTACACTTTTGACCAACCATATTTGCTTTGAGTTACAAAAGTCCGCAAAACAGTGTAAACACAAAGATCACAGAGACGACGTCTTAACACAAGAGAAAAAAACTTAAGTCAGGGAGTGTCTGTACACACACACACACACACACACACACACACACACGGTCCTTGACTATTCATGGTTTTGCACTCACGGTTTGAGTATTCACGGACTGCCGAGAAACTGACACATCACTCAAAGTCAGCCAATGGCTGTCCTCTTTCCTGCTGATTGGTTGAAATGATGTAACGCCCCTTTTTCCTCATTCGTGCACAAGATGACAATGAGCCTCTTTTTTAGTGTGTTTTAATTACCAGTTAAGCTCTATGATGCCACTCAAACGCTGTGCGTCTTCTCTGGCTAAGGGATAGAAAACGTTGGATGTCTCTTCTGAACAAATAAGACTTTCTCCTGAAGAAACAACAGTTTCCTCTGAACTGTTGTGTTAAAGTCTTTTTCAATTATTATTCCAGTACAGTATCTAAGTTAATGTTTAGAATGTTTGTGCATGAGTTTTTATGTTCTATAGCATGTTTAACAAACGATACCAAAAGGATAAACTTTTACACTTAATGTCCTTTTGCATTGAACGTGACGTCTCCAAGATGGCGCTGCCTTGAGGGCAACGTCGCGGAGCTCTCAGAGTCAAATTGTTTCTTTTAATTTGTTTTTTTTTGTTTGTTTGTTTGTTCATATTTTGCACTATGCTCATCTATGACGGTTGACCCTACTATTGCTATGAGATCAGAGTCTTCGGGCAACTGAGCACACTCAACTCCTATCCTGAGCTAATATGCTATGGTAGCTCAATGCAAGCCGTACCCCGGCTAACAATATATATAAAATATATATTCCACACACACACACACACACACACACACACACACACACACACACACACACCTCAGATATCTGGTGCAGTATAAATAAATGTTTAATTGATACACCTTTACAACTGAATGATTAACATATCCACTGCTTGCTTACAACCATGCCCTCCTGTTGGTTCTCAACAGTTAGCTGCACTTAATATTCTCACTGATTCTTTGCATTTGTTCTTAACCTGCAAGTATCCTTATTTTAGCTGATGAGAGTCCACCGTCTGAAATAAGCAATGAAATAAAAATAACAAAATATTATAGAATTGCAACATACCCAAATCAAAAAAATCAGATTTGCAAACAGAAAGGAATTTAGTTAGTACTGGCTTTGCTTCTCCTCTGCCAAAAGAACGCAGCCAGTCACACCTTCTAAAGTAGTAGTTTCCTCTTTGTTTTTTGTATCACGTGTTCCTGTTTGTCTACTTCATGTTCCATTACAACCATATTTTTTATATATATACACACACACACACATACACACACACACACACACACACACACAGACATTTGCGCACACACACACACACTTTCCGTATCCACGATGAAGGAAACCCTGGATGAAGGGTGCATGGGGTCATCACAACAGCCAGGTCTAAGTCGTCTTTAATGGAAAGCTATCCAGGACCCTTTCAGACGGCAAAGCAAAATCAGATGAAAACCAGGTGTTGGTGTGGAGCAAGCAAGCAGGAACAAAACACACTGTGGAAAATGTCTGTCTTTCACATTTTAAGCATGACAAGAATAGTATGTGATTCTGGCCCTCCATTAACCACAGTTACCCATGGCTGTCATATGTTTTTATTTATACATATAACATAAGTGGGCCGAGTTGCGACCCAGCCCCACTCTTCACCAATCACAGCAGAGGCTCGACAAGAGCACAAGACAAATAAAGAAAGTCAGTCACATGGAGCAGACACAGAAAGTTGAGGTTGCTTATAATAATAGCTCTATGTAAGGTAAAGTCAGTTGGGCTTTTTACACCTGAGCCAAGTGGCTCATCAGGCTGGTGCTTACTTCCAGTTTCCATAGTGTGAAGCGGCCAAGAGTTCAACTCCTCCTGGATGAGATGCTAGTCAATCCATTTTTTTTTTACTGGTGCCCATTTATACTGCTGGGTGAACAGAGGCACACTTGTGGTTAAGATGTTGCCCAGGGGTCTTAGCACAGTGGGGGTCTAACTGGGATTCGAAAACGCAACCTCCCGATCATGAGCGCAGCGCCCTAACCACTACGCCACTGGCCCGAATAGTGCTATATGCTGTAGAAAATTTGGGGGGGTATAAAACATATGACAGGAACCTCCTATGAAGTCCTCTATACATCAGTTGTGATATCGTTGTTTGTCAATATTGATTCTTCTTTCATATTTGTCTAAAAATAAAGAAGAAACTGCCAACATAAGTCTTTTATGGGGAGAGCAGGGAGGTCAGGAGTTTGGAGCAATACTGTGATTAACAGAGCCCCCAGGCACCAGCCACACCCTGATTATTTCTTAACCTATCCATACTGTATAAAAGGAAGTCTTGGGAAACTGAAGCACATATTTGGTTTACTCAAAGCTGGATGGTAGAACTGACTCTGACATTACTCAATGGGTTAAAAATTACTATGCCACTGTGAATTAAGGCAACCCTGAGAAACAGCTACGCTGTCTGATACTGTATCATAATAATGATTAAATATTAAAAAGGCACAAAACAGGTCAATGAGCTGCCTCTCTTCACTATCGCAACAACAAAGACCCCATAGCAGTGACAAAAGGAATACAAACGCAAACCAAGTGCTTTAAACCCGATAAATGACACCCTGGCCACATATCCATACAACATTCTCTCTCTCCATGATCACAATTTTACAGCATGTTCCACAAACGCAAAACTACAATGAAACATCATGCAATGCATGTTTAGTTCAGCCTGTGTGCGGCTCCAATAATGTACTACCCCTCAGAAACTCACTATATACATACATACATATTATATATGTATATTATATAAAAGGCCTCTTCAAATTTGACTTTTTTCATCAAACATATGCAAGCTAATATTTTTCTCCATTCTCCAAGGTCTAAATTCACTAAATATACCCGTTACTTTGATCTTGGACCTTGGCTATGCCTGCCCCAAGAGCCATGTAGTTTTATTGTTGACGTTTTCAAAAACGCTGCAAAATTTGGGATATTATGTCTTTGTTTTCATTGTAGCTTCCCAGAAGTTGATGCTATAGCATTAAAAGTGGTACCAAATGAAAGCCAATAAAATTTTCTTGCATATGGTAGTAAACACATGAACATTTGTGTAAATTCTAACTAATAAATACCTATTTTTTGTGCTTTGAACGGATGACATACAATACATAACTTTCTCAAAAATGTTACTCTTAATGCAGGTATATCACAATCACATTATCACCAAGTATGTTTTTCTCTTCATTTTAGATTGTAAGATTTGTGAAATGCACTGTACTAATCACCAGGTTTTACAGTATTTCTTGCATTTGAGGAATGATAATCCCAACAGTGACAATAAGTCTCTAGCCCATTATACAGTGAATTTCATTTTGCCATTCTGGAGTATGGCAAGAATTAAAACTCTAACTAGACCAAATGCAGTGTCCCAATTGTTTGTGCATTAAAATTAGTTAAAATTTACACAGGTGTTCATATGTTTTGTTGTGTTTTACTACCATATGCAAGAAAATTTTATTGGCTATAACATTTATTGGCTTATAATGCTATAACATCAACCTCTGGAAAGCTACCAAAAAATAAAAATAAAGACATAATATCCAATTTTTCAGCGTTGTTGAAAAATGTCAACAATAAAACTACATGGCTCTTGGGGCAGGCATAGCAAAGGTCCAAGATCAAAGTAACTGGTATATTTAGTTAATTTAGACCTTGGAGAATGGGAAAAATATCAGTTTGCATATGTTTGAGGAAAAAAAGTCAAATCTGAAGAAGAGGTCTAATATATATATATATATATATATATATATATATATACACACACACACACACACACACACACACACACACACACACATATATATACAGTAGGCCCTTGACTATTCGCGGTTTTGCACCCACGGTTTGAGTATTCACTGACTGCTGAGCAACTGGCACGTGATTCAAATTCAGCCAAAGCTGACCTCCTTTCTCTTGATTCGTTGAGCTGATGTCCTGTTCCTCATTCGCACACAAGTTGTCAATGAGCCTCTTTTTTTGTGTGTGTTTTAATTACCAGTTAAGATCTATGACACCACTCAAACACTGTGCGTCTTCTCTGGGTAATTGATAGAAAACGCTGGATGTCTCTTCTGAAGAAATAAGACGTTCTCCTGAGAAACGAGGGTTTTCTCTGAACTGTTGTATTAAAATCTTTTTCAATTATTATTCCAGTACAGTACCTAAGTTCATGTTTATGCATGAGATTTTATGTTCTGTAGTATGTTTAACAAACGATACCAAAAGGATAAACTTTCTTACAGTACTCTTCAACTTGGAGTGACGTCTCCAAGATGGCGCTGCCCAGAAGGCGACGTCACGGAGTTCTCAGAGTCAAATTGTTTCTTTGTTCGTTTTATTTGTTGTTTTATTTGTTCATGTTTTGCACTATGGTTGTCTACGACCGGTCGACTCTACTACAGCTATAACATCGGAGTATCTTCGGGCGTGTATAACTAAGCACGCTCAACTGGGCTCGTTAGCTGGGATGCGGATAGCCGAGCTAATATGCTATGGTAGGCAGCGCAATGCAAGCCGCACCCCAGCGGACAAGAAGCCCAGGCAGGAAGGGGCCAAACGCCGACTCCGGCACTTGGGATTGCAGGGTATGAAGGCCGTGTAGCCGGCTGGAGCAATCGCCTCATCGGGTGTACTCTCCTTGAGCCATGTTTCACAGAAACACAGTCCAGTAGATCCCTCTGCGCTGCAATCTGAGCATCAAGCTCGTACATCTTGTTTCACAGGGACTGAACATTTTCAAGCAGTATGGCCGGAAGTGCTAACCAAGCCTCTGAGAACTCTGCCTGGGCTTAGCCATTAACCGCTAGCATTGAGCTGCCATAGCATATAAGCTCAAGATAGAAGTTGTTGCGTGCTTAGTTGCCCGAAGCTGAAGCTGCTCATAGCTGTGTAGTAGGGTCGACCGATCATAGATGAGCATACCGCAAAACATCATTTTCTGTAACCGCTTCATCCTAATTAGGGTCGCGGGGAGGCTGGTGCCCATCCCAGCCAACTCAGGGCGAGGGCAGAGTACACCCTGGACAGCTCGCCAGGCCATTGCAGGGTGGAAACACGCTGACGGCTTTGCAGCTACTCTTGTCGAAAGTCAGCAATGGTTCTTTTACATGCCTCAAACCATAGACAGTGAGAGACATGGCCGGCCTTTGATAACCCAGTTAGCTGCACTGGGGGGGTACAGTGACAACCTTGTGGAGAGTGGGACTTGAACCCCCAACCTTTGGATCAGCGATCTGGCACCTTATACCACTAGACCACCACTGCCCTAGTGCAAACCATGAACAAACAAATAAAACAAATTAAAACGAACAAAGAAACAATTTGACTCCGAGAACTCCGTAACGTTGCGCCCTAGGCAGCGCCATCTTGGACACGTCACTCCAAGTTCAATGTAAAAAGGACATGAAGCATAATAAAGTTTATCATTTGTTAAACATGCTACAGAACATAAAATCTCACGCACAAGCATGCTAAGAATTAACTTCGGTACTGTACTGGAATAATAATTGAAAAAGACTTTAAAACGAGTGCTTTACAACAGTATATGCTGTATAATGTGTACATTTTATCATTAATGAAAAATGAGTAAAAATTGAAAAGATTTTCTTAATTACTATATTTTACTACATTAATACTGTATATGAGTAAGACTGTCTATAGAATGTGTTTATGAAGCATATTTTAGCACATGTAATAGATACATAGTATTTTACTTCCAGATGCTCATTCGCACATGTGATGTGATACATGGGGTTTTACTTCTGGGTACAAAACTTGCAGATTATCTTCATTCGCGGGAGGGGCCGGAACCGAACCCCCGCGAATATTGAGGGTATTTTATATATCTCACACCAGACGCTATTATAACTAAACTGTGCCGCCGTATAAATGGCAATAATTTTCAGCCCAAATAAATAATTATTGAATTAACCGAGATAATTACTGGGCACTTAAAATAAATTTTGCACCCTACGCACCCCCCCCCCTTTTTTTTAACTACGTGGGTTTTTCAACAGAAGCAAAGAAGTTTGCATTTTGCACAAAGTTGCCCCAAAAGATGCCACTACACTATTTTTACGAGTCAAGAGCAGTGCTTCTCAATTATTTTCTCTCACCCCCCCCAGTAAGAGGAAAACATTTTGCGCACCCCCGCCGAAATAAAGTGTTATTTGTCGAAAAATTGTTATAAGTAATCCTCTGCATAACACAGTATCCTTATTAACATTATGAATACAAAAAAGGAAGAAATATAGATCAACTTCCAACAAAGAATAACTTTAACAATGTTTTAGTGTTAAAACAAAAAGTGCATCAATTCGCCTGAAATTATAAAAACGTATCCTTTAACTGAAAGGAAAAGAAGATCCTTATTTAAACTGTAAACATTTTTTGACTAACAATTTGAATAAAACAATGTATTAGTTTTCTTTTTTTTTTTTTTTTGTCAAAATGATTAAGTCCAGATTAATGGAACAATAAGCACGTTTCGCAGTGCACAGCTTTTCGAAGCCGGGTTTAAAGCATGATACTGAACTCTCAGCTCATGCTCAATGCTGAACTGGGACCTGGACTTATTTTCACAGCGCTGACGTCATCCAGCATGACAGAGACCGTGTGTGCTGCAGGTAGGATCAGTTCCTCTGCTGTGCTGTGGGGTTTTCTACACTGAGCAGTTTGGTACGCCACCTTATCTGATGTTAACCGAGCTCGCTGGTTTGCTGGAGTAGCATTCACAAAGCGGGATGTTTGTCGGCAATATTCGGCACGTTTATGCTGAAAAAACCTCACGCGGCTCATCACGAGATCGGACTGTTATGTTTTTAAGTGATGCCTGAATTGATTTGGGTTCATGCAGTCCGCTGCCAATGTTTTCAGACATAGTAAACACAGCGGTCTTTCCTTGTTTCTCACTGCAGCACAGTGATGCTTCATCATCCGCTTCATCATACTGTACCGACTCTCCTCGGGAGACTTTTGTTTCTCGCACTGGCTACACCTCTCTCCGCCTTTCTTTCCGTCCCTGTTAAAAATTTCCATGGTGGGTTTATTAACTTCACTTCTTATTTTACCTCTGGGCACACTCTGACAGTGAGGAAGCCACTGCCACCTGCTGTAGTGGATGTACAATTAAAAAAAAAAAAAACAATCAAACAAAAAACAACAGCGCATGTTCCGAGGAAGATTTGTCCACACTCTATTCAATATCAGTTCATGTCTCATCCACATGATGATGAAAGTAACAAAATGCCAACAGTAAATAAATCCCTGATAAAGTAATGAAGGCATCGGGAACAAAACCACATACATTTTCCCAAAAAATAAACAAACTACAAGATTTCCTCCTGAAAAGATAGCTGTTAGGAGGAACTGCATGTGAGAAGAGAATACAATCAGGAAGACAGAATTTTTACCAACAAGCTGCTTGTGTTGCGCAAAACCGAGAGGAGGAGGGTTTGGGGGCAGGACACGTGCATTTTAGATTGCATTTCATTGGACAAACACAAAATTAGCACAGGTAGGTTAACTTACCAAAAGGTATTACAGTATTGCTTCATACAAATAAATTATCAGATTTATTACTACAACAATAATTTCACAATAGCTTTACATTCCCAACAGGATATTTACAATCCGACTGGTGTCGTCCCCCCCCCCCAAAAAAAAAACAAAAAACACACGTGATAGACACTGGGAAAAAAATCATAAAAATCTAAGGTTTGTGAAGAAGTACCAGTTAAAAAAGTTAAAAAAAAAAAAAAAAAAAGCACCATGTTTGACACTTCCAGGTTTGATGCATTCGTCCACACACACACACACACACACACGCGCGCGCGCGCGTCAAGGAGAAACTTTGAATGCTTGTATTGTATTTAATTTATTACTTATATATATATATATATATATATATATATATATATATAAATGCATTTAATCGTTTAATTCTCGTTATATGTCGCAAGTGTAGCGAGATTACATTAACCTAAAAGCCCACAAGATGCATCTGATAAATTTCGCAGGTTCTATTGTGTCGTTTTATAAAAGGCGCGGTGCTGATCTGCTCAGCCCGAGCATTAAATAGAGCTTTTATTGTGCTCGGTTGAGTGACTACACCACACTACGATTACATCAGCTTCGAAAATGGTTACCGGCCATGCGCGTGCGAGGGGAAGCTGAATGAACACAGTCGAGATGAACAAAACAAATACTACACCGACTACACCCGGAATAAACTTTATTTAACGAATTTCTTGGGTCCTTACCTTGTTAAAAGCGGATACTGTGACGGCTCGGGGTTGAAATTAGTCGGTTATAAGTCGCGTGCTCTCAGTGACAAGAGAGAAAAACGTGAAGGGACCTCAGTCTGTCAAAGCGGAAATCACTTTCTGGGGG
Source organism: Plotosus lineatus (assembly GCA_024760905.1). NCBI lineage: Eukaryota > Metazoa > Chordata > Actinopteri > Siluriformes > Plotosidae > Plotosus > Plotosus lineatus. Next base: position 16,893,792 of record CM045747.1, on the reverse strand, counting down.
AAACTCGAAGCCACACCTCCTTACGACAGCAACTAAGATTGTAAAGAGAACAGGACACGTGCGCGCCTAGAGTGTTGTATGTGTGGCCTTGGTGGGGCGAGGCGTGTGCCGAGACTCGTGCAAAACTCGAATTGAACTGGGAAGTGGGAAAACCGGACTTCCCACCTCACTTCCGATAACGCATTGTAGAATTGTGAATATCCCTTCCTTCCTTCTTCCTTTCGACTTTTCCCCCTTTTCTCAGGGGTCGCCACAGCGAATCATCTGAGTCGCACTTTTGATTTGGCGTAGGTTTTAACGTCGGATGCCCTTCCTGTCACAACCCTTTTTGAGCAAGAGATAGAAACACCCTGACGGCTTTGCAGCTACTCTTTACAAAAGTCAGATGGGAAGGACGTGCAGCAAGTTAGATTGATAAAGGTCAGAGAGGGAAATGTACTGACTGATGACAGAAGTGTGCTGGAAAGATGGAAAGAGTACTTTGAAGAGCTGATGAATGAAGAAAATGAGAGAGGGAAAAATGAGTAGAAGAGGTGAAGGTTGAGGACCAGGAACTAGCAAAGATTAGTAAGGGTGAAGTGAGGAGGGCATTGAAGAAGATGAAGAGTGGAAAGGCAGTTGGTCCTTGATGATATACCTGTGGAGGTATGGAAGTGTCTGATTGAGGTAGCAGTAGATTTTCTGACAAGAACATTCAACAAGGTCTTAGAGAGTGAGAGGATGCCGGAGGAATGGAGGAGAGTGTGCTGGTGCTCATTTTTAAGAACAAGGGAGATGTGCAGAATTGTGTCAGCTACAGAGGGATGAAGTTTATGAGCCATACGATGAAGTCATGGGAAAGAATAATGGACGCTAGGCGAAGGGCAGAGGTTAGCATTTGTGAACAACAGTTTGGTTTCATGCCAAGAAAGAGCACCACAGATGCAGTGTTTGCTTTGAGGATGTTAATAGAGAAGTACAGAGAAGGTCAGAGGGAACTGAATTGTGCCTTTGTGGATCTGGAGAAAGCATATGACAGGGTGCCAAGAGAAGAACTGTGGTATTGTATGAGGAAGTCTGGAGTGTCAGAGAAGTATGTTAGAGTGGTGCAGGACATGTATGAGAGATGTAAGACAGTGGTGAGGTGTGCTGTCGGTGTGACAGAAGAGTTCAAGGTGGAGGTGGGACTGCATCAAGGATCAGCTCTGAGCCCCTTCATGTTTGCTATGGTGATGGACAGGCTGACAGACGAGGTTAGACAAGAATCTCCATGGACTATGATGTTTTCGGATGACATTGTGATCTGTAGTGAGAGCAGAGAACAAGTGCAGGAAAATCTAGAGATGTGGAGGTATGCTCTGGAAAGAAGAGAAATGAAGGTTAGCCTCAGTAAGACAGAATAAATGTGTGTGAATGAGAAGGACCCAAGAGGAACAGTGAAGTTACAGGGAGCAGAGATAAAGAAGGTGGAGGATTTTAAGTACTTAGGCTCAACAATCCAGAGCAATGGCGAGTGTGGAAAAGAGGTGAAGAAGCGTGTGCAGGCAGGTTGGAATGGTTGGAGAAAAGTGTCCGGTGTGATGTGTGATAGGAAAGTATCAGCTGACGTTGGAACTGCCAGGCAAAAGGCCTAGAGGAAGACCAAAGGTTTGCGGTTGATCATTCGTGCATGTAATATGATACATGGGGGTTTACTTCCGGGTACCAAACTCGTGGATTATCTTCATTCGCAGGAGGGGCTGGAACCAAACCCCCGCGAATAACGAGGGCCTACTATTTGTATATACAGTGATACCTCTGCTCACGAACATAATTGGTTCCCAGAAAGTGTGTGTAAGGCGAAAAGTTCGTCTTCCGAACATTTATTTCCCATAAAAAACCATTAAAATGAGAATAATCCGTTCCCAGGTCCCCATAAAACATAATTTTCTACTAAATAAGCCTTAAAACTACACAAAAATATACCTTATTTTATGTATAATAAATGTGCTATTGTATTGTAATTAAAGAAATAAACTGTACTGTATAATAAAGTGGTTTTATTTACCTTTGTGATGGTAGTTGATGGCTTCATGGAATGGAGTGGGAGGAGGAGGGAGGGAGGGACTTACTGTTTGGAAGGAGAGTTTGGAAACGCCTACTGTTTGGAAACACCCTTAGCCACACACGCACCCTGAATAGCTTCCTTGTTCTTAAGGATGGGAGCAATGGTAGACTTAGCGTACTGGTACTGGGACGCTAAGTCACACAAACGCACACCTCGTTCGTGTTTTTCAATGATCTCCGCCTGTGGTGGGGTCTTTTTCGGTCCCATAATAGCAAAAGTACACTCAATATGGTCCAAAATGTCTAGCAAACACAAACCACTTCCGCATTCAAAGAAAGGGGTGATGAACTGTGACGCCATGAGCGTGCGCCAGCTTCTCGTGGCCGCCACCGTGGCGCTGTTCGACCGCGTGGTTTGATTCGTCCGCCGAAAACTAGTTCGTCAGCAGAGACTATATGCTCGCAAATTTAATGTTCTTGAGGCGAAAAGTTCGTGAGCTTAAGCGTTTGTCAGCGGAGGTTTTACTGTATATACATATATATATATATATATATATATATATATATATATATATACACACACAAGCAAACTTTAGTGTTCGAACGCTTTAGACATCAAACAAATCGGTTTCAACCAAAAAATTTGTAATTTTTGGTCCCAGAAGTCGAAGAAAATTTGGAAGCCGAACATGGAACAAACGAGAAGGAGATAAACTGGAGGAGGTGGAAAAATTTGTGCTGATCTACATAAACGAGCAGAAGTATAAGAGTAAGATATACAGAGATATTGTAAGCGAGAATGTTATTTGTTGCAAAGCACAGGAAGTGTATGATGATTTGGTGAAAAAAGACCCGAGCACGAATCCTAAAGAGTTCGAATTTCAGGCATGTCGAGGTTGTTTTGACAATTTCAAGAGGATAAGTAGGATTTACAACATGGTTCGTCACAGGGAAGCAGCAAGTTCTCATAAAGATGGTGCTGAGAAGTTCAAGGAAGGTGTGTTTGCTCTGTAGTTTCACATTTTATATACAATTTGATATTTAAATGACATTATGAAATAACATTATGTTTAAAAGAGGTAGTTTTCTAGTGTCTTGGAACGGATTAAGACCATTTACATTATTTGTAAAGGAAAAAATAGATTCGAAATTCGAACAAATCGCTGGAAACCGAGGTTTGCTTGTGTGTATATACTGGACCTTCTCAGAAAATTAGCATATTGTGATAAAGTTCATTATTTTCTGTAATGTACTGATAAACATTGGACTTTCATATATTTTAGATTCATTACGCACAACTGAAGTAGTTCAAGCCTTTTATTGTTTTAATATTGATAATTTTGGCAAAAAAAAGTAAAGAAAAACCAAAAATCCCAAACTCAAAAAATTAGCATATTTCATCCGACCAATAAAAGTGTTTTTAATACAAAAAAAGAGTCAACCTTCAAATAATTATGTTCAGTTATGCACGCAATACTTGTTCGGGAATCCTTTTGCAGAAATGACTGCTTCAATGCGGCGTGGCATGGAGGCAATCAGCCTGTGGAGCTGCTGAGGTGTTACGGAGGCCCAGGGTGCTTCGATGGTGGCCTTAAGCTCATCCACAGTGTTGGGTCTGGTGTCTCTCAACTTTCTCTTCACAATATCCCACAGATTCTCTATGGGCTTCAGGTCAGGAGAGTTGGCAGGCCAACTGAGCACAGTAATACCATGGTCAGTAAACCATTTAGCAGTGGTTTTGGCACTGTGAGCAGGTGCCAGGTCGTGCTGAAAAATTAAAATCTTCATCTCCATAAATCTTTTCAGCAGATGGAAGCATGAAGTGCTCCAAAATCTCCTGATAGCTCGCTGCATTGACCCTGCCCTTGATAAAACACAGTGGACCAACACCAGCAGCTGACATGGCACCCCAGACCATCACTGACTGTGGGTACTTGACACTGGACTTCAGGCATTTTCTTCTCCCCAGTCTTCCTCCAGACTCTGGCACCTTGATTTCTGAATAAAATGCAAAATTTGCTTCTCTTTGGGAGTAACGAGGATGGATAGGATCAGAAATGAGTACATCAGAGGGACAGCACATGTTCGATGTTTTGGAGACAAAGTCAGAGAGGCTAGATTGAGATGGTTTGGACATGTACAGAGGAGGGATAGTGAGTATATTGGCAGTAGGATGCTGAGGTTGGAACTACCAGGCAGAAGGCCCAGAGGAAGACCAAAGAGAAGATTTATGGATGTGGTGAAGGCGGCCATGAAGGTCGTTGGAGTAAGAGTAGAAGATGCAGAGGATAGGGAGAGATGGAGGCAGATCATTTGCTGTGGCGACCCATGAAGGGAGCAGCCGAAAGGAAAAGATGCAAAACCTGCTTTCATCCAAAAAAAGTACTTTCTTCTGCCGTTGTTTCTGGTTCAAAAGTGGCTTGACCTGGGGAATGCGGCACCGGTAGCCCATTTCCTGCACACGCCTGTGCACGGTGGCTCTGGATGTTTCAACTCCAGACTCAGTCCATTGCTTCCACAGGTCCCCCAAGGTCTGGAATCGGCCCTTCTCCACAATCTTCCTCAGGGTCCGGTCACCTCTTCTGGTTGTGCAGCGTTTTCTGCCACACTTTTTCCTTCCCACAGACGTCCCACTGAGGTGGCTTGATAGAGCACTCTGGGAACAGTCTATTCGCTCAGAGATTTCTTTCTGTGTCTTACCCTCTTGCTTGAGGGTGTCAATGATGGCCTTCTGGACAGCAGTCAGGTCGGAGTCTTATCCATGATTGCGGTTTTGAGTAATGAACCAGGCTGGGAGTTTTTAAAAGCCTCAGGAATCTTTTGCAGGTGTTTAGAGTTAATGGGTTGATTCAGATGATTAGGCTAATAGCTCGTTTAGACTACCTGAACATGATATGCTAATTTTTTGAGATAGGAATTTTGGGTTTTCGTGAGCTGTATGCCAAAATCATCAGTATTAAAACAATAAAAGACCTGAAATATTTCAGTTGGTGTGCAATGAATCTAAAATATATGAAAGTTTAATTTTTATCAGAACGTTACAGAAAATAATGAACTTTATCACAATATGCTAATTTTTTGAGAAGGACCAGTATTTGTTTGTAATATATATATATATATATATATATGAAAGAAGTTAATTGTTCCCCCTGCATGAATCTTGCAGCTTAAAGTAGCATAATGTGAATATTATGGGATATGTTAGGGGATCATGACTGGAGACCTTTCAGTTTTGATGACACTGATTGTACAGGCTGATTGATTGAAAGGAAAATAACACTTCATCAAACATTTTCAAATGGGGATCCGGTCAGTTTTTAATCAATTAACTGTTTTGCCCCCTAATGTTCGTTTCATGTTTTAACATGCTGATAAAATGCATTTAAATTTAAACAATTAAATATGTTGGAGAAATAGAGTGAAAAGCTACAACAAGCTTTATCCATTTGGTTATCATTTTTTTAAATTATTATTTTATCAGGAAATAAATTTATTCTTTTTTTTCCTTTCGGCTGTTCCCTTAAGGGGTCGCCACTGCGAATCATCAGCCTCCATCTCACCTCACCTCACCGCATCCATAAATCTCCTCTTTGGTCTTCCTCTAGGCCTTCTGCCTGGTAGTTCCAACCTCAGCATCCTACTGCCAATATACTCACTATCCCTCCTCTGTACATGTCCAAACCATCTCAATCTAGCCTCTCTGACTTTGTCTCCAAAACATCTAACATGTGCTGTCCCTCTGATGTGCTTATTCCTGATCCTATCCATCCTCGTTACTCCCAAAGAGAACCTCAACATTTTCATCTCTGCTACCTCCAGCTCTGCCTCCTGTCTTTTCCCCAGGGCCATTGTTTCTAACCCATACAACATCGCTGGCCTCAAAACCCTCTTGTACACTTTTCCTTTCATTTTTGCCGATACCCTCCTATCACACATCACACCGGACACTTTTCTCCAACCATTCCAACCTGCCTGCACACACTTCTTCACCTCTTTTCCACACTCTCCATTGCTCTGGATTGTTGAGCCTAAGGACTTAAAATCCTCCACCTTCTTTATCTCTGCTCCCTGTAACCTCACCGTTCCTCTTGGGTCCTTCTTGTTTACACACACAAAATAAATTTGTTAATTGATTAAATTTAATTGATAAAAAGTGAATGTTTAAAATTGTACAACAGTTCAGACCTGATGCAGTTCAGATCTAAAAATTTAACTGATGTATGAAAAAGTAATTTTGGTATTTTGGACATGTTTGTGTAAAAGGGCCATAAAACAGTATCATCCTGAAAATATTTAAAATGCTGTAACATTTGCACCAATAACTGAATCTCAATGAGGTATCATTTTGTTTTTTCCTGCTCTTTCTGCTTAACTGTTATGAGAGATTATTATATAACGTGAGCTGTGAGCTCATTTGTACGAGGTAGCGCATAGCGGTTTCCTTTAGCCCCCTCCGATACGCATTCACCGAAGTTCGAAAAGAGGCAGGTAGCTGGCATTGCATGTCACGGAGGGGGCATGTACATGCTTTCGCCCCTCTATGGTTGGTGGTGGTCATGTGATAGGGAAGGGTGGAAGAATCCAAAACAGTTTGTATTCTAAAGCTTCGGATATTTTCGACAAAAATGTTACTAATAATTAAAAAAAAAAAACAACAACAAAAAACCCCAACCCATTAAAAAAAATTCCCACTTTGCTGTAATGGGTCACATGTGACTATAAATTATCCAGATTGTGTTGTTTGCTGCGAGCAGCTTTATAACATTGACCTTTTGGATGTTTGCTCCTCACTCTTTTGCTTTTTCATTAACATTAGCACAGTACTTCTCTCGCTCACCTCACATTTGCAACAAACCTTTCCCTTGCTTGATTTGGATTCTTCTTAAATTGTTTTCTCTTCAGTTCCCAAGCTTGGTTTTCTGTGACCACTTTCATTTCCTTCAAATGAAATCATCTTCATGCTGGGTTTTGTAATAGGCGGCAAGGTAGCATAGTGGTTCGCACATCCAACTCAAAGCAAGAAGGTCTTGGCTTCAAGTCCCAGGCTCTGCAAAGGCTTTTCTGTGTCGAGTATACATGCTCGGTCCGTGCTTGTGCGGGTTCCTCCAGGTACTCCAGTTTCCTTATACAGTCCAAAGACGCCTTAGATGAATTGTCCGTTCCAAATGGCACCATGATGTGAATATTCGTAGTTATGCATATCTTGGCCCTGCAATGGACTGGCAGGGTGATTCCTACCTTTGTCCACAGTCAGCTGAGAATAAATGACCCGTTGTTCAGGTCATCAGTTCATTTTCTGTAACCGCTTAAGCCTAATTAATGGGGCCGGTGGCGTAGTGGTTAGGGTGCTGCGCTCATGATCGGGAGGTTGTGAGTTCGAATCCCACTGAGACCCTCACCGTGCTAAGACCCCTGGGCAAGGTCTCAACCACAAGTGTGCCTCTGTTCAGCCAGCAGTATAAATGGGTACTAGTAAAAATATACTGGGACGGTAACCGACGATGGACTAGCATCCCATCCAGGGGGAGTTGAACTCCTGGTCGCTTCACGCTACGGAAACCGGATAAGCACCGGCCTGATGAGCCACGAGGCTCAGCCCCAGGCTCGGGTTTAAAAACCCAACAGACTTACCTTTACCTCTTTTTAAGCCTAATTAAGGTCACTTGGAGGCTGGCGCCCATCCCAGCCGACTCCGGGTGAGAGCTGAGTACACCCTGAATGGCCCGCCAGGCCATCGCAGGGCGGAAACACACTGATGGCTATGCAGATACTCTTATCGAAAGTCAGCAATGGTTCTTTTACATGAACCTCACACCGTAGACAGTGAGAGACATGGCCGGCCTTGAATAACAGGGTTAGCTGCACTGGGGGGGACAGTGACACCCTGTGGTGAGTGAGGCTTTAACCCCCAATCTTAGGATCAGCGATCCAGCGCCTTTACCACTAGGCCATCACTGCCCATAACCCCAGTTCTTTCTTGTTTATAGTTTTGCCTCAGCTCTCTCTCTACCTTTTTTTGTACGTCCACTTTGCACGCTTGTCTGTTCTTCGACTCCATTTTTTGTTGTCTGCACCAATTTCTCTTTCTGCCTCCATCTTTCTCTGCAAGTCCCCTTATTTTCTTATTTCCTCCATTCATTTAATTTCCACCTGCCGCTTTCTGTCTGCCTCTCCCTCCGTTTTTTCCATGTTTTGTTTTTTACTTGCTTTGCAAGGGCACATTCTTCTCTTTCTTCTTTTAACCAGTTTATATATTTTTTCTTCACCTGTTTATTTTTATTTCTTTTATATCTCCAATTGTTTTTAATTTTTTTTTCTACTGAAAGCTGTGAGATCCTTAGTTTGTAATACTATCTCCAATTTATTCTCTACCAAAGGCATTTAGATCTCTTTGTGTTGCTCCATTTTATTTATCATCCGCTTCTCTCTCTCTCTCTCTCTCTCTCTCTCTTTCTTTTTCTTTCTCCCTCTCAGTCTTCACTGTGGCGATCAGCTCCTGGATTTCCTTTTCATGTGTAATTTTTCTCTTTGAATTCTTCCATCTCTCGTTACTCACAGTCTTACTTCTTCCTCATCACATCCTGCGTTTGTTCCAAATATTCCTCCTCCTCATCTCCAACCCCCATTTTTTTTCTGCTGCTATAATCTTCTCAGATTTTTTTTTTCAGCTCACACCTCAGTGTCCATTTCATTCTTTGTGCTCAGCTCTGTGCAGCTCAGATTTTTTTCTCCTCCATCTTTCAGTACGGCCAATTATTTTTAAAATGATTCTTTTATCCATCTGAATACCGTTGGTTCATAATTGTCAGGAAAATATAAGCCAAAGTAAATTTAGAAATCATTTATTTATTGTATTTTCAAAACCATCACAACTTTTCTCATTTTGGGTTGTATAAACGATACAAACAGTTTATTTGACAATTCAGCTTGAAAACACAGAGGTGTAGTGGATCGCAATTCCACCTGACATCAAGAAGGTCCTGGGTTGGAGCCCTGTCCTGGGTACTCTACCAACCCCCCCCCCCCCCAGCCACCCCCCCACCCTTTCCCCTTCCACACAGTACAAAGACCTACATTCATTTGCCAAACCGCATAATCCTATTAGGGTTGCAGGGAACTTGGAACCTATCTCAGCCAACTCAGAGCGAAGGCGGGGTACACAGCTCAGCAGGTCATTGCAGGGCCAAAGACATGCAGATTAGGCTAATTAGCTGTTCCCGTGTGAATGAGTGTGAAGGGTTATGTGTGTACTATCTGTGTATACTATGTTTTGTGTATACTATATGTGTATACAGTTGGTCCTGTGATGGCCTGGCGAGCTATTCGGAGTACACCCTGACTTTCCCCCCAACAATCCTAACAGGATTAAAAGGTTCAGCAAAGATATACACATTCGATGAATGGTTGTGTCTGTATTGGCCCAGCAATAGTCTGTTGAGCTGTTTAGGGTAAACCTTCACTCAGGGTCTGCTTGGATGGTCTCCAGCCTCCCTGTGATCCTAATAAAGGATGAAGCAGGTCACAAAATTACATTTGAAAATGCATTGAATTTCCAAACCTCTTAACAGTCATACGTTTCTGGATAACTACTGTACTAATAATCGCTAACTGCAAAATATGTGGAAATCCTACTGATCGATTTTAAAAGTAGGCTTTGATATCTTTTTTTCATTTATCTCTCACATCATGTCATTAAATAATAGAAAGCATTATCTTTTCGATCGGCCTTCTTTTCTTCTCCTTTGTTTGCATCTTTAGAGATTGTGCTTTTTGTAGATACCCCCCCGTTCAGATCTCTGATCATGTCCACCTCTGCTTTTTCCTTCTGACTGGAGCTGCTGGAGCTGCATTTATAAGATTTCTACTCGATTCATTTCTTCCTGCTTCTCACATTTCTTTTGCTCCTGTAGTTTCTTTTGCCTGTTTTTCTTCTTTAGCTCCTGTGTCCACTGTGGCTGTCCCTCTATACATCACGTTTTATTGCTTCTCGATGTCATTCATCAGACCACTGTTTCCTCCACTTGCCAGGCCAGATCATTTTCCTCACTTTGTCCCAACAGCCATAACATCTGGCCGATGGTGTTACATTCTGCAGTTTAATCCTGATTCATGAACAGATCTGTGTAGAACTATTAAATCACAACCTAATAAACCTTGTTTTCTTATATTACATTATTACTTTTATTATTATTTTATAACTTTTCTCAATTATCAGATCCAGTTCTCAAATAAGGTTTACACACACACACACACACATATATATACATATATATATATATATATATATATATATATATATATATATATATATATATATACAGTATACACATATATATATATATATATATATATATATATATATATATATATATATATTTTTTTTTTATATAGTGTGTGTGTGTGTGTGTGTGTGTGTCTGTATATTGAGAGAGAGAGAGAGAGAGAGAGAGAGCGAGAGAGATACAATATCACTGCAACACACAACCATACAAACTTCCATTCATATCTTGGGGCAACAAGAATATCCAATTAGCCTAATGTGGGAGGAAATAGGAACACCCAGAGGAAACCCATGCAAGCACAGGAAAACATCCCAACTCCCAGGGTCTGCTTGCTGTGAGGCAAAAGTGCTAACCACTATATAAACATAGTGTACTACTCGATTTAAATATTCTCATTCTCTTTTTAAATATATGCTTAATTACACACACACACACACACACACACACACACACACACACCCACACACACACACATCTTTATTTCCTTTTGGCTGTTCCCTTTTTCTCACGGGTTGCCACAGTGAATCATCGCATGTTTAATTAGGCATAGGTTTTTACGCCGGCTGCCCTTCTTGACAAAAAAAGGGGCAGAAATACGTTGACGGCAATGCAGCTACTCTTGTCGAATGTCAGCAATGGTTCTTTTACATGAACCTCTCACCATAGACGATGAGAGACATGGCCGGCCTTTGATAGCCCAGTTAGCTGCACTGGGGGATACACACACACACACACACACACACACACACACACACACACACACACATATATATATATATAATATTATATACACACAAAATAAGGACAGTGGTGGCCTGATGGTATCGGGTGCTGGATCACTGATCCTAAGCTTGGGGGGTTTGAGTCCCACGCTCCACAAGGTTGTCACTGTCCCCTCCCAGTGCAGCTAACCGGGTTATCAAAGGCCGGCCATGTTTCTCACTGTCTATGGTGAGAGGTTCATGTAAAAGAACCATTGCTGACTTTCATAAAGAGTAGCTGCATAGCCGTCAGCGTGTTTCTGCCCCTTGCAGGGTTGTGTCAGGAAGGGCATCGTAAAAACCTATACCAAATCAAACATGCGAATCTGAAGATTCACTGTGGGGACCCCTGAAAAAGGGAAAAGCCGAAATTAGAAAAAGAAGATATACACAAAATAATGCAGTAAATAAACAAGTAAACTCGAGTGATGAATTAGCATTGAATTAAAATGTCCCTGTCAATGTTAAAATTGCTGAGTCGGACTGCATAACGACGTGAAAAGGGTCTCTGGAGCTGCCCATAGAGGGCAGCATGGTCTCACAGTATCACAGTATGTAATTTTTTTTTTTTCTGCTGAGTGAACTTCACTACATGCTTCATGAAAATGAGGACAAAGGAAGTCAGTGTGTCCTAGAAAGACCTTTCAGACAGAGCCAGCACTGAAAATGCAACACATAGGAAACACCACAACACCTGGGGCATGTAGTGTCCTGAGTGAGTGGATTTAACATGGAAACCTGTGTGTTTGATATCTCAAATGTACAGCACAATAATCCCAGTTCTTCTTGATAGTCTGTCATTTGTTAATCAAAATTTTTTGCAGTTTCCAAACTGATGTCAATCAATGAAATTAAATAAAGGTAAATGATGAAAGAAATGTTAACAAACCAACCCTAATATAATAATAAATAATATAATTCACACTTTTTTTTTTTTTTTGGGGTGGGGCAGTGGTGGTCTAGTGGTATAGGGCGCTGGATCGCTGAGCCAAAGGTTGGGGGTTTGAGTCCCACTCTCCACAAGGTTGTCACTGTCCCCCCCAGTGCCGCTAACTGGGTTATCAAAGGCGGGCCATGTCTCTCACTGTCTATGGTGAGAGGCATGTAAAAGAACCATTGCTGACTTTCGACAAGAGGAGCTGCAAAAGTCGTCAGCGTGTTTCTGTCCCTTGCTAAAAGGGTTGTGACAGGAAGGGCATCCGACGTAAAAACCTCTGCCTAATCAAACGTGCGAATCAGATGATTCGCTGTGGCGACTCCCGAGTAAAAGGGAAAAAGCCAAAAGGAAGACAGACAGACACTTTTTTTTTTTTTGGTTTCATCCTTCAAGTCATGACACAGCAAGTAAAACTGCACTAATCTCAGCCACACGTTGTGACACATCTGATCTGAAGCTGATGCTCCTAGATTGAAACTGACAATGAATTAAAATGTCAAACACAAACGACGAGAAAAGCAATATACTAAATAAATATATGAATGTACCTTAAACATACATTAGAATGGAGTGTCCTCTGTAAATCTGAGCCTAGTTGCTCCAGCAGGTCCTTGAAGAAGTAAGAGAATGGAAGAGAAACGGAAGAAGAGCAATGAAGATCCTTCTGTCCCACACGTGTGTCCTTGTGGAGGTGTTGGAGTGCCTTGTTCAGTGTTGATTTCCATACCTGTTTTCTCACACTCACAGCGGTGATTAATGACAAAGAGCGAACTTGATTAGCACAAAAAGAGACCAGCTGTAATAAAGTAGGCCCCTGTAGCGCTCCTACAGGCTCCTCGCTTTCTGTTAATATGTTCCATTTCAGAACGCTAATAAACATGCCTCTGGATGGCATGAAAGGTGTGATTAAGCGAAAGGTGCGTCCTTCAGGCTCACAATGGGGCTCGTTCATGAGGCAGATATTTATGCCGAGTGGCGCTCTTAAGCTGTTGGAGAGCTGAAAAGGGAGAGATGATAAAAAAAAAAAAAAAAAAATGCTTTTGCTGTTACATAAAGGAAAACAGGAACTTGGAGCGCTTGTGGAAAACCATTAGAGAGTTGGTGTTGGAATATAAATCCGATTTATTTATTTTTTTGTAGTAGGAAAGGGAGATCAAACTGAACATATGGCGAAGCAGTTAAAACAGTTTCGGATCTGTTGCATGGCTCAGTGAGTAAACAAAAATCACTGCAAGAACAAAATGCTGCTCAGAAAGGCCTCCCTATTTCGTAATAGTACACCAGCGACATTACTACAGCGATGAAACATTTGCTGAACACACTGTTTTTGCACAATATTATCAGGTAGAAGCAGCGCTGATATTTACAGTGGTATAAGTTTCAATGATTTTGACAATAAATCAAAAGCTTAATCCGATATGTCCAACTGTAGGAATAGGCGTCGCCTTCTCTTTACCGCCATTAGCATTATTCAGAAGTATCATCAAATCACTTGCTTGAACTTAATAGTTTGATTTATTTTACAATAAAGCAACACGGATTTCTATTCAGTGTTTACTGAACCTTTGCATTATTCATCAAGATCAGTATAATTTCACTATTCATCTTCCACTAATAGTTCCTCAGCTATTGTTAAGATGTGCATAATTGTGTTTGCTCTGCTGTGTGTTTTTACTTGCGCAGCTTTAAAAAATTTATTATATCGTTTACAGTCTGATCTCGATTATTTAATTCCTGTATTTTTATTTATGTATTATTTGTATATGCTGCTGAAGCACTTCAGTGACCTTATTGCTATTACTGAGAGCATACTGCTATAAACAACGTTCTCCCACTCGTATTCAAGTGGATTTGGGTAAAGCGGGTATCAAAGAGGAATGCATCCAGAAAACACCAGTCACCAAAGTTAAACGTGACAATTCACTTACTCGGTATATTAAATAAACATGAAATTTTCTTATGTATTGAAAATAAAACGGAGTCTGCCAATGATATCGCTCCGAATTCATTTGCTGACCCCTGCACATGAGTGTCAATGACCCCTCCAACAAAAAAATTGATCTAGAGAAAGTAAACATTGCCATATTGAGGCGTGGATGTGGAACTATTATTATAACAAAATGGTGGCCATCCACACATGGATTAAGCGATCAGTGAAAAATCACTATGTTTTTATGTTGGACGTAATCTGTGTGAATTTGTACGGAACTGGGGTGGGGAGTGGCTAGATAAAATGGAATCTGCCACAATATCTTTGTGAAATATATCATATTATGGTGCTGGGCCTATTTAATCACATACCAGGGATCATGAATAAGTTTGAACATCAAAATACTTGAAGAGCTCGTGCTGCCTTATGCTGAAGATGAAATGCCCTTGAAATGGTTGTTCCAACAAGACAACGACCCCAAACACGCCAGTAAATGGGCAACATCTTGGTTCCAGACCGACAAGATTGATGTTATGGAACAGCGGTCCAATTCCCGGACCTTAATCCAATAGAAAAATTATGGAGTGACATTCATCTTTGCATAATCTCTCTCAATCATCCAGCGACCTGGGTCCTCTCCTGTTCAGCTCACTCCACAGGTTTCAATGGGGTTGAGGTCTGAGGACTGAAATGGCCATGGGAGGAGCTTGATTCTGTGTCTGGTGAACTATTTCTGTGTAGCTTTAACCACAAGTTTAGAGTCAATATCTTGCTGAAAGACCCAGCGACAACCCATCTCCAGCTTTTGGAAAGCGGCCACCAGAATGTGTCCTGGTATTTCAAAGCGTTCACGATGCCCTAACATGGTTCACAAGGCCTCTGGAAGAGAAACAGGCTCACAGTGTCATCGATGCTCCCCTATACTTCACAGTGGGCATGATTTGCTTTCCTGCATACTCATCTTTTGTGCTCTGCCAAATCCACTTCTGTTCCGCTCTATCTTGGTCTCATCTGACCAAAGCTTTTGAAGTCCCAGTACCACTACATGAACTCCAGACATCTCCAAAAGGGCAAATCCAAACCAGAACCCCTCACTGCCATGGCTGTGCCTAAAAATTCTGTCCATAAAAATTATGAACAGAATCGGTTGACAAAGGACAGCCTTGGCAGTCGCCAGCCCTCACCAGAAACACATTTGACCTGTTGTTACCAATGCGGACCAAGCTCTAGCTCCAGTGATACAGAAATCTAATGGTCCATAGCAATGGGTCTGGTACACCATACTCCTGGAGCACACCCCAGAGGATAGCAGGATCGAAAGCCTTCTCTAACTCCACAAAACACACGTGGACGGATTGGGCAAACTCACACACACACACACACACACACACACACACACACACACTCATTAATTTTCTAAGCCGCTTAATCCTAATTAGGGTTGCGGGGAGGCTGGCACCCATCACAGCCGACTCTGGCTGAGGGCAGTATACACCCTGGACAAGTTTCTGGACCATGGGAGGAAACCGGAGTGCCCGGAGGAAACCAACGCAAGCATGGATAGAACATACAAACTCCACACAGACATGGGATTCAAACCCATGCTTCTTGCAAAGGCAGACATCCACTATTCTACTGTGTTGCTCTACATATACATATACATATATTATATATTATATCATATATGGATTCGCATAATATATACAGATCAGTGAAAAATTTAAGGAAGACGATGAAATATCAGCCACCACATTGGTCAAACAGTTGAAATGTGGCTTTGCACAGATTATACATTTTCTTTATACTGGAGAAATAACATCAAACCTACAGTATCATCTACTTTATTGTCTTGTGTCACATATACGTTACTTTATTATCTGATGGTTGAAAGCCGGTGACTATGAAGACCAATTCATGAAAATTATAATTTTCATCTTTCTCAAATTATTTACAATGGCGTATCAAGCTGTCCAGGGTGTACCCTGCCATCATCCAGAGTTGGCTGAGATGGGCGCCAGCCTCCCTGTTTAACCCTAATTAAGAGGAAGCGGATTTGAAAATGAACAAATTAAATTATTTTGTGACTTTGAGCTTTGTGGGTGGGAGCACAGTTATCCAGGAAGAGACCACTCCCACCAAGATATAAATATTCTATAGGATAAACATGATCAGTTGAACCTGTACTGATTTTCAATGATTGTTCTTAGAAAGATGATAAGCGGACACAACCCGAGATACAGTAATGCTTCCTACAGTGCAAGAACTTATGATGAATGCTTTGCACATCTGTCCATAATAACCATGACAACACATCCGCTTGCAGTGTATGTATATTTTATTTATTTCCATATGAACTTGAGAACTGTGGAGATTTTGTTTTTTGATGAGAACACAAATTCAAAAATATTACATTCGGACTCAGAGTGTAATTACATCGACTTTTTTTTTTTTTAAAAACAACTTTTCAATGTGAAAATAACTGTCCCACACACAAAACCCCCCAAAAAACAAAAAACTAAAAAAAAATCCCATCCTCACTCCCGTTACCATCTGTGGACGGAGACGTCTACAGCGTTAGCATTTCTATTTTAGTAACTTATTATTATTTATTTATTTAATAGTACAATGAGGCTTAATAATAATTAAAAAAATAAACTAATCAAGAGGTGTTCTTTAAATACAGAGGGCAAAGGAAAAGGGCTTTATATTTATTCAACAGAGCAGGTTCTGGATAAAAAAGCCCTGATGTATTTACATACCGATTCATTCTTATTTCTCTACAGAGGATTCAAAAGAGGCCAGCATTATCTTCAAGTAGCTACTCGACATTAATGAGAAACACTGTTGCTGAAGAGGGAAGGCAGGCAAGGGAAAGTTCATAATGGACAAAATTATAATGGGACAGTGCGCTGCCCATTTAGCCATTTTAACACCGTAAGGTTTTATTTAACAGCTGAGACCAATTCACAGGAGGAGAGTCTGTGCCGACCCTCAATTTACAGTTGACGTAAACGGGTGAGTGGTTGCTTAACTAACACTCAGCTTAATGTACATTAAGTGAGGCCTTATTTGGGACCTAATTGAAACAATCAGCATAACTCAAATCGTTTTAGGAGTTTCTCTAAATAACCTCTTCTGGAAATCGAGTGGGAGCCCATTAGCACAGTGTCTGGTCATTTCTTTCACAATCATTCAGATTTTATGGACTGAATATTCAGTTAGTGATAGTCTCTGACATCAGAAACAGTTCTGGAAAATTTAAATAATACACTATACTCAGAAAATGAGGGGCAGTGGTGGTCTAGTGGTATAAGGCGCTGGATCGCTGATCCCAAGGTTGGGGGTTCGAGTCCCACTCTCCACAAGGTTGTCACTGTCCCCCCGGGGCAGCTAACTGGGTTATCAAAGGCAGGCCATGTCTCTCACTGTCTATGGTGTGAGGCATGTAAAAGAACCATTGCTGACTTTCGTAAAGAGTAGGCCGTCGGCGTGTTTCTGTCCCTTGCTGAAAAGGGTTGTGACAGGAAGGGCATCCGACGTAAAAACCTCTGCCAAATCAAGCGTGCGAATCAGATGATTCGCTGTAGCGACTCCCGAGTAAAAGGGAAAAAGCCGAAAGAAAGACAGACAGACTAAGAAAATGTGAGGCAGGTGGTATAGTGTGTTACCAGCATGTAAATATTTGTATAAATGTAAATATAAAAATAATGGAAGTGTAATTATGTTCAGTTAATGTGCTGTGAAGAGAGTCACATGGTGTGACTCAGCTTTTTGGGTCTGGAATTTTCCATAAGGGGACCTAGTTGCATGGGCGGGTCAGGTGATGTGGAATTTTCCAGAATGTAAATTTCTCGAACATTATGGAATCTATATTAAGGACCTGTTGCCGACCAGCTACAGTCTCCTCCAGTCTCTTCGAATCTCCTCGGGTCTCTTCGGGCAGATCATCTAAGGGGACTCATCTTGGCGGATCAACTCATCCAAGGTGAACCATGGAACACACATCACCCAAGTTTCGTTGTTTGGGACTTCATCGTCAAAGTCCATCATCCACGTTCACACACAGCCCACGCGAGGATGATCATTGGGTTCTTTCGGCACGCGGGATTGCAAGCCTTTCCCTGCCAGCACATGCACCATCTCTAAATTTACCCTGCTGCGGGTGCTTGGTGACTATGGGACCCTTTGTTAATTTGTATGTGGTGTAGCTTTAAGATGCAAGTTATGAATTTTGTCTTATTTTGTTCATATTATTAAATTGTATATAGTTTATGTCGTGGTCTGTCGTGCTTTGCTGGTTTCAAGGAGCAATTTCCATCTTCTAAATTTACCTATCCGTAACAAATGGTATAGCGGTTAGGGTGCTGGGTTCATGATCAAGATGTGGGTTCATATCCAGGTTATATTTCCACTGGGCAAAGCTGAACCACAAGTGTGTCAAACCAGCAGTATAATATGGCAGCAGTAAAAAAAATACTTGGGAGGTAACCAATTATCAGTCTCATCACAAAACAAAACCACAGAACAAACAAACCAACCAACCAACCAACCAACCAACCAAAAACACCCAATATTGTATGTGGAAACGAGGGTTTTTTAAGGGTGTATAAAGCATAATATAACACCTTCACAAGCTCATCATGACAGCTAACACATACTTCCTTTTTGAATACCTTATTTTCTTGTCAGTCTACTGACTAATACTATATTAATAAAGGCTTATTCCAATAGATGTCAGCTGTGTTTAAAACCGACTTGGCTAATCTTCATGTGGAGCTGACAACACACTCTAATTTGATCTAATATACCTGCCTGTCACTCATCAAATATGAATAAAAAGGAAAAAAAAAAGATTATCGCGGATCTCCATACTTGTCAGAAAGCCATGAGCTCGATCTCATTATCGTATCCGTTCTCGTTCAACCACAGATGCAAAGGTTTGCAGCTTATTCTCATATTTGAAGTATGCATGTTTCTGTAAATTTTAGACATGCAATGAGTTTCATTTCATTCCACTTTGTACCGTGGATTTACACTGGAGCATGATCCACACAATTTGAGAGAATCATGATCAGCACAGGGGGTCGTAGGATCAAACTATGATGGTTTTGATGGAACTTGGTGGACTTGTGATGATCTTGAGGGAGCTTGGTGAATTTGTGAGGATCATGCTGATAGAGGCAAAATCTTGGTCAGCCAAAATTTTTTCCATGAGCACGTGTTACGATTTAACCCCAATGGTGATAGAACGTGGGAAACGTGACAGAGCACAGTGGACCTCAACACCATGCAACAGACCTTGACGCACAATAGTCGGGGATCTTGATGAGCTTGGAAGCCTTCATGTTTCATCTCTTTGATGCACCCTGCCTCCTCTTTATATCCAAAATGTGTTAATCATGGAGCTCCAAGCTTATCTGAATGGTGGAGATTGCGGACATCACGATGCCCCACTGTAAACCCAGGGTTAGGTAGTGCCAAAAATGTTATTAAATTATTACAGTGTAATGACTATAACATCTCATTTGGTCACGATTATGATCATCATCCACAGTGTGTGATTCGTTTACAATTTCATGTCGTTTGAACATAACTTGCCCTGAATGTGTTGTAATACAGTCTTATTTCAATACAAATCTGTCCCGATACTCAAGGTTGTATTAGATTTTATACTTAACAAGTAAATCACCAAAAGCAGATGTCTGAGAGTTATAGCAATAAACTATTATAAACATTTATTTTGGTTTATGTTGGCTGTAATAAAAGGTTTATGCCGACCAGTTTTCTTAATATAACAGATGCGTACACACACACACACACATATTGCAGAAGTCGGACATCCAGATACTGGTCATGTGATTAACCTCACAACAGTGGATTCCATATTTGATGGGAGTAAATATTTGTGTATTGTAAGCCTGTACTGACCATTTTACAGGTGTGTAGTGGTCTAGTCTAGGTTCCAGAAGTTATTGTCATTAAAGCCAACAACACCCTATTCAACCTTATTCATCCTACAAATTAGGGTACAAGAGAAGACAGAGGAATTTAATCAGAGCTGTGCACTGCAGTGCTCTGCTAGGTGGAACCCCCCCCCCCCCTAGTCAAACATGGCACCAGTAATTGCTAGGCTAGTCATGTGGGTGTGACTATGAGAAAATTTTCCCAAAATTTGTTAAATTTTTTTTTTTGGACCACCTTTCGCCTTGACTACAGCACTTAATCCTGATGGCATTACTGGTTGTTTATCAGATCAAGGCTCAGCAACATTACATCATCAGCACACAACTGAAATTTACTGAACGACCAGGTTATATATTCAATAGACTTTTTCTATGCTGATGGAACGAATATAAAATTGAGGCTCAAATAGTGAAAGAGTGGATGAGGCAGTATCAAGAATCACTTTGAAATAGGAGCTGGTAGCACAGGGTTCTGATGTTAACCTTATTACGATCTTTGGAACATGCTGGAGGAGACTTTCTGGAGTGTATATACACACACACACACACACACACACACACACACACACACACACACACATTTTATAGATACAGTATATATATGTGTGTGTGTGTGTGTGTCTGTGTGTGTGTGTGTGTGTGTGTGTGTGTGTGTGTATACTGCATTCGACGTAATAAGCGCCCTGCTCCAATACCCCCCCCCCCATGTTTTTTTTTTATTTATTAATTTTTTTTTTTATCTATGTCCAATAACCGCCCATGTGTACTGGAAGCAAAATCATACATCCAACTTACCAATTTTATTCAATCAGTCTCTGTAACGGTAAAATGAGGCATTCACTGCCTGTAAAAGTGAGTTTACACGGGATTTCAAGACCCCCTGCCACTGGGTAATATCTATAATGTTCATCAGTAACAACACATTTGATTGTTCCTCCATGCTTTCAAAAACAGGAAAATATTTTGCTGTGATCTCTTGGTAAATGTCCAACAACCAATGAACCATTAGAAACTGCTACAGCAAAACTATGGGATGCTCTGAATGAATGGAGCGATGAACCAGATATGGACCAATCAGAAAGTGATGAGCATTTTTCACCTGATTCTCCTGCTCACTAATTTCATACATTTAAAGAGGTTCCTGGCCATGTGCTTTTGTTTATGTTCGTGTTGATTGGTTCAACATGCCATGTGCCAAAGTTGACATTCGTGCTGATTGGCTTGATTTTACTTCCAGGAAAATGTTTAAAGGAACAGCACCGGGAGGGAAAAGTAAAGGGTCTTTTTTTTTTTTTTTTTAATTATACTGTTTTCTGTTTATTTTGAGCTTTCATGTAAGTAGTTTGGTTGATACCACAAAATGAATAATACAAAGACCAGTAAAACTCTTTTATTGTTCTGTTATTATTCATGTTTTCCATCTTGATGGGAATATGCACTTACCGTTCCACTCCATTGGTAACATTTTAATAAGCGCCTACCAACTCCAATTTTTAAAGTGCCCTGGGTGCTTATCACCTTGAATACGATATATATTTTAGTTTGTTGAAATAGTGCCATGGTTATTATATGCTGTAATCAAGGATAAAGGTGGGTCAACAAAATATTAGTGTGGGCCTTTTTTTAAAAATTCTGGACAGTGTATATTCAGTGTGTACAGTATTTTATTTTACTCAGTTATTAATAGCAGTATCAGGACTTATAACAAATACTATAACCAGATGGTGTTCTTGAAAGAAAAATCTGCTATTCACACAGAACTGTAACAGCAACCATAGCATACACTGCAATCCACTACCCCCCCCCCCCCATTACACCTTATATTATATTCCAAAGTGTTATGCTCAAAATAAAGCAGTTTTTGTTTGAAATGTGTTGTGAGAAAGCAAAGGTGAAGAAAAAGATAACAACTGTTATGGGGGATGACATACAAATCTTCGATGGAAACCAGTGGAGAGACACATGTGCCAAGTATCAATCTTGCAGTGAATCACTGTGTTTCAGTAGCAGTAATCGATTTCTTCGTTGGCTAGAACAACAGCCGTTCTGCAGGGAATGTAAACCTGTGAAA
Source organism: Plotosus lineatus (assembly GCA_024760905.1). Taxonomy (NCBI): domain Eukaryota; kingdom Metazoa; phylum Chordata; class Actinopteri; order Siluriformes; family Plotosidae; genus Plotosus; species Plotosus lineatus. Next base: position 16,871,823 of record CM045747.1, on the reverse strand, counting down.
CAAAAACAAAAAGACTCACAAAGGCAAAGATTTAACCTGAAATAACACTGCAGTTTAAAATGTGCCACTGGAGCTAACACAGGATGTAGTAATTTCCGATCATTTATACATATTTATACCACAGTGCTGTTGAATTGTTAAATCTGATTGATTACAGGGTGTTGATTATTTATCTAAATCATCAGCATCTTGGGCAAAAGTAACTCAAATCATATACAATTCAAACACATTTGTTAATCTGCGATATTTCTTACATTATCACTACTCATTCACAAGGCCAGAGGATGCATTACATCATCAAGGGCCCATCAGAAATACCTCTGGTCTATAGAACATACAGTAAATACTCAGAATTTTATCTACTCTTGACAACAGCAAATCTGTAGCGTACTGATCACCACTGTCCAGCATATTCAACCTCACATATCATTCATCATTTTCTATAACCGCTTAATCCTAATTAGGGTTGCGGGGAGGTTGGCGCCCATCCCAGCCGATGCTGGGCGAGGGAAGCGTACACCCTGGACAGCTCGCCAGGTTATCGCAGGGCAGAAACACGCTGACGACTTTGCAGCTACTCTTTACGAAAGTCAGCAAAGGTTCTTTTACATGAACATCTCACCATAGACAGTGAGAGACATGGCCGGCCTTTGATAACCCAGTTAGCTGCACTGGTGGGGCAGTGACAACCTTGTTGAGAGTGGGAATCGAACCCCCAACCTTTGGATCAGCGATCTACCACGAGGCCACCACTGCCCCAATAACATATTACAGTGGTTAACGAAATCTGACCAACATGCAAAAGTGGCGTTACCATAATAGAAAATTGAAGAAAATACACATTATCTCAAATGGGATGATGTTTCAGGTCACAGCAGCTGGTATCCATTAAAATGTGATAAAATAAAGGGATGTGTTAAGAAAAAAAAAAGTGGTATAATCAGTATAATAGATGTAGCTACCTAATAGTGCATACATATTTTGATAGTGTGTTAGTGCTGGTGTTTCGGGGAAACATTCTATTCTACTATCCGATCATGGCTTACTGGTGCTAGCTGATAGAAAGTGTAAAAATAAATGAATAAAGACTTTATACCCAAGCAGAATTTAGCATGGCCTTGTGATGGTCCTGAAAGCTGTTCACCACCTTTGCCCAGTTTAAGCTGAGATGGGCTCCAGCCTCCCCACAGTCAGAGTGTAATTAAACAGTTTGGCAAACGAGTTAGTGAGAGAATTCTCACACCCCTGATCTAAGGTTTTGTTGGCATGATGGCATACTGTTAGCATGTCTTCCTCACCGCAAGAAATTCCTGGGATCGTTTCCTGGGCGTTTGTGTCTGCATGTCCTCCCTGTGCTTGTGTGGGTTTCTTCTGGGTACCCCAGTTTCCTCCCACAGTCTAAAGACAAGCACATTAGTTTGTTCCAAATCGCCCCGTGCTATGAGTGTTGATGGCTGTGAGTGTTGACTCTGCTATGGTTTGGTGAGTTGTTTAGGATGTACCCAGCATATGCCCAGTGTCGGCTGGAATAGGCGCCAGCCTCCCTGAAACCCTAAGTGGATTAAGTGGTTCGGCAAATGAATGAATGATCTAAGCTTGATAATAAATACAGTGATCCCTCGCTACATCGTGCTTCAGTTTCTGCGGCTTCAGTGCATCGTGGGTTTTTCAAAAATATTCATCGAAAAATAAAAAAATAGGGAAATTAAGGAAAAATATGGGGAAAAAAGTTAAGGAAAATAATGCAAAACAAGTCCAGTTATGCAAAAAAACCCCAAACAAACAAAAACAACCCCCCCAACAAAACTATTTACATTTTTATCTGTGTGTGTGTGTGTGTGTGTGTGTGTGTGTGTGTGTATGTATTTATGTTTAATTTACATATTATGCATTATTTTTTAATGTTTAATTGTTTTTATAAGCATTTATAGCATTGAATATGCATTTATTTATATTATATATGCATATACATGTACAGTATGTATACGTCAGTCATTGGGGTCGATCCTACTTTGCAGAAATTGGCAGTCGTGGGTCTCGGTCCCCATTAACCGCGGAAAGTGAGGGATTCCTGTAGATTAAATAGATAGTCCCAAAAGAAAATTTACTGTTCAGAATATTTCTGATGAAGATTTGTGTAATGATGTATTTATTTAACATTTAAAGAATTCGTCATTTGGAGTAACTATTTATAAAGGTCAGTATTGGTTCTGTTTTTAAGACTTTGTCCTTCCTGATTTTTTTTTATTTTATTTCTGCTTTCTTCTTTTCCTTTTGGCTTTTCCCTTCAGGGGTCGCCACAGTGAATCATCTGCCTCAATCTCACCCTATCCTTTGCATCTTCTTCTCTGACACCTACTACCTTCATGTCCTCCTTCACCACATCCATGAATCGTCTCTTTGGTCTTCCTCTAGGCCTTCTGCCTGGTAGTTCCAACATCAGCATTCTACTACCAATATACTCACTATCCCTCCTCTGTACATGTCCAAACCATCTCAATCTAGCCTCTCTGACTTTGTCTCCAAAACATCTAACATGTGCTGTCCCTCTGATGTACTCATTTCTGATCCTATCCATCCTCGTTACTCCCAAAGAGAACCTCAACATTTTCATCTCTGCTACCTCCAGCTCTGCCTCCTGTCTTTTCCCCAGGGCCACTGTCTCTAAACCATACAACATCTCTGGCCTCAACACCGTCTTGTACACTTTTCCTTTCATTCTTGCCGATACCTTCCTATCACACATCACACCGGATACTTTTCTCCAACCATTCCAACCTGCCTGCACACGCTTCTTCACCTCTTTTCCACACTCTCCATTGCTCTGGATTGTTGAGCCTAAGTACTTAAAATCCTCCACCTTCCTGATCTCTGCTCCCTGTAACCTCACCGTTCCTCTTGGCTCCTTGTCATTCATACACATGTACGATGATTTTTTTTTTTTTTGGTGAAAGGAATGACTGGTCAACGTTCTCGTAAGATGATTGAAATGTGTTGTGTGGATATATTTCAATAGTTAAAAATTGCTTGCACAAACTAAAAAAAAAATAAAAAAATACATGTTTCTGTGGGACAGGGCCCATAATGTACTGAGACATGTTATAAAAGAATAATCCACTTCAGGGAGAAAAGAGTAATTCCACTTCATGTCCGGCCAAATCACATCCCATCACCCTGCTGGTGATTATTATTCTACAGCAGTGTGTGCCATTATGGTCTGTTCCTTACTCAATTTTTAATGCAGTGAAAAGTGCAACATAACAGGGAAAAAAAACCCATCAGGTTGAATAACTGATATTCATGGAAAAAAAAAAGAAAAAAGAAAACATGTCTTGAATGGCAGGTGGGGGGGAAAAAAGAGAAAAAAAGAGCAAAACAACATGTGAGTGTCTTCAATCCATCATGACAATGGTTTTGTATTTCTGGAGAAAACTGCAAGCTGCTGGACAGAAAAATATCATGAGCCTCCAGCAATGTGGAGATTACTGGTACAGCCTCAATATAACTTCTCATTCAAACACAGAATGAGACAGAAAGAGTGAAAATGCCTCGTAGCTTAAGTTAACAGTTTAAGATCAGCTTTCTTTCTCAATCTGGTAGAATTACATTTCAAGTTCAATGGTCCTGAGAATTTCATTTCCAGTGTTCTACGTGTGTGTGAAGTTTGACAAGGAAAATTAGTGTTTGCGTTGCTTGAGAACAGCTGTTTCAGTTTGATGTGCAAATGTTCTCAATCAAATCCTATTCATTTAAATCAAACTGATCTAAGCTCTAATAGTAGCCTGTTACCTACGCCGCAGATTTCATTACTATCGCTATATTCCCTGCTAGTACGACTACAAGCCAATCAGCATTATCAAACATATCATGTGTTTGCATGAGAACCGTAATTATCTGATTCAATCTACACAACCTATCGGACTGATTTCCTATTTGTCTTTCATACTGATGAGGGAGCAAGGACATTTAGGGAGTTTCTCACCGATTCCACACAGTATTTTCCACAATGACATCTGAAGTTCAGTCCAAAAATACACTCTGCCTCAGCTGAATGGGTCACTTGGGGTCTGACACCTCGTAATTCCCCTTTAATGCTATTCCAAGAGAATCACATGCACCTTCTGAGCCAGAATCCACCCAACACGCTAAAAAAAAAAAAACGAAGCCGGTTTGTTAGAGCAATCCTGTTGGACTTACAGCCGTAACACACTAAATCAATGCTGCATTATCATACATTTCCTTCTTTTCCACCCATAAGCTTCCCTCTCTTTAAGACACCTAACTTAACCAAGAGCAATCATAGGCAAACACACAAAGTTGACTCTGCAGAGGCCAGAGCCATGTTTCAGTGCTTCTCTTTCCCATTGAAAGCCTGCTGGTTCCCCCCAATGCTTCTGAGAATGTTCGCTGGGCTCAGAATTCTGGCACGGGCGAGGTGCCACGGGAGCTGAACGAGCCAGCACTGCAACACTGACAACAGACAGTGGTGACTAATTAAACCGATTCAGTAGGGAGAAGGGGAGCTGGAGCACTGCTGTTCAAAGAGAGCAAGAGAGAGAGAGAGAGAGAGAGAGAGAGAGAGAGAGAGAGAGAGAGGGAGAATTGTTGCACCTGGTGAGACAAAAGCTACCACTGTGCAGGAACTATACAATGTCAACACCATTTATTTTCCAGGGCAGAACAAAACAATGGAGACAAATAGCAAATTAATTGGCAAACAAAGAACAACATGAATCCCTAATGTTATTACTATGTGGTGTCATACAAATGTTGATAAATGTTTCCCATATTATGGAATACACTGCACTGTCAGAACAGTGAACCACAAAACGTGACATCCATACTGGATACATGGTGGGTCTGTCAGAAGTTCTGTACTCTGATTTCCTCCCACAGTACGTACATGCACATTATGCTAATTGGCTGTTCCATATCACTCATAGGTGGAAATTTGAACGGTTGTGTGGGTCTTGTCCCTGTGACGGAGTAGCGAGTTGTTTACGGGTGTGGCCCACTTTTGCCCCAAGATGGCCAAGATAGGCTTCTGCCTGCCCACGACCCTAGCAGGATTAAGCAGTTTTGGCAAATTGGATGGCGGGATCAATAATCTCAATTTTTTTAAATTTCAGTTAGTGAGTTCCTACATTAACCACAGTTCAGGTTGACTACTGGCTGAGAGTGGTACTCATAGAATTCATCCTTTGCTTCATCTCTACCCTGAACAGTTCATCTGTACTGTGCTTCTTTAGTCCGATCTCTCACACCCTTTCCTGTACAGCCTGTTCAAACAGAGTCGCTTCAAAAACTTTCATGCTATTACCATAGAAAACCTTACGACTGTCGTCCAATAGACACAATTCGCATTACGACTGCGCATGTGCGGGGAATGTGACCCAACAGCTGATCCAAGGGTCACTGCTACCAAACTTTATTGCAGCCACTTGCTGTTGTATGGAAACGAAAATTCCGCCTCAAGCCTTAAATTTTCGACATGCCAGGCATTGTGTCGCAGTGAACTGTGGGAACGGCATGTATCATCTCGAGCGTTGGAAAAAGCTAGTTTGCATTATACATGCCTGCAAATTTTGGACGAACGCGTGTACATATCTGCCACCGGTCACGCTATTTACCTTCCCCACCGAGCTGAAGGCTCCGGAGGGGCACAAACGTTGGATTAAAGCAGTAAGTTTATAATTAAAGTGTATTTGAATTCATAGACCCTATAGACTACTACTAGTATATTACCTTTTATTTACCTGTCAATTTACCATAAAAATCGGCGATGGCAAATTATATATGTAAATTATCATTACACATCATAGACTTAGATCTTGAAAATTACTGTTATGTTAATGTGTAAAATAGACTAATAAGAATGACTACCTTCTTTGTAGTCATTACGAAGTCGCGCTAGTAGGGGTGCCTGTTCCTTCATTATCAAAAAATACGCTATGTCAGCGTACATACACGGGTCATTGGCGTCATTTTCCGTTTCCTAGACGTCTTCAAGTCCCAAGGGGTCGGGAATTGTCACGATTTCCTCATCCACTTCAAATGTCAACAAGCTGGCATAGTCATGTTGGACTTGTTTAGATTCCTCAGCCTTTGACAAAACTATCGGCAGTTTTTGTAACGTCGCCACAAATGCAAGCGCAACAAGTTCATCTTTACGCTTGCGGGAACAACCGGGAAGACCCCTATGTATACAATGCGCCCGAAGGTCGGGAACTTTCCAAAAATTAAACGCATTGATAGTGCAGTTCTCATCCACATTAAGGTTTACTTCCGCCACGTTTGGTAGTCGAGATCCCATGATGCCGTGCGTGAGCCGAGATGCCAATTGTGTCTATAGATTGCTAGCTAGTGTAGCTAAGTCTCTGACACAAGTCCACAAATTCTCGGTTGGATTTCTCGTTAATGTGAGTTAAAACATTACTGGAAAATAGTGAGAGAGAGAGAGAGAGAGAGAGAGAGAGAGAGAGAGAGAGAGAGAGTGAGAAGCAGCTCTTTGTCTTGTTTTGGGAACCATCCGAGAAACTCTCATCTCTTACACTATATTATGACTTCATTATGTCTTTATGACTGCACTAGAAATGCCCCAATGTGACATTGAAGTGTCAGACAACTTTTAGTTTCTCATGGGAATAATTTAAATATAAGTTAGCACTAAAACCTCTTAAGACATAATTATTTCAAAACTGGAAGCACTCAGAGCCCAAACTCCCATCAAGGCAGCTCATTTTTCCTCCTTATTTTTATTGCTGCAAAATATCACATTCACAACTCATTGTTTTAAACAAGCTTTATATATTCAAACATTCTGGGTCATCAGGTCACGAGTGCTAATTTTGATACCAATCAAGCTTTAATTTCCAACAGTTTAAAAGTCTAGTGCTGAAATTCACTTTTCCTGCAGTGGTCAAAAAAAATGCTGTAATAAGATTCTAGACCTGAATTATGATCCAAATCACCACCAGAACCGACTGTAGTGTTGGAGTATACTTCACCCCCCCACCCAAAAAAACAAAACAAAACAAAAACAGTCAGACAAATAAATAAACAAAACACCACCACCAAACACAAGATTCTTTGCAGCTGCAGTAAGCACACTCAATAAAGTGTCAATGTAGTGCCATCCATTACAAGATTCTGTGTCAAATCCGTCAATTAAGCTTTAATGTATCGACGTGTCTATCCAATAGCTCCTCCTTCTGGAAATTTAAACTACCGTACTCAAAATCTGTTGATAGTTAAAAGTCCTGCTATGTAAGAAAATCAGTGATTTTAAAAAAAGTAGAAACGATTTTGCTGACTTTTTCCTTCACTTTTTTTTTTTTTTTTTTTAAACGTCAACTCCCATATTAATGAGTTTACCATGACCAGGAACTAAGGCTAAACACTTTATTTCTCATAGAATCCTTTTCTAAGAACTAGCATGGCCTTGAGTACAAACAGAGGCCTTACTGGACTTTCGAATTCACTTTGGCACATAAATATTCAAATAAAAAGACTGTGAGATGTACTGCATAATGCACCAATGAGAGTAAAGCAACCAAAAGCATTTTATTGCCTTCTTCTCAACACTTTACAAACCTATGAAAGTTACACAGAAAGGTAGATAGCAAAAGAAAAAAAATATTCAAGGAGGAAATTCAGTTCATGTCTCATGGTATCTCTGTAGCCTTTGAATCTGCTTTCGGAAATCTCTCTGACTCGAATTTTATGAAGTGTTTGCTGAAGGAGAGGCAGTACAGCTTTGAGATGTACTGCTGCAGTGAGATGAATCAGTGCATGGACCTGCAAAGCTAGCCGAGTTAAAATAAGCTTTTTTTTCCTGGCTCGGAGCACTAACCATTCACATCGTTACACAATTTATCCCTCTATCCATCTCTTGTTCCATGAAGCCAGATATGTTTGGTATAGATTTTCACAGTTTGTCAGTAAAGAAAAACTTTTAAAAGAAACTTTGGCGATATTGAAATGTATATTCAGTCTTTAAAACGCAGAACAGAAAAAAAAACAGTCAGATTATGAGACTAAGGATATATAAAATTAAATTCTAAAAAGCTTTCTTGAAGAAAACTTGAATCTTATTGAGTAGTTTGAATATTTCACACAGCTTGGTCATACTGTGCACAAAGGCCTGTACTTGTATGGAATATGCAAAGGAATCAACATCATTTCTCATGACTTGTGTGTACAGGGATCCCTCACTTTCCACGGTTAATTGGGACCGTGATCCCCACGCGACCATTGAAATCCGCGAAGTAGGATCACCTCCCCAACTGAAGTATATGTACATGTATATATGTACAGTATATTCTTCTTCTTTTCCTTTTGGCTTTCCCCCTTTTTCAGGGGTCGCCACAGCGAATCATCTGAATGCACATTTGATTTGGCGTAGGTTTTTACTTCGGATGCCCTTCCTGACACAACCCTTTAGCGAGGGACAGAAACATGCTGACGGTTTTGCAGCTACTCTTTACGAAAGTCAGCGATGGTTCTTTTACATGATCCTCTCACCATAGACAGTCAGAGATAGGGTCGACTTTTGATAACCCAGTTAGCGGCACTCGGGGACATGTATATGTGTATATAATACCAATAAATACATATTCAATGCTATAAATACTTATAATAACAATTAAACTTTCAAAAATAATGCATAAGATGTAAATAAAATATAAATATACGCACATACAGATGTGCGCACACGCACGCATGCAGATGCGCACCTCACAACAATGTAACTAGTTTTGATGGGAGGTTTTGGGTTGTTTTTTTTGTTTGTGTTTGTTGAGGTTTTTTTTTGTTTTTTTGCATAATTGGCCTTGTTTTTGCTGCATTTTCCTTAACTTTTCCCCCAATACTTCCTTAATTGCCTTATTTTTTTTAATTCGATGAATATTTAAAAAAAAAAAAAAACCGCGATACACTGAAGCAGCACAAATTAAAACTCGAAGTAGCGAGGGATCCCTGTATATGTTTACCATTGCAAGTATCCAAAATGTTAACAAAATAAACTTGGTTATAAAAATAAATTTAATACTACTACTACTACTACTACTACTACTAATAATAATAATAACTAGACTTTAAAATCCTGTCACTCATTCAATCTGAAATCATTTGTCCTCAAATGCCTCAGAGACCAGAAAAGTCCTTCATCTGACCTGCTTTGTAAATCTCATTCCAGTCATGAGACTCGAGGGCAGATGCTATTTTTTCTGTTCGCAGCAATGGTAGCAAGTATCAGGTTTATTTCACTTTGATTTATCATACAACGATAGCTCAAAAGCCATATAATCCCTCACTATCTCCAAATAGGCTAACGAAATAACAATAATGCTTAGAAAAACTTGTCAGAGGTCAGAGTAGGACTATTACACACCTTGAGTTGCTGCTTCATTAGTCCAAAGGATAAGTTCGATTTTTTTTATTTATTTTTTTTAAAACAGTATTTAAATAATAAAACTTTACCATCAGTAATAATTTCTACATAGCAAAAGATAAGCTCTTTGAAGACTAATATCTGTATCTTAAAATGTTAAAAAAAAAAAAAGGACAATGCTTCCAAGGTACCAGTGATCCTGATCCTTCTGTTTTCTGAATCGTGTAATCCATCCTGATGTGTTATAATTGGTTGGAGTTCTCATCTTCGATGCTCCTCACTCCTGCTGATGATGATCAATATGAAGTTACATACACACTCAAACTGTGAAGATGACTTTTCACTGCTGGATATATAAACTATCTTACAGAACTAATTAGGACTACAATTGCCATTACACTGATAAGATAACCAGCCAGACTTCATGTTAAACTATAGTGAAGTTTCTGCGTCATGGTTTGTATTTTATCTGGTTTTACCCAAAGACAATTGGTGGGGCCGGTGGCGTAGTGGTTAGGGTGCTGCTCTCATGATCGGGAGGTTGTGTGTTCGAATCCCAGTTAGACCCCCACTGTGCTAAGACCCCTGGGCAAGTGTGTAACTACAAGTGTAACTACAAGTGTGCCTCTGTCCACCCAGCAGTATAAATTTGTTCCAGTAAAAAAAAATATACTGGGACGGTAACCTGCGATGGACTAGCGTCCCTTCTAGGAGGAGTTGAACTCCTGGTCGCTTCACGCTATGGAAACTGCAAATAAGAACCAGTCTGAGGAGCCTCTAGGCTCAGGCGTAAAAAGCCCAAATGACTTTACCTTTACCCAAAGAAAGACGATTTTCCCTTTATGAACGTGGTTCTCTCAAGGTTTCTTCCTCAAGTTATCTGAGACAGTTTTTCTTGCCTCCATCACTACAGACTTGCACACCGAGGATGTGTAGGTTTATAGAGAAAAGTTTAAATTATTTACTAAATTGGCTTTTTTCAATGTAAAGCTACTTTGTGACGATGTCAATTGTAAAAAGCAATATAAAAAAATAAATAAATTACTAAAAGTTTTGAATGAAATCGAATTTACTTATTTCCCAAGTTGCTTTATAACAGCTATAGTCATTGAATCTCTTCTTCACCATATTAATGCATTTATGTACAGTGCTACTAGAAATAATAACATACCAGAGGACGCACATTAATTTTCTCCTATTTGTATTGAAATAAATAAAAAACAACCAATGGCCAATCAGAACGAGGAAATCAGCAGCAGTATGGTATAACAACAGTAGTAAAGACAGTATCACCAACCTGCCACTGTTGGGCTCTTGAATAATAGTGGCAGTCAACAGTCAACTACACAGTTGTATAAATGAGATAAAAAAAACAAGTTGCTCTGGATAAGGGTGTCTGCCAAATACAGTACATGTATATGATACTACATTTATTTGTAGCTATTCAGCAATTAACTACATAATAGCTCAGATTAGGCACTGGGATTCAGGGAATCAATTCCTGAGGTTTAAAAAAAAAATGAAAGAGTTGGCCTCCTGCTTTGCTGTTCATTGCTCATTCAGATAGATCCCGTCAGTTTAAGCATATGATGCACACGCCTCCGCAACGCCTACAGATGGTAAATGAGAGTCTATTGTCAGTCAGAGAGAAGGAGAAGGGGAGCTGATGGGCCCATTAAATGAGAAAGAAAGCAAAAAGGGATAGAAAAAGTTCTATGCAGACTCGCGCCTACTTCGAAGCTGTGGCCCTTAAATAAATCATGGAGGAAAATTGTGTGAATATAAAAGGGACATCTTGTCAGTACCTGTCAACAGACAGAATGATTAATTCCCATCATACTGAGGCATGCCAGAGACACGTCGATGGGAGATGCAGAATCTGACAGGAATTCCACGCTGTCTGTGTCTCATTCCTGCAGCTTACTCATGGGATTCATATTAGCTGGGCTTGTTAAACTATACTTTACATTTAGCTGAAACTGCTTGGTGTAAGATAGTAGTGTTTGAATTAATAAAAAGTTGGCAAGAAAGAAAAAAGAGAATGCATAATTTTTGGGCAGTGGGAAGGGGGGTTAACTGATGAAAGCTGTCTTAATACAGTTGAGAATTGCTGCCAAGATAAAAGTCAGCCTGCAGCTCAAGCGGAAATAGTCCTGACCTAACGCACTTCAAGCAAGTGCAAGAAAGCGCTCAAACATTTACTGAGCAATTTCTCAGTTTTGCCAAATTAATTCAGTTTCAGAAGAGAGATGTTTATTTGTTGATCTTTCTACATCATCAGACTAATCTTAGTCAGGTCAAATGAAAAAAGTATTTTGAGGACATTCGCATACTGAGGTCCCCCGTTTAGGAATCACTTCCACGACAAACACAAGCCTTCGAAATACAAGACGTCCCTAGTGAAATACAGCAGTGTATTTACTACACCACGCTCTCCATTAGCAAACCCAGAGCTAATACTTACAATGTTTTCATGGCATTTTGTGGTAAAACTAAAATAGAAGTGAGACTGAAATAAAGATCCTGTGGCACATTAGTAGTAAGGGCATTTGAAGGTGCACTATATCGAGCTAAGACTGTAGATCAATATATACTGACCAACGCCTTTTAAAGAGGCACTATCAGTTTCAACTAGAAATAATATGACTACAATTACCCGGTGAACATTTTTGGCTCTGGTCATCTAATACACAGTGCTAGTATAATAGCAGCTATGTTTATGATTTCCAAAACAATGGAGAAAAAATACTGGGCTGACTGTTTTTGGGCACACAAAAGGTAAAGAAAAAAAAAAAAAGAAATATCAGAACAATTCCAAAAAATAAGTTTTATGCAAGTTATGAAATCTGTATCTGTATTCCAAAATAAAAAGGGTGTTGTCAAAACCCATTTTAAAACAAACATAAAATTTTATATATATAAAAAAAACCTACAAAAGAACAGTGTAACACAACCTACAAATAGAACTTAAATTAACGAAGGTTCTACCCCATTATCCCGGTGGTGGGAAGTTGGCCCTAAAAATTCTACTTCTCCATTATTAGCAAAAAGAACCAGATGCACCTTGGCAGACTAATTCTTGTGGACAATAGCTTGAACTCCATGGAACCTAATTTTTGATTTTCGAACCAGAAAAAGAATGATGGATTCATAACTGAAAGAAATCCAAGTCCAACTGCTCCATGACACATGGACAAAATTGGGTGCGCGCATCTCGGTTGACCGGAGCCTAAGCCTTAAAGGGGAAATGAAACGGCGACTAAATACGTTTACGGTAGCTTAAGTATAGTTTATTGAAGCGATTGTGCACTGCACAATCCCACTGCAACGGCCATTTTTGTTACTTGTATACAGTACTTTAAAATATAAAACTTGCCCTCTCCCTTCTCCACACCTTTACTAAGTGTATCAGTAGCACTAAGTTAATGGAACACAGCTAAGTTTTTTTCTGGTGAATAAAACTGGTAATTGGATTAGCATGAAATATTATTGTGGACTACAATATACCATATTCGACGTAATAAGCGCCCTGCTCCAATAAGCCCCCCCATCACCCCAGTGTTTTTGATCTTACGTCTAATAACCGCCCATGTGACTGGGAGCAAAATCGGAGATCAAACTTACCAATTTTATTCTATTAGTCTCTGTAACGGTAAAATGAGGCGTTGACTGCCTGTAAAAGTGAGTTTACACGGTATTTCAAGACCACCTGCCACTGGGGAATGTCTATAATGTTCATCAGCAACAACACATTTGATTGTTCCGCTGTGCTTTAAAAAAACAGGAAAATATTTTGCTGTGTTCTCTTGGTAAATGTCCAACAGCCGATGAACCATTAGAAACTGCTACAGCAAAACTATGGGATGCTCTGAATGAATGGAGCGATGAGCCAGATATGGACCTATCAGAAAGTGATTACGAGTATTTTACACCTGATTCTCCTGCTCAGTAACTTCATAAATTTAAGCACGTTCCTGGCCATGTGCTTTTGCTCATGTTCATGCTGATTGGTTCAACGTGCCATGTGCTGAAATTGACTTTCGTGTTGATTGGCTCGATTTTACTTCCGGGAAAATATTTAAAGGAACAGCACCGGGATGGAAAAGTAAGGAGTCTTTTTTTTTTGTTGTTGTTGTTTGATTATGCTGTTTTCTGTTTATTTTCAGCTTTCATGTAAGTAGTTTGGCTGATATCACAAAACGAATAATACAAATACCAGTAAAACTCTTTCATTGTTCTGTTATTATTCATGTTTTCCACCTCGATGTTAATAAGCACTTACCGTTCCACTCCACCGGTAAACATTTTAATAAGCGTCCACCCACTCCATTTTTTAAGCGCCCTGGGCGCTTATCATGTCGAATATGATACTTAAGCTTTGAACTCTAGGACTCATCGCCTGTGCTGCTAAGATAGAAATTGGGTATCATTTCTTTCCTTGCATCCATTTCTTAACTCTACATTCCCCACACTTCTCAAGACAGATTTCCTCATCCTCTTTACAGCTATCAGATTCACCTACTTTACACCCATCTTTGTCTAAAATGCTATGTGAATGAGTGCCACTCACTGTCCTCCACCATTCTCTCTCTCTGCTCTGACAGGTTGGAGACATCACTTCACATCAAAGCTGACTAATCTTAGGCTTTTTGCCAAAAACAAATCAAACCATACCTTTCCTAGAACTAACCATCTGACCTTGCTACTCAGATTTGCACTGTTAAATCACTGCTTCCCAACTGATAAAACTAATCTTCAAAATGGCATCACTCAGAGCGCTCCTGACATGCTTTTACCTTCGCCTGACAAAACAGGAAAGGACTTCTTAGAACTGTACCTGCTCATTGCTATGCTCATCAAAACCATGACCGTGGGGAAAAGGAGATTTCTTCAGCGTTGTTTATCATACAGTTAGGCCCATAGGCATTTAAACAAAGCAGTCACGATGGAATTCAAGTGTAGACTTTCAGTTGTAATTTGCGGGGATTAACAGAAATATTGTAATAACTCTTTAGACATTACAGTCATTCTGTATACAGTCTCCACTTTTTGTGTCTCAAAGGTAATTAGAGAATTAACTAACAAGAGATTCCAAAACAATTTATTTTTTTTCCCCACTCATGACTCACTAATTTGTTTAACAATTTAATTCTGTTAGGATTATGGGGAGACTGGAGCCCATCTTACCCAATTGGTCATGAAGGCAACACCCTGAACAGTTCACCAGTCCATCAGAGGGTCAAAACACACACACACACACACACACACACACACACACACTGAAGCAATTAACCAAATGTATTTGGACTGTAGGAAGATCTGGAATATCTTGAGGAAACACACACAAGCACAGAAGAACATTTAAAATTGAAACTAGCTCCTCTCACTGAGCCCAAGACTTGAACCCCAGACCATCTCGCAGTGAGGAAGACATGCTTACCACTGCATCACCATGCCACCTTTTCACTAGTTATTTTTTAATAATAATAATAATAATAATAATAATAATAATAATAATAATAACAATAATATGGGGCAGTGGTGGCCTAGGGGTATTGGTGCTGAATCACCTGATCCTAAGGTTGGGGTTTCAAGTCCCATTCTCAACAGGTTGTCACTGTCCCCCCAGTGCATCTGAGTTATCAAAGGCTGGCCATGTCTCTCACTGTCTATGGTGCAAGGCTGTAAACGAACCATTGGTGACTTTCGACAAGAGTAGCTGCAAAGCCGTCACCATGTTTCCGCCCTGCGTTAGCCTGGCGAGCTATCCAGGGTCTACTCTGCCCTCGCCCGGAGTCAGCAGGGATGGACGCCAGCCTCCCCGTGACCATATTTAGGATTAAGTGGTTACAGAAAATGAACTGATAATAATAATAATAATAATAATAACTGCTTGTTAGTCAGTTGTGCATCACCTCTGAGTCTGTGAAAATGGCTACAAATAAAAATGGCTGCTTCTTGATCTTGATTGCTTCATCTCAAATTAAGTGTGGTGCTGTACAAAGATTGTTTTTTTTTAATTGTTACAATTTTAATTGCAACATGATACAAATACGGTATTAATTTAATTTAATGACTATTATAAGTAATTTGTGCAATTAGTTATGAATGTCTTTAATCCAGCAGCACTATTTATGTATATTGACTCTACTACTATTGCAATTTTTTATCCGACAGGGTCACAGGAGAAAACGGAGCCAATTATAGCTGATTTTGGGTGAGGCGTTGGGTACACCCTGAACAGTTTCCCATTCTAATGCAGTGCAAACATAGACACACACACACAACCATTCACACTTGTGCACAATTTGGACAAGCCTGTTGAATTAATATACACGTCAGTGGAGTGTGGGAGGAAACCACAGTACCCGGAAAAACCCAAGTGTGCTCGAAAAGAGCATACAAACTCAGTACCATTGTTTTTTTTCAGATTCTCACACTTGAGCATCGAGAATTTTCTTGCCGTGAGGCAGCAGTGCTAACCACTGAACTCTGTTTTCTTGATCAGAGGTTCGTCAAATACTTCAATTTTGATGAAAAAGGACAATTTCCCCAATTATTACTACTTTTCCTTTAGGCTTTTTCCCTTTTTCAGAGGTCGCCACAGCAGGTCACCTGATTCGCACGTTTGATTTGGCATAGGTTTTTAAATCGGATTCCCTTCCTGACACATCCCTTTAGGACGGGGCGGAAACACGCTAACGGCGATGTAGCTACTCTAGTTGAAAGTCAGCAATGGTTTGTTTACATGAACCTCTCACCATCGACGGTAAGCGACATGGCCCGCCTTTGATAACCCAGTTAGCTGCACTGGGGGGGGGGGGGGTCAGTGACAACCTTGTGGAGAGTGGGACTCAAACCCCCAACTTTAGGATCAGTGATCCAGCACCTTTGACCACCAGGCCACCACTGCCCCTAATTTCCCCAATTATTACTGTAGGCCAGTAAAACCTCTATGTTACCACTTGAAAAAGCTTTCACTTAGAAGCTAGAGACCGAATAAGAAAGATGATCGTCACTTTTTTAAACGATTACTACTCACGTTTTAGCTTTTATCATCATGCTAACTAACTAATCAATTTAGATTTGGACCATCCAGCCAGTTATTCTGCGTTCGACCCAGGCTCGCCTTACTTTTGACGAGGTTCTAAACAAGACTGTACATGAACTGGAACTGCATTGAACGTTTTTTTGTCGTCTCTGTCTTTCGTCATTACCTTAATCTTTGATGGCGATTCTGATTTTTGATATTTGGATACTATGCCTATTGATAATAATCAGGAAGTGTATTACTGTTGGAATTCACACCGACTGTTTCTGATTTTGAAATTTGGATTCTGGGCACATCTCCGGGAGCTCTTTGTTACATTGAGTAACTGCTGGCATAGGTGGAGAACCTCTGATAATTTTCTCATTTTCTGCCCCACTTAGAACATACTTTTCTCCCCTTATCTTAAAATAATAGTTTTTGAGTGAGAACATTTCTCTAAAGTTACTGAAAACATTTCAGTATTAAGTCGATGTTAAACATAGCGTGATGTATATAATCTCAATTTGAACAAAACTATACAAGTTTATTTAAACAAGTCCAATATGTGTAAATTAACGTTGGCCACACCACTTAATAAAGGATTCTGTAATTTGTGATTTTTTTCTCTTATTTTTTTTAATGGATTTGAGATGTTAAGAAATTTTAATTTGTCCTTCTAAAAGCCCCTTTAATGCTGAAGTCCTGAGGCAGCTGCCTGCCGTCCTTGGCCTGCAGCCTGTAACTATGAATCTAGCGGGTTTACTGATAGCACGCAGCCGGACAGACCGCCGATAACCACAGTAGGGGGTGACTGTAACAAGAGTATATAAATAATTAAATAAATAAATACAATACTGTTTAACTGGTCAAGAGAGATTAATTCTTTGGGAGATGTGATAAAGAGAACCAGAAGAAAAACCCGGCATGTGACAGACACACTGATCTGTACTTGAGGGAAACTAAACCACACCTGCCGCTTGTTAGTGAAACATGGTGACGCGATCATGTATGGGAACCAGCAGAAATAGATCACTTGTCATTAATGATCACATGTCTGGCAAGTGCAAAGAGCAGGATTTGGCAAACTACATTCCCAGTGAGCACATTCAACATGCCATTCATGAATATTTATCATTTTCCATGCTCCTGTTTTCTCATATCAGTATCACTTTCAGTCACCAGAGAACCAGGTGGAAAAAAGTTCTCTCTGTTGTGATGGAACCGACTTCAAATTGAGTGTGATGTTTCTTTAGCAGGATGCTGATAGAACAGACCAGAAAATATTTTTTTCCACAGAACACGCAAAGTTTGGGAACAAAGACTATATGTTTCAACTAGAAGAAAAGTATTGCAGCATTTGAAGAAGTTACTACAAAACATGCCATCTTTGCCAGCAATCTGTCGCTTTAGAAGTCGGCTAATAGAGCTTACAAACTTGCTGCTAGTTTACAGGCCTAGCAAAATACAACGTCCTTCACCCGGTGGCCATCCAGCACAAAAGCATGCTATCAGCAAACACAGCATGCCGTTCTCTGAAGAGGATCTTTTGAAGGCCTATATGACCCAAAAAAAAAAAAAAAAGCATATCGTCTGGTGTCAAGGCTGGGATTTTGAGCTCGGCTTTTAAAAAATGGAGAATTTTATTCAGCTAAGTGTAACAAGTGCATCAAAACTCTGAGAACTTGAACTCTCAAATCTCCTGTCTATAGCCAGAGCCCCATTCCCACTTTTCTCCTCTTTCACTTGTGTTGAAGGATTTTGCCACTTTGTTATCAGTGAGCATAGATTGAGATGGTTTGGACATGTACAGAGGAGGGATAGTGAATATATTAGTAGTAGGATGCTGAGGTTGGAACTACCAGGCAGAAGGCCTAGAGGAAGACCAAAGAGAAGATTTATGGATGTGGTGAAGGAGGACATGAAGGTAGTTGGTGTAAGAGAAGAAGATGCAGAGGATAGGGTGAGATGGAGGCAGATGATTCGCTGTGGCGACCCCTGAAGGGAACAGCCGAAAGGAAAAGAAGTTATCAATGAGCATACCTGAGGTTACAGGCGCGACAGTTGAAAGCACATAACATGGAGATCTTGCAGCCATCTTTAGCTGGAAGCTCTAAAGAACAAACTTCTTCTTCTTCTTCTTCTTCTTCTTCTTCTCAGGGAAGTAATTAAGGGTGGAATACTCTCTTGCCTGCTAATTACAGAGATGCTAACCAATCATGGGTGTCCGTGAGCTCATGGGTGATGAGGTGGCATGTGATCTCCATGCTTGGTAGCTGTCAGGTTGTATGGAACTGCCGTCTAGTGATGACACATGAAGTAAACCTTTCATTGGGAGTTTACTACTGCATTGCTTGAAGGCCGTGCTCCCTTCAGGGAATGAATACACTTTTCTAAATTTGATCTAGAAGATCTCTACTGCAGTGTATTTAGAAAAATATTAGAACAAAAAAATCCTAATTAATAAATAAAAATAAATTAAAAAAAACTTTTACTTCTTGATCACCTGGCCATCATTTAGCCTTAACACAAACAGTACCACTATTTCTTTGTATTATATGACATACATAAGTGCAGTAGTAACCCTTGTTTTCATGTCGTTGACTCTTTACCAGAGCAGCATGGTGATGTAACTGTGAGCATGTTCACTTCACAGCAAGGTCCTGGGTTTAAGTCCTTCAGCCTCACTGAGGGCATTTCTGCCTAGAGTTTACATGTTTCCTCTGTTCTTGCGTGGGTTTCTTCCCACAGTCCAAAGACATGCACATCATCGAGACTTTATCTTTATCTACTATTTATTTACATAGAGCAAGTGCATTCACACAATTTCCTCCGAGATCAATAAAGTACAGTGATCCCTCACTACTTCGCATTTCAGTTCATGCGGCTTCATTTTTTTATTTTTAAATATTCATCGAATTAAAAAGACAAGGAAATTGAGGAAGAATAGGGGAAAAAGTAAAGGAAAATGCTACAAAAACAAGGCCAATTATGCAAAACCCCCCCCCAAACAAAAAATCTCCCATCAAAACTACAGACACTCCCCGACATACGTTTTTAATTGGTTTTGGACGGCCGAACGTAAGTTGAAAGTGAACGTAAGTTGTTACAATGACGTATGACGCTCATACTGTACTATACATTCATAAATAACATTACCGTATCTCATAAAACACCCCTTAATCAATTATTATAAACATAATATTGTAAAATAATATCAAATATATCAAATAATATCAACATTAATTTCAAATAAATTAAATTCAAGCAAAATAATTTCAAATAGATACATTTTAATCAAATTCACTCATCAAATATCAAATACAAAGTATAACCTTTAACATTCTCTATGATGCGATCTTACTGCTTGCAAATGGTTCCGATGGTCAACGGATGGTCACTTTACATCAAACTGAGCCGAGTCACACAACATGAAACTGAGCCAAGTGACTTTACATGAAGCTTAAAACAGCCAATCAACGCTTACAATATGTGAGGCATTCAACACCGAAAGTAGTGTACTTGCTGTGGGTTATATGGACTTCCGGTCTTTCAAGTGAGCAAGGGCGCCGTTGAACTCATTTAGAACTCAGCCTGTACTGATGTGAATCACCAGCACAGCAGAGAGTTCTCTTTCTTTTCTGGATTCGGGTTTTCATTCATTTTACAACTCTCTTTGCTTAACTGAGTATGCATGGTAGATTACGCTGATCCGAACAGGTAGTTAATTCATCTCTGTGTATGAGACTTGCACCCATGCTAGTAGGCTTACACTTCTGACCAACCATATTTGCTTAGGGTTACTAAAGTCCGCAAAAACAGTGTAAACACAAAGATCACAGAGACAATGTCTTAACACAAGGGTAACACGCTATATAACTGATATATATATAAAACTGATATATATATATATATATATATATATATATATATATATAGATATGATACTATATATATATATATATACAGTATATAACTGAACTGGGAAGGAGGACGGGCATGTTCAGTCTGTTGTTTGTAAACAATGGATGCAGCGTCATTACATCAGTGTACTACGTAGGTACGTCTAAACTCAAAATTTGACTTTTTTTTGGAAAAAAAAAAGTTAAATCGCAAAAAATGTAAAACGGATGAACATAAGTCGGGGAGCGTCTGTAGTTTCATTGTTGTGAGATGCATCCACATGCGTGCGCGCGTCTGTATGTGTGTATATTTATATTTTATTGACATCTTATGCAGTATTTTTGAATGTTTAATTGTTATTATCAGCATGTATAGCATTGAATATGTATTTACTGATACTATATACACATATACATGTATGTATACGTAAGTCGGGGGGGGGGGAGGAGTTGAGGGGTGATCCTACGTCGCGGATTTCGATGGTCGCGTGGGGATCTCAGTCCCAATTAACCGCGGAAAGTGAGGGATCCCTGTATTCTGATTAGGCTATCTGGATGTTCCAAATTGCACCAAGTGTGAATGCAAATAGGAATTATTGTGTGCATTTATTGGTCCTGTGGTGGTTCGTTGAGCTTTTTAGGGTGTACCCTGCCATCACGTAGTGTTGGCTGAGATAGACTCCGACCTCCCCACCACCCCAGTAGGATTAAGCACGTCAGTAAATGAATGAACGAGGAATAAGTGAGTCGTTACGTTTGCAATTCCCTAGACTTTAATTCAGGACTGTTTGCTGTGTTACAAGTGTGTGAATACATCACACTCACATGTGTAACCTGTAGTCTGCTCTGCAACTAGTCTTTTTGGATTAGTGGATTTCTGTCAGATTGATTTAATGAGCTTATGTTACATTTTATTAAACATAGGCTCACTGAAATGGCATTGGGATACAACCCACTCTCTCTTATAATATTTTATGAGTTTTGAAGCATCTACACTACTCAGATCCAAATAAAATCTCCCAAATCCCATGCCAGACGCACTAAATGCATGCTGTTTATTTTTAGGCACAATTAGGCCACATTCGTGGAGGGGAAAAAAAAAACAAAAAAACTTGGATGCTATGTACAAAACTGGTATGCAAGCATAAAAGCACTCTCAAAGCACCAAGCCTGTGGTAACACATAAATACACTTTTCTCCAAAATATTTATCTATCTAAGGGAGGATTGTGAAAAAAGTAAAGTCAGCAAAAAATAAAAAAATAAAAAATAAAAAAGGTCTGTAACATAAGAAGTGTGGCTGATTATATATGCTGCTTGATGAACTACATTTGGGCAATTAGAGACAGCTTTGCATGCTGTTTTTTCTGCCTTCAACAGTAAGTTAGGTGTAAATTAGTGTTGTATGAGTTTCCCGGGGCTTTAAGCAATGCTGCCAAGTCCATAGCGTTGTGCAAAACTAGCCTACTTTTGAAAAGCTAACATCTTATATGTTTTTGCTTTACAGTCCTCTTCTAAAGGTGCACATATACAGACAGTCAAATAGAACCACTCACTCTCAGAAAGAATATACAGACGCTCCCCGACTTACGTTTTTAATTGGTTCCGGATGGCCGAACATAAGTTGAAAGTCAATGTAAGTTGTTACAGTGACGTATGACGTGTGACGTATCATGCGCATACTGTACTATACATCCATAAATACCATTAATCATAAAACACCCCGAAATCAATCATTATAAACATAACATTGTCAGATAATATCAAATATATCAAATAACATCAACATTAATTTCAAATAAGTCACTTATTTATACCGTTACTTTACATGAAGCTTAAAACAGCCAATCAATGCTTACAATATATGAAGCGCTCAATACTGAAAGTAGTGTACTTGCGAAAGTAGTGTACTTGCGAACGTAGTGTACTTGCGAACGTAGTGTACTTGCGAACGTAGTGTACTTGCGAACGTAGTGTACTTGCTGTGGGTTATACAGACTTCCGGTCTTTCAAGTGCACAAAGGTGCCGTTGAACTCGTTTAGAACACAGCCTGCACTGATGTCGTCTCCCAGCAAAGCGGAGAGTTCTTTCTTTTGTGTAAGTAAGTAAGTAAACTTTATTCAAGAGATGCATACAAAGAACAAGTACAAATCCGAATGAATATTAATATAAAAATCAGTATACACTCTTAGGATTCTGCTAAAAGATAATAAATATCTGTAATTGTTCTGTAATTTGTGCATTCGGGTTTTCATTTTACAACTCTCTTTGCTTAACTGAGTATGCATGGTAGAGTATGCATGGTGCCGATCTGAGCAGATAGTTAATTCATCTCTGTGTATGAGACTTGCCCCCATGCTAGTAGGCTTACACTTCTGACCAACCATATTTGCTTAGGGTTACAAAAGTCCGCAAAACAGTGTAAACACGAAGATCACAGAGACGACGTCTTAACACAAGGGTAACACGCTATATATATATATATATATATATATATATATATATATATATATATATATATATATATATATATATATATACACACACACACACATACACTCAGTATGTAATTTGTAAACAATGAATGCAGCGTCATTGCGTCATTACCTCAGCATACTACGTAGGTAGGTCTAAACTCAAAATTTGACTTTTTTTTGGAAAAAAAAAAAGTACAATCGAAAAACATAAAATGGATGAACGTAAGTCAGGGAGCGTCTACACTATATATATATAAATTTATACATATTATATTAGATCTAAATCTTCAAGTAATATTCAGCAGTTCACTTGTGCCCAGTCTAGAGGATTGAAGAATTGTGAATGAACATATTCACGCAGGACTTATAATTCAGCCCCATCACTCTGCCAGTTACTGGTTATTGTTGAACAACAATCACACTAAAACCTCATTGAACACAATGTCTTGCTTTCTACTGAGACTCTAATGAAATACATAACTGTAAAAATCATCTATGAAAACTAGACTCTCCTAACTCAGCAAAGTAGAAGTGACTGCCCACATAGCTACATGAAAACCTTTTCCACTATTTTTAAAGTTAAAAGAGGAGAAAACAGTAGAGGAAGAGAAAAGAAGGAGTGCTTGTGAAGTGGTAGACAGGCGGTTGTACATCAAACATCATGGCTTGAAACAAGGGGTATAAATTTCATGCTATGTGCGTAATTTCAATCAGAAGCCACAGAGCGAATGTGTGAGCGAGCGAGTGAGAGAGAGAGCGAGAGTGAGATCTCTAGCTTGCTTAATATAAACCACTAGATTTTCAAAATTCCCATATCTCACTTCTGTAATAAAAACATTATAATTAGACATAAAAGGTATTATAATAAGCAATGGCTTTTATGTGAAGATAGACCCTGCATTTAGACTAATAATTCAAGCTTGTGGTAAAAAATAACAACAAAAAACCTTTTGCAGAGTCGTGACGTTTTAGCCAGTTTGCATAAAAAATGAGTCACAATGAGTCCATGAGCTAAAATTAGACATCCGCTATGGTTTTCTGTCCTTGGCTAGTTGTACGGTTTATGTAATCGGTCTAATGCAGGAAACAAAGAATGCGTCATACTGTTTGCATACAACTATACCATTTGAATAATTAAGAAAGATGCATAAACAAGGATTTTTATAGTTTTAAACTCTAGCTCTCTTAACTAATTTGTATGATTTGAACCAAAAAGGCAGAGATAAGTAAAGCTAAGCAGATAAGAACACAGATCAGCAGATAGATGGTGTACGAGTGTGTGAAAATAATGGTACCTGCATTGAATTCGGACGATCATTATAAGGAATGGGCTCAGTGAAGAATTCTGTGTTGTGATCCAGTCGACCATGGCCTCCATACAGTACCTCATCAGAGTCGAGCTTGATCTTATATCTGAAGCACAGCTATATTAAGGAACTCAAACAAGAATTGAAATAAATGCAGAAGATCAGTATACAGTAAAACCTCCGCTGACGAACGCTTAAGCTCACGAACTTTTCGCCTCAAGAACATTAAATTTGCGAGCATATAGTCTCTGCTGACGAACTAGTTTTCGGCGGACGAATCAAACCACGCGGTCGAACAGCGCCACGGGGGCGGCCACGAGAAGCTGACGCACGCTCACGGCGTCACAGTTCGTCACCCCCTTTCTTTGAATGCGGAAGTGGTTTGTGTTTGATAGACATTTTGGACCATATTGAGTGTACTTTTGCTATTATGGGACCGAAAAAGACCCCACCACAGGCGGAGATCATTGAAAAACACAAACGAGGTGTGCGTTTGTGTGACTTAGCGTCCCAGTACCAGTACGCTAAGTCTACCATTGCTCCCATCCTTAAGAACAAGGAAGCTATTAAGGGTGCGTGTGTGGCTAAGGGTGTTTCCAAACAGTAGGCGTTTCCAAACTCTCCTTCCAAACAGTAAGTCCCTCCCTCCCTCCTCCTCCCACTCCATTCCATCAAGCCATCAACTACCATCACAAAGGTAAATAAAACGACTTTATTATACAGTACAGTTTATTTCTTTAATTACAATACAATAGCACATTTATTATACATAAAATAAGGTATATTTTTGTGTAGTTTTAAGGCTTATTTAGTAGAAAATTATGTTTTATGGGGACCTGGGAACGGATTATTCTCATTTTAATGGTTTCTTATGGGAAATAAATGTTCGGAAGACGAACTTTTCGCATTACACACACTTTCTGGGAACCAATTATGTTCATGAGCAGAGGTATCACTGTATATATATATATATATATATATATATATATATATATATATATACATACATACATACACACACACACACACACACACACACACACACACAGGTACCTCACCTTATAAAATTAATCCTTTTTCACACCCTGGATTTTTCGTAAGTTGAACCGCATTTTACATGTAAAATGTGTGATTCATTCCAAGGCCCACAAAACTACCCCCTAAACCTTTTAAAAATGATAAAAGTATACCTTTTAAGGCCTCCTTCTGATTCAATATCGTACCGATGGTCGACGGGTTTGGCCATATTCTTTTGTGATATCACTCAACAGCATGCCACGAGCCTGCTTCTTCTTTTCACTTGCACTGAGAATCACACACCCGTGTGTGTGTGTGTGTGTGTGTGTGTGTGTGTGTGTGTGTGTGTGTGTGTGTGTGTTGTTGACCATGTCTTCTTAGCAGAGTTATAATCTTACAAATGTTTATGCAAGATTAAAAGCCTGAGCCAAAAAATAAAGTTGCAATCAGCACACTCGAAAAACTCATGAAACAACAGTAACTCTGTCCTTTACACGAAAAGCATTATGGGTGGTCCATAATAGCCAATGGGAGGGAGCTGCGTCATCCCTCCTAGCAAATGGGAGGCCAGTGGGGCAGGATGTTGGGAGATAGCCAATGGGAGGCCAGTGGGGTGGGATGTTGGGAAATGTAGTCAATGCGAGAGCAACTCATGCATTGTTTGAATTTTTGAGCTGGTGCTTTCATAATGTGAACTTTTTTGTATCCAGAGACAAAAATTCATTCCATTCAAAATCCACTTTTACACAAGACAGCTATTTTAGAAGGCAGCTCATTCACCAACTGGCCAGAAAACAGTGTGTTATCAACCCTATGGTAAGAAATCTGAGCCACCTGTAGGTTTGAAACATAACAGGAGGCAATAATCTGCTGATATTTTCATCTGGCAATGTTCCCACTCATCTTACATAGCTTTGCGATAACCATGTACTAAAGGTGACCTTCAGCCATGTTCCACTTTCATGCATAACTGGTTCCTCACTGAACTCTGGGTCCAGCAATTTTCTAGATGGTCAGCATCAACATTGGTGGCATAAAAACATGCTATTGAATTAATAATTCAATCAAATATAATTGTTTTTCAACATGTTTCTGCTAATAACAGTTTACACGTGTTCGGGCCTTGGTAAGCATGTCATGGTGGTCTAGATGTGTCTTGTACAGGACCTGTATGGTGTCTGGAGAACAGTGCAAGAAAAAAATATGATGTACAGTTGATGCTGAAACAGACCAGGCTCGCTATGAGTCCTAATGGAGCTTTGAGTAGTCAGGAGATGAACTACAACTATTGTGCAGCCAGTTGTTTTGTGGGTCGGTTTGCATGCATGACTGAGCTTACCTACGTGTTCCAGGGAGGGTCTCAGAGTTCTTTCTACTACTGGCAAATTATTTTAAATTGCAGTTAGGAGATCTTGCACGTTTCTACAGTTTTTGCAAAAATATTTTATAAATTGCCTGAAAGCTGCTTTAATACCTGTATTTTATGTATATTTAGTTAATCAAGGACTTTTCATTATTTTGCTAATTATTTTTATGAATTTTATGACACACACAAATCTTTTGTCCAGCCAAGAATAGATTTGCTTATCTTTTATTCGCTGTTTAAGGGTATAAATAAATTTTCAATTTCCTGTTGCTTTATAATAACGAATACAGCCATTGACAAACAAACACACACACACACACACACACATACACACACATACACACACACACACACACACACACACACACTTGAGAGACTGTGCAAGAGGGGAGGGCTTGTGTTAAAGGTCGTCAAGGATACGAGTCACACCCAACTTAATACTGAAATAAATAACTAAACATTTTTAAAAGACTGAACATTTGCTTTAGAGTGTTTGAGATGCTCACTAATTGCCTTCTCTCAGGAGAAGTCCACGTTTCTCTTTTGAATGCAGAGCTGTACTGCACATCAGACGTGCTGATTGCTTGGAGCTCCTGGGAGGCGATGACACAGCCGCTTCACATAAACACACGCTTCAAACCCGATGAACCACCAACTAGCCAATTCCAGGCAGAATTATTTATCCATTTCAATATATTAATAATGTATTGCATCAAAAACTGTTTCAAACAACATTAAACTCGCACACACTATCTCACTCACTGTCTGTGCTACACTGACTAAATTAAATATTTAAAAAAGTAATTGCCTAGACTCATGACCAGAATGAGGGGAAAAAAATCTTACACACAGTAAGAGAGACTTTAAAAGGATAAAAGAATGACATGATGCTTTGAGTAAAAAAAAAAAAGAAAAGAGGAAAAAGGAAATGAGCTTCAGTGGGAAAATCTGAAGAACTTTTTTTCTTGGCTTGTAAAAAGCAAGCTGTAAGGGATGCAATGCATGAAAACAGATATAGAGGTAGAAAGAGTCAGATGAGTACAGTTGATCTCAGAGTTTTTGAATTGAAAAAATACCGATGGAGAACAATTTGAAATATATGTAAATAAAGTGTTATATGCACCACATGAAAACAACACAGTCTGATTGGTCTGCTACCTTGGGATAAAAAACAAAACAAAACAAAACAAAAAAACATAATCCTGAGCGGATGATGTCACAAACACTTGAAGCAGGTATTGTAATGATCATGCTTTGAAATGGAAAAACAAAACAAATATCTCATTTTAATTTCTTTTTCCTTACATTTCAAATAACATGCATTAAAACACTTCGATGAACAATGTTTACTTATGTTTCGGTGTAGTATGTACTACACCCTGAATTAGGCTCAAAAGAGGCCTATTCAGGGACATCCTCCTTGTACTCAACATACAATTGTACATTATTAAAAGAAAGATGGGGGGGGCATCATCAAAATACATAAGTAAAAATAAATTACTATATAAATAAATAAATCACCAATATTAAAAAAAATAAGTAGGGGCCAATGGCGTCGCGGTTACGGGACTGTGCTCATGATCGGGAGGTTGTGTGTTCAAATCCCAGTTAGACCCTCACTGTGCTAAGACCCCTGGGCAAGGTCTTAACCAGAAGTGTGCCTCTGTTCACCTAGCAGTATAAATGGGTACCAATAAAAATATACTGGGAAGATAACCTGCGATAGACTAGCGTCCCATCCAGGAGGAGTTCTACTCCTAGTCGCCTCACGCTATGGAAACCAGGGATTAGCACCCGGCTTGATGAGCCACTATGGCTCAGGTGTAAAAAGCCCCAAATTAAAACAATAAAACCAATCATATAAATAAACAAACAAACAAATAAATAAATAAGAAGACAGATCAGATCTGAGTTATAAAAAAGGTGGTAAGAATGTACAGGTCAGTCCATCATTACTATTTGGTTACCTTCTCATGCACTCTGACCATTTATGTTAACTGCAATAAAGACCATCTATCCAACACTGATTTTATAATTAGATCTCTTTTCTCTAATATTATGATCAGCTTGCATGTTAGAGTATAAATAAAAAACATTGGGAGAACTTGCAGCAACATGGTCAGCAACACGAAATGGTGAGAATTATTCATTTTTGATTTAGTCTTCGTCAGTACTGTGACTGCTTTATTCTGGTCAGCGTTGCAATGTGTGTGAAGCCTATCCGGGGAATACTGAACTGGAGGCAGAAATACACCCAGGATGAGCCTGGCTTGTATTACTTTTCAGCAAAATTATGCTTGATGTAAATACTGTGGTTAAATAAATTACCATAAAAATGGGCAGAAAAAAAAGTGTAATGTATCTGTGTTTTACAAATGAAGTCATAAAAAATTCTTCACATCTCATCAAGTACAATGGTACCTCAATTTACGAAAGTCTCACGAAACAAAAAAAAATGCAGGTTACGAAACGCATTTTCCTAAATTTTTTGTCTTTGTATAACAAGTTCACGTTACGAAAGCGTTATCTTAAAAAATCAAACGTGCCATTCAAACATTAAAATGCGCCATTAAAACATTCAAACAATGCACGAGCTGCTCTCCCATCAATGATGTTCAAACATCCCGCCCCGCTGGCCTCCCATTGGCTAACAACTGAGCTGTCATTCATGTCGCCTTCACTCGAGCACCATCTTGGACAGGTCCACCTGACGCCATCTTGGACAGGGATCCCATTGGCTAGGAGGGATGACGCAGCTACCTCCCATTGCCTATTATGGAGCTGAATCTACCATGATGCTTTTTGTGTAAAGGACAGAGTTACTGTTGTTTTATGCTTTATTTCTTGACTCAGGCTTTTAACCTTCCATAAACATTTGTAAGATTATAACTGCTAAGAAGATATGGTCAACACACTTGCACACACTCACACGTGCACGTGTGATTTCCGGTGCGAGTGAGAAGAAGAAACGGGCTCGAGTGATATCACAAAGGAATATGGCCAAACCCGTCTACCATCGGTACGATATTGAAGCAGAAGGAGGGCTTAAAAGGTATACTTTTATAATTTTTAAAGGGTTTAGGGGTAGCATTGGGAGCCTTGGAACAAATCACGCGTTTTACATGTAAAATGCGGTTCAATTTACAAAAAAATGCAGGTTACGAAAAAGGCTCTGAAACGGATTAATTTTGTAAAGTAAAGTACCACTATATCTTCAAAGTTTGGGGGAGGTGGGTGGGGGTGGGACACGTAACACATGATTTATTTCATTTAATTTTCTGAGTGAAGAAAGATCAGACCATCACAGGACCAATACAGACTTACAACCATTCACTCTCACACTTGGGGACTAGATTTTTAATAATAATTGAGAATATCCAATTAGCCTAATGTGTATGTCTATGGTATATTGGAATATACAATATAATATTATACTCAAATAGCTGCTTAATCCTTTTTGGGTCACATCGGGGGAGGGGGGCTATCTAACTGAATCTGGGTGAAGGTGGGATTAAACCTGGATAGCTCAAATCATTAGCGGACCAACACACACAACTATTCACCCTTATACCTAGGTGAAATTTGGAACAGCCATTAGCCTAATATTCATGTCTTTGGACTATGAGAGGAAACCAGAGAACCCAGAGAAAACTCACACAAGCACAAGGAGAACATACAAACATCACACACCTTACCCGAGGACTTTCTTGATATGAGATGGACAGACTAACAACTAGGCCACGATGCCGCCACATTAGGATATACATTACATTACTATCAAACAACCAGTAATGTATTCAATTGATTTCTTAATTTGAGTATTATCAGGTAAATATGGTGATCAGAACTTACACTGTGAAATAAATGAGAAATAAATGATGATCATTATACTGTATAAATAAAAATTAATGATGCGGTAAAATAAATCCTTTCTGAACTGTTTAATCTTAATTAGGGTTGCAGGGAGGCAGGCGCCCATTGAAGCCAACCCTAGGCGAGGGCAAGGTATACCCTGGACAGCTCACAAGGCCATCGCAGGGAAAAAAATACACTGACAGCTATGCAGCCTACTCTTTACGGAAGTCAGCAATGGTTCGTTGACAGCCTCTTACCATAGACAATGATGTACATGGCTGACCTTTGATAACCCAGTTAGTTCCACTGGGGGGACTAACCTAGTTAATTCCACTGGGGGAGCAATCAGTAATCCAGCACCTTACCATTAGTTTACTGCTGCCCTAACTTAGAAACCGGATTCCAAAAAATTGGGACACATTATGAA
The DNA here is from genome assembly GCA_024760905.1 of Plotosus lineatus. Taxonomy (NCBI): domain Eukaryota; kingdom Metazoa; phylum Chordata; class Actinopteri; order Siluriformes; family Plotosidae; genus Plotosus; species Plotosus lineatus. Next base: position 16,841,054 of record CM045747.1, on the reverse strand, counting down.
TAAAATCTGAATGCAATGATGTGGAAGTGCCAAATTTCAATGGTTTATTCCTAATTGAACATAGATGACAGGGTCAAAAGTTTAAACTGAGAAAACGTATAATTTTAAGTGAAATATATGAAAATCTCAAAAAAGTTGGGACAAGTAGCAATAAGAGGCTGGAAAAGTCAATTGCATTTATAACGGACAGCTGAAAGACCAGTTACCACTAATGAGGTCCATTGACAACATGACTGAGTATGAAAAGAGCTTCTCAGAGTGGCAGTGTCTCTCAGAGGCGAAGATGGGTAGAGGATCACCAATTCCCCCAGTACTGTCCTGAAAGATAGTGGAGCAATATCAGAAAGGTGTTTCCTAGCGAAAAGTTGCAGCGTTTGAAGTTATCATCATCTACAGTGCAGAACAGCATCCAAAGATTCAGAGAATCTGGAACAATCTCTGTGTGTAAGGGTCAAGGCTAAATAACCATACTGGATGCTCGTGATCTTCAGGTCCTTTAACAGCACTGCACCGCAAACAGAAATGCTACTGTAAGGGAAATGAGTACTTTGAGCTCAGCAATACTTCCAGAAACCATTGTCGGTGAACACAATCCACCGTGCCATCCGCCGTTGCCAGCTGAAGCTTGACAGTTCAAAGACGACACCATTTCTAAACAGGACCCAGAAGCGTAGGCGTTTTCTCTGGGCTTGGGGTCATTTAAAATGGTGTGTGGCAAAGTGGAAAACTGTTCTGTGGTCAGACGAATCACGAGTCAAAGTTCTTTATGGAAAACTGGGACACCATGTCATCTGGACTAAAGAGGACAAGAACAACCCAAGTTTTTATCAGCGCTCAGTTCAGATGCCTGTATGTGTGATGGTATGGGGTTGTATGAGTGTGTGTGTGGCATGGGCAGCTTGCACATCTGGAAAGGCAGCGTCAATGCAGAAAGGTATATTCAGGTTCTAGAACAACATATGCTCCCATCCAGACGTCGTCTCTTTCAGAGAAGACCTTCCATTTTTCAACATGTTAATGCCAGACCACATTAATTACAACATCATCGCTGTGTAGGAAAAGGATCCGGGTATTGAAATGGCCAGTCTGCTGTCCAGATCTTTCACCTATAGAGAAAATTTGGCGCATCATAAAGAGGAAGGGGCAACAAAGAAGGCCTGTATTAGACAAGAATGGGACAGCATTCCTATTTCTAAACTTGAGAAACTTGTCTCTATGATCCCCAGACGTTTGCAGATTGTTGTAAGAAGAAGAAGAAGGCATGCCTCTCAGTGGTGAAAATGGCCTTGTCCCATCTTGTTTGAGATTTATTGACACCATGAAATGTAAAATCATCACATTTTCCCCTTAAAATGATACATTTTCAGTTTAACCTTTTGACGCTGTCATCTATGTTCTATTCAAAATAAAATATTGAAATTTGGCACTTCCACATCATTGCATTCAGTTTTTATTCACAATTTGTGCCCCAATAGTGTCCCAAATTTTTTGGAATCCGGTTTGTACATTACAGCAGCTATAAACAGTTGTTCCCTCTCTAGTCTCTTTTCTCTGCTTCTTGAAGATAATACACATGTCATATTACTGAGATACTGTATAGTGCTGTTGTGAAAGTATTCTGTCTCGTCAAAATTAAAAGAACAGCCTTATCTGTAAATACAACAAAGTGCCGACACTGTGTCCTCTTCCTGAAACTACTAAACAAACGTTTCCTTGTTAAAAATCTCACATTATCATGCACTCACTCACTCTCTCATTTTCTCACTCCTATTAAGGTTGCAAGGAAGCTCGAGGCTACATCAGCCGACACTGGGACCTGGCGGGGTACACCATGTACACAGCTCACCAGACCACTGAAAGGCAAACACACATACTTACAGCCATCCACACATACACACTGAGGGGCTATTTGGAGGACTCGGAGGAAACCCACACAAGCAAGAAGACAACATGCAAACTCCACACAGAAACTCCCAAGCCTGGGACTTGAACCAAGTACCTTCTTGCTGTGAGCCAGCCATGCAAACCACATATGAATCCACATGGTTATTTTTTTAAACTACAATACAGTACAATCCACCGTGTAATTTGTTTCTATTGCAAACATAGGAGAAAGAGTACAGTCATGTCAACCTCTGGTTTCTCAACAATCAGAAGCAAGTGTTTTACTCTGCTGTGGTATAAAGCAAAACGGACCACAAAAAAGGTTCTTTTATCAACTTGATTTGGATAGATGAGTATAAACAATTCAACTCCTGGAACTATGTAAGTAACTCATGGAGCAAAATAAAATAAGTGTCTCTGCTTGGATGAGTTTCTCTCCTGTTCTTTTGTGCTTTATCTTCCTGTTGTAACACACATACAGACAGCAGCTTGAATAATCACCTCCTTCCCTATAGGCGAGCGTACAGGGCCGTGGTGTGATCCTTAAAGACCCCGTCTCCCGCTCTGCCCCTGAGCTCGAGAGTGCTCGCCTTTTACGGTCTGCTTGTAGGCTTTGATAGCGATGATTAAAAGCGAAGTGCAGCTCTGTGCATGGTTTCGGCATCCGAGGACGAGAGATGATGTGCCCTTCCTCTCCCTCTCCTCCTGATCCCATCAAGCTCCTGTTTGCTCTGAATTATCTCTCCGAAAGAGCAAACACTCTTTGATTGGATATTTTCGGTATATTCTCAGAGAAAGAATCAGAGAGATGGGAGGGGTAGCAATAGCGCAGTACACTGTACCAACTTTCTGGGATTAATAATTTGAGGCATCCTTTGATTTGTTCATTCAAATATCAATAGCAAATCTAATATGGGATAAATCACACTTTATTACATATACGAAACCTGATGTGACATTAAATGTACTTTATTTTACAGCTGCATAAATGAAAGGTCCTGGATCAATTCATTCTTTATCGGACTTGACTAATATGTTGAAAATCACACAAAGGACATTGAGATTCCACCTCCCTATTCCGTCCTACCGGGACTAAGTGAGATGTGCATACGCAGAATATCAGTTCGCATGAGTAGAATATCAGTGTTCAACATACTTTTTATCTGAAGTTCATTATAATCCATACATTATAAGCCTAACTAATCACAATCCATCAACATGTGTTTTGGCTACGCACGAGTTGCAGTGCATGGTAGCTTGAACCCGGGGAGCAGAAATCCGGGGTAACGTTTTGAAAAGGGTACTTGTCAAGTACAGGTTGCACGCCTGACTTGCTCGAGCTTCAGGAAACTTCAGTTCAGTTCATCAGTTCATTTTTTGTAACCGCTTCATCCTAATTAGGGTCACGGGGAGGCTGGTGCCCATCCCAGCCAACTCAGGGCGAGGGCAGAGTACACCCTGGACAGCTCGCCAGGCCATTGCAGGGCGGAAACACGCTGATGGCTTTGCAGCTACTCTTTACGAAAGTCAGCAATGGTTCTTTTACATGCCTCACACCATAGACAGTGGGAGACATGGCCGGCCTTTGATAACCCAGTTATCTGCACTGGGGGGGGACAGTGACAACCTTGTGGAGAGTGGGACTCGAACCCCCAACCTTTGGATCAGCAATCCGGCGCCTTATACCACTAGACCACCACTGCCCCCTTCAGGAAACTTGTGTTGTGAAATTAGTGTTATGTTCAGGACTTGCATTTGTGACCCACGTTGTTAGAACTTGACAATCACTCCTGACTCGCTATGTGCCTCGCATCAGCTTCTAACATCTGCCTATAGTGGTAAAGCACCCTCAGTTGTTCAGGCTGTATGGTGATGTCCATCTTCTTCCCTTCTACGATGCTACATGCCACATTAATCTACCAAATATATAGCGAGCATCTTGCCAATTGCATCACGTCTGAGTGATGCGAACTGCGTACACGCTACACATGGCCTAGAAAGCGTGATGCACTTCTGTCCTGCAGGCCACACAACTAGGAAGTGTAGGGTACTGGAGTAGTATTTCTGAGGCATGCCCCCAGTACAACCAGTCGGGGGCAAATGCCCCTGGTGTGGTCACCCAAGGCAAACAGGTCCAGGGTGAAGGTCCAGACAAAGTGCGATTCAAAACAAACCCCTAAGACACGAGACAACATAGGAATCAGTCTCCCTTGCCCGGACGCGGGTCACCAGGGTTCCCTCCTGGAGCCAGGCCCAGGGGAGGGGCTCGAAGGCGAGCGCCTGGTGGTCGGGCTTATGCCCATGGAGCCTGGCCGGGCCCAGCCTGAAAATGAGACATGGGTCCGCCCTCCCATGGACCCACCACCCGTGGGAGGAGTTTTAGGGGTCGGGTGCAGTGTGAGTTGGGTGGCAGCCAAAGGCATGGGTTCTGTCGGAATGATCCTCGGCATACTTACTCTTTACCTTCGGGACATGGAATGTCACCTCTCTGGCGGGAAAGGAGCCTGATTTGGTGCGTGAGGTGGAGAGATACCGACTAGATATAGTCGGGCTCACCTCAACGCATAGCTTGGGCTCTGGAACCATCCATCTCGAAAGAGGCTGGACCTTCTTCTATTCTGGAGTTGCTCATGGGGAGAGGCGGCGAGCCGGAGTGGGTATTCTTGTTGCCCCCCGTCTCGGTGCACAAATGTTGGGGTTCTCCCCGGTTGACGAAAGAGTAGCTTCCCTCCGTCTTCGGGTGGGGGGATGGGTCCTGACTGTTATTTGTGCTTATGCACCAAATGACAGTTCAGAGTACCCACCCTTTTTGGAGTCTTTGGGGGGGGTGCTGGAGAAACGCTCCCTCGGGAGACTCGCTCGTTGTCTTGGGAGACTTCAACTCCCATGTGGGCAACGATAGTGTGACCTGGAAGGGTGTGATCGGTAGGTACGGCCTCTCCAGTCTGAATCCGAATGGTGTGTCGTTGTTGGACTTCTGTGCTCTTCATAGTTTGTCTATCACGAACACCATGTTCCAACATAAGGGTGTCCATAAGTGCACTTGGCACCAGGACACCTTAGGTCGCAGTTCGATGATTGACTTTGTAGTCGTGTCATCGGACTTGCGACCATATGTTCTGGACACTCGGGTGAAGAAAGGAGCTGAGCTGTCTACCGATCACTACCTGGTGATGAGTTGGCTTCGGTGGTGTGGGAGGTTGCCTTCCAGACCTGGCAGGCCCAAGCGTGTAATCAGGGTCTGCTGGGAACGTTTGGCGGAGCCCCCTGTCCGAGAGGCCTTTAACTCCCACCTCCGGCAGAGCTACAACCACGTTCGGAGGAGGCGGGGACATGGAATCGAATGGGCCATGTTTCGTGCCTCCATTGCTGAGGCGGCAGCCCATAGCTGTGGCCGTAAGGTCGTCGGTGCTTGTCGTGGCGGCAATCCCGAACCGGTGGTGGACACCTGCGGTGAAGGGCTGTCCAGCTGAAGAAGGAGGCCTATCGGGTTTTATTAGCCTGTGGGACTCCTGAGGCATCAAGCGGGTACCGGCAGGCCAAGCGTGCTGCAGCCGAGGCTGTCGCAGATGCAAAATCTCGGGCGTGGGAGGAGTTCGGTGAGGGCCTGGAGAGTGATTATCGGTTGGCCTCAAAGGTTCTGGGCCACCATCCGATGCCTCAGGAGGGGAAGCAGTTCTTCACAAACACTGTTTACGGTGGAGGTGGGGAGCTGCTTACCTTGACTGGGGATGTTGTTGAGAGGTGGAGGGAATACTTTGAGGACCTTCTCAATCCCACCAACACGCCCTCCGTGGAAGAGGAAGACCCTGGGGTTCGGGTGAGGGTCCGCCCATCACTGGAGTGGAGGTCACTGAGGTTGTCAAAAGCTCCTCGGTGGTCGAGCTCCGGGGTTGGGCGAGATCCGACCGGAATATCTCAGAGCTCTGGATGTTGTAGGACTGTCTTGGTTGACACGTCTCTGCAACATCGCGTGGTCATGCGGGGCTGTACCTCTGGATTGGCAAACTGGGGTGGTGGTCCCAATTTTTAAGAAGGGGACCGGAGGGTGTGTTCCAATTATCGGGGAATTACACTCCTCAGCCTACCTGGGAAAGTCTATGCAGGGGTACTAGAGAGGAGGATCCGACCGATAGTCGAACCTCGGATTCAGGAGGAACAATGTGGTTTTCTTCCTGGCCGCAGCACTCTTGACCAACTCTATACGCTCCACAGGATTCTGGAGGGGGCATGGGAGTTTGCCCAATCTGTCCACATGTGCTTTGTGGATTTGGAGAAGGCTTTCGACCGTGTCCCTCGAAAGATCTTGTGGGGCGTGCTCCGAGAGTACGGCGTTCCGGATCCGTTGCTACGAGCTATTCGGTCGCTGTATCACCGGAGCCAGAGTTTGGTCCGTATTGGTAACAGCAGGTCGGACAGCCTTGGCAGACTCCAACTCCCACTGGAAACGAATCCGACCTGCTGTATCACCGGAGCCAGAGTTTGGTCCGTATTGGTAACAGCAGGTCGGATTCGTTTCCAGTGGGAGTTGGAGTCTGCCAAGGCTGTCCTTTGTCACCGATTCTGTTCATAATTTTTATGGACAGAATTTCTAGGCGCAGTCGAGGCGATGAGGGGTTCTGGTTTGGTGGCCATCGGATATCGTCTCTGCTTTTTGCGGATGATGTTGTCCTTTTGGCTTCATCAAGTCGGGCCCTCCAGCTCTCATTGGAGCGATTCGCAGCTGAGTGCGAAGCAGCCGGGATGAAGATCAGTACCTCCAAGTCCGAGGCCATGGTTCTCAGTCGGACAATGGTGGAATGCACCCTCCAGGTCGGGAATGAGGTCCTGCCCCAAGTGGAGGAGTTTAAGTATCTTGGGGTCTTGTTTACGAGTGAGGGAAGGATGGAGCGAGAGATCGACAGACGGATCGCTGCAGCCTCTGCTGTTAAGCGGTGCCTGTACCGGTCCGTTGTGGTGAAGAAGGAGCTGAGCCGCAAGGCGAAGCTCTCAATTTACCAGTCGATCTACGTTCCAACCCTCACCTATGGTCATGAGCTTTGGGTAATGACCGAAAGAACAAGATCACGGATACAAGCGGCTGAAATGAGCTTCCTTCGCCGGGTGGCGGGGTTCTCCCTTAGAGATAGGGTGAGAAGCTCCGCCATCCGGGGAGAGCTCGGAGTAGATCCGCTGCTCCTCCGCATTGAGAGGGGCCAGTTGAGGTGGCTCGGGCATCTGGTCAGAATTCCCCCCGGACGCCTCTCTGTTGTGGTGTTTCGGGCATGTCCAACCGGGAAGAGACCCCAGGGTCGACCTAGAACACGCTGGAGGGACTATGTCTCTCGGCTTGTCTGGGACCGCCTCGGTGTCCCCCCGGGAGAGTTGGAGGAAGTAGCTCGGGAGAGGGATGTCTGGACCTCTTTGCTAAGGTTGCTGCCCCCGCGACCCGACCCTGGACTAAGCGGAAGAAGATGATGATGATGATGATGCCACCAGTACAAAGACCGTGTGGACCGTGCGTCCTATTGTCCTCTCAAAGCTCCTCCGACTAGTCGTGCATCTGATTTGGTGCAGACATACAAAAGGAGTACGGGTCCTGTATACACTCTTAATTTTTTGCAAGAGCCATAGAATTTGCATATGCAGAAACAAAAACCTGCACAACCAAAATGCGACAGTTTACAGCACGCGTTACACACGAACGTGACACGCAAGCCTCAAGCACGGTTTTGCCACACTTTCCCCTGTAGACTCCCCATCGAAGCACGCACCACAGGCTTAGAGTAAGGCTTTAATCCCCTTACTGCCATTGATCTGTTATTTATTATTTATTTATTTTTTTTTTACAAGCGACATTTCTGATAGCGTTTGAAGGAAAATTAAGTGCCGAGGTTCCTACTACCTGTGAAAGCCAAGATTATGAATCCTCATCTATAAATCCGTTACAGATGGCCTCTTAAGAATCTTAGAGCCACAGAAGGATCATAGCACTACTGGGGCTGAATAATTTTGTAGGGCATTGACACTGGGGGGGAAAAAAAAAAAAAAAAAAAAAAAAAAAAAAGAAGAACTTGGCTGTATTTTGCATTTGACCACAAAGGTTGCTAATAACAGTAAACAATAATTACTTAAGATAAGTTGGCAGACGCTTTAGTAACGATCCATAAATATAAAAGAAATTACCAATAAATACTGCCTATTATACAAATTTTGTGAGCGGGATCCAAACCAATTGCGCTAAGAGCTCCGTCTTATTTTTAACCTTGACTCAATATTAGCTTCTCCAAGCTGTTAAAAGTGTTAGTGAAGGCTGTTAAGAGCATTTGATGTTGCAGCTACAGAGGAGGGAGTCAGACGGGGAGGCAACAAGAAGGAAAATGCTGGCTTGCAGAACAGCTTTTCTCTGTGCGGTTTCTTCCAGAAACGCCTGCTGAGACCTGAAGATAACTCCGCTGAGAAAAGACAGTGAGAGAAGGGATTCAGCCCCGGGAAATATAAAAAAAAAAAAAAAAAAAAAAAGGAAAGAAAAGGTTCTCTGAAAAGATTTGTGCATTGATCACGATAATCTTATTTGCATTATTTGCAGCTACAGTCTGCAAGGAAAAGGTCACTGTATGTAAATAAGTGCATGGCTTGAGTATGCCCAGAAAAGAAAACATTCCAACTGGTTCACTTGGGGTCTTCAGGTAAAAAAAAAACCTTTGTGCTATGGATGTAGAAATGTCTAGCATCGAAGTGTTTAGACAGTCCAAGGTTATATGTAATTATGTTTGTGTCTGAGTGTACAGATTCTGAGCGAGATAAAAGTACCTGTGAATCACTGCAGTTAATAAAGGCTTACTTATGAATGGATAAATACAAAGTGCCTATGATCTGTGGATAAAAATGAGAAGGAGAAGGTTTCAAGGACTCAGATTCTGAACAACTCGGGGAAACTTAATAGCAACTGCTGATTGGAATATTGTTGTGCAAATTGTCTGAAAAGTGTGAGAACGTGCACTCATGTTTACATTAACTTGGTCCTTATTGGTCAAGTGAATACCATGAAACACTCAGGAATAAAGTGCCAGTTATCAACTGATCCATTATCTAAAACACTTCTCTTCCAAGGTTGCAGGGAAGCTAAACCTTTATGCTCAGATGACTTCAGGATTCAACATTCAAATCCCGAAAGCTCATTCATTCATTCATTCATTCACTGAACCGCTTAAGCATATTACAGGGAGGCTGGTACCCATCTCAGCTGATGACGGTGTGCTACACCATGAACAGCTCACCAGACCATCACAAGGCAACCGTACACTATTCACACTGACATGTTGGGGAAATTTGGAAAAGTCAATTACTCTATTGTGCATGTCTTTGTACTGTGGGGAAAAAAAATAAGTGTACCCAGACAAATCCCATGCAAGCAAGAGGAGAAAATGCAAAATCCACACACACACACACACACACACACACACACACACACACACACACACACACACACACAAGCCCAGGAATCGAACCTTGGTGTGCGGTAGATGCCATGCCACCCGATAAAATTATGCACATGCACACACACACACAAAAAAAAAAAAGTCAAGAAAAAGGACCCATCAAGCAATCACTGCTCCAACTCGTCCTGTTACGACAGTGTTACATAGCCAGACGATACACGAGGAGCATGGTCAGGACTACGATGGCTATTTCCAGTGGATTTTGGGGGTAGTTTCTCACAGAAATATAGCTGGAGGGAAAATCGTTTGAAATACATGAGAATCTGTTATGCATACGTCACAGCCGTAAGTCTGCTGGCAGTAAATGTGCTGCATAGATGTCGCTGTTCCATGAATATTTTTAACACCACAAAAATCTACGGTAGCATCCAGTAGGTCATGTATGCCTCAGGGATGCTATCAGTGCTGCAGTGGTTAAACCGATTCATAGTAATTGTCAACAGAACCAACCTTTCTATGAATGGAAACAGATGCCAACCTGCTTCTCAAGTATTCTGACAGAAGTGCACAGAACACTCATGGGTCAATGCAAAATCACTTATTGCCATCTCTTACCTGAAGCGATTCCCGCTATGTGAGACCGATGTTTAAAAGGTGTTCAGTGCTCTAAGTAGACCATGTTTTTCATGGACATCATTTTGTGCACAGGAGCATTGCCGTGTTAGAAATGTTTATGACCTGTTCATTTCATTAATTTTCATTAACCGCTGAATCCTAATTAGGGTAGCGGGGAGGCTGGCGCCCATCCCAGCCAACTCCGGGTGAGGTTAGAGTACACCCTGGACAACTCGCCAGGCCATCGCAGGGAAGAAACATGCTGACAGCTTTGCAGCTTACTCTTGTCGAAAGTCAGCAATGGTTCTTTTACATGAACCTCTCACCATAGACAGTGGGAGACATGGCCGGCCTTTGATAACCCAGTTAGCTGCACTGGGGGGGAGAACAGTGACAACCTTATGGAGAGTGAGACTCGAACCCCCAATCTTAGGATCAGTGATCCAGCGCCTTATACCACCAGATCACCACTGCCCTCTGTTCATTTCAGTGAATCAAAATATTTTGAAAGTGCCTATAACTTTATGGCAGCAGTTTGGGGAAGAGTTCTACATGGGGGTGGTCGGGGCCGGTGGTGTAGTGGTTAGGGTGCTGGGCTCATGATCGGGAGGTCGTGAGTTCGAATCCCACTGAGACCCTCACTGTGCTCAGACCCCTGGGCAAGGTCTCAACCACAAGTATGCCTCTGTTCACCCAGCAGTATAAATGGGTACCAGTAAAAATATACTGGGAAGGTAACCTGCGATAGACTAGCGTCCCATCCAGGAGGAGTTCAACTCCTGGTCGCTTCACGCTACGGAAACCGGGGATAAGCACCGGCCTGATGAGCCATTAGGCTCGGGTGTAAACACCCAACAGACTTTACCTTACCATCTATATGGGTGTGATGGTCAGGTGTCCACAATCCCTTGGCCTTATATTGTATATACCAGTACATTACATTCCCCACAAGATTACACATAGCCAATTCATAGATGAAGCAAAGTTTCTTGAACCAGTTATACATAATTACAATTAAGTGCTTTAATTGTGGGGCAGCAAGACGTCGTAGTGCAGGAGTCTTCGATCTTATCCACAAAGCACCGGTGTGTTTGCAGGTTTTCACTTCAACCAAACAGTAGCCACACCTTCTACCTGTTTCCACCAATCACCAAAAGGAAAAAAAAAAAAAAAAAACGACTAGATTGGACATTACAATTTCAATTCTTTTAAGATTTTAAGTCCAAGATGGTTCCACTTCAGAAGTGAAACAGTAATGTCCAATCTAGTTTCTTTTTTCTTTTCTTTTGATGATCAGTGATTGGTGGAAATAGATGGAAGGTGTGGCTACTGTTTGGTTGAAGTGAAAACCTGCACCGATACTGAACCTTTGTGGATAAGATTGAAGACCCCTGTCGTTGTGGTTAGTAGGTCCAACCGTACAATGAGAAAGGTCCTGCGTTTGATTACAGTGACCGGATGTTGGCGTATGGAGTTTGTGTGGGTTTCCTCAGGGCACTCCAGTTTTCTCCGACAGACCTAAAGCTGTTCCATATTGTCCCTAGGTGTGACTGTGAATTATTTTGTCTGTGTTTGTGTGTGCTGGCTCTGTGGGCGTCTGACAAGCTGTTTAGTGTGTACCCTTCCAATCAGAACTATCAAGTCTAAAAGGCAGGCAGTGCGCAGGTCTTTGGACCTGTGATGAGGTTAAGCGCCCCAGCCACCACAACCCTCTACTGTCATGTGTGCATGCTACAAGACGGTTGGTAAGAGTAGGACCTGTCTACCTACACATGCAAAGACTGGACCCAGCTGATTGTGCGCAAGAAACTGCCTAATTAGTCCAACGGACAAGAAAGCGGACTCGGCAAAGCGTTGTGGAGCGCAACTAGGGCACAGTGAGATACACAGGACACTGCTGGCCATCCCCTGCACCCTGACCTAACTCCAGCTGTCTCAACTATGTCGTGCCACTGGCCCCAGATAGACCGGGACGAGTGAGTGAGGATGACGATATGCGCAACTCTCCCTCACTTAAGTCCATGTCAAGCGCAAGTCACGACTTCACCATGAAGTCATGATCATCTCTAAACTCGAAGGACGAACAACAGCAACAACAATCCTGCCAATACCTAGTGTCGGTTGAGATAAGCTTCATTAAGCGGTTTGGCAAATGAGTGGGTGAAGGTATAGAGGCTCAATTCTTACGTAACTCTTTTCATAAAGAAAAATTTATGAGAATTTAAAATCTTTAATGTCACCTCCCACAAATTATTCAGCTTCATGCAAAATGTACAGAAGAGTTCTGAATGAGCCATAAAAGCCCAACATACATAACCTTTAAATGAAATGTTCCTTATAAAAGCTTCAGGAATGAGTACATCAGAGGGACAGCACATGTGAGAGTTTTTGGAGACGAAGTCAGAGAGGCTGGATTGAGATGGTTTGGACATGTACAGAGGAGGCATTAGTGAGTATATCGGTAGTAGGATGCTGAGGTTGGAACTACCAGGCAGAAGGCCTAGAGGAAGACCGAAGAGAAGATTTATGGATGTGGTGAAGGAGGACATGAAGGTAGTTGGTGTAAGAGAAGAAGATGCAGAGGATAGGGTGAGATGGAGGCAGATGATTCGCTGTGGCGACCCCTGAAGGGAACAGCCGAAAGGAAAAGAAGAAGAAGTAGTTCCTTTATAAAAGCTCAAGAACTCAAGAAAGCACATTACTCTCAACTGCTTCCGAACACACACACATATAAACAATACTGACGGTAATCAAATGTATTACGTTGTCCATAAAACAGCCAGACAACTGTTTCCTGATATGAGACATGTTTTGCCTGGGGGCCTGACTGCTGATATGGCTGAATTATTTGGAGCGGTATACACGTAAACTTGCCTGACAGATAATAAAAGAGGAATGACCTGACACCAGTGCAGCAGCCTGCTGTCCTATCAAAAGCACAACAGTCTTGACAGGTTGCTTTTTCATGACGAAACCCAACTGGGAATTATGAATCTTCAATCAACTGGATGGATTTAAGACCACAAGAATGTACCATTGATAAAAGGCAAGAGGAAGTCTGAAAAAAAGGGAAAAAAAGTAGAAGAAGAAGAAGAAAACAAAAACAAACAAAAAAAAAAGCACAGGAGTTTGAGTGTCTGTCGGACGACGATGTTCACGGAATTTTAATGACGACTCTTTATATTGCTGAGCTTAACTCACGGAAGGGAGGGGTGGGGTGCGACTTCACATACTTTTCATTCCAAACTACCTTATTTATATGTTTAGAGAGGAATCCTGACAGCCGAGAATGGTGTTTGTCTCTCCTGAAGGCATCAGGAGGAGTTACATGAGGCAGCATGGCGGAATTGAAAATCTCTTGTTGAGGCTGGTTTGGAAATGTTATTCTACAAAACAACAGCAGTGTAACAACCTTCGCCTGTTAATCCGGTAGAAACTATAGGAATTTTTCACCTGCACCCTTGGTATGTACCGGTCACAGTGGGCAGCTGCTTTTACATTTATTGAACAATTCAATATTTTTACGTCTTCTGTAATAATTTAAAACTGATGTTTTACAGAGCAAATATATCAAACGGCGCGATATCTCAGATCCATGCAACTGTCTGAGGAAATCCTTCTTTTCTTTCTACCACAGATGGAGTTCACGTCTCCCTGTTGCTTGGCCTTTGTCACTGGATTCACATTGACGATAGCTGAGAATCAATGATATAAATAAATGATCTGGTAAATAATCAGCTTCTGGGCGTATCCCAAGGAATATCAATGGAAAGAAAAACAGATTTTTTCATGAGATATTATTTGAAAATGGTTGGGTGTGGAGGAAACAATTGTAAAAAAAAAATGGAAGGACAAACCCAGAAGCATTTAATGCTTGGGATGACTATCTAGTTTTATGATTTGCATCCTGATTTTCTCATTAAACTAAATTAAAATAAATGCATTTACTGACATGCAGTCTGTAGTCATGACCCTGGGTTTTTGTATTGCTTGTATATATACATGCGAGAGAGAGAAAGAGAGAGAGAGAGAGAGAGAGAGAGAGAGAGAGAGAGAGAGAGAGAGAGAGAGAGAGAGAAAGCAATCGTGCCACTCCCTTCTCTGAAATGGCAAACATCAGCAGATGCCATCTATCTAGCAGCTCTTTTTTTTTTCTGAGGCAACACCAATGGGCCTTTCCGCCTACACATGCACTTTTGAAATCAATCCAAAGACAAAACTACACGACTCTGCTTGGTAATCTGTAATATAAGTTTGTATCTGTGTGTGTAGGCTGGGGTTTAATGAAAAAGCACTCTGCACTTGTTGGACTGGCCTTGTTTACCTCCTCCGAGTCAGAGTGGCACTTTCATCTGTCTTCTGCTCTAATTGGACCCTCTGTTCTTGGTCATCTTTAGTGTACTGTGTCACCAAGCCCACAGTGGTGTGTGTTACCTTACACACAGGCGTGCAAATCTGAAATCAGTGCAACGCTCTGTAGCGTTCCCAGCATCTATGTGTGTGTGTGTGTGTGTGTGTGTGTGTGTGTGTGTGTGTGTGTGTGTGTGTGTGTGTGTGTGCATGCGCATGTGGGTGTGTGTATGTGTGTGTGTGCGTGCCCGTGTTCTTATTCTTGCTGCTATAATTACAGCTATTCAATCTGGCCCTTGTGCTCTTTGCATTTCATCCTTGTCATTTCTAGTACCAGCAACCCCTTTAAGCTCTCACAGTTAGCGGAGGCACTAAGAGTCTCTGCCACTCATGCTAAATGCAAATGTACAGCATTCCTAGACAGAACACAGCAGAGCTTTTTTTTGTGCCCTCAGATCCAAAGTTTGGAGATTTTTTCTGTGGGAGATCTGTAATTCAAGAGATGGTCATTAACTGTTTATGAGCAGTAAGAAATTTTAAACAAAGCAGACTGCTGTTCGAAGCGTATGTGTGAGAATAAGCATGCTCTATTTTAGATATCCTTAAAAAAATAAATAAACGTTTTCTTTGGGAACGGTCTTGGCCTCCTCGCAGAGCTGCAGGTTGAGCCATACCCGAGTTTATACAATACCTTTAATGAGTTCCTGGATGAACATGCTGAAAAAAGGTTCTAGATTGTGCTGTATGAACAACTGTGGGAGTAAGTCAGTGCTTCTCAAATTGTGGGGCACGCCGTATTAGGCCGGGGAGGGGGGATTCCGGAGGGGGGGGGCGCATATGATCCTGGGGAACATGCTTTTCTGGAATTGTGTACAAGAATTAAGTGTAATTGCACCTCCACTCCACTAGTTGGCAGTGGCGGTCTCATTGTCGCGCTATGGTGTAGCGCAGGGGTGCTCAATCCTGCTCCTGGAGATCTACCTCCCAGAAGACATTCACTCCAACCCTAATCACGCCCACCTAACCATCCAATCATCTCATCAAGACCTGACTGGATCTTACATGTCACATGGGCCACATTAGGGTTGGAGATAAAGTCATCTGGAAGGTAGATCTCCAGGAGCAGGATTGAGCACCCCTGGTGTAGCGGTTTTTCTCACGAGCAAACAATATGAAGTGCAGTAAACGACCCCCCAAGAAACAACACGGAAAAATTTCTAACAGGAACGAAGAAAAAGGTGGAGAGAGACGGCGATATTCGGAAATAAATAAGTCAAACGAGTTTAAATAAAAATGTATTTTTAAAATTTCTTTTGTGCTACAGGTTAAAAAACAATGTTAATGAAGTTTTTCATTATTGTAAGTTGAACTATATTTCTTTCTTTTTTGTTTTTAATGTTAATAAAGATACAATGTTATGCAGAGGTGTATGAATAACAATTTTATAGACCAACAATACTATTTATAATCGCTTACTGGGGGGGTGATGAACTGTTTTTTTTTTTTTTGTTTCTAGGGGGCGCCACAGAGAATTGAGAAGCACTTGACTAAGTTCACTAAAATCTGTATAAGGATACTTTCCTGGTGGTCCCGCTGCCACTCTGTAGTCACTGTAGCTGTTATTGGGGTGGAAGTTGAAGATGAAAATGATATTGGCTCGCTCAAAGACGATCACTTTGTCCCCCTCATGCTTTGTGGTGACATTTGCCTAAAGAAATGGAGGAAAATAAGCAGAAATCAGATACACCAGGAAGTACAGCACACACAAAGTAGTAGAGTGGCAGTTAAATTTAATTCAATTCAATTTTATTCGTATCACACTTTTTACCACCGACATCGTCACAAAGCAGCTTTAAAACCCCCAAAACCTGATAAACAATTAAGTGAGACAGTATGGTAACATCTATCAGTACTGACTTAACTAATAAATATCAAGATATCCTGTTGTACAAGGCACGAGTTTAACAATAATGTGTTAAAAAGTCAGTCTGCTTAAAGATGTCCCAAACATTGCACTGAGCTTTTCTCACACAGACAATGGGATGTTCTGATAAACATTTACAAACAATACTTCAATTTCAGACTTCTTCTTGTCCTTTCGGCTGTTCCCTTTCAGGGGTGTCCAAAGCGAATCATCTGCCTCCATTTTCATGGGAGTCATATTAATAATTCTCATGTTTGATTTGGCATAGGTTTTTACGTCGGATGCCCTTCCTGACACAACCATTTAGCAAGGGGCGGAAACACGCTGAAGGTTTTGCAGCTACTCTTGACGAAAGTCGGCAATGGTTTTTACATGTAACTCTCACCATAGACAATGAAAGACATGGCCAGCCTTTGATAACCCAAGTTAGCTGCACGTGGGGGGACAACGATACAGTGACAAACTTGTGGAGAGTGGGACTCAAACCCCCAACCTTAGGATCAGCAATCCTGAACCTTTTACCACCAGGCCACCACCACCACCCTACAGTGAATTCACCATTAAACCCAGAGATTTCTTGTAGGTTAAAAATGCGCAATATTATTATTTTCTTTGGGATTTTTCATGTCTTGTTGTAACACCATTGTCATCATCTTCTACTGCTTAATCCAGGGTCGGGTCGCAGGGCAGCAGCCAAAGCAGTGAGGGACCAGTGAGGGAGAGAGGCACACCCTGGGGTCTCTTCCTGGTTTGATATGCCCGAAACACCACACCAGGGAGGCGTTCAAGAGGTCTTCTAACCAGATGCCTGAGCCACCTCAACTGGCTTCTCTCAATGTGGAGGAGCAGCAGTTCTACTCCTCCCAGATGGCTGAGCTTCTCACCCTCTCTCTAAAGCACAGTCCCGTCACCCTACAAAGGAAGCTCATTTCAGCTGCTTGTATCGGTAATCCTGTTCTTTCGGTCTCTACCCAAAGCTCTTGACCATAGGTGAGGGTTGGAACATAGATTGACTGGTAAATTGATAGCTTTGCCTTGTGACTCAACTCCCATTTCACCACGACTGACCGGTACAGGCTCCGCTTTACAGCAGAGGCTGCACCAATCTGCCTATCAATCTCCTGCTCCATCCTTCCCACACTTGTGAACTAGACCCCGAGATACTTGAACTCCTTCACTTGGGGCAGAACCTCATTTCAGACCCAGAGGGTGAATTTCACCATTTTCTGGGTTAGAACCATGGCCTCAGACTTGGAGGTGCCGATTCTCATCCTGGCCGCTTCACACTCAGCTGTGAATCACTCCAATGAGAGGTGGAGGTCCAGAACTGATGAAGCCAAAAGGACAAGGCCATCTGCAACAAGCAAAGATGAGATCCTATGGCCAACAAACTAGAACCCATCAATGCCTCAGTTATGCCTAGAAATTTTGTCCATAAAAACTATGAACAGAATTGGTGACAAAGGACAGCCTTGTTGTTACAAACTCCTGTTATTACCAATGCAGACCAAGCTCTGGCTCTGGTGATATAGTGACCAAATGGCACATAGCAATGGGTCCAGAACGCCATACTCCCAGAGCACGCCCCACAAGTTAGTCCAAGGGACATGGTCAAAGGTCTTCCTTAAATCCACAAAATACATGTGGACAGAATGGGAAAACTTCCATGCCCCCCTACGGGATACTGTAGAGCGTATAGAGTTGGTTAAGACCCCTGCATAGACTTTCCCGTGTAGGCTGAGGAGTGTTAGAGTTGGTTAAGAGTGACGAGGCCAGTTTCTGCTGAATCTGAGGCTGAACCATCGGTCAGACCCTCCTCTCCAGCACCCCTGCATAGACTTTCCCGTGTAGGCTGAGGAGTGTTATTCAACAATAATTGGAACATACTCTCTGGTCTCCTTTTTTAGAAAGGGGGACTACGACCCGGGTTTGCCAATCCAGAGGTATGGCCCCTGATGAATACGATATGCTGCAGAGACAAATCAACCAAGAGAGTCCTACAATATCCAGAGCCTTGAGATATTCAGGGAAGACCTCATCTGCCCCAGGAGCACGGCCACCGAAGATTTTTGGAGAACTGCTTCCCCGTCCTGAGGTGCATTGTACAACACTGAGATTTCCTTTCGGCTTTTCCCCTTTATCAGGAGTCGCCACAGTGAATGATTCACACGTCTGATTTAGTATAGGCTTTTACGTCGGATGCCCTTCCTGACACAACCCTTTAGCAAGGGGCAGAAACACGCTGACGGCTTTGCAGCTACTCTTTACGAAAGTCAGCAATGGTTCTTTTACATGAACCTCTCACCATAGATAGTGAGAGACATGGCCGGCCTTTGATAACCCAGTTAGCTGCACTGGGGGGACAGTGACAACCTTGTGGAGAGTGGGACTTGAACATCCAACCTTAGGATCAGCGATCCAGCACCCTTTACCACCAGGCCACCACTGCCCTAATGTATTGTAATGTATTGTAATGTATTGTACAACACGAGGAAACAAAAATTACTTTCTTTTTTGGACTGTACTCTCTTTGGGATTTACTTCCTATAAAAGAAAATACACAATTATGACAACAATGCTTAATGATTGAGTGGATTTTTAGTAGATAATTCTGGAAATACCATTAGTAATTGTCTTTTGTTGGAGTAATAACTCTATGGTTTTGTTTTAAACATTCCGAATCTGTAAAACAAGCTTATATGCTGATATCAACCGATTATATGGCTGGGTGTGTGCTGCCAGGTTGTGTAGAGAGAGAGAGAGAGAGAGAGAGAGAGAGAGAGAGAGAGAGAGAGAGAGAGAGAGAGAGAGAAAGTGAGTGAAGGGGCTGAGTCATAGTCCAGTTGCCTTGTTTACATCATGGTCCGTGTGATTCAATTGAGGCATGAATAAGACCTAGCAACAGTGCTCTGGCATTTTCAAGTGTTGTGAGCATCATCTTCAAAGTGTCTAGCAAGCAGCCCTTTTCAAAACTAAGCCCCATGGATGTTTATCTTCATTTCAGAACTTGCAGAAACATCCCTTCCTCCAAGCCGAATAGGATTTTTTTCTGATTCTGAAATAAAGACTCCTTAAAAAAAAAGAACAAAAAAAAAAAAAAAAAAAAAAGCCAAAAGCTGGGAAGACAATCAGAGACAATCAAGGAACGAATTTGAAATGTAGTTTGTAGACACATAAAACGGGAAAG
The DNA here is from genome assembly GCA_024760905.1 of Plotosus lineatus. Taxonomy (NCBI): domain Eukaryota; kingdom Metazoa; phylum Chordata; class Actinopteri; order Siluriformes; family Plotosidae; genus Plotosus; species Plotosus lineatus. Next base: position 16,821,673 of record CM045747.1, on the reverse strand, counting down.
TGTGTTAAAGTGTGTTCACCTCTGTGTGTAATGTGCTGGTTTAATTCATGGGCAGAGAACTGGTACAGGAAAATTGATTATATCTTATAAGCAGTGTCTCACTTTACTGTACTACTATTTACGCCAATCGAGTGCAGCAGAGGCAGTGTCATAATCATATAGGACATATTATATAATTATTGTAATTATACTATAATTATATTATATAGGTCACCAAACTGTCCAACACTCAAAATCAAATCTTGGCACAGAATGCCTTACAGAAAAGAACATTCAGTCAAGTTTTAAAAATTTCTCCATGGACCACGACGAAAATAAGTTAACAGCTTAGACCTTAATGTCCAAATTTAATTCAGGAGGCACGTTCCCTTGTTTTTCGAGATTAAGCAGACTTAATGACTTGAGTCCCGCATGGCACTTTCGTTAAAAGATTGAATCTTTTAAAAGCAACTCCCTACAGCCCTGCAGAGATGCCACTGCAACATTAGCTAAACTATTACAACTTCGAATCTCCATTAATACATTTAAACTCTCCGCTATCCACTTTACATTGAGTATCACTTCATCCAAACAGCATGAGGTCCTCTTCAAATTCACTTAATGTATGTTTCTTTTTTTATTATTTAATCATGTTATTTCTTTCTTTAGTGAAAGTGCAATTAATCGTGCTGTCAGTAACAGATAAAAAAAAAAAAAAAAAAATACAAATTGCTCCTATACTGGCCAGAGTGCTTTGCTTGAGAAACAAAACAACCTGTCTAGTGCAAAAGCTTCATGTTTACTTCTGCTCATGGCTTCTTTCTCTTTCTCTAATTACAGTACTCACATTATTTTTGGCTGCAGCACTGGTTTGGATATGTCTAAAAAGGCCACTAAAATGATTCATTATATGCCTTATTCACTTAAAATCCAAAAATTCATTCATATTCATATTTAAATGTGGAAAGTTCTGAGTATTAAGTGTTGGCTTACACAGCTGCTTAAATCAATTATCTGGATTCTGATTCCAGATTATGCAAATCAGCTGAATATAGTTCATGCCTCCGAGGTTGGCATTTCTTCTTGACAAACGTCCAAGATGGGTTATTTTTATTTATTTACTTTTATTTATTTTTTTGCCGACCTCTTTAGACACATAACTGACCTTTAAATCCAAAAAGCTGACTCGGTAGGAAAGTGTTCCTCGCATTTTCCCCAAAAAGGAATACACAGTAAGATGGTACATCAACAGTCCTCTTTAGTTTAATTTAACAAGATGGTTTCCACACAATTTAATGCAGCCATGAGAAACTAAACTGGTTAATGTGTAGCTAAGCTAATTTCTTGGTTGGTATTGTTGAATGCATACAGATGTTGCCAACATTTTTGTTGATTTATTTGCTGTGCTGTAAATAAAGCATGAGCATAGCTTTAAAAATAAACTGATCAAGCATTCTACATTATGATTACAGTTTAATTTAATTACATTAAATATGTACATGGAGATAGTTATTTCATCCTTTGGGCATATTTTACAGATGCAACTGAAAAACAATGAACCCCTGGAATTTTGGGGGTAGTGCCATTAACCGTTCATGAAGAAAATTAGAAGAAAATTTCAAAGATACTTTTGGTACTTTTAAAGAAAAGTTTGTGATTTATGATGGAATTTTAAAAAGTACACGATATTACTTTGCATGCTAATAGGGACAAACATCGTTATCGAACATCTGAGAGGAGATTCGATGGAAATTTGCTACTGTTAAAAACTTTTGACTCTGAACTGCCCTCTAGTGGATGTATTACTTAAAACTCCAACTAACATCAAGGAGGCATAGAAGGATGTGGGCAGAGATGGTTACATCATTTAAAATGGATATAATTACTTTTGTATTTAAACAGAGCCTAAATGAGCCTTAAGATAACCTCTTCTAATGCTACTAGTTAAAAAAATTGGGTTCATAGTAATAATATTAATTAATTAGCATGGAGTCCTGCGATGGCCTGGCAAGCTGCCCAGGGTGTACCCCGCCCTCACCCAAAGTTGGCTCAGATGGGTGCAAGCCACCCTGCAACCCTAATTTGGATTAAGCGGTTCAGAAAATGAATGAATGAATAATTAACATCATTGCCATATTTATAAATTAGATATAGGCATGAAATGACGATTCATAGTTTGAAACTATATATATATATATATATATATATATATATATATATATATATATATATATATATATATATATATATATATATATATATATTTATTGTGATTACTTCAACTAGTGCAGGTTCAATTAGGGTGCTCATTGATTAACTGAATATTGCACAAGACAAATGGATTCAAGTCCAAGGACAAAACACAGATCAGATTCACCAGTTGGCCAACAGAATTCCTCTGTTTACTCAAACTGAACCCTGTGAGCATAGCTGTGCAATATCTGAACAGCATTTAAACAGGGAGTCATCAATTCTGGAGACAGATTGTTGATATTTGAACTTAACAGAGCCAAACACCACACAAAAACACACACTGCCCTTTATTGCTCCTTCAGAAGCTCTGCCCCAAAAGCCATGGGCACATATTACCAAGCAACACTAACCCCCACCTATCCTTCAACCAAACAGGGTGGTTTGTCCAAGAGCACAAATGCTCCCTACTGCAGATTGACTGGAATAATGTGTGGCTCACACCAACACACTTACTTAAATTTCCCTTTTCCAAAGCCAAGGCTGTGTACAAACATTGAATTTCTTCGGCATGCACACAACATGAACAATTTGTGCACCATAAGGAGATACAAACCGAATTTGACAAAAATTGTATTCATTTGGAATCAGTGCACTTTTAGTAGTCATGTCTGAGATCTGAAATTTGATTTGCATGATTATGTATTAAATCTTTAACATATGTGGCACAATGGCTTAGTGGTTAATACCATCAGCATACAGCAAGAAACTACTGGATTTGAACCTCATGGCCAACAGAGCCTTTGTGGAGTCTGCATGCTCTTCTTATGCCTGTGTTTGTTTAATCAGAGTACAGTGATTCATTGCTACTTCGTGCTTCAGATTCTGCAGCTGCAGTGCATCGCGGATTTTTCAAAAATATTCATCAAAAAAAAAAAAAAAAAAAAGGAAATTAAGGAAAAATAGGGAAAAAGTTAAGGAAAATACTGTAAAACAAGGCCAATTATGCAAAAAACAAACAAACAAAAAACTAACAAATAAACAAAAAATATGGCCCAAAACCCCCCAACAAAACTACCATATTCAACGTAATATGTGCCCTGCTCTAATTTGTTTATGTTTGTGTTGATTGGTTCAACGTGCCATGTGCTAAAGTTGACATTCATGTTGATTGGCTTAATTTTACTTCTGGGAAAATGTTTAAAGGAACAGCACCGGAAAAGAAAAGAATAAGTCTGGGAGGGAAAAGTAAGGGGTCTTTTTAAAAATATATGCTGTTTTCTGTTTATTTTCAGCTTTCATGTAAGTAGTTTGGTTGATACCACAAAATGAATATCACAAATACCAGTAAACCTCTTTTATTGTTCTGTTAATATTCATGTTTTCCACCTTGATGGTAATAAGCACTTACCGTTCCACTCCG
>CM045747.1:16783081-16813081 GCA_024760905.1 Plotosus lineatus | reverse complement strand
AGTGAAATAATTCATGGAAAGTGTACAGCGACAAAAATAAAAATGTTGATTGGCAAACAGCTTGAGGATCCCTTTTTCATTCACATACACTTTGGATTTGACTGTCCTTTAGATTTCCTGAGAAAATAGTGAGCTTAAAAGTCAGGAATTTTACCCATTTTTCAGACCTTTTCATTTCAGACACCAGTGAAGCTCAAAGAAGCTGCTTCTCTATCAATCCTGAAAAGCAGATTTTAAGTGTGCTTGTTTGGCTTCCTCCTGCCATTTATGGTCGTTCTGCTCTTTGTGACTACTCTGATTTGTCACCTTAAAATTCCAGAGGGGTCAATGTGCCAGAAGCAGACCGGGAAGGGCAGAAATATCACTGTGCATGGGGAGGGAGTATATTCAAATGTACAATGCAAGTGGTTACCAACTTGGTTCCCTCAGGTCTACCTTCTCTGAGGTTTCATCTCTACTCAAACTCAAACGCACACTTTTTTTTTACCTTTTAGATGTGGATATGATTAGGGCTGGAGTCAAAGTCTTCAGGAAAATAGATTAAGAAAAGGGCTGATGACTACACCATCATAAACAATATACTGTAATACAAATTCTCATTAAAAAAAAAAAAAATGTACTGGAGGACCATCCCTACTATGTACTGATCACATTGTTGGTGCTGGTCTTTGTTTTTTTTTTTTTTTTTGTTTTGTTTTTTTTGGTGTGTGATTTTATGAAAAAAGAGACAAAGCAGCTCTACTGTGCCTGCATCTTCCAAGTGGACTTGTGTTGGACTGTTCCAGTTACATCTGAAAGGTTGAAAGGGACTGATGACAGTTTGGCAGTTTTAGTGGCATGGAGATTCACAAAAGAAAATGTGTGAGAGAAAGAGAATCCTGAATGTGCATTGTCGGAGTCAGGAGAGGAGTGAAGGTATAGCAGATTCTTTCAATCTTTCAATCAAAAAAGTTGCAAAGTCATCAGCAGTCAGAGATGATGAAGCAGGAAGAGCTGGTGGGGTAAAAAGTGAAGAAAAGGATGTTGTAGAGCTTGCAAGGTCACCCCCAGACGAGTCGCTGAGTCTCCTCAGATGAGAATTTGGATATGTGAGTGTGGTATGAGATACCATCTATCTATATGTGTGATTTCTTCCACTGCTCATAACTTTCTCTGATTACTTTGCAACACATCAGACAGCCAACAAATGGGGTGAAAATGGTTCCTAGGTTTAGAAGACAGAGGGCAGAGGAGTACTATGAATAAAGAAAGTGAAGAGAGGAACCGACAATTTCAGATGGAGACAGAAAACATAGTTACGGTCGTCTGGAAATGATGACAGGGTGCAGAAACTAGAAAGGAAGAGGGGATAAAGTAGATGTTTTTTTTTTTTGAGTGGGAGAGAGGTATTGATAGTAGATGTTAATAAGGACAGGGAGGGTGACGGTGAAGGTTACCAGGTAATGATCAAAGATGTGGGCCGAGGTATCATCTAGCAAAAGTAGGGCTCAGTGGCACACGGTTCCGGTTTTACTTTATTTAATACGATAAAGAATTCGTCAAACGGTCATTTAAATGAAGCATTAAGCAGTTGCCTCTTCTGTATAGCAGAAAAACCTGTCTTGTTTATAAATCTGAAAAAGTAAAGGGGAGAAAAAAAGCATATGTTCTTCCTGATGCATTGAGCATTTACAATCTGCTCTCCAGCAAGGCCCCAAGGTCACATCCTCCTGATGAGGTGAAGACATTGTAATCTGCACCATGGATCATACAGTACTGAATTCAATTCCTCAATTCCATGGTCTTGCTCTTAAATCTTGCCTATTCACTGCCATTCTCTCTGTTTGGATGATCCCATTACTGAAGACTGAGTGAGTGAGCCACTGAAAACTGAAAGACATGCTTTTTTCCCCCTCTTTCCCGCCTTCACGTCTCTGCACTGCTCTAAAACGAGTCATTGGGGTGGAATACAGGATGAGACTGAAGTCAGTGTATCTCACAATGCTGATGACTTAACGTGGCCCTCTGTATACAGTGCTGGGTTATGCTTCTAAAAGCCACAGAGTTTTGGTGGGTTAGGAACATGGAAGTGAAATAAATAAAACGAATAAAAGGCCGTCTGCTTTGTGTGGGCCATGAAATTGATTTCGCTGAGAGAACTGAATGAAGTATCATGCGCGCTGGTGTCAATGACTGAGTGTGATGGAGGGAAAGAAAAAAAATATGGTGAGAAAGCAAACAAGTGGGAGAGTGCATGAGAAATCCAGGAGCACCTAACGTACACTAAATGAATAGTGTGAGAGGGTTTCACACACACACACACACACACACACACACACACACGCACACACACGCACACACACGCACACATACGCACACGCACGCACACGCACGCATGCATGCACACACACACGCGCACGCACACACACGGGAGAGTTCATAAGAGAGCCAAGAGCACCTAACATGCAATAACACACACACACACACACACACACACGCACACACGCATGCACACACACACACAGACACACACACACACACACACACACACACACACACACGCACACACACGGGAGAGTTCATAAGAGAGCCAAGAGCACCTAACATGCAATAAATGAATAGTGAGAGGGTTGCATTATATAATATTAAATCAGAATCTACTGAAATAGGTTGCTGATATATTGCTAAATATAAATGGAATATATTGTTATATAGTTAAATGCAGTATATTTTATTTTTCTAAGTATGTTTTTACCCAATGATTAAAAAAAATCCCAAAGAAAAAAGATAAATAATGCATCTTAGACAAGTATAAGGGAAATTTTTTCCCCCCATATTTTTTCGTATTACCTGTGGTGCAGAAAGCCAGCCATATTTGTCCTCTGTGCGGTTCATGTCCCGGTCGAATGCGTACAGTTGGCAGTAGCGTAGATGAACTGTGTCTACCAGGTTAAACTGGCGACGTGCATAATGGTAGCTCTCATTATTCCCAACACGTGGGAAGTCCAGCCACTCCGGATGCCCAAATTCATTACCTACAAACAGATGTTGAAGTCAGCAGAAGTTCATATCAAAAGCAAAAGTATATTCACAGATTGCATGTTTTCTTCACTGAGCGAGTCTAAAATGTAAAGACTAAGGGCATGAAAGGGCAGTTTAAACTTCACACTTTCTTTTCCTACTGAAAATCAACAATGCTATATTCTCTACAAAGAATTAGGTTTTTTTTTATTATTGTTTTTATTCGGCAAGCACAATATGTACTACTGTATGCAGCATGGCAGAAGATACCATGCCAAAGTCTTCAAAAGTAATTTATTTTTATGTTAAAAAAAATTGGATCACTTCCTGATGAAAATACAGCAGCATTGAAGGGAATTGCCCCCCCCCCACACACACACACAGAAATAAACATACATGCTGCTGTATTTTTGTCAAGAAATAATCACACACACATACATATATATACACACACACACACACACACACACACACACACACACACACACAAGCCTTGACAATTGGCGAGACCCAATGGTTGGCGATCTTTCGAAACCCACGAAAGCCATGTACATATTTCACTTTCATAATGCAGTGAATGATACCGCGCACTGCCAAAAACAGGTTTGTATGTCACAAACAAACCAAAAATTGCCGACACAGCACAGGTACACGCCAAAATGTTCAGAAAATATTTGTTTAACGATGACTTTGAAATACTAAACATGTATGATAATGTTACCAAAATAAGATGCAAGTACAGGTCTTTCTCAAAAAATTAGCATATTGTGATAAAGTTCATTATTTTCTGTAATGTACTGATCAAAATTAAACTTTCATATATTTTAGATTCATTGCACACCAACTGAAATATTTCATGTCTTTTATTGTTTTAATACTGATGATTTTGGCATACAGCTCATGAAAACCCAAAATTCCTATCTCAAAAAATTAGCATATCATGTTCAGGTAGTCTAAACGAGCTATTAATCTAATCATCTGAATCAACCAATTAACTCTAAACACCTGCAAAAGATTCCTGAGGCTTTTAAAAACTCCCAGTCTGGTTCATTACTCAAAACCGCAATCATGGATAAGACTGCCGACCTGACTGCTGTCCAGAAGGCCATCATTGACACCCTCAAGCAAGAGGGTAAGATACAGAAAGAAATCTCTGAGCGAATAGGCTGTTCCCAGAGTGCTGGATCAAGCCACCTCAGTGGGACGTCTGTGGGAAGGAAAAAGTGTGGCAGAAAACGCTGCACAACCAGAAGAAATGACCGGACCCTGAGGAAGCTTGTGGAGAAGGGCCGATTCCAGACCTTGGGGGACCTGTGGAAGCAGTGGACCGGGCTACAGGTGCCGCATTCCCCAGGTCAAGCCACTTTGGAACCAGAAACAGCGGCAGAAGCGCCTGACCTGGGCTACAGAGAAGCAGAACTGGACTGTTGCTCAGTGGTCCAAAGTACTTTTTTCGGATGAAAGCAAATTTTGCATGTCATTCGGAAATCAAGTTGCCAGAGTCTGGAGGAAGACTGGGGAGAAGGAAATGCCAAAATGCCTGAAGTCTAGTGTCAAGTACCCACAGTCAGTGATGGTTTGGGGTGCCATGTCAGCTGCTGGTGTTGGTCCACTGTGTTTTATCAAGGGCAGGGTCAATGCAGCGAGCTATCAGGAGATGTTGGAGCACTTCATGCTTCCATCTGCTGAAAAGCTTTATGGAGATGAGATTTTCATTTTTCAGCACGACCTGGCACCTGCTCACAGTGCCAAAACCACTGCTAAATGGTTTACTGACCATGGTATCACTGTGCTCAATTGGCCTGCCAACTCTCCTGACCTGAAGCCCATAGAGAATCTGTGGGATATTGTGAAGAGAAAGTTGAGAGACACCAGACCCAACACTGTGGATGAACTTCAGGCCGCTATCGAAGCATCCTGGGCCTCCGTAACACCTCAGCAGCTCCACAGGCTGATTGCCTCCATGCCACGCCCCATTGAAGCAGTCATTTCTGCAAAAGGATTCCCGACCAAGTATTGAGTGCATAACTGAACATAATTATTTGAAGGTTGACTTTTTTGTATTAAAAACACTTTTTTTTAATTGGTCAGATGAAATATGCTAATTTTTTGAGATAGGGATTTTTGGTTTTTCTTTACTTTTTTTGCCAAAATTGTCAATATTAAAACAAAAGACTTGAACTACTTCAGTTGGTGTGCAATGAATATAAAATATATGAAAGTTTAATTTTTATCAGTACATTACAGAAAATGATGAACTTTTTCACAATATGCTAATTTTTTGAGAAGGACCTGTATATCGTACATATTAGGGGAGAAGCGATTCTACATTTATTAATTAAGACCTCATGAATTATCAATGTAATGTTATTGCGACAAAATGGAGCTACAGGAACTAATGTTAGCAATTAGTGAACATTCCAGTTCAGCCAGTTAAAGGTTCAAGTTGGTGCTACTGGTGTTTAACGTTCATGATGATTGAGAAACTTTGCATGTTGCTGTATTAAAAGTATTCCAGCAGTTTTATAAAAACAGTGATGATTATTTGTATTAAAATTTAATGTTTCAAAATAATTACTTGTGTTGTCAATAATTTAATCCTTTAATATTAAAAAATCCAACAACATATATTATACAGACATGTACTGAAGTTAAAAGGACAGATCTAATTGAGTCAGTAACACAAATGTCACGGATAAAAATTATTTGTTTAATAATTTACTGTTACTTCAGGGAACCATTTTGCTCGACATGTGGGTCATGCAACTCATTTCGAGCTCGACGAACTTTGGGTTATCAGAGTCATTCACCCCTGAACCATAAACTTGTTTCCCAAATGTTTGAAATATCAAGTATTTATATATATATATATATATATATATATATATATATATATATATATATATATATATATATATATATATATACACACACACACACACCATTACCTGAACACATTTGTGTGAGAGTTTTAGGGATGAATATGAGAATTGATGACAGTTTCAGCTTCCATGATATTTTTAAATCTAGATATGACAACTTTACACATTTTGTATTAAAAACTACACAGTTTTTAAAGCGTGTTAACAAAACGAAGCAATGTTTTCAACTAAATTAAGAGCAAAAAAAAAAAAAAAAAACCCACCAACAATTAACATTTAGTTGCATATCCTTTACAAGTAATTCCTGCATCACATCTACCCACAGACCTCAGATTTCTTTTCTTTTTTCACCCCACTGGCTTCGCACTTCCACGTTTGTACCACAGCATCTTTTAGTTTTTTGTCTGTTTCTCTTCAAGAGCTGAAATACATTCTCAGTATTTGTAGTTAAAATGTAGTGGTTGACTTGGACTTTACAGCTTACATTTTCCCCCTTGTTGAACTGGCAGTGTGTTATGGATCTTTGTGTTGCTGACAATAAAATTGTATACTTGTTAGGAGAAAAACATAGGTATGAAAAAAAAATATATAAAGCGCTCTGTGCTGAACACTTCAAGAGCCAGACATTTTAAAGTTGCAGGTTTACCTCTAACGCTGGTGGTGGATACTATAGAAAATGCTCGATGAAAATATCTCACTGTATGCACCATAATCAATGATTCCAAAAGGTTTTTCTCTGAAGTGTTCACAGCACAAGTCCTTGTATAAAGATGCTACTCTAGAAACAATAAAAATACTAAAATTAACAATGCAATGTAGGAAAGTGGTGGCTTAGTAGATAAGGGGATGGGTTACTGATCCAAAGGTCAGTAGTTAAATCCCCACCACTGTTGGGCCCCCGAGTGAGGCCCTTGACCATCAATTGGTCATTTGTATAAAAATGATGATTGTTAGTCGTGCTGAGCATCAGATAAGAGCATCAGCTAAATGCTGTAAATGAATGAATGTAAACCTTGAAGCTGTAATAACTTCAGTGTCGGAAAACAGTGTCGAAAAAATTTATTCACACTTCTGAACAATAAGAATAAAAACCAAAATAAAAAAATGTATTCTGTTCAGTATTCTCAGGCTTCTTAGCTTTTATGAACATTTCTGTAATTTTCCTGTTAAAAAGAAATAATAGTAATAAAATTAATAGCAATTAAAGCTTATGCAGTGGTACCCCATCGAATGAGTGTTCCTCATAATGATTTTTCCATGATACAAGCTTCGAACCCACAAAAGATCTGCTTCATTCAACAAGTAAAAATTCACTTTATGAGCTCCCACACAAGACGATAAATAGTGTTTACTGCACTTCATATTGTTTGCTCGGTGCTTTTTCCCTACACCATAGCGCGACAATGAGAACGCCACTGCCAAGTACTGGAGCGGATGCGCAATTACACTTAATTCTAGTACAGTATGGCAAAAAAAGCACGTTCCCCAGAGTCACACATGCCCCACTGGCATCAACCCCCCCCCCCATTTGTTAAGCACTGGCCTTGTGGGAGCTTACCGCGAGCCTTTCCTCGCTGGCATTCGCAGTGTAAAAAAGTCCGTTGGGCTTTTTACACCCAATCCTACTGGCTCATTGGACCGGTGCTTATCCCCGGATTCTGTAACGTGAAGCGACTAGGAGTATAACTCCTCCTGGATGGGACGCTAGTCCATCACAGGTTATCTTCCCAGTATATTTTACTGGTACCCATTTATACTGCTGGGTGAGTCCAGCACCCTAACCACTACACCAAAAGCCCAGCATTTGCAGCATGCACACACACAAAATTCTCCTCCTCCTCCTCTGTTACGCACCACCTCCTGCCCGCCTCCGTGACATCTTCGCTGCAGTCAATGATCAGCAGAACTGTTAGTTGACTTATTGTTTATTCTTGTTTCATTATTATTCATTATTAATTATTATTAATGTACATGTATTATTATTATTATTATTATTATGAAATATTTAGTTTTACCATATGTATCTTTAATATATTAGGTCAAATGTACATGTTTGTGGGAGGTTATATGAGTTTGAGAGAGGGCTGGAACGGATTAATTGGTTTTCTGTTATTTCTTATGGGAATAATTGTTTCATCTAATAAAATTTTCGACTCACGAGCTCACCCACAGAACACATTAACCTTGTTAGCTGGGGTATCACTGTAATTCACATTAAGAAGTTTATTATATATGGGAAAGGTAGAACTTAATCTATACACAATTCAAATAGAAATAAAATACAAAAAATGGTAAAGATCCCAAAAACTAATCGACCCAACATATGAAATTCCAGGAACCTCAAACAGCAACAAAGGTAAGACTTTGTGAGGCACTGATTACATGAGTAAATAGCCTTTTGTTATCACTTGTCATCTAAAAAAACCCCTAAATTATGACAAAAAATACATACGGACTAATAAATGATCTACTAAATGCCAAGCCAGTGTTGCTGTAAAAAGGCTTACACATGTACATAAAGTGACAATTTAGGAAATGTGACTTGCAGCACGTCACCACAAAAGATCTTTTTTTTTTTTTTTTTTCCTGTAACCAACAACTTCAAAGCTACTGACTCAGGGTGTATTCATTATAAATCAAAGGAGGAGGATGTACACATCATCTGAATCTGTGCTTTTAGCATTACACAATTATTTATCATACAAAAAAATGCTTAATTAATTCAGTTGTTTGTGTTTCAAAAAAAAAAAAAAAGAAAGAAAGAAATAAGGGAAGTACAGGAGCCTGATATTTAAAAAAAATAGAAAAGTATGAAAAAAAGATAATGGACCATGAAAGGTGACCTTGAATGGAAAAGGGAGGGAGGCTTAGGAAAAAAAAAAAACAAACAAACAAAAATAACTTGTCTTCTGAGACACTTATTATTATTATTATATATATATATTATTCTACTATTGCAAAAAAGTACAAGTGCAATAACAGCAATAGATGTTGGAATTTTATAACTTGGCTATAAACTGAAGGCTAATTCAAATGGCATGTTAAAGGTTTAATATCCCTCTTATAAGGTGATTTTGGAATTTTATCCATTACGGTCATAATTTTGTCAATTTCAAGGTCACATCCATCATCGTTAGAAATGCCTAAGTGCATTTCCACTGTAATCCTAGTTCTACCGCTGCGGGTAATAGACCTTTCTAGCACTGGCCTTGGAGAAGATGACAGTGGAGAGAAAGCGAGGAGATCGCAGGGGAGGGCTGCAGAGGAGGATAAGAATACATTCGGAACGTGAAGAGAGGAATAAAAGCGAAAGGGAAAGTGTGAGGCGACAGGCTTGTCGAGCAGTGTGATGAGATAATGAATCCGTCATCAGCTGACAAGACAACATCATAAAACAACAGTCGGGTAATTGAATTCTGAGGGGGCGAGGAGGAGCTCTGACGAGCGAGAGAATGGGAGCAAAACAATGGTGATGAAGTGTGTTGTTTATTCAGAGCGATAGAGTGGTGGGAGAAGGAGAGCGCGATGAAAGCGAGTGGCCAGACGGAGCAGAACGGACAGGGGAGTGACAGTGCTTTCTAATGAAATACATTAGCGAGCTGTTAAAGAAGCATCAAACAATAAGCGAACTGTGCATTACTCATGCATTGTTACGCATGTTCATGAATTAGCAAGTTGAAAATCTGTCAGCACAGAATGAGAGAATGCAACAGTGAATAAGACTGGATAAGCAACAAAAAGGCAGAAAAACAACAACAACAACAACAAAAAAAAAGGAACCGAGATGGAAAGAATATGGAAGGGAGTCAGGGGCAGGAACTAAGAAAGAAAAGCAAGCGTCTCTGACTACTAGAGAGACAATTCTTAATCCCAGGGTACAGACATGATTTGAAATCCCAAAATATGGAAATGAAGAGATAAGCAGAGAACATGAACAATAACAGTTGCAGCAGGCACAACACCTCAGAGGATGGTGCACATCCCTCCATGTTGCTGGTGCGAAGCAGAACGTAAACCCTGCCTAGACATCTACACTCGTTATTCTCCGTTCCCTCCATCTGATTACATAGTCTATCCTGGGAGGAACTTTTTCCCTCTCACACTTTTGTTCAAAAAAAAAAAAAAAAAACCTTCCTTACTCCTTTGTGCAAAAGGAAGAGACGCAACACTTACAGTATGCCTAGCTCACATGGAATAGGAATTTCCTTCAGTAAAGACTTTATCCTGGCCAGAGTTCTGGTGGATCCATAGATTAACCTGGGAACTCTGGATGAAAGACAGAAATATAAGCTTGCTGGAATGCCGGTCCATTATCATACTCACTAAGGTTGGTACTGAATACAAATACATTATTCTATATGAACAGACAATGTGTCTAAATCAATAGAAAAACAGATATACCCAGGGTGTGTTCGATTTCCTTTTTTGTTGGTAACTTTTTTAATGCCTGCCAGAAAGGTTCACAGGGAATCTAGTAGAGACTAGAAATGCGTATTGGGACAAAGATTCTGCCGAATAAAACAATAAAGTTGCATGAACAGAAGGTTGTTACTTTCATACGGGCGTGAGCGAATACTTCGAGTAGCTCATGGGAGAAACAAAGACCACCCTGTGTGAAGCATTTACAACTTTTATTTATGCCACGCTGACAATTCCAGCATTTCTACCTCTGTTTCCCACCGGTGTCTCCTAGTGATTCTGGGGGTGTAGTGGAAGAGATATTTATTTATATTTATTTAAAAAAAATAAAAAATAAGGGAGCACTTACAGTGCAAGGCACCTTTTGCCATACAGCATCAATAATGCATTAAATGGGCCCTAAATGGGAATGGTTTGAAGAACCACATGTGCTTATCTTACAAAATGTCTTACAATACATGGACATGATCAAATTACTGCAAAAAAAAAAAAAAAAAAAAAAAAGGAAAAAGTAAAAAAAAAAAAAAAAAAGCAAGCAACCAAGCAAGCAAATAAAACCCCATAGTTTGAAGGATTTTGAAGATGGCTGGGTATCGGGTTCCAGTACATTTGCTCACAAGACAAATGCTCACAACCTGAATGAAAAAGCAGACATTTATGAAGCGCTCCACCGAATGTTAGTGGAGCCGGTGGTGTAGTGGTTAGAGTGTTGGGCTCATGATCGGGAGGTTGTGAGTTCAAATCCCACTGAGACCCTCACTGCGCTAAGACCCCTGGGCAAAGTCTCAACCACAAGTGTGGCTCTGTTCACCCAGCAGTATAAATGGGTACCAGTAAAAATATAATGGGAAGGTAACCTGCGATGGACTAGCGTCCCATCCAGGAGGAGTTCAACTCCTGATTGCTTCACGCTACGGAAACCGGGGACAAGCACCGGCCTGATGAGCCGCTAGCCTCGGGTATAAAAACCCAAACAGGTAATCAATCAATCAATCAAAAAATCCACCGAATGTAGGTGCTTGTCGCAAGTGACATATGGTGATTGTGAGACAAAGCACGGCTTATCCGTACTTCCGATATTTCGAGTGAGCAAGTGAAGGTTGAGGACTAAACAAGTATTCAACACGCACTTGCTCACTTGAAAGATTGGAATTCCGGATAAACCGCGCTTTGTCTCACAAGCACCATACGTCACTTTCGACAAGCGCCTACATTCGGTGGAGCTGCTCACAACATAACCTTAAAGCCTAACCCTAAACCAAAACAGTAAACCCTAAACCTAAACCCAAACCCTAACCCTAATGTATAATGAGTTAATTTAGCATTATGTATTTATAAGAATAAAGAATTTTTATAACACATTGTGATCTTTTTGTATTATGCATTTATTAGAGCAAAGAAAAAAAGATGTTGTGAGCAAATGTCCGGTTTTTCCCATTAAGGTTGTGAGCATTTGTCCTGTTAGCATTTTTCCTGTGAGAATTTGTCCTGCGAGCAAATGTCCACGCACCGGGTATTGACCTTTCAAGGCAAATGTAATCATCTCATTGGAAACCATTTGTGGATTTTTAAATCAGTATTTCATAGTAACAGCATGTTTGATGGCACTCGCTTCAAAGTTATTAAGTGCTAAAAGTTTTGCGACCTTCATTCGTAATTTTTCGAAGCAACTCGAGGTCAAAGGTAACTGTCTCATTTGGAAGTCCATAGTTGGTTTGTTGTTGTTCCATACTCACAGGATTTCCATTGCTCTGAAGTTATAAGTGATCTATCTACCGAACCGTGTGACCTT
This sequence comes from Plotosus lineatus, assembly GCA_024760905.1. Taxonomy (NCBI): domain Eukaryota; kingdom Metazoa; phylum Chordata; class Actinopteri; order Siluriformes; family Plotosidae; genus Plotosus; species Plotosus lineatus. The sequence continues at coordinate 16,800,988 of CM045747.1, read as the reverse complement.
GCTCTGACCTTCACCTTTGACCTTGTGATTTCAAGTCAAATAATTTCTGGATTTTGTTCACAATGAAACAAATAAACAAAGAGACAGATCGACAGAAAAATTCGAGTGATTTTTTTTATTTTTATACACTACAGTGGAGGTAAAAAATTCAGCCATTCTAGTTTGTCATACCCAATTTCAGACACACACACACACACACACACACACACACACACACACACACACACACACAATGAGAAAAGTAATTTGGCTGACTGCTTTAGATGTGAGCATGTTGTGTATTTCATAGTTTAATCTAAATCCAAAATTTCAGATATTATATAGATGCATGGGTGGCTCTCGCTGCAGGTTAAGACTTTCACATCTAAAAATCATTCCAGGAATTTATCGACAATCCTGCTTCAAAGGAAGGAAAAACCTTTAACATGCTATTTTGTGATGTAGCACAAAGTCTGGCAAGATCCCCTTAAATCCCACAGAGTAACTCTCAGAGAAGGAGGAAACTTGAGTAATGTAATTTTTCACTTGAAGGCAGAAAGCATGGTTAGAGGCCAGTGTTTGCTTAGTGAAGGTGAACGACTTGAAAGTCAAAGTAGGTCTAAAGAATTCTCCCAGCATGCATCTCAACTTTTTAGATTCGACAGACAGAAAGCTATCCTGAACACAGACTGCAATGCCACAGCTTTAGGCTTATCTAGTATTTACAAGTTTTTCCTCCTGTTACTTATGCGGACATGTCTCATGATTTTGGCGTTTATTAAAAAAATTCTTAATGTAAATATTTATGGCGGCGTTCATGCCACCCATTTTTAGTCTGATACTAATCAGGGCTGTGAATATCAGCTCAATAGTATCTCTAAATAAGGTGAGACTCTGTAAGCAAATTGCTGGTTGTTTGAAACATCATAGACATGAAGGCAGTCTGATTTGAGGCAATTTATGTCCATGTTCAAGTGCGAGATTCTGTATGGAGACAGTTTTCTGATCCATTACTGATTCAGAGTTTCAGTCTCCTATGAAAGCTTGCTCTTATGCCTGGTTTATGCTTCGCTTGAAGTAGTTCTGAGAAGTGCCTCTGAAACAAACTTCAGCATCTTCTGAGCATTCATCATTTCTTTAAAAAGTAGGAGGACCACAGCTGTCAATTATATAACCCTTTTACTGTGACTTTATCCCTTTAATAAATTACACTGCTGTAGCAGTTTCACAATCCCAAAGTCACTTTAGAAATCAAAACAATATAGATCTTATAGAAAATAAATCAACGCACTATTTATCTCGGATACTCAGTTAGTACCTTTCTGTGATTGAAAAAAAAGGTCTGAAGCACCAGTTTCCATCATTCACCTATCACTGGTGAGAATGGCTGCCAGATATGCCACTTTCGAGTCGAAGGGTGACTTTTACGGCAGATATTTCAGATATTTAGTAGGCTTAAGCTTCAGCACCATGTTTGGTTAGAAGTATAAATCAGGTTTTATGTACATCCCTTATATGGAGTTTAACAATGACAGCATAAAAGTACTATATGTAAAAATACTCTACGTTCTGCCCCAATGTTACTTTGTTCAAAAAATATATACAGTCAGCCCTCTACTTACGAAATTAATCCGTTCCAGAGCCTTTTTCGTAACCTGGAGTTTTCGTAAGTAGAGGTGCATTTTACATGCAAAACGCATGATTCGTTCCAAAGCTCCCCAGACTACCCCATAAACCCTTTAAAAATAATAAAAGTACACCAATTTTGTATGAAATATGTGTTAAAAGTAAAATACAATCATTTATTAAACCATTTAAACATTTTTTATTAACACACACACACACACACACACACACACACACACACAAACAAAAGCACTCACTGTCGCTCTCTATCTCGCTCTCTCTCTCTCACACACACACACACACACACACACACACACACACACAACAGACATTCGTGGCGCGTGCCACCAAATGCGGGCTCTGCCCACATGCAGCCCGCAGCCGACGCCGGAGCTTTTGAGATGGGATATTCAAATCGCACTCCCTGCTTGACAGATTGGAGGTCCAGACTCAACATTAACTTGTTTCCTTAAGGGATCGGAGGTCAGATGAGCCGCGTTTTGCTGAAATTCGGCGGAGCGCACCACATTTATTAAACATTTACTGAATTAAACAACTTAAAAAACAAAAAATAAGCTGCAATGAGCACTTTCAAAACTCACGAACCATCAGCTCTCCTTTACGCGTGTGACAAACAAGCTTTATGGGTGCAGTACTATGGCGATTCAGCTCCCTCCTTGCCAATGGGTGGCCAGCGGGGCAGGCTGTTGGGAGACAGCCAATGAGAGAGCAACTCGCGCATTGTTTGAATTTTTGAATGGTGTGTTTGGCGCTTTTTATAAGAAGAGGTTGTTTCATATACAGACAGCCAAAATTTAGGAAAGTGTTTTTCATAACCTGGATTTTTCACATTCAGAGGTTTTCGTAAGTAGAGGGTCGACTGTACCTCAGTTAGCAATCAGCCGAATAAACTTGTAGAGTTATTCATATTTAATAATAGTCTCTTCATCAAAACTCGAATGTAAATGACCCATTTTTACTCACAGAAACTAATTGGTATCAAAATAATAAATTGCTCTTCAAAAACTTGGTTGAGTGGACAAAGATGAAACTTTCCCCCCTCATATCTACACACTCACTTTGCAGAGATGATTATTCAAGAGAATTAATTAAAATGCACCACACGCTGTGCAGTCGTGTGTGCGCACAGCAGGGGGAATGACGCCGGGGTACTAGTGTGGTCGTGTGCACAGTGCTACACACACTCTGGATCTGTCTCCTTTAATCTACGTGTATATGGTAATACTTTGTAGATGTTGTCATACTTCATACTTCTTTGACAATATTAGCAACATTTTTATTTTATTCCCTAGGGGAAAAAAAAACTGCTCTTTTTTCAGTGTACACACTTCGTGAGACAAATATAATATTTACTAGCATACTTAATGATACTCCAGCAATTCTAATTTTACTGTAATTGTAAAGTAATTTTCTGTCGGGGAAGGTACTACAAGCTTTAATTAGCAACAAAATTGCTGCACAATCAAGAGAACATGAGGGGAATAAACATATAAAAAAAGACAACCCCAAACCTGCATTTGCAAACTGATAGGACAAAATATTAAATACGTATATGACCGAGAACCTCGACCACAAACCCTCCATAGACTAAAATGTCCAGGAGAATAAAATATGGCAAGCTCAATGCATATTAAAATAACACCAGGATTGCTGAAGCGTTACGGATGCATGCAGTGATTTTCACCTACAGGTTATGCATAAATGTATAATCTAAAGTGAGAAAGAATATAAATTAAGAAATGTTTGTTCTATAATCTTAAATCTTTATTCTGCAAGACTGTCTGGAAACAACATGAAAACACCAGGAAGAAGCAATTCACATTATTTCCACTTCTGCTCACTGAAATATACCATCATGTGAACAGCATGGAACTGACATTTACTGCCAGAATCGGATGAAAGGCCACACACTGTGACCATAGGTATATGGACACCTAGGCATCCATATGTGGGCCTTAATTAACCTGCTACCCCAATGATTGGAGCACACAATTGTATAGAGGTTTTTGCAGCTGACGTCATGCATACGTCATTCCGCCATATTGGGGTGAAAACAAACCATTCACTCCGGTCCCAACAGAGTAGCACACACCTGTGTAAGGGTTTAATACTTCATTTATTTATTAAACAAGCACAAAATAGTAGTTAACTGTGTTGCTGTTGGCTGTACAAATTATAGAGGAAAGAAAGCGGGTGTTAAATATCACAGATTCCCTGCTAATAAAGCCCGACGAAAGAAATGGAATTCTGCTTTGAAAAGAGCTGATACCGACAACAAAAGGAAAGACTGGCGATCAGCACCTACCAGTCGTGTATGTAGCGAACATTTTGTTGGAGGCAAGTAATTTTTATCAGTAGATATATTATTATTTATTGTCTTAACCACAGTTTGATTCTATTTAACTGTATATCTGGTGTCCATTTATAAGCTGAGGGCAGCTAAAATGTTATTTAGTCTTTATTATAACATGTACAGTATATATAATATAACTATTATAATACTTCATAGATTTAGATCCACATGTTTGTGCTTAATATACAATGTAGGAAAAATGATTAAAAAAATGTGAGTCATAATTACCTTTGCCATGATTAATACTTTGGTGTCCTCACACAGCTTGCCATGGGCGATATTAGAGGCTTTCCTGGGTATAATATGCTCACGAAGTGCCAAAACCCATCCAGATAAAAAATAAAAAATACTCATACGCTTCTCAGATTTAACTTTAACAGTCTTTAATACGTGTTCTAACACACAACAAACATGCCGTTCTTTGGTTTCCGCTTCACTTGTTTAATCCCACAATGCATTACAGAACCGGAATATACCAAGTTCCGGCGGGGGGGGGGAGTAATCATTAACAATGATTGGTACACTCTAAGCCCTTTGAAACTTTTCAGTTTTTCGTGAGTATAATCAGATGTGCGATTAATCAAATAATTATAGATATCTGGGTATGTTAAACTAGGTATCCTGTCCGTTGCTTCATCCATGCAGTTAACAAACAAACCATCGGGCAAACATATGGGCCATTTGTTAGCCCTGATAACCATAGTTTTTGAATATACTGTTGTTTATGATCGTTATCATAATTACCAGGGAGCTCGGAAAGCACTGGGATTGTATTAGGGCTGTCAACATTCATATTTATATCATCTACCACGCTAAAAACAGGCACCTCCAAAGTAAGTACACGTTTGTTTTGACTCCAATATGGCGGCAGCTACTCGGCAGTCACGTGACTGCAAAACCGCTATAGAATGTCCCTATGCCGTTTCCCTTCAGTGAAACTAAAAGAAACCCAAACTTGTTTGAACATGACAATGCCCTTGTGCATAAAGCATGAGCCCTGAAGAAGTGGTTTGCCAAGGATGGACTGAAAAAAGAAAAAAAAAAAAACTTGTTTGGGATTAAATTGGAATGCTGATTGCACACTCTTCACTGCTGCACTACAAAGCAGAGTTGAAAAAAAAAATAAAAGTGTATAAAAGGATAAACAAGGATCTAAACTCATGGTTGGTTTGTCAATGGCAAACCTGCATAATCTCTTTTGTATCCGTGGCAGACTGGAAACCCTTCCACATGGTAATGTTTGGATATTCTACTATATACATCAGTCAGAGAATAACAGGATTTCTGGAAGAAAATTGCAATCTTATTTGCACACCCCTCAGTATGTGCAGTTGTGGCCCAAAGGTTACAGAACCGGGCTTGTGACCGAAAGATTGCTGGTTCGATTTGCAGGACTGGCAGGAAAACACCCACAGCTGAAGTGTCCTTGGGCAAGGCAATTAACCTCAACTGCCCCCCCAAGCACGGGTTTGCTGCCCACCTCTCCTGTGCCCAGTGGTTGTGTGCTTACTACTGGTGTATCCAGATGGGTGAAATGCAAAGTAAAAATTCATTTCCCACTGTTCAGTGTGTGTGTGTGTGTGTGTGTGTGTGTGTGTGTGTGTGTGTGTGTGTGTGAGTGAGTGAGTGAGAAAGAGAGAGAAAGAGAAAATCATCACAAGCAAATGCTAAAAGAGAGAAAAATGCCATGTAAACACTGATTCTAATTAAAAAGATGCTCCAACCACCTCCACCATCAGAACCTAAACTACTTAAGATCATATTTTGTTTTCTTTCACATGTGTATATTATTTCCAGACTACAAGGCACATTTGCGAAAAACAAATGAACATTCAATAAATGAAAATTCTATCCCGACAACATCTAGCAAATTTTCCCCCAGACTGACTCACATAACTGTTGTTCAGATATGTAGGAATGAAAAAAGTATATTCATCAACTAAACAAAGCTTGACAAAAAGTCCTGATCATATTTCGTTGAGTTCACCATTCTGACAATCAAGCCCCAATCTCATTTGGGCAAAAATACCTGATGATGCCCGAGATTTGGTCAATTCATAGGTCAGGAGCGAACATGAGGGGTCTACAATAGATCCTGCTGACTGTCGGTAACTATCAGCAAGAAATCCACCCATTGTGGACAATCGTCCTGTTCTTGAAACCGGTTTCAAAATGTTGGACAATTACACAGGATAATCTACTACTAAACCGACCATCGGCAATTATCTGCAATTATACCGCTGGCAGTCTGAGACTGAACTGGTCGATCACAGATAGTCGCTGATAGTTGGGGAACTTGGTTGCAAACAGTCACAGACCTAGTTACTGACCATCAGCGATTTTTATCTGAGCATTATGGTTATGCATATCATCAGCTTGGTTCGTAACTATGGTAGCTGATTGTAGCCAGCAAGTCTCAGACAGGGGCCGTGGTGGCCTACTGGTAAAAGTGCTGGATCACTGATCCTAAGGTTGGGGGTTCAAGCCCCACTCACCACAGGTTGTCACTGGACCCCCCCCAGAGCAGCTAAATGGGTTATCAAAGGCCGGCCATATCTCTCACTGTCTATGGTGTGAGGTTCATGTAAAAGAACCATTGCTGACTTTCGACAAGAGTAGGCTGCAAAGCCGTCAGCGTGTTTCCGCCCTGCGATGGCCTGGCGAGCTGTCCAGGGTGTACTCTGCTCTCACCCAGAGTGGGCTGGGATGGGCGCCAGCCTCCCCACGACCCTAATTAGGATTAAGCGGTTACAGAAAATGAAGTCTCAGACAGTCTGAAACGGTCCACGACTGTCTGCAACCATATCTGTGACTATAGTTGGGGACAGTTAGTCATATGGTCTTCAATTACAAAGAAAACAGTCAAAAATGGTTGCCAACCACAGCCAATCATTGCAGATTATCACCGATTCGTCCAAATGATCAGGCCTGAAGGATGCTCTGAAAAGTTTCTTTTTTTCAGACAAACTCTTCCTATTCTCCCACTGTTTGAACTACTACTGAACTATTTGATGGCTGGCTCCCCATGTGTGAAGGAGTTCATGTTTAGCCGCTCACACTTCTGTTACAGTGTATATCCGTCTCTGTGTACAAACATGGCTGCTGCTTCGGAAAGGAGCTTTTAGCTCACATGGCTCCTCTGTTTGCCCGACAATAAACAGATGGGTTTCAGCAAGGTGAGAGTAGCTTAAATTGATCTGCTTGCTCAAACAATTTGTTCTTGCTTTGCACTGGCTAAATGACTCCTCACACATCGATTCATTGACATGACATGCTGTCCTGTATTTACTGCCACCATACCTGTTCTTCACTGCCAACTTCTCTGTTGTACGTTTGTGTAATGTGCACAGTGAAAAGAATTAAAAGTGCTTTACAATGTAGTAGCCTGGAAATCAATGTGTACTTTCTTTATCAGAAAATTAGCAATCAGTGGAAGAGGGCTGATAATGAGCACCACAGAGCCACCCGGGTCTCGACTGAACGTGTCTGGACACTAGGATGAGGACTCCCGAGTGGTGCAACTGCAAAATTTCACCCTGTGTTGATAACATGTCGGGTTGATGAAAGGCTTACTGATGTATTATAAGCTGATTGTGCGTGTTAAGTAAATGAAAATGTATAATGAGCCAGTAATTATCACAAAATAAACCCTGACAAGGTGAATAAGGACACAATAAATGGGTTTGGCATGACCCTGAAATAGCTTTTTTTTCCTTTTTTTTTTGCAAAGCACATTATCAGGCTTATTACATGGCTACTTATAAAATATTGATTTAAAAATTATTTTATTGCTTGTGCTAATGACACGCTCCCCAGGAACAATCTGTTATATTTAGCAATGGTCCGTTATAAAGAAATAACCAATTTACTATAGTTGACCAGTCAGAATTAGGCATTTAAATGAGCCGTGTAATAATACCAGTCTGAGCTGTTCTAAAAGGGTGTTCATTTGCCCAAAAATGTTACATAAGCCGTGACTAATCACAGCATGTTTATCTTAAGGATAATAGCACAACCTGAAGTGAACACGTTCTATAAACAAAACATTAATATCATAACGACTAGACAATATTTTGGGCACAATATGGCCACATACTCCATTTACTTTCTCTTCACAAGCAGAAACAGATCACAAAGAAACCTCACTCATTTTACAGCATGGCAGCATATACAGGGATCCCACGCTACTTTGTGCTTCAATTCATGCGGCTTCAGTGCATCGTAGTGTTTCTTTTTAAATATTCATCGAATTAATAAGGAAATTAAGGAAGAATAGGGGAAAAAGTTCAGAAAAATAGCCTGGGTCTATAGCCTATAAGGTTGTCCTGTTAGCCTGTGTGCTTTTTATTCTGTGTGAGTCTGAGTTGTGGTCTATGAGCCTCTTTTTTGGGATATCAGTTATGTTATTAAAAATAAATTAGGGTTATTTATTTACATACATTTTATGCTGCCCATCATCAGGCAGGTGAGTGATACATAATGTCCAATCACTGTCACCTTAATAACACGGTATTCTTATTGCATTACATGTGGTGGAGACATGCAGACACCGGATAGGATACCGAACAACCATCCAAGCCATGTTCCATGACTATACTCCTCTGTTTAGGAGCCCCGCTGTAATGGTTAGTTCTGGTCCACAAATGTGATTGGTTAATTGCTGATAGAAGCAAACCAAGTGTACTAAAACATGTCAGAATTTGTATCACACCACTTGTCTGTACTTGCAACATAAAATCTTAATTCTACTTCGCTACAGGTAAACTATTACTTAAGTTACTCTGGGCTGTCAGACAATCTGTGCTTTGCCTGGCAACATGCAATGCTCTATCCAGCATTAGAATTTTTGGGAGGGTCTTTCCAATGATGGCAAAAAAATAAACAAAATATTTTGCCATACCGGGTCTGAAATATCAGCCTCTTGATTTCTGTTGTACAAAGGCAATGAACATTAGTACAGATATGATTACCATGGCATTCGGCATATGGGTTACCAGTATTCGGTAGAACAACACTCTCTTGTGCAATATCACAGTGTTTCTGGTGTCCTTTATACTATCCTGGACAGAATAAGAAGACTCCGAATACCAAAGACTGCAATCTGATTTGAACAATATAAGGCACTCTCTAGCAAGAAATCAAACTTCAGAAGTCAGGTGCTGTATTGGGAAAAATATTGGATAAACAAATAGGACGGACTACATAAAATGAACTCGTATGTTTCCAGATGTAGCTATCTCCAGTTGGTAACTCATGCAGCATGTCTACCTTCATGTCATGCATTTCAGTTGATCCTTTATCCAAGTGTTGTAGAAATTCCTGGTATGTAGCCTCTTGATTCTGAAGTGACCATCAGTTAAACTATTAAGATGGCAAAGTAATAGAAAAGCTACAAAAATGTCTGACCAATGGGCTGTTCACCTGATCAGTAGGTGGGGCTAGAACACCATACAAGGATGTACAAAATACTGTATGTCTAATCTCTGTCAAAAGACATAAACATAGTATGGAGCTCGTCATCCATTCTTAGCTAAGATTTCTGCATTATAGCACAATGCTTTGTCATTGTAATGCAAATTTCAAACTGCACTGAGAAGCACAGTCATGCAGAACATGTTTATGCTGTATAAAAATTTTAAGCAATACATTAATGTTTACTGATTAGGGGGGAAATGGAGCTAAAGTACAGCAAAGTCCTTACATGCTGAAACTGACTTTGAAATGTAAATAGGAGAATCAGTGAAACCTGCAATTAATAGGCTCTGTGTCTCCGTTGCTGTGTAAATTACACTCACAAAAATGTAAGTAAAATGAATATAAAAAAGAGAGAATCATACAAATGCTGTGTTAATGTATCCCAAAAAATTAGGTGCAATAAGATAATTGAATTGCTGCTTGTGGATTTCTATCCCTTGGTACATTATAGGTGGTGAATTTGAAATTGACAGAAATCACTGGTACTACTTTCCTTTGAAGACTCCCTGATTAAATAAAAAAAAAAAAAAAAAAAAAAGAAAAGAAAAGAAAAAAAAAAGATAGTGAACAAGCAAAATCATATACAGGGATCTCTCACTTTCCGCAGTTAATGGGAACCAAGACCCCCCCACGACCACCGATTTCCACAAAGTAGGATCGACCCCCTAACTGACGTATGTACATGTATATGTGTATATAATATCAATAAATACATATTCAACGCTATAAATGCTTACAATAACAAACATTCAAAAATAATGCACAAGATGTAAATAAAATATAAACACACACACACACACACACACACACACACACACACACACACACACACACACACACACACACACACACACCTCATATAAATGTAAGTAGTTTTGTTGGGTTGTTTTTTGTTCTGGTTTGTTTGGGTTTTTTTTGGCATAATTGGCCTTGTTTTATGGAATTTCCCTTAACGTTTTTCCCTATTTTCCTTAATTTACTTATTTTTTATTTTTCGATGAATATTTTTGAAAAAACCCGCGATACACTGAAGTCGCAGAAACTGCAGCACGAAGTAGCGAGGGATCACTGTAAATTACATTTTGATTCAAGTCAGAAAATAAACTTAATAATCGCATTAAAAAACTGACAGGAAAGGAAAAAAATGGGAGGAAAGGAAGCAAATACAAAACATTAAAAGAGAGAAAAAAACAGGAAAAAAAAGAAAAACAGAAAGACAGGAAGATAAAAAGAAGAAAAGAAAGAGGGAGAAAAAAGAAAGAAAATCCCACTGCTTGAAGCCAGCTGCAGAAAGACTCACCTATGAAGTTAAGGTATCCCTCCCCTCCCAGGGCATGCGTCAGGAGCCGGATCATCTTATGCAGCTGAATGCCCCGATCAATGACAGGGTTCATGGGACTTAAGATACTCATGTTGGTGTACATGTCTTTATCCATCAGCCAGAAGGCCAGGCTCTTGTCTCCTACCAGAGCCTGTTAAAAAGCACAGAATGATGATGAGAACCAAACGCATGGGGTATATTAGCTGTGATTATCAAATGATTATAAATCTGGCTTATCCATGTCCCTGTCACTGAAGCTAGGCCTGGGTCTTAGGATACAAAGTTTGCACTGAACCTGCTGTCAAGCTAAGCAGTCAGATGGGCTGGGATAAAATCTGATAAAAAGGATTAGATCATGTGTACGTGGAAACACATGACAAGTTGCTACGTGGAAGGAATCATCGCCTCGGAGCAGCTCCGTAAATCAGTTGGTTTCTCGCTACAGGTGGGGAAATGACTGACGCATTTTATTCAATTACTGCACCTGATATTTGACGTCAGCTTAATAAATCACTTGACAAAACAATTCAGGTTGAAATGATTAAATTATTCACCAGCATCAACCTTAAATCCTCAATTTTCTCCCGTTTGTAAAATTACCACAAAGTCCTAAAAAAAATCCATTTGCTCACAATTTGTTCGTTATACCAAAAATTAACCTTGCATGTAAATAGTGCATGTGCTACTGTGTTCCTCACTGAACAAATGATGAGTGATGAGGTGTAGCCACAAGGATGTGATCAGCCATCAGCTGTAGACAGAGAGGAATCAGGCACAACCAGCAGGTAACATGAGGAGTCTCACATTTGTCTCCAGAACCCCAAAAATTGTGTTACTTTTAGAATTGAAAATTTTGATCTACAACAAACTAAGTCAAACACGACTGCTGGTTTGTGTTACGGTTCATTCCAATACTGTAGTAGAGTTTGTATTCTTCATGTATGAGTAGGCGAGAAAGTAGGATGAAGTGCGTGCAGGAACTGTGCAACTTAATTTTTTTTTTTGGTCGCATGCTTTGCGCGTGAGCGTCATATTAAAAATGTTAATAAATCCTCCTATTTTCTGACTTTGATTCATAAATCCTGTGCACATCCTTGACTGCATAATGTAAGATGTCAGACACATAATGTCATACATTGAAAAACATTTATTTTCTGGTAAAGTGCAGATAAAGTACTTTAGAGGAGATAACATCAGAGCAACAATAATACAACAACCTCAACATAATTAAAGTGTTTTTACAAGCTTTCTCACAGCCTTGGTCCACAGGAAATGTAGACTACAAAAAACAAAAAAAAAAACCTCATACAGCCTACTGTTGTGTTCTGGTCAAGTAACATTGTCAGGGATTCATGGCCCATCTCTGGTCTATTGCTCTCTGTTCCTCAACTTGTTCATCATCCCTCTTTCTCTTAAAAATAAAATCAAACTTTCTTAGCATTTTTGTGATCTTCGAGTGCATTAGGCTGTGTTTAGATCTCATTCACCAGCAAAAAGATGCATGCGACCTCGATCTGACCTCCCCCAGCACTGTCTGGGTTAATTCCATTACCTAGGCAACCAGCCATCCAATGAAAAGAATGCACTGAGTTTTCTCTCTTCCACTTGTGTTTGTTTGCGAAAGGGGGTGGTGCTGCTCACATTGATAGAGACAGAGTATATCACGAAGTGTAAAACCTCACAATTTATTACTTGTGGACTTTTGTTTTGTTTATTTTGTGATAATGACTCCCCTGTTGTCTCCAAAAAAAAAAAGAAAAAAAAAATACAGCACGAGTGGACACTGGATTAACATTACGCTACAGTGAGTGACTGCCAAGTACAAGTTGCAACTTGTCATTGTAAGTGAGTACCACAGCCCAGGGGTTCCTGTCATAACCTACAGATTACAGTGTTCCTCCAGCCACTAAGACCGAATTCAACACATCACAGAAGGCATATTCCGGAGAAGATCTTTATATATTCATCAATTTTGCATTGATTTCGGTAAAATTAACCTGAAAAAGGGGTTGCATTGTATGCATTGGTGAAAGTTATGTTTCCAGTGCATTCCGATAGAATAGGTCTGTATATTTCTTACTGGCATGGCGTTCCATTGCGTTGTGGCTGATGTTCACCTCTGTTTATGAGCTCCACTGCAATTTCTCAATGAGACTCTAAGCTTGGCATATTAAAAAATATTGATTCTGTTAAATCAAAAGCTCTTGCCAGTGATCATCACTATAAACGGGGGGGGGGGGGGGGGCACATTTAGTTTCAGCCTTCAATATGTCTGAAGATGATAACTTGAAACAAGAAGCAGTGGGTCCCTGAGTGGTAGACTTGTGAAAAATACTGACTACAAAGGAGAGATGTACTCTGAGACTTCGGGATACAAAAGGGTACGGTCAGTGCAAAGCACAGCTCTGATTGGCTCTGAGCCTCAGGGAACATCTGTGTTCCTACACTAAGCTCAGGTGGTCATGGACTCGTGTAGCCAGCTGAGAAGATAGTGCCGTCCTGTGAGACACTCCTCAACGCTCTGAGACTGGCAGCTTAAAAAGACATTGCAGGAGACCTTCCTATGTGCTACAGGGGAAAGATAAGCCTTCACTTCCGCAGTACTCCTGACACGCAGTAAGCCAGGGACCTTACAAAAATCGAAAAAATTGAAAAACAAATTAACCAACAAGCAAAATACATAATTAAAAAAAAAAAAGTTGGATATGCAAATTTGGAGAGTGCCTCACTAATGCAAGTTTTAGCTCATATTCACTGAGGTAATGCATATTGAGCAGCAGCAATCAGTATTATCAGGCTTTGCCAATAAACAAGAATGAAACGAATGCATGAAGAACACTTTCATGGATCACAATATACACTAATTCTGCTTATTACAAATGTGCACCTTTACGCAAGACTACACTGCTTATTACAAATTTGCACATCTAGAAATTATACATTATTGCTCAGTTCTTATTTTTTCACATAAGTACACAAGTTTGGAGTCGTGAGGAAAATGTCACATTTTTCATGAAAACACAACCAAACATCCATCGATTGAGTTGAAAAATACAAAAACATGAAATATAGTGAAGACATCAAGAAGATAAAAAATAAGTTTTACACGAAGTAATAATTTGGTTATTCAAGCTCGAATTTTTTTCTGAAAATCCTCCATTCGCAAGTACAAGGATACCTCACTTTCCGCGGTTAATTAAGACCAAGATCCCCCCGTGACTGTCGAATTCCGCAAAGTAGGATCAATCCCCTGACTGATGTAAAACGTCCCAGACGGCTGCTCAGATTCCGATTTGTTTGGATTCCCAATCCGTTTTTCCCATTACTAATAATGTAAATGGTCTTAATCCGTTCCATAGTCTTTTGAACACAAGTTAATGGTACCGTAAGTCATACCATAGGTCCTCAAATTAAGTGAAAAAAATTATTGAATACAGTACATTATGTTATGGTTTGTGTTCTGAGAGACTTTTTTTTACTTTTCTGTGGTTTTTATTTTCGTGTTATGGTCTCTCAAAAAAAGAGTTGCACATTGAAATGAGCGTTGGAGTGGGGCGTGGCTCAAACACACGGGATGGAGTGCTAAACACACACACACACACACACACACACACACACACACACACACACACACACACACACAAATTTATTCATTTATTCACAAGTTATATAAACCTATTTAATCACAGGTTATAAAGACGAGCAGTGCTCTCGGTGCTAAAAGACTATCCCTCTTGATCTCTCAGCTCTGTACTCAAGCAGTTCAAGCTTTAGCTTGATTTCCATGTTTCTCTATTACACTGACTACTATTTCCCTGTTTCATCTATGAAAATGGCTGTGCTTTATTGTTCACAGTGAAGGCAGTAGAGCACTAGAACACTAGAAACAATAATTAGAGCATTAGAGCACTCAAAACCTGTGAACAATAACGCACAACCCATTTTCATACATGAGTGTGTTAGAGCCACGCCCCTCTTTTCTGTGACCATAACACACTAAAATGAAAACCACATAAAAGTTAAAGCATATGAACACTAACGATAAGAATTTTAACCTTTGTGGTGGTGAGCAGTTGGCATACGTAAATGTTGGAGAGGGAGAGAGGTGGAGGTTTCCCTTCCATAACAGAGAGGGAGAGAAACGGAGGTTTCCCTTCCATAACAGCTTAAGATAAATCAGCCAAAGGTGTTTTTTCCTCTTGCTTCCGCTTTGCATGGATGACTTTCTTTTCTTGAAGTACATTTCTAACGTG
The DNA here is from genome assembly GCA_024760905.1 of Plotosus lineatus. Lineage (NCBI taxonomy): Eukaryota > Metazoa > Chordata > Actinopteri > Siluriformes > Plotosidae > Plotosus > Plotosus lineatus. The sequence continues at coordinate 16,785,960 of CM045747.1, read as the reverse complement.
GCTTGTTTCTGCCTTCTTTTCAAAACCTTACAGAAGTGGCTCATGACCTCATCGTTGAAGGTGTTCCCCATGCTGCTAACACTTTAGCTTAGCTTACATACATACATACATACATACATGCATGCATACTAGTCCTTCTAAAAAAATTAGCATATTGTAATAAAGTTCATCAAGCTATTAACCTAATCATCTGAATCAACCAATTAACTCTAAACACCTGCAAAAGATTCCTGAGGCTTTTAAAAACTCCCAGCCTGGTTCATTACTCAAATCCACAATCATGGGTAAGACTGCCGACCTGACTGCTGTCCAGAAGGCCATCATTGATACCCTCAAGCAAGAGGGTAAGACACAGAAAGAAATCTCTGAGCGAATAGGCTGTTCCCAGAGTGCTGTATCAAGCCACCTCAGTGGGACGTCTGTGGGAAGGAAAAAGTGTGGCAGAAAACGCTGCACAACCAGAAGAGGTGACCGGACCCTGAAGAAGATTGTGGAGAAGGGCCGATTCCAGACCTTGGGGGACCTGTGGAAGCAGTGGACTTGGCTACAGGTGTCGCATTCCCCAGGTCAAGCCACTTTTGAACCAGAAACAGTGGCAGAAGCGCCTGACCTGGGCTACAGAGAAGCAGCACTGGACTGTTCCTCAGTGGTCCAAAGTACTTTTTCGGATGAAAGCAAATTTTGCATGTCATTCGGAAATCAAGGTGCCAGAGTCTGGAGGAAGACTGCGGAGAAGGAAATGCCAAAATGCCTGAAGTCCAGTGTCAAGTAAGTACCCACAGTCAGTGATGGTCTGGGGTGCCATGTCAGCTGCTGGTGTTGGTCCACTGTGTTTTATCAAGGGCGGGGTCAATGCAGCAAGCTATCAGGAGATTTTGGAGCACTTCATGCTTCCATCTGTTGAAAAGCTTTATGGAGATGAAGATTTTCATTTTTCATCACAACCTGGCACCTGCTCATAGTGCCAAAACCACTGCTAAATGGTTTACTGACCATGGTATTACTGTGCTCAATTGGCCTGCCAACTCTCCTGACCTGAAGCCCATAGAAAATCTGTGGGATATTGTGAAGAGAAAGTTGAGAGACACCAGACCCAACACTGTGGATGAGCTTAAGGCCGCCATCGAAGCATCCTGGGCCTCCATAACACCTCAGCAGTGCCACAGGCTAATTGCCTCCATGCCACGTCGCATTGAAGCAGTCATTTCTGCAAAAGGATTCCCGACCAAGTATTGAGTGCATAACTGAACATAATTATTTGAAGGTTGACTTTTTTTTGTATTAAAAACACTTTTTTATTGGTTGGATGAAATATGCTAATTTTTTGAGATAGGAATTTTGGGTTTTCATGAGCTGCATGTCAAAATAATCAGTATTAAAACAATAAAAGACCTGAAATATTACAGTTGGTGTGCAATGAATCTGAAATATATGAAAGTTTAATTTTTATCAGTACATTACAGAAAATAACGAACTTTATCACAATATGCTAATTTTTTGAGGACTAGTACATACATACATACATCCTCTTCAGCTTTGTTTAGGCAGATCTGTGGTTTTTTTTGTTCGGTACTCTAAATCGTATTTGTTGCTGGAGGTGGTATATGGTGTTACTGATTAAATAGCTTTAGCGCTAGCTTTAGCTTTAGTACTGTATCAATAACTTCCATACTTCCCCTGGACAGCTTTTAGAGTGATACATAGTATCAACAACTTCTGGACTCCCCCAGGACATCTTTATTAGGGTGATACATAAAGCACTGGCCTGATGAGCCACTAGGCTTGGGTGTAAAAGCCCAAACAGACCTTACATAGTATCAATAACTTCCGGACTTCCCCAGAACATACATAGTATCAACAACTTCTGGACTTCCTGAAGTCGAGCACTTTTCCTCCCTCTCGGTCTTGTTTTTTCTCACGCGTTTCTCGAGTTCAACTTCTGGTTTTTATTCAGTTTCTGGGACGATAAAAGCCACAACTTTTTTGTTTGGATTCCCATTTGTTTAGTCTCTAGAGCGTTCGGATTCTGAGGGTCCACTGTACATATTCAACATTATAAACGCTTATAATAACAATAAAGCATTCAAGAACAATGCATAAGATGTAAATTACATAAATAGACACACATACAAATACATTTTTGTATGTGAGGTGTGCATCTGAGTGTATGCGCGCGCACACAGATAGATGTGCATACACTCAGATGCACACCTCGCATAAAAATGTAAGTAGTTTTGATGGGGATTTTTGGTTGGTTTGTTTTTTTTTGCATAATTGGCCTTGTTTTGCGGCATTTTTTTTTAACTTTCCCCCTGATTCTTCCTTAATTTTCTTATTTGTAAATTCGATGAATATTTAAAAAAAAACAAAACTGTGATGCACTGCAACCGCATGAATTGAAGCGCGAAGTAGCAAGGGATCACTGTATAACAATCTTGCAGACCTTTGTCATTGCAGCTCTCAATTTGTTGAAGTAAGGTGGAGGAATTTCAACACGTTTACCAACGCACTTCCCACAAGTTGGACTGGCTTGGTCGGCACTTTTTCCGTCTCCCACAACAGTCCGATTAGGTTGCGATCCGGTGATTGTACTGTCCACTCCATTACTGACAAAATACAAGCTGACCTGCTGCTTCTCTTAATATTCCTTGCAGAGTTTATCCTGTCTTGGGTCATTGTTCTGCTGTTGGTAAAAAGGAGCTCCAAATCAAGTTCTGTCCACAGGGTATGGCACGGTGTTACAAAATCGAGTGATTGCTCAAGATCCCTTTTACCCTGTAAAACTCTCCCAAATTACTACAACCAATGCATCCCCAGACCATCACATGTCCCCAAGCCCAGTCCTCCCCGTCCTTTCTTCATTTTTTGCCTTACAAGTG